>JAQPPZ010017116.1:5856666-6485000 GCA_028583015.1 Wollemia nobilis | reverse complement strand
CAAGGCACATGTTTTTAAACATGGATAAGGAAAGCACAAAGAGGAAGCACATGGTGATTTCCCCTTTGCGAATGAGTGTGTAGCTCATATGGCAACCTTAGCCACGACTAAAGCACTCACATTGAGGGTAAGACGCAGGGTCAAATACCCTTGAGGAAAGTATGTTTTTTTGTGTTAATTAATTTTATGGTTATACCCTAAGGTTGGAGTGATAAGGATGTTATAAGGTTTATTAATGTTTTAATAAACTTTGTTAATTAGATTTTGTTGTGATTATTTCTGAATGTGTAGTGTTTATAATTATTTGATCTTTATTATTTGTAAAGTATTATTTTGAGAGATAAAGTATTATTTTGAGAGATATTTTAGGAGGTATAAGGAGTTATGGTAAAGTGTTATTGAGATTTATTATGAGACTTATTGATTATTATTTTTGATAAGGGTTTTCTTCTAAAAGGACTTTGGTGGATGTGAAAATTAATTTGGAGTAAAAAGGTGTATTTAAAGTTGTATTTTGCATTGTGATTTTAATTGAATTCCTCTAACCCTTATGTGAGTTTGGAAAAGAGTTTTTGTGAAGTGTGGCAGATTTTGTGGACAACTTCTTAGCAAGAAAAAGATATGGGTAAAATTCTTCTCTATTGAGTTGGTTGATTGGCTTGATTGAAAATTGAGTTTGGAGTGAAAATGAATTGATTAGGGTTTCATTTTTGAAAGTGGTTGAGTCAATGCTTCAAGGTTTTCAGAATTGAGAGTTGTGATTAAGCCTTGTTTTATTAGCATTGTTTTTGAAGCCAATTGGTTATGCAAAGAACTTGAAATTGAGTTAGAAAAGAATATGAGTATCATTGTTATGTGAGATTTGTTGTTGAGCATTGGTGGAAACATTTTGAGTTGGTTTATATATGCTTGGACTAGGGTTTTGTGAGAAAGGGTTGTTCATTGAGGTGATTGGTTGAGCCTAGTCAAGTGGATGTGAAGTGGTTGTTCAAGTTCCATGAAACAAACTATTCTATATTCTGATTTGAGTTGAGATTGAGCATTGAGTATAGAATGTATTGAGTATTTAAAAATTCTCTTTATGCTTCTATGAGATTGATTTGATTTGTGATTTGTTGGCAATTTTGGGTACTTTGGGTACATTGCCTTTGCTCAAGTGTATAAGTTGTCATTGATGTCAAGAAGCTCTTGAAGGAATTTGATTTGATGTCAAATAATTTGTTTTGATGAAGGTTACGACATGACAGCTTCAAAGGTCTTTTGCAAACCCCAAGTTGGCAGGTTTAGAGATTACAGGTGGATGCATTGGTTTAATGCATTTGGGTCCAGGAGGAAGTATTTATTTAAATAATTAAAAACCTTGTTAAGGTTCCATTTAATTATTTTTAAATAAATAAATTATTATTTGCAATGGGTTCTCCTAATCCATGGCGCAAATGTTTTAACATTGTGGGCGCTAGCCAAGACCTCCGTCGACGTGTTAAACTCCTCGCCGACGTCAAAGAGCTTATGGTAAATTGCATATAAATCTCCCTCGATGAAAACAAAGATTTATCCCATCCGAATTTTGAAAGGAGTTGCTCGCTGTAAATTCGTCTGTGTCTTCGCCGATTTTCGTGGATCCGCTGTTCGTTTGTCTGCACTCGCCGTTTGTCGAATCCGTCGTAAAGTTTATTGTCGTCGTGTCACGACAGAGGAAAGGAAGGGACTGTGGTTTCATTTTATCCCTGGTGCAGAAGGATCAAGGTTAACAGCATGAGGTTTAAACCTCACCGGGTGCCTTTGGCGCACCGGTAGCGGCTAGGCTGTTGGCGCGCTACCCGAACGGGAGGTTCCGCGTTCGAATATCGTGAAAGGGTTTTTCGTCATGAAGTGGACATAGCAGGTGGTGTTAGAATTCATGCGCAAATTTCCCCATAGCGATTTTTGATGTGGCTAAGGTATTTTCGAAATTAATTTTTGCTAAGTGTTTTTGCGGATGGAGGAAGTTTGTTAGAGGGAAAAACAACTTAGGAGTTATAAGGAGTTTAAAGCTTGTTTGTATTTTGATAAAAGATTCTTTTTGAAGATGTTGTTGAAATTTCTTATTGCATTCTTATGAGAGATAAATTTTATTTGTGATAAGACTATAAGGGAGAAATAAGGTGTATAAGGGTTAAATATTTCTTGTAATGTTGAGAGTGCTTTTGGTTGTTTATGGAAATGAAAGCATGATGTTTTAAGGTCAATTGCTTCTTGTGTGAAGTTGTGAAACCTTAAGTGGGCAGCTTTGAGATTGATATTTGCTTTCATTAAATTGGTAATAATCAAGCTATTCTTTACTTGGTTAAAGTGTTGAGCTTACTCCTTTATTGATGATTTGAAAAGTTGTGTGTGCTATTGTGAGTTGAGTTGGTGGATGCTTTTGTTCAAACAATATTGGAGAGAAAAGGAGTTCTACTTGTTTCCTTTTCTGATGTTGATTGTGAAATGCTTCAAGGTTGTGTTTTGAGCTGAATGGTGTTGATTGAACCTTGTTTGATGAGCATTGTTGTTGAAGCCCTAATTGATGGTGAAAAGAACATGAGTATCATTGTTATGTGATTCTTTGCATAGTTGGCAATTGTTGGAGTTTCATGTTCTTGAAAGAAAGCATTCTATCCTATCCATTTCAGATATTGAGTTGAGTTTTCAGATTTGAGATTGAGTTTGAGTTGAGTTTTTTAGATTTGAGATTGAGTTTGAGTTGAGTTGATTTGAGTTGAGTTTTGAGATTGGGAGTTGAGTATAGAACATATTGAGTCTCTAACAATTCTCTTTATGCTTCTATGAGTTTGACAAATCACATTGGGTCTCTAACAATTCACCTTGTGATTTCCTACTAAGAAAGTTTTTCTTGGTGAGCTTGCTGAGGTTTTGGACAGGTTCTGGTGGGGACTTGTGAGCAGGTTTTGGACAGGTTTCGGTGGGGACTTGTGAGCAGGTTTTGGACAGGTTTCGGTGGGGACTTGTGAGCAGTTTTGGATAGGTTTCGGTGGGGACTTGTGAGCAGGTTTGGAAGGTTGGTGGGGACTTGTGAGAGTTTGGATAGGTTTGGTGGGGACTTGTGAGCAGATTTGGACAGGTCCTAGCAGAGGACTTGTGAGCTGAGTTTTGATAGTTCTATCAGAGAACTTGAGGATAGAGGAGCACTGGTTCTTTGAGAAGAACCTGAGGATAGATTTGGCAAGTCTTTGAGAAGGCTTGTGTGTAGAGGATTGATTTGTTCAAGTGTTGGACAGATCTGACAGACAGAGGAAGACTTGTACTAGACCGACTGACTATGTTTGGTACAGGTTGCTGAGCTATTGTGGACGTGATCATAGAAGGCAGAGGTCTCTTAGGCTAAGCATTGAGGATAGGAGGTCTTCGATGGAAAGGAGTTCCACGTGTTGGCAAGAGGTAGAGGCAGTTGATCTTCTGAGGGATCATTTCTAGAGTAGAGGGGAAGGTATCTCCTTTGAGCAGAGGCTCATAAATTTTGATTGGGGGAAGGTATCTCCTTTGGGCGAGGCTCATAAACATTGTAATTGGGAAGGATTCCCAAAGAACTTTGAGATAACTTTTAGAGAAAAGTTTTGTGGACGTAGCCCAACCATTCTGGGTGAACCACGTTAAAATTGGTGTCACTTTGTGGATGATATTGTGCATTGCTTTGATATTGCTTTGGGTATATTGCTTTACTATTTTGAAGTATAAAGGAAAAAGTAAAAAGAGGTCTTATACTGTTCACCCCCCTCTCAAGTATAAGCTTGTGTTCTTCAATTGGTATCAGAGCAGGTGCCTTCGAAAAGTTTAACAGATTGAAGGAAAATCTAGTAAAGAACACAATGGATCATTCAAGTAGTAATGTAACACCTATTCTTGATGGGTCAGATTTTGGTCTTTGGAGTGCAAGGATGAAGGTTCATCTAATGGCACTTGGTAATGAGGTATGGGAAGTGATTGAAGATGAGTACACTATTCCTGTACATGGTCCTAATACTAAAGAAGAAAGGCTCCTACATCACAGCAATTCAAAAGCAATGAATGCAATCCTAAAAGGCTTACAGAAAGCAGATCTCACCAAAGTGATTCACTGCAAGACAACTAGTGAAATGTGGAAACAGTTGAAGGTGGTTCATACAGGTGATACAAATGTCGAAAAGCCAAGTTAAGACACTTCAAAGGTATGTTTGAACAACTCAAGATGAATGATGATGAAAATATTAGTGACTACATGCTTCGTATGGATGAGGTTGTTAACTCCATGAAAGACTTAGGTCTTGAGCTTGCTGAAAATGATGTTTGTGATAAGATTTTAAGATCTCTTCCTAATAGATTTAGTGAAAATATTTCTGCTATTGAGGAAGCTAAAGATTTGGATAAGTTGAAAAAGGATGAGCTCCATAGTATACTTGCAGCATTTGAGTTGAGAACTCAAGTGAAGGTTGATGTCAAGAAAGAGGCAGCTTTCAAGGCTACCAAGGAATCCAAGGGTAAACAACTTCAAGATAGTGATGAGTCTTCTAGTGATGAAGAGGCATATTACAGCAAGAAAGGCAAGTTCTCTAGAAAACACAAAAGTATGAAAAATATAAGATGTTTCAATTGTGGAAAGTTTGGTCATTATGCTACTAATTGTATTGTTCCCAAGAATGAAAGTGATGAAGATAAACAGGATTCTAAGAGCAAGGATTCTAAAAGCACAAGCATCACAGGGAGATCAAAGATGAGCACAACAATCAAGGAAAGAGGTATTCTCACAAGCACAAGAAGAGTTTCTACCTAGACAAAGCAAGTAAGTGTTCTAGTAGTGATAGTGAAAGTTCTTCAAGTGATAATGAAAATGAGATGTTGTTCATATCAAAAAAGAGGAAGAACCGAAACATAGATTCATTATCATGAAATGTCTTAGATGTGGAAATTTTGGTCACCTTGAGGATGATTGCACAAATAATGATTTGGTTTCTAGTATGTATGAGGATGCTTCAGAAAACTATAAGGAAGATGCATGTATGGTTTTTGAAAAGGGTAGCACCTCTAGTGATAAGAAATCTGAAAAAGGCTTTGATGATTCAAAAGGCAATCAAATAAAGGATCTTGAAAGTGAACTTATTAGTGCTCTTAGTGCTTTGAAAAAGGAAAGAAAGAAGAATGCTAGACTCAAGGATAAGTTAGATGAATGTTGTATGGAGAGAGATGATCTTATAGAAAGTCTTGACTTCTCTATAGCTAAGACACAAGAACTCAAGGATGAGTTAGAGTCTAAGGTTCTTGAGTATAGTGAGTTAGAATAGAAAATGGCTTCTTTGAAAGAGGAAACTAAAGAGTACAAGGATAAGCTTTACAGGTTTCAAGATAGCTCCAAAAAGGTTAAGTCACTCATCAAAGGTCAAAGAAAGACAACAGATAAAATAGGCCTTGGTTTTGTTAAGCCACACAAGGAACAAGTTGGAGAGTCTAGTAAGAGACTCCAAAAGGAAGAGAGTTCTGATGAGGAAAGTACTTCAGAAAAGGAGTCCTTGAATGATAGATGCACAAAAATAGAAAATAGAATTCAGAATGAGAAGAAGAAGTTTTCAGGACCCAAGAGGTCAAATAAAGGAAAGTTTCAAGGCAGATGTTTTGCTTGTCACAGGTTTGGTCACATGGCTTCACATTGCATGGCTCAAGTGAAGAAGGTAAATGACAATTTCAGAAGTGCTAGTTTCTTTCAAGGGTATTGCTACTCTTGTAAATAGTTTGGGCACAAGGCAGTCTATTGCAAGGTAAATAACAGGAACAAGTTTGATCAAAATAGGTTTGGTCAGAACAGGTTTGGTCAGAATAGGTTTGGTGAACAGGTTTGGCCAGAATAGGTTGGAAAGGTTTGGTCGAATAGGTGGATTCAAAGATCAGGTTTACCTCGGAGAAACAACATCGTCAAGTGTTTCAAGTGCAACAATGAAGGTCACATAATCAGATAGTGTAGAGCTGAAATTCTAGAATACAGGAACAGGAACAGTGGCATGATCAAGTCCAAGGATCAAGGCATGGACAAGAACAAGGATGAGAACAAGAACAAGAATATGGACAAAGAGTTCAAGAGAAGGCCCGACAAGGAAGTTATAGACGCTGATGATGATCAGTGCCTAATGGGAGTTTTACTCCCACCCTAGAATTAATCACCTCATCAGGAGGTGGGGGAGGGACTAAGCTAAGAGGCTCATTCTTAGTCCCGAGCCCCAAAGGTGGCCCTTTGCCATTGATGACAAAGGGGGAGAGATATGAGTAAGGGGGAGAGCTTCAAAGTGAAGAGGAAAGCTTCAAGTCATGGGGAGCAAAACTTCAAAGGAAGATTCTCAGTTGTGGGCACAGTTTCTCAGTTGTTAGCACAGTTGGTTTCAGTTTTGGCTCTTGAGAAGTGTTTTCAGTAAAGGTTTGCCATCAATGACAAAGGGGGAGATTGTTGGCAATTTTGGGTACTTTGGGTACATTGCCTTTGCTCAAGTGTATAAGTTGTCATTGATGTCAAGAAGCTCTTGAAGGAATTTGATTTGATGTCAAATAATTTGTTTTGATGAAGGTTACGACATGACAGTTTCAAAGGTCTTTTGCAAACCCCAAGTTGGGAGGTTTAGAGATTACAGGTGGATGCATTGGTTTAATGCATTTGGGTCCAGGAGGAAGTATTTATTTAAATAATTAAAAACCTTGTTAAGGTTCCATTTAATTATTTTTAAATAAATAAATTATTATTTGCAATGGGTTCTCCTAATCCATGGCGCAAATGTTTTAACATTGTGGGCGCTAGCCAAGACCTCCGCCGACGTGTTAAACTCCTCGCCGACGTCAAAGAGCTTATGGTAAATTGCATATAAATCTCCCTCGATGAAAACAAAGATTTATCCCATCCGAATTTTGAAAGGAGTTGCTCGCTGTAAATTCGACTGTGTCTTCGCTGATTTTCGTGGATCCGCTGTTCGTTTGTCTGCACTCGCCGTTTGTCGAATCCGTCGTAAAGTTTATTGTCGTCGTGTCATGGCAGAGGAAAGGAAGGGACTGTGGTTTCATTTTATCCCTAGCGTAGAAGGATCAAGGTTAACAACATGAGGTTTAAACCTCACCGGGTGCCTTTGGCGCACCGGTAGCGGCTAGGCTGTTGGCGCGCTACCCGAATGGGAGGTTCCGCGTTCGAATATCGTGAAAGGGTTTTTCGTCGTGAAGTGGACGCAGCAGGTGGTGTTAGAATTCATGCGCAAATTTCCCCATAGCGATTTTTGATGTGGCTAAGGTATTTTCGAAATTAATTTTTGCTAAGTGTTTTTGCGGATGGAGGAAGTTTGTTAGAGGGAAAAACAGCTTAGGAGTTATAAGGAGTTTAAAGCTTGTTTGTATTTTGATAAAAGATTCTTTTTGAAGATGTTGTTGAAATTTCTTATTGCATTCTTATGAGAGATAAATTTTATTTGTGATAAGACTATAAGGGAGAAATAAGGTGTATAAGGGTTAAATATTTCTTGTAATGTTGAGAGTGCTTTTGGTTGTTTATGGAAATGAAAGCATGATGTTTTAAGGTCAATTGCTTCTTGTGTGAAGTTGTGAAACCTTAAGTGGGCAGCTTTGAGATTGATATTTGCTTTCATTAAATTGGTAATAATCAAGCTATTCTTTACTTGGTTAAAGTGTTGAGCTTACTCCTTTATTGATGATTTGAAAAGTTGTGTGTGCTATTGTGAGTTGAGTTGGTGGATGCTTTTGTTCAAACAATATTGGAGAGAAAAGGAGTTCTACTTGTTTCCTTTTCTGATGTTGATTGTGAAATGCTTCAAGGTTGTGTTTTGAGCTGAATGGTGTTGATTGAACCTTGTTTGATGAGCATTGTTGTTGAAGCCCTAATTGATGGTGAAAAGAACATGAGTATCATTGTTATGTGATTCTTTGCATAGTTGGCAATTGTTGGAGTTTCATGTTCTTGAAAGAAAGCATTCTATCCTATCCATTTCAGATATTGAGTTGAGTTTTCAGATTTGAGATTGAGTTTGAGTTGAGTTTTCTGAGATTTAGTATTTTAGATAGATTGAGTTTGAGTTGAGTTGATTTGAGTTGAGTTTTGAGATTGGGAGTTGAGTATAGAACATATTGAGTCTCTAACAATTCTCTTTATGCTTCTATGAGTTTGACAAATCACATTGGGTCTCTAACAATTCACCTTGTGATTTCCTACTAAGAAAGTTTTTCTTGGTGAGCTTGCTGAGGTTTTGGACAGGTTTCGGTGGGGACTTGTGAGCAGGTTTTGGACAGGTTCCGATGGGGACTTGTGAGCAGTTTTGGATAGGTTCTGGTGGGGACTTGTGAGCAGTTTTGGATAGGTTTCGATGGGGACTTGTGAGCAGGTTTTGGACAGGTTTCGGTGGGGACTTGTGAGCAGTTTTGGATAGGTTTCGATGGGGACTTGTGAGCAGATTTGGACAGGTCCTAGCAGAGGACTTGTGAGCTGAGTTTTGATAGTTCTATCAGAGAACTTGAGGATAGAGGAGCACTGGTTCTTTGAGAAGAACCTGAGGATAGATTTGGCAAGTCTTTGAGAAGGCTTGTGTGTAGAGGATTGATTTGTTCAAGTGTTGGACAGATCTGACAGACAGAGGAAGACTTGTACTAGACCGACTGACTATGTTTGGTACAGGTTGTTGAGCTGCTGTGGACGTGATCATAGAAGGCAGAGGTCTCTTAGGCTAAGCATTGAGGATAGGAGGTCTTCGGTGGAAAGGAGTTCCACGTGCTGGCAAGAGGTAGAGGCAGTTGATCTTCGAGGGATCATTTCTAGAGTAGAGGGGAAGGTATCTCCTTTGAGCAGAGGCTCATAAATTTTGATTGGGGGAAGGTATCTCCTTTGGGCCGAGGCTCATAAACATTGTAATTGGGAAGGATTCCCAAAGAACTTTGAGATAACTTTTAGAGAAAAGTTTTGTGGACGTAGCCCAGCCATTCCGGGTGAACCACGTTAAAATTGGTGTCACTTTGTGGATGATATTGTGCATTGCTTTGATATTGCTTTGGGTATATTGCTTTACTATTTTGAAGTATAAAGGAAAAAGTAAAAAGAGGTCTTATACTGTTCACCCCCCCTCTCAGTATAAGCTTGTGTTCTTCAATCGGTTTTTGTTAACTCCCCACCCTCATATTTGAGGGTGGAGGGTGGGGAGTTAACAATAGTAGCAACTGAAGCTTGTGTTCTTCATGATTGATAATTGAGTATAGAACATATTTATTCTGTAACAATTCTCTTTATGCTTCTATGATATTGAGTTGAGAAAGTGATTGAGAATTAAGTATAGAACATATTGAGTCTCTAACAATTCTCTTTATGCTTATATGAGATTGAGTTGATAAAGTGATTGAGCATCAAGTATAGAACATATTGAGTCTCTAACAATTCTCTTTGTGATTCTATGAAATTGGACAAGTTATGTGTGGACTTGTTAAGCTAATTTGAGGGAAGTCTTTGAGAAGGCTTGTGTACTAATTTTGTGTGAGCTTTTGTGGATGCTTGCAATGTATATTTGAGCAAGTCCTAGAGAGGACTTATTGAGCATATTTGGACAAGTTCTGTGTGAACTTGTTGAGTGGATTTGGACAAGTTCTATGTGAGCTTGTTGAGCAGATTTGGATAGGTTTTGTGTGGACCTGTTGAGCAGATTTGATCAAGTTCTGTGTGAACTTGTTGAATGGATTTGGAAAAGTTTTGTGTGATCTTGTTGAGCAGATTTGGACAAGTTCTGTATGGACCTGTTGAGCAGATTTTATCAAGTTCAGTGTGAGCTTGTTGAGAAAATTTGGACAAGTTCTATGTAAGTTTGTTGAGCAGATTTAGATAGGTTATGTGTGGACCTGTTGAGCAAATTTGATCAAGTTTTATGTGGACCTGTTGAGCAGATTTGATCAGATTCTATGTGGACCTATTGAGTAGATTTGGATAGGTTCTATGTGGACCTATTGAGTAGATTTGAGCAGGTTCTGAGTGGACCTATTGAGTATATTTTTGCAGGTTCTGAGTGAACCTATTGAGAAGATTTATGATAGACCAAATGTACTATGTTTAGTGCAAGAGATTAAGCAGATTTGTGCTAGACCGACTGGACTATGTTTTGTACAGTATTGAGAAAGATCTTTGGAGGTGATAGAGTGGAGAGGACGAAGTCTCCACTGGATAGAGATACATCAACCAGGATATTAAGGATAGGTATTCTGAGTGAGGACAAGAGTCTTCAAGTGGAGAGAGATCCATAGTTAGTGCATTGGAGGCAACGTATTCTAGAGGATCACCAGCTAGAGCATAGGATAATGAGTTCTTCTATGGATAGAGATCCACATCTAGATTTAGGGGATCAACATCTCCTTTGGATAGAGGTCCATAAACATTGTAATTGGGAAGGATTCCCAAGAGATTTTTTGAGAAATATTTAGAGAAATATTTTCTCTGTGGAGGTAGCCCACATTGGGTGAACCACATTAAAATTTGTGTCTTGTGTCTCTATTATGTATGGTGTTTTATGCATTACTTTAATTATTGCTATTGATACTGCTATCTATACACAACATAATATTGATTTGAAAAAAAAAAGTAAAAAGTGATCTTATACTGTTCACCCCCTTATCAGTATAAGCTTGTGTTCTTCAATGGGTATCAGAGCAGGTTCCTTCAAAATATTTTGACAGCTTGAAGGAAAAGCTATCTAAGAACACAATAGATCAAATATATTAAAGGTATGGGTCCATCAATAATGTAGTACCAATATTTGATGGAAGTGACTTCTTGTATTGGTGTATGCTAATGATATTTCACCTGATGGCATTTGGCAATGAAGTTTGAGATGTAGTGGAACTGGAATATGATTCAGAAGTCAATCCTCCTATAGAAAAGGGAGGTAAGCTTCTAATGCATGCAAATTCAAGAACTATGAATGCAATTATAAAAAGGTTGCATAGATCAGAATCTATGAAGGTTATAGAGTGTATAATAGCAAACGATGTGTGGGAACTATTGCATACCATATATGAAGGAGATAAAAGTGTCAGGAAAGCTAAGATTAGAAATATCAAAGGAGAATTTGAGAATATAAGAATGCAGGATGATGAAAACATTCATGACTATCTCAACAAGGTTGATGAACTTATAAATGAGATGAAAGGTATTGAAATGAAATTTGATGAATCTGATGCTTGTGATAAGATCTTGAGAACTCTTCCAAAGAGGTACAGTGAAAATGTTTCTAGTATAGAAACATCAATTGATAGTGATTCTCTGAAAATGATTTATTTTCTTGGTATACTTACAACTTTTGAGATAAGAACAAAATATCCTATCCCTCCAAAAGAGACTGTATTCAAAGTGAACAAGAAGATAAAGGGTAAGAAGTAAGAATTAAGTAGTGAGTCATCTAGTGATGAAGAAGATAACTATGGTAGAAGAGATAAAGGTTCCAAAAGACCCATATATCTAAGATCTATTAAGTGTTTCAATTTTGGAAAGTATGGACATTTTGAAATAGATTGTAAAGATCCAAAGAACAACAATGATGAAGAAAAATAGGATCATAGGTATAGGGAATCAAAAAGATACAAGCACCAAAATAAAAGCAAGGATGGAAAAAATAAACAATGAAAGAAGTTCTTCCAAATGCAAAAGAGAATATACTATGCGGATAATGCAAGTAAGCACTCAAATGATAGTGATGCTAGCTTTTTAGACAATGATAGAGATGAAGCCATATTTATGATTGAAGAAAAAGAACCAATTATTAAAAGGACTCTAGTTATTATCAAGTGTTTTAGATGTGGTAAATTTGGACATCTTGAAGATTATTGCACAAGGGATGGTTATAGTTTTAGTGATGATGATTTTGAAGATGCACTTGAAAGACCAAATAAAAATATTTTAATGGCATTAGAAGAAGAAGTGAGTGATCCTATAGAAGACAAGACAAAATAAATTAATGATATGGATAAAGGCAAAAAAATAGAGGATTATTCAGCAAAAAATGGTTATGATCTCAAGGGAGAACTTATCTATACCCTTTATGCAATAAATAAGGTAAGAAATCAACACTCTAAGCTTGAAAGTTAGTTTCAAGAAGGTGATGAAGACATATTATTGCTCATAGAGGATCTAGAAAAATCAAAAGCTAAGGTAAGCAAGTCCAAAGATAAGTTAGAAGCAAAGATCTTGGAATGTGAGAAGTTAGCACAAGAAGTGGCTCTACTAAAGGAAGATGTAGAAGACCCCAAGAATAATATATACAAGTATGTAAATAGTGCAAAGAGTGTGGATAAAATAATGAAGATACAAATAGGAGCAACAAAAAAGATAGGTCTTGGTTCAAAATAGGTTCAAAATAATAAGGAAGAAGAGTCTACTTCAAGTCTTGAAGAAGAAAAAACTTTAGAAGAAGATACATTAGAAGAAGACAATGTAAGTGGGAGTGAGACATCAGAGGATGAGTTAGACAACAAAGAGTTCAACAAAGATAGGATCAATGCACAGAGAAGATACATATGGAACATTAATCAGAATAAGAGACCAATGAGGTCAAGAAAAGGAAGCTTCAATGGAAGATGTTTTTCATGTCACAAGTTTGGGCACATGGCTTCATAGTGCAGGACACATGAAAGACAAGAATATGGGAAAGGATGAATTTTCCAAGGGTATTGCTACTCATGTAATGAGTTTGGTCACAAGGCAATGAATTGCAATATTCATGATAGAAGAAGATATGGCTTCACTAGGATAAATCCTAAGATATTTGCACCTCCAAGGAATAACAACATTAAGTGTTACAAGTGCAATAATGATGGTCACACAACAAGATGGTGTAGAGCAAATATTCCAGAAATAGATATGAATAGAAACATGAACATGAACAAGAATAGGAACAGGAACATGCATAGGAATAGGAGAATAGATATGAATAGGAACATGAACATGAACAAGAAGAGGAGCATGGATGAGAATAGAAACAAGAACAAGAATAGGAACATGTATGAGAACATAAATAGAAACAATAAAAGGAATGATGATAGGAACAAGGATGATTACTTGGAAAGAAACAGTTAGAGGATTTAGAAAACTCAAAAAATAAGAGAAAAATATAAAGGTAAAGAATAGTGCTTTCGGGGAGTAGAAATACTCCCACCCCAAAATTAACCACCTCATATGGAGGTGGGGGAGGGACTAAGCTAAGAGGCTCATTCTTAGCCCCGAGCCCCAAAGGTGACCATATGCCATTGATATCAAAGGGGGAGAGATTTGTATGATTTGTGTATTGGGGAGAGATTAGATATGGGGAGATATCTAAAATTTGAGATGCATTGTCCTAGGGGGAGCAATGTCCCAATGAAGCAGAAGAAAAATAAATGTTAGGTTTTAGTAAAAAGGATATGGGTTGCCATCAATGACAAAGGGGGATATTGTTGGAAATTTTGAGTCCCTAAGTCAAAGTTGTCATTGATGTCACCAGATGAGGTCATCAGTAATTTTAGTAGGAAATAAAGGTGAAAAATATGGTTATTTGATATCCAGCAAGAAGGCAAAAGATCGATGGAAACAATGCAAAATACAGAAGTTAAAAAGGAGTTATAATATTTATTTTATAAATTATTTAAATTCAGCATGAATTTAAATTTTATAAATAAATATTAAAGGTACTTTATCGAAGGATTAATATTATAATGGTGGTGAAAACAAAATAAATTAATTATAATCCCTATTATAATATTTTGTAAGGAAAGGGGTTTTATAAAGTCCAAAAGTAATTTTTATTAAAACCCAAGGTTGGATTTACTAAAGCTTTCGAAGCCTTAAAGCGCCAACGTAATGCATTTCAATAAAAGCATTGATGTCTAGACAAAGGAGGAAGGGCAATATAAATACATGCCCAAAGTTGTTTATTATCTATCCTTGCTCGATTGATTATTGAGTGGCACATGTGAAAAATGAGCTCGTGGTTAAATTTTTTGGAAAGGAGAGTACAGGATAATGCAGAGAGAGACCACCCCCAATTCGCATTAGGTAGTGTGGCCTAGTGGCATCTTGGAAAGCACGAAGGTAGTGGTAGCATGGAGGTCATGCGTTAGATTCTTGCAAAGAAGTTTTTGGTGGAGTTTTTGTGAAAGTGCTAAGGCACACGTTTTTAAACATGGGCAAGGAAAGCATAAAGAGGAAGCACGTGGTGCTTCCCCATTTGTGAACGAGCATGTAGCTTGTGTGGCAACCTTAGACACAACTAAGGTGCTCATGGTGAGGGCAATACATGGGGTCAAATCCCCTTGAGGTAAGTACATTTTTTTGTGTTAACTAATTTTATGGTTATGCCCTAAGGTTGGAGTGATAAGGATGTTATCAGGTTTAATAATGTTATAATAATCTTTGTTAATTAGAGTTTGTTGTGATTATTTCTAAAGGTGAAGTGTTGATAATTGTTTTATCTTTATTATTTGGAAATTATTATTTTGAGAGTTATATTTTAGGAGGTATAAGGAGTTATGGTAAAGTGTTAATTGAGATTTATTTTGAGACTTGTTGATTATTATTTTTGATAAGGGTTTTCTTCTAAAATAACTTTGGTGGATGTGAAAATTAAGTTGGAGTAAAAAGGTGTATTTAAAGTAGTTTTTTGCATTGTGATTTTAATTGAAGTCTTCTGACCCTTATGTGAGTTTGGAAAAGAGTTTTTGTGAAGTGTGGCAGATTTTGTGGACAACTTCTTGGCAAAAAAAAGGTATGGGTAAAATTCTTCTCTATTGAGTTGAGTGATTGGTTTGATTTAAAATTAAGTTTGGAGTGAAAAGGAATTGATTAGGCCCTTAGGGTTTCCTTTTTGAAAGTGGTTGAGTTAATGCTTCAAGGTTTTCTAAATTGAGAGTTGTGATTAAACCTTGTTTTATTAGCATTGTTTTTGAAGCAAATTGGTTATGCAAAGAACTTGAACTTGAGTTAGAAAAGAACATGAGTATCATTGTTATGTGAGATTTGTAGTTGAGCATTTTTAGAAACATTTTGAGTTGGTTGATATATGCTTGGACTAGGGTTTTGTGAGAAAGGGTTTTTAATTGAGGTGATTGGTTGAGTAGAGTTGGTTGAGCCTAGTCAAGTGGATGTGAAGTGGTTCTTCAAGTTCCATGAAAAAAAATATTCTATATTCTAATTTGAGTTGATATTGAGCATTGAGTATAGAACATATTGAGTCTCTAACAATTCTCTTTATGCTTCTATGATATTGATTTGAGTTGTCATTGAGAATTGAGTATAGAACATATTGAGTCTCTAAAAATTATATTTATGCTTCTATGAGATTAAGTTGAGAAAGTTATTGAGCATTAAGTATAGAAAATATTGAGTCTCTAACAATTCTCTTTATGCTTCTATGAGATTGAGTTGAGAAAGTGAATGAGCATTGAGTATAGAACATATTGAGTCTCTAACAATTCTCTTTATGATTCTATGAGATTGGACAAGTTCTGTGTGGACTTGTTAAGATGATTTGAGGCAAGTATTTGAGAAGGCTTGTGGAATGATTTTGTGTGAACTTTTATGGAAGCTTGCAATGTAGATTTGAGCAAGTCCTAGAGAAGAGGACTTATTAAGCATATTTGGACAAGTTCTGTGTGAACTTGTTGAGCAGATTTGGATAAATTCTATGTGATCTTGTTGAGCCAATTTGGATAGGTTCTGTGTGGACCTGTTGAGCATATTTTATCAAGTTCTATGTGAACTTGTTGAGTGGCTTTGGACAAGTTCTGTGTGATCTTGTTGAGAAGATTTGGACAGATTCTATGTGGACCTGTTGAGCATATTTGATCAATTTCAGTGTGAGATTGTTGAGCAAATTTAGACAAGTTATGTGTGATCTTGTTGAGCAAATTTGGACAGGTTCTATGTGGACCTGTTGAGTAGATTTGATCAGCTTCTATGTGGACCTATTGAGTAGATTTGATTAGGTTCTGTGTGGACCTGTTGAGTAGATTTGTATAGGTTCTGTGTGTACCTATTGAGCAGATTTGAGCAGGTTCTGAGTGGACCTATTGAGTAGAGTTGTGTAGGTTCTGAGTAAACCTATTGAGCAGAGTTGTGCTAGACCGAATATACTATTTTTAGTGTAATAGATTGAGAAGATTTGTGCTATACTGACTAGACTGTGTTTAGTAAAATATTGAGACATAGCTTTGGAGGTGATAGATCAGAGAGGACAAAGTCTCTAGTGGATAGATATTCATCAACCAAGAAATTGAAGATAGGTCTTCTGAGTGAGGACAAGAGTCTTCAAGTGGAGAGAGATCCATAGTCAATGCGTTGGAGGTAGATTCTTCTAGAGGATCACCAACCAGAGCAGAGGAGAAGGAGTTCTCATGTGGATAGAGATCCACATCCATATTTAGGGGATCAACATCTCCTTTGGATAGAGGTCCATAAAAATTGTAATTGGTAAGGATTACCAAGAGATTATTTGAGAAATATTTAGAAGAAATGTTTTCTCTGTGTAGGTAGCCCACATTGGGTGAACCACGTTAAAATATGTGTCTCTATTGTGTATGGTGTTTTATGCATTTCTTTGATTATTACTATTGATACTACTATCTATACACTGTGGTCTTATATTGTTCACCCCATCTCAGTATAAGCTTGTGTTCTTCAAAATTAATTGAAAAAAAATCATATTCTTCATAGATTTCATCTTTAGATTCCTCAGTGTGATGGATATATTCTTCTAAACTCAAATTTAAACTTTGAAATTCTTGTTCAAAAGTAGAAGTGGATGAAAGTGGATGATAGCCTAAACCTAAACGATCATGCACTTATCGATATGAAACATCGATAATCTTGTACATTCCATGTTCATGCCATCCTAGGCCATGACATTGCCAAATAACTATGTGAAAATATCGATATGGAAAACTTGACATATGTTTTTTATTGGTAGGTGTTGGTTGCTTGGGCTCATCTAGGGAAGACATATTAGATGATAAATCAATCCCCCAATACACAAAGTTTAGGCTATTAGGTATTGAACCCATGTTGTATATTTCTCCTATAGATAAGAGTGGATCACATGGGTGACCGTAATCCTTAGTAGTTTACATGTTGAGTGGTGTGATGGTGATGTCTTGGACCACATATTCACCAATGCCAGGATTAGTGAGGTGGACCACAACTTGGGATGATGTGGATGTGGATGTGGAAGTGGATATGGATGATTCAATATTGGCTTGGGGCTTCGATAATGGGAGAGGTATGGACTAGAATGGCATCTCATAATCTATTAATTCAACCTATGAGTCATTGATTGATGGAGATGGATGTGGATTTGACTGAGATATTTGATGAGTGGACAATTATGTGGAAGGAATGGTGATGGAGGATTTTGATGATGATTATGGGATTGATGTGGGTTGAGTTTGACCACATGTGAATATAGTCAAAGGTGATGAAGATGAGGGTATGGAGGTAGAGGCTTGATGTGAAGTGGTAATGGGGATCTCCTCAGGAATAGGATATTTTGATGAAGAGGTGAATTGGGTGGTTTATGATGTTAAGAATAAATGAGTGGAAGGAAGCATGGATTCATAGTAATTTGAAATGAAATTGTAATACTTAAACAGTTCAACATCCATTGGTATGAAATGAACTTATTTCTCATGTACATATTTTAGGCATTGATGAAGTATAGAAGGGAAACATCTCATTTCCCTCATCCAAGATCATAGAAGGAGTACATTATAAGCCATGGATCCTTCCAATATGTGAAACATTGTGTGCAATATTTGTATCCCCACTTCGATAAGTAAAATGATAGTGCCAACTATAGAGCATAGAGCATTGTTAAATGCTTTTAGGGTAAAAGTATATTTGGTGATATAGGATGGAGGAATATAGAGGTGATCAATAGCAGATGTGGTGATAATATTGATAGAGGAGTCGGTATAAATTAAAACTCATTTAAATGGCTTCCTGTCAATTCAAGCCATGATGTGAAATGGAGGATCCATTGATTTTGATGATATTGGTTTGATTTCAAAATCGTAGAACGTAATGGAAGGCTCCACACATGTTTGGATGCTCCCCACAAAATTGCTAAAGGCATTAGCATCTTGGGATCGAAGTTCAATGGATTTTAAAATATCCATTAATGCCTCACGATGTAGGGGATATTATTGTATAAGCTCATAGATAGATCATTTAGATGAAGCCATTTTAAGGCTAGTAGTTAACCAACAACTCAAAGAGATGATTGGCTTTTGAATATGGTTTGGTGGAGGTGGATGGATTGGAATATGAATTTGTGGAGAAGGATTGGTGGAAAATTGAGTGGATGATGATAATGTGACAGGTTGAGGAGACATATTTACCTGAGGTGCTATAGGGGTTTGAATAGTTTTTTGTTGTGTACTTTATTGGTTCGTGCATTATTGACCTTGAGTAACTACATGGATAGCACCCACAAAACCTTGGTACTATTATACATGGTTAACTTGATTGGGGGGAGTTTTGGTGTTAGGCCCTCTCATTATTGGTTGCACCTCCTCATGATGAGGAAGTGGTGTTTGATAGATACAAAGGTTTTAGTTTTGTTGAGCTAAGAGAATATCAACTGTTTATATCATGCCCATGTTTTCTATTATAAGGGCAAAAAAAATATTCCCTATAGTTTTTGCTACGTTTGGCAAGATCATCTGGTTTCACCTCGGGAAAAGTAAGTTGGTTTGTGTCATAAAACCTGCAGAATATAAAAGCATATGATTCAGCTAATGCAGTGTATTGATGGTTTTGTCAAACATATTATCGACATGGATGGTTTTCTATAGTTGGCACTAAATTTTGAACTAGTTTTGGTGGTTAGGGAACCACATGATATGTAATTTTTTATAGTTTTTGTTGTACGGGTTGTTGTTGTTGAGCCATTACTAGCTGGCTAATGACCACTTGATTGAATTTATTGTCTTGGTTGGCTTGGTTAGCTTGTTTTGGTTTGGATTAGCTAGAATAATTACCTTTGTATTGGCCCTTATTCTACCATTCTTTATTTTTAGGCTTAAGCACACCTTCTTGGATTATTATATCCTCAATGATTGTAGCATGGGTAAGAGTTTCCTCAAATGGTCTATATTGTTGTAATTGTAATGACCAAGAGATGGTTTTTAGGCAAATCTTGGTAAAAAATCAAGTTAGCTCTTCCATTGGTAGGGATAATGGTAGTTTTGTGATAAAAACCCTCCAATGGTTTCTAAAATCATATATTACCTCATAAAATTGCTTTAAACCATATAAGTTGGTTAATGATACTTTATTTCTAACATTAAGGGAAAACCTTTCAAGAAATTGATCAATCTATTGCTCAAAAGTATAAATACTATGATGAGGCAAATGATTGTACCACTCTATGACATCTCCCCAAATATTTGAGAAAAGGTTCAAAACATTAGAGTATCATTACATTAGATTCTAAAAAATGAATGGATAAATGTGCTCACATGTTTTCTAGGGTCCTTAGTCCCTTTTAATATATCAAATTTTGGTACTGTGAAGTCTGTAGGATATGGCGATGATGGTACCAAAAAATGGCTTGGTTGATTGATGTGTTGTATGAGAGTTGGCTTCTGGTTCATCATACTCGTAGTATGTTGCATCAAGCTATCAATCTGATGTTGCATGGATTGAATTTTAGGGTCTTCCCTAGGTATATGGAAGCCCTGAATTACTTGATTTTTTGAAGGAGTGGTGAGATGCTATAGTGTGATGATATGGTGATGATTTGGTGGAGTGTATTGAAATTAATGATGATGAGGTCGGTGAAGAAATGATTGTGAATGAAGAAAAAAAGTTGATGTATGGGGATTATGAATGTGATGGCTTGTGGGAATGGCATGGGTGTGAGTTAAGGGTAGTGTGGAAATGGAAACCATAGAATATTGTGATACTCATGATGTATTTTGGGTGAAGAATGTGGGTTGGGTGGAAACAGGTTAAGGCTTGAAATCTACCCTCTATAATTATTGTTGGGAACAAGGTTGGGCACCTTATTGAGTCGTAAGCAATGTATTAAGATGTTACCAAGATTTTTGTATGGCAATATCTAAGGTAGATGGTGTGGATATAGAGGGCATGAATGAGGTATGTGAAGCATAAGTTGCAATGGGTATTGCAACTGGATGGGTGACATTGGATGGAATGGATGCTAGCATTTGTGAACAAGCATTGACATGTGCTTCATACAAAGGATTTCCATAGATGATGGTGTATGAAGATGGGATAGAAGTTCTTTGAGCACCCAAATACTTTGGGATGGACAAATAATAGGAAGGTGCAGCTGATGCCTCAAAGAGAGGGTTGTTATACACTTGGGTAAGGCTGAAAGGATGGGAAGGGGTAAGTTCCTATTGAAAACAAGGATCATGCTTAGATGGAATATGGACTTTTTGTAGAACATAGTTAGCAGATATTCAAAAAGCTTCCACTTTTGCCATGTCTAAATGGGTTATGTTGTAGTTGGTGGGTGAATATGGTTCTATTTCTAGAATGGAAGTGTGGATGACTCTATGTAAAACATCAAAATTTGAAGTCTGCACAACATGTGAAGGAGCCATAGATAAATATGGACAACTTGTATTTATCACACTAATGAGAATAACCACATAAGTGGTAGGGAAGTATGTTGTACACTCCATGGATGAAGTGACTTGGTTGATGGAAATTTGACTCAAGACCTTTGTTTGATTTTTAAAACCATAAGCTAATGAATCAAATATGAAATGTACAAGAAATAAATGCAATTGAAAATTTCACAAAATCAAGTAAACAACTCAATCCTATGTTTTGCACCATATTTTTATTACCTCCTTTTTTTATCTCACTTTTAATTTTTTTTGTGAGTTTTGTGTGTTGTGGATGTTCTATTATGAATTATGCAGGGTAAAATCTATGGCTGACTGGAAAATGAAATTCTTCCTGGCGATGAAGTCCAAAAAGTTTTCTCATGGGTATCTTTGGTTGCTAAGGGTAGATATTTATGGATGGATATGAATCCCACCATTTCCAAATCTCAAGCAATGGTTGGTGATGAAATTCAACATATTATTATTTATTGTGAAATGTGCATTATGGGATTCATTTTAAAGTTTTGTGTTATATAATGTGTACATACAATGTTAAAAATAACCTATTTCATAGGTCTAAATCAGAATCCAAAAACAAAAATACCAAGTTCCTCAAAAGAATGTAGGGTACACCACTTAAGACCCACTCTAAATAGTGGAGGGTTCACCTAATTCTTCTGCCTTGAATCACCAAATACGGGAGTATACTTTACGTATTTTGATCTTGTTCCAACTTATACAAGTAAAAAGAGGAATTTTTAACCCTATTATGCAACTATTTTGTGCAATTGTCATTTCACATGGAAACAGTATGCATAATATTGATTAAAATATACCAAAAAATAACAAAATTTTAAATCTAAAATGTGAACTATGATGAATGTGAATGCAAGTCTATTCTAAATGTTTAAAATACAAATGAAACATGAATACTTTTAATAGAAACTAAATGATTCTCTTTTTATTAATTTAACTATCAAAGCATAAAAAAATGAAGCATAAATGGGTTAGGGTTTGAAGCAGGCTTACCAGGAAGCCTACGTATTTCTTTTCCACTCTATGAAATGCACCTCATAGCCACTAAAATACACTAGGGTGTCTCTTGAATACTTTAGGGCATCCCTCAAGCACTACAAGGTATATAAGTGACCTTTGATTGACTTATGAAACTCCAAAAACCCTAGTTCAACAAAAATCATGTGATTGAATATCTGGAAACCTGCAAAATAGAAATAAAAATAGAAGTTATTGACAAAGTAAATTAGCATATAGAACCCTTTGGGTATCCCACCAAAATCGTCATTTGTGAATCAAAAATCAAGCAAAACCAATACACAAATAATATAAAATGACAATAAGCACAGTAATACATAAATATTACACAAGACAGATAAACTCTTTATTGATGCAAGTAGATCTCAAATGATATAATCAATATACCCCAAATGTGAGGTTTTACAATGCTTATGTTGATACAAAATTACATATACTAGGTTTATTCAAAACCCTAGTTGAAAATAATGGTTGGCATCTTCACGCTTGTCTTCGATCCCAACGAGGTTGTGTGTGGGCTTGCATATCTTGGATAGGGCCACCCTAGCTTCAACAACTTCCAACAAATGTAATCCTTATACCTACACACAAAAAAATCAAAACAGAGATCAGTAACACCTTTGAGGGATCTACTACGTGAGACCCTCAAACGAATAATAATTACTAAACCCTAGACACTATAATAAAACTGTAAACAGAGTATAAGAATGTAAAAATAAATGCACATAATATCATTACCTTGTCAACAATTCTAACTTCATATTTTTATTTCTATAGATGATGGTCACGAGGATGCTCGAATGGCGCTTGAGGGTTGTGGAACTATAGATCTACTATGGGAAACATCCAGAGGTATCCTATGATGGTAGTAGATGCACCAGGGTGTTTTGTGACTATGATAGATGCACTAGGGTGTTTTGTGACTACAATAGATGCACCAAGGCATTCTACTATCATAATAAATTCACCAAGCATTCAGAGGCTAAGGAAGGTGTCACAGATCTAGATCTAGTTCTACATGGGTTATGTGGTGTAGGATACAAATGATGCAAGGGTGATAATGAGGGGCAAAAATAATGATGAGATGACTAGGACAGAAGGGCTTAATGATCTCTAAGAATTCTTTACAAATTTTTATCGATAAAATTCAATCTCATAAGATCAAGGACTTTGTTAGGGATTAAATATTATTAGGGTTCTGAGTCATCAAAATGACTCCTCTTTTATAATCTTCCCTTGGACATGTTAGGGTTTTTATGACACAAAATGTGTGGCCAATATTAAAACATGAAGAAGGGTGGAGATTAAATCTAGGTAAGTGGCATGGATTGAGGTGGATGGATGGCTAATATTAAGACATGGTAGAGGGCTAGGATTAATTCATATAAATACATATATATTTATTATATATATATAAATATAATATATAAAATATTAATATTTAAATATATATTAAACAAATACATATATATAAATAATGGATGGTTGTGATTGGAGGACACGGATGGATGACAAGTGGCTATATTTTGGTGTCTACACTTTCTAATGGCACTTTCTTGATCTATCCTTGCTATTTTGTGGCTCCTTGCTGGTTTTTACAATGTTTGCTAGCTATTGTACATAGATCTAGGGAGATACTAGCTCATACCTTCTAATTTATTACCTCCTTGTGCTTTCTATATTTCTTTAACAGTTACTCTTGCTTCCTTGAAACAATTGCTTTCTTCTCCAATATGGTGGTGTCTCTTCTTTTTACCACTCCTCTAGTGGCTCCTCTTCACCAAGATCTAGTAATGGTTATTTCTCTTCCACGGTGGATCCTCATCATTGTATACTCTTCTACAATGGCTCCTTCTTGGATCTATGTTTGTTGTTTTCTTATTTGGTGACTCCAAGATCCTTAATCTGTGCCAAAACCTTTGCATTTTGGATAGTATAATACCTCTATTCTTTGTTGTAAAATATTGACTTATTTATTTTCCAAGAAATAGTAAGGAGTTGATATTTTTCCTTTCCTTATATTATATCTAACTTCTCCTTTCTTTGTTACAAGTTTTAATCCCTTATGAATGCTATCTTCTTTAATTTTGAAGATATAAACTTGATACCTTTCATTTTGCTACTTTAAAAATCCAAATGTGGTGTTTTTAAAGACTTAATAATAAGCTAATATGAATGTTAAAATGATGAAATTTTATGGCACCAATATTGCATAACTTTTGGCCTATTTTTTTAGTTAGACTTCTTTGTGATTTGATTCACCTATTTGCTACCCCAAAATTGTAAACTTTTTTAGATTCAATCCTTTTTTATTTTCTGCTCTAAAATAATTAATTTTGTAGCTCTAATCGTTGCCTAAATTTTCTACCTTCTAGCCTTTAATTTGTTGCTCTCTAAATCTGATTTCTTCTTAATTATCTTGATGTCCAAAAATATTATTCAATTACTCCAAATTGTTGACTTATTTTTCTATCAAGCCTTCCTTCAATTGCTTGTTTAAGGGTATTTCAAAATATTCCCAAATATTCTTCTATTTGCAACTCTATGTCACCTTCAACTTGTTGTCCTATGAGTCTTCAACTTCTGTTGCAAAAACAACAATATTTTCCTTTGAAAATCAGCCTTCAAATCCTTTATGGATATCTTCAAAACTTTCAAATATGGTGGCCTCTTCTAGCTTCTTTCATTGGTTTATTTATCAAGAATATGCATATCTTGAGGTATTCAAAAATCTTGCCAAAATTTGGCAAACTTCTTGCCAAATATTTCTTCCTTTTGGGCTTGTTGTTAGATGGTGATAATTATCCCAATTTCCTTTTTTTAGGAGTCTCTCCTTCTTGCAATCTTTAACCTTGACCATTATTCAAATATTCTCCAATGTCCACTTCTTCAAATTATTCAATAGGGCTTTTCTAGCCTTCTCTTTTTTCTCCTTCAATATTTTTTGAGACCTATTTTCTTGGATCTTCAAATTCTGTAACTCTTAAATTTGTAATAGGGTCTTTCCTAGTCCTTCTCTATCTTCAATATTCAATCATCTATCTTCCAAATCTAGAATTTATTCAGTGAGATATCATCTCTTGGATTTCCTCTTTCTCCAATATTCAATAGGGCTTATCTTGGCCTCTTTTTATTCAATTGAGTTGCTTTATTCTTTATTTAATATGGAGTCTTCAATATTCAAGCTTCTATGGAAACCTCCTTCTTAGTTCAACTCAATATTCAATCTCCAATGGGGCATTTTTCTTGGACCTCCTTTATCTTTTTTTTGTAGAAAACATCCAAGAAGGGATGCTATTTTTTGGTAAGACCCAAGGAGGCCAGGGTATATCTTCTACCAAACGTTCCTAGGGCTTACACCTAGACTACCACCTTTGACACACAAAGAGCATGCCTGAAACAACAAAAAAAAGAACACAAACACAATAAGCTAAAACAAATAAAGCATACTCCTTGAGTGTGTCGACAAGATAAAGCACAACCAAAAATATGCACAATAAGAATTAAAAACATGAACCACATAGAACAAATATAAAAAATAACATAAAAAATCAAACACACAAAAAAAAATAAAAAACGACAAAAATAAACAACATTAAAACATAAAACACATAGAAAAACCATAAACACAACATAAAAAAATGATAAAGGATACAAATACACCACACAAAAAAACAAAGAACACAAAACACACAGAAAAACCACAAAAATAACATAACAAAACAAATCCAAAACAAAAACAACAAAATGATCCAAATACACCACAGATAAAAAACATAAAAAACAAATACAAGAAAAACTAAGCCAAAGGAGCTATTGATAAATCAAACAAAATAAGATAATACTAAAAATAAATCGAAGCTTAACAAATTACCAAAAATATCAAAAATTGCTTAGAAAAAAAGCCAAAGCTTCCAACATTGTCATCAAGAGACTGAAGGATGACAC
Source organism: Wollemia nobilis (assembly GCA_028583015.1). NCBI lineage: Eukaryota > Viridiplantae > Streptophyta > Pinopsida > Araucariales > Araucariaceae > Wollemia > Wollemia nobilis. The sequence continues at coordinate 6,459,374 of JAQPPZ010017116.1, read as the reverse complement.
CCATCCTATAAACCCTTAGGATTATGGCATCCTCATCCTTTTATTTGTATCTTGATTCATTCCATTTGGGACTATAGGCTGGTTAATTAGAACCATGAAACTACTATTAGAATTTGTATGGTCTTTTTGAGGATCCATTTTATTTGTAGTTTGAATATGTCCTTTTGTTTTGCACTTGGGTTGATTTTCTACATCATACTTTTTTTCCTTTACTGTTATTTCTCAGCATCAAGGCAAGATCTAGGCAAGATCTTTTAGTGATTTCTCATCATGCAATCCTTCCTGTTCCCTCTCTTCATCAAATTGTATTTCCATAATAATTGTTTCCATTTGACCATCCTCATCACCTACTTGCTCATCCATGGAGAGAATTTCAAATGTGTTAGGTGAAATTATTGTTTTTTCTTTTGTTGCTATTTTTTCTTTGTGTTTTTTTGTTTAGGGATTTGAAACCCTGCCAATTCCCCATCCTCTTCATATTTTTTAGGGAGCTTATGTGGACAATCCTTGCCTATATGGTCATATTCATGATAGATTCTGCATCTAAATGAAATATTTTCATAATCTACTACTTGCTCCCATATTTCTTCCCCATATTGTAAAGTAATATTCTCTGGAAGTCATTTTTCAAAATAAATCAAAACACAGATCCTTGCATAAATCATATGCTCTAAGTGTTTTGCGATATCAAAATTCATCATGAAGACTCCTACATAATTTCCAATTGTTGTGAATATTTTTGGATGTCAGTATTCTATCAAAAGACCAAATAAATGGACCCAAATAGGTGTAGTTGATGGTATTTCTTCCTTAGATTTGAACTTGGTATGCCAAGTATTCATGAAGAGCCTTGCCCTACCAAAAATCCATGGCCCCCTTGAAAATTTTTCTCCCTATCTTCTTCATTAGAAAAAATAAAAAAGTAGCAATTAGGGTAAGTAAAAATTTAGAACTTACCTTTAGTGCTCCAGTTTCTGGTAGCCCATTGCTTGAAGGTAGCATGAGCCGGTCAAAATCCAAAAAAATAGACTTCTCTCCATATCATCTATTCCTTCCTGGACATCTGTTATTTCCAACTTCACTAATGGGGATCCATTAGTTTCTTTCATGCAACTCATCTCTGTTTTCCTTGAATCGATATTTGGCATCCTCAATGGTTTCCTTGGAAATTATTGATTGTGTTTCCATTTTGTTTGAGGTGTTCCTCCATAGATTTCTTCTTTAAAATTCAAATTTGTCTCAATTCATGCATCTCTCGACCTCCTTTGTCTTCAATGTCTACTTTTTTTGCAATAAAGAACTAATCCTTGCATGAGGAAAGCACATAGACTTTTAGGCAATTGAAGATAAAATTCTTATCTATCCATTGTAGGAAGCTTCTCAACTTCTGAGAACTAAGTTTCTGCAACAAAAACTTAGATAGTAGCAAGCAAATTCATATAAATCTCTATATCTCTAAAAATCAATAAACTTCACTAGTTATCCTTCAATCTAGTGGAATGAGATCTATGTTGAGTCCTAGTCTTCACGAGTTTTCTTGCAACCTTGTGGAAAGACTCTAGCCAAAAAATAACTTTAAATTTTTTGAAAATGAGATCTCTCTATCTCCTTCCAATCTCTCTTGTGGCTCTCCCTATCTCCTATCAATGTCCCTTGTAGCTCTAATACCATTGTTAGCTTTTGATACTAAATACTTAATGTAAAATCTACAAGGTATAAAATGGGCATGCAATATTAAATATAAGATAATGAGAATATACAAATATTAAATATAAGATAATGAGAATATACAAAGCATGTAAAACTTATAATAAACTTTTATAAATACTCATAAAACTACCATTAATGAAATCTCATGAAAATAGTATCTTCATACAAAATAAGGAGATCACTAATACTCCATGCTCCATACAATTTCTACATTGTAGCAAACTTGTATTCTACCCTACTCTATTTTCTCCTATAAAAATTATAAGATTACACAAAGGCCTATATATAATGGGATGTGACTCTTGGCCTTCCATATTCCCATGACTTCACGTTCCTATTCTATGGACTCATGTGCACATGGACTATGATGCATGTTTATATTATTGAATACTTTACACATTCTAATATTACTTGTGCATTTATTACATTGCATAAAGTAAATACTCAAACCCTAATCTATGACTCACACTCCTAATATAAATATGTACCCAAGATGGTACATTAGCATGTAACAAATAATGTAATATATTCCAACAATTGATTTCTCCATTGTGGCATATCAAACCATTTAAGATACGTATACTATTAATCGATATATATATATATATATATATATATGAGGTCATTATTCTTTGCTGATTTATTTTCGTGTATGTGTTATTTTGATGATGTAATAATATGTTTGAAATTTTTGAGTACTCTAGTAATATTTTAGAGTTTTATGTACAATAATGATTGATTGGTTTGATTATGATAGTTATAATTTTATGCATACATGAGATATTTATTATTGTCATAATAAAAGTCATTTAGACAACATAAATGATTTGGCTTGAGATATCTTTATAGTGTTTCAAGAGCCTTTATTTGCCTAGATCGAGATAGTTTGAAAGACTTTAATCATGATATTTTGAAAGATTATTACAAAATTTTATTCTCATTAATAGAAATCATTTACCAATACCAATATGTAGAAATATCCAATCATTCATCCATAAATAATTATCTACAATAAAAATCGACATAGTGAAATAGAGATAGATAATAACCTTAAGGTAGGGCAACACCAATAATATTCCTTAAGAAATAATTCCACAAGATCTCCCAAGATGATTGTGCTACTTAGAGAGGGAAAAGTCCCATAAGTCACTTCATGGGTAAAGACAATTATACATGATTGATCTCCATGATGATTACAATGACGATATCCCTTCTTTATATGCCCATATTCTAATTTTATTGGGGAGCCAACTAGTACTATAATATAATATTAAAATATAATATAATATTATAATAAAATATAATATTATATTATATTATAATCAACCTTGGGTTATGTGTGGCCTATGCCAACCCTTATACAATATAATATCATATCCCTATATACCTATTCCTAAGTACCCTAACATTCCACCCTCCTTACAAATGTTGCATCCTCAAAATATATGAAGACACAAGGTAAGCTAAAAAATGTTAGCAACTAGTACCAATCTCAATCATCCATCCATCCTAGTGAAACTATGATTGGTGGTGGTCTATGTTGATGTCAGTATATCATTTTGCCACTTAAGTATCTAAAACCACTTGTTTGGCTTCATGCTTCATTTGCTCTATTATGATAATTTGAATGATGGGTCCATTTTTTCCTTGATGTTGGTGCACCAATTTGAAAACTAAAATCACTATGCTTTGTTTTCCAAACACTTCCATATTTGGTACCCTCCTAATTGCATGTAGAACCATAATATTGTTGCCCTAAGTCATACCTCCAAGATTGTTGCTACTCTTGGTAGTGTGGATGGCAATATGTTGTAACATTAACTTGATGTTCTACCTTATTTAACTCCTCAACATTTAGCTCCACTATTTTAAATTCTTCTACATGTTCCTTTCATGTTACCTTTGTTTGGTGTATCCTTGTGATTTTCTATCAATGCTTCCTTGGACTCTACTATTGTTATTTCCACAAAATTTGTTGCTATTACTTCTTGCATGGACTCTATTGGAGCTACTTCCTTCTTGGATTTTATTTCAAGTTCTTTTATTTTTTCTTCAATTTGTTTATTTGCAACCACTTCTTGTTTTTCCTTACATCCTTGCTCCTTAAGTTGAGAAATATCATGTAGTGTTATCTTATTTTTCCTATACCATAACTTCATAAGCTTATTTTAAACATTAATGTTAATAGTACCTAAAGAATCCAACTAAGGATAACCAAGAATAATATTCATATCATCATTAATGTTAATAGTACCTAAAGAATCCAACTAAGGATAACCAAGAATAATATTCATATCATCAATATTAGTAACATGAAATTTGAATGCAAAATATATTTATCCATGGTGATCTTCAAATATTCAAAAATAAAAACATTCTCATCCTCAAGTTGTATGTCCTTAATTTTTAAGGCTTGAACCTGCAACCTCTTGGCCGTAGCACAATCAACGAAATTAAATCTACTACTAGGATTTATGGAAATAATAACCTTTTTATTTTGAATGCATCCATGAACTTGCAAAAAAATTATTAGATAAGTTTAGATCCTTATTTTGATTTTGTAAATCCAAAGATGTGGCTTCTTCATTCTTCTCACTATCTTGCTCAACATTTTTCTCTTTCTCCTCCTTGAGTAGTTTTGTTTCTTTTTCATAGCTTGATAAAATTCCTCTCATTTTATTTCATTTCTCTTATTTTTAATCCCTTGTAGTTTCTTTCCAAGGTATTTTATGACACCCATCAAGCTATCTATATTTTTATCCATTCCCCAAAGCTCTATTTATAATAATTTTTTTTTTTTTTTAAAGCATATTTATTTCTTCAACATAATCTTTGAGTGTATTTTTTGAAGTAGCTATATTTTTATATGTGTTCCAATGAATTAAGAATGCATGCTCCAATTCTCCCCAATTATACCGTTTATTATTTTCAATCAAACTTAAAAACAAATTTCTATCTTCCTTTCTGAAAGTGTAGTAAGGTATAATTTCCAATAAGGATCAATGAAAGATAAAAACTTAAAATTTGTGCACCATTGTCTAGCATCAATATCATCTACTCCAAAAAAAATTTGAAGTGCCATGAGATCACATCCACAAAAATTATAATGCAAACTAGGGTTTTACAAAAATATTCATCTCCCTACTAATCTAAAGCTAAAATTCCACATCAACAATTAGATCTATAATTTTTCTTCCAAACAAAATAAAGTGCAACTGATTTTTTTACCTCGACTAACAAAATTTGTCTTAAGCAAATCATAATTTAAAAATTCAGCATTACCCTTATTATATATGGTTGACTTCATAGGGTTGTATCTCCCTTAATACTTCTCAAATTCCTTCATATAACCACTAATTTTAAAGCTCTTTAAATTTCATATAAAATGGTCCAAGAATCATTTGAATTAGACAAACTTTTATAGAGATATAGCTCTTGAAATATGAGATGTTTTTCTATCAAAAATTGCCCTAATTTTGCAATCTACAAAATAAAAATCCCCACATTTCTAGAATCATTGCTCTGATACCACTTGTTATAAACATTTATTTTCATTAACAAAAATATTTCACAAATATGCAAAAATATCAAATAATTCATCCACAAATAATTATCCACAATAACAATCCATAGATTGAGATGGAGATAGATAGTACCCTTAAGGTAGGGTAAAACCAATAATACTCCTTAAGGAAGGAATAAATCCAAAATATCTTCTAAAATGATAGCACCACTTAGAGAGGGCAAAGTTACATAAGCTACTTGATGAGCAAAGAAAATTACATATGATCGATCTCCATGATGACTATAATGACATTATCCCTTCTTTATATGTCCATATTCTAATTCTACTTTGGGGAGTTGACTACTAATATAATTTAATATTATAATATAATCAACCTTGGGCTATGTGTGGCCCATGCCAACCCTTATACAATATAATATCATATCCCCATATACCTATTCCTAGGTACCCTAACAAAAACTATATACAAGTGCCTAGACTTGCTAGGGATTTAATTTGCCTAGAACAACAACTATATACAAGTGCCTAGACTTGCTAGGGATTTAATTTGCCTAGACATCTAGGGCTTTGACCATTGTTAGTCTGTAGAATCATTTGTATGTGCCTAGAATTTTCTAGGGCTTCAATTTTCCTAGACCTCTAGGGCTTTGACCATTGTTATTTTATAGAATTACTTACATGTACCTAGACATTGCTAGTGCTTTGACTATTGTTAGTCTATAGAATTATTTACATGTGCCTAGACTTTGTTAGGGCTTTTATTTATCTAGAACTCTAGAGATTTGACCATTATCAATTTGTAGAATTATTGACATGTGCCTAGACTGTGTTAGGAATTTTATGTACAAAGGCCATTATCAAACTATAAAATTATGCCTAGGCTTGCTAGGGATTTTGTGTGAAAATATTGCCTAAAGGACATAATCAACAATGGAAAGAGTAAGTCAATATTGCTTGGAGGACTTAGTCTATATTGCTCTATGGACTTCTAGTGCTTGGACCTTATGAGTCCAAGGGATTTTAAGCATGATGTGTGCCTAGACCTTGTGGGTCTGAATGAATTTAAACATGATGTGTGCTTATATATTATGGGTCTAAAGGACTAAGAATTATAGGTGCCAAGACCTTGTTGGTCTAAAGAACTCTAAATATGATATGTTAATGTATATAAGTTTAACTGGGATTTTTATGATAGGCATCCCCTATTTGGAAATAGGAAGTCTCATGATTTTTTTTTGCAAAATCCAAAATAATTTTGGTGATTGTTTAATAAAAAATATTTTTAAGTTACTTTATCAGTCATTAGAGGGAGTGAAAATCCCTGGCCATGCTACTAGGAACCTTTACAATGGTCCATGTAATTGTGAAGCAACATGACTAGGTTACCACTCTCTTTCAAGGGAGGAAGCTAGTTCTTATATTAAATTGATGTAAGATTTGTATTGTTCAAACTTTGGGATTATTCAAGTTATAATTTTGACCATGATCTTATCTTCCATCGATAGCCTTGTGAAGGAAATGATATTGTACTGGCATTTTTTTATTATCCAAGGTTGTTATTATCCTTTAGTTAGATTTTATGGATAATGTTTTGTGACCTTTGTTAAAGCTATTATAGGAGACAAGATCGATGGGATGCAACTCCAAGTGATGATTCAATATAAATGAGTTATTGAAAATGAAGAGAAATGACTATGATAAATGCAAATATAGTGTATACAAATGCATGATTTCAATCAAACAAATTTATATAATTAGGAATGTAAATTTTACTAGCATTTGATGCGCTTATTCATAATAAATTATGTTAATATGGGCTATCATCACATCCTAGTAGGTGCAATCATGGATCAATTATAGTGCAAGATATTAATTATAGTCAAGATATGAATTCTAATCACATCTAGTGCTTCACACATCAATGATTATACACCTAAAAAATATTGAACATAAATGCAAACATCTCCCAAGTGTTTATAGGGCAACATGGGTGAATTGATGTGGAAAGAAGAATTTGCTAATTTATATCCTTCTTAAATGCAATGTATAGGTTTGCTTTGTGGTATTAATACCATCACGTGGTGTCAGTAGGCTATTAAAAGGGATTATGGAAAGAGTTGGTTCCAAGAATATTGTATATGATTAAGATGCAATGGTTATTGATTGATGATTGAATTGAAATTAAATGAAAAGAGAGTCTTTGGAGAGATCCAATATCTTAACTGCTTAGCTTAAATGTAATTTGTCCTAACTAGGATCATCATAGGTCCCAATGGATATCTCAACTTTTTATGTGACAAGCAACTAAGTGACAACATGAATATAAACTTAAGAAAGTAAAATTTTATTCAGTTATGCAATAGGTATTCAATACAAATAGGCACATGATCAAACAAATGATACAAATATAAATGAATTATTTCTTGAGATGCATTAAATTCATGGGTTCTTTTAGTTCATGTCCATCAAGGGTAGCCACATGATAGGCACTTGAGCCATACTTAGATGTTATGATGAATGATCATAACTAGTTGGGTTAAAATTTACCTTTGATTTTGTTTGGGCCTTAGTATTTTTTTGGTTTTATTTGAGTAGATCCCCATATTTAAATGAACGAGGTCGAATCCTCTTACTATAAGCTTATTTGAGTCTTTGATGATAAACAAAGGTGCTCTAAGGTATGTATCCATCTTTCATCAAGGAATTATAGCTGACTTAGGCTAGCATAACTATATTCATTATTTATTGCTCTATAGTTTAGTAAAATTTAGAGAAAGAATTTCTAGTTCAAATGGAAAAACTACTTCAGTCCCATGGACCAAGGCATAGGGCATTATACTAGTCAGGGTTCAACACTAGTTTGATAAACCCATAATGTGGGATATAGCTAAAGATGCCAATGCCATCCATTTTTGTTTATTATTTTCTTTAAAAAATAGATAAGAGTTTTATTTAAAGCCTCAAATTTTCCATTACTATGAGGGTAATAAGGCGTACACCATTTATGTTGGATTTTATATTTAACATAAATTTTTGCCATGTCCTTATTTTTGTGGGGAGTACCATTATCTAATATTATAACTGAAGGAATGCCATAACAAGATAATATTTGATTGATAATAAATTTAAAAACTTGTGTGCTAGTACAGGAAGATATATGCATGGCCTCAAACCAATTGGTGATATATTTAGTTGCTATGATGAAACATTTGTAGCCATCCAGTGATATAGAATTTATATTTCTAGAAATTTTCAGACCTCATGTAGAAAATTTCCAAGGAGAAGCTAAGGGTTGCAATTCGTATGATGGGTCATGCACAAAATTATTGTGTTTTTGATATTTGTCACACTTGTAGACATAATTTCAACATAATTTCAAGAGTCCTTTTCCATGGAAGGCCAATAATATACTAGCCTAAAGAGCTTTTTAGCCATGAAATTTTTGTTGAAATGACCACCACATATTTTGTTATGGACTTCTTAGATTGCATGGTTATCCTCTTCCACATTAAGGTAGAAAAGGAGGATACCATAAAAAAATCACTTGTATAATACATCACCAATTATGATGAAGTGACAATCATGATGTCTAAGCTTTTTGTGTTCATTGTGGTTTATACCTTTCAGTATTGCACCCTTCTTAAGAAATACATAAATTTCTTTGCACCAAGATTATTGAGGGGTTATTTATTTAATGGTGCTAATTACTGGAGGTGTTTGACTAGATTCTGATAGAACCCTGAAGGTTCTAGCACAATTTTAATAAAGAAATAATTAAAATAGCATCTAAATTAAAAGAATCGCTTTTAGATATGAATCGCCTTTTGCATTGGTTTGGGAAATTCCTCCAATGGGTCTAAATAATATATATTCTTCTTTTTGGATGATTTGATATGGATGGCCAACCTAATATATATATCTACCCTAAAGCTACGTTGGTGAAGAGACATGATGGTTCATGTATGAAGAGACGTGATGGTTCATGTTATGAAGAGTTGTGATGGTTCACGTTATAAGTTAATAATATAATAATTAAATGATTAATAATACTAACTAATAATGTTAGGATTGAGGATCCTAACATGCCACCCTCCCCTCCTTAAAAAGAGCTTTGTCCTCAAAGCTCAAAGTGAGAAGCTTTGTCCTTTGTTTTCCAAGAAGGATTTGTGTAATTTCTTGGACTCCTTTAATGGCATCCTTTGATAGGTAGGGATATCGAGAAGGATGAAGCATTAGCGAGGGGTTGCCAAGAACAATAGTAGAATATTCCTTAGGAAAATCATGATGAGGATGGGAGGGCAACCCTTGGGGTTCCTAAAATACTTCAGAATGATGCATCAAAAGTGATGGTAATGATTTAATATCCTTTTTTGGTTCCTTGGTAGAGAAAACAGAGAAGAAGAGTGTAGTCACTTTGCGTTGGTTCCGAATAGGTTTGGTCATATGGCAAGAACTCACTATTGATGAGGAAGGTATGTGTAGGTCTTGTAGAGTGCATGTTTGGCTAGCATTTATCACTTTGGGTATGTCTACCTCATCCTTGCTTGGTACATCAATCACTTCTTGCACATCGACCTCATTGTATTCATTGTGGTGAGTAGGTGCACTGGTCACTTCGAACACAACTACCTCATCTGCTTGCTCTATGGAGAGACAGGGATTAACTTCCTTCAATAAATACAATGTTAGTGTAGCACATTTATGGTGGGTCCAAATTGTTCATCACAATTATCACGGAGTCCTTTTGCTCGTTGTTCCTTCATCTCCTCAAAGCTAAGATGTTTAATTCATAAATTTGGTTAGATTTGGGGGTTGTGTAAGTGCTTTGTGCCCTTCCATTATGCATAGGTTTGGGAGCGATGTAAGTGGTCAACAATTTTTCCATAAGTGGTTTCCCTAATCGTTGTTGTGCATTGATTTTATCTTCAGCTAATTTTGCCAATCCATAGGTCTGTATCATGGTATAGGGATTGAACCTTGTCAACTCTATTCTAATTTCCTTTTTTAATCCCCTAATGAAGCCATTGATGAGAATTGATTCATCCAATATTGTGTTGTGTTTGGTGATATTCTCAAACCGAGTTTGATACTCACGCACATAAGTGATTTGATGAAGATATTTGAGCAATTCCCACATGACTGGGTCCCACATGGCTCTAATACCAAATGGTAGAACCCTGAAGGTTCTAGAACATTTTTAATAAATAAATAATTAAAATAGCATCTAAATTAAAAGAACCGCTTTTAGATATGAATCGCCTTTTGCATTGGTTTGTGAAATCCCTCCAATGGATCTAAATAATATATATTCTTCTTGTTGGATGATTTGATATGGATGGCAAACGTAACATATATATCTACCCTAAAGCTACATTGGTGAAGAGACATGATGGTTCACGTTATGAAGAGTTGTGATGTTTCACTTTATAAGTTAATAATATAATAATTAAATGATTAATAATACTAACTAATAATGTTAGGATTGAGGATCCTAACAGATTCAAATGTTGGTTGTTTAATTTGTTGAATGATAATACTAGCTTGTTTATCCTCTAAATCTAGGGGAATGAGGAAAGTGAAAGTTGTCATTACATCAACTTGATAATTATTAGACATGGGAATGGTATCAATAGTAATTTTATGAAAGGTGGTTAAGAGATGATCTATGATTTCTTTATAGGGTTTAAACCTATCATCTTTGGTTTGATAAGTTTATTTTATTTTAATTAATAACAATCTACGAGTCACTAAAAATATATAAGTGGTAATTTTGAGGGCTTGAATGGCTTAGATTTTGAGGATTAGATATTTGTATTCTATGGTATTATTGGTGCATTAAAACTAAAGCTTGAATGATAGTGAGATAATGATTTGTTAAGGGGATATTAAAACTAACCCTACTCCTAATCCCTTGGCACTTCTAGAGTAATCAAATTAGAGAGACCAAGCATTATATTGTTGGGTATCTAGATAGTAAATTGTTTCATCAAGAAAATGGACTTCTATAGGTTGATGAGCTTCTCATGGGGTAGCTACTAAAATATCATCTATGAATTGTTCTTTTAGGGACTTTGGATTTATAAATTTAAGGTCAAACTCATTGAGGTACATTAGCCATTTAGCAGTGTGACTCGAGAGTTAAGGTTTTGACATGAGATACCTTAAAATATTGACTCAAGCTATAATCGTAGTCTTTTCATTGAGCATGTAATACCTTAACTTTTGAGAGGCAAAAAAGTACTACTAGAATTTTTTTTTCCAAAAGCATGTAACAAGTTTCACGGCTTACTAAGGTTCTACTAATATAGTAGATTGCTCTTTCTTTATGTTGGTCACCATATTAGGACAACATAACTCCTAAGGCAAGCATAGTTACAATGACATACAATAGCAGAGGTTTGATAGAGTCTGGTTTGATAGAGTCTAGTCTAATAAGGATTGGAGGAGATAAAAGTTAGGTTTTGATGGCATCAAAAGTCTTTTGGCATTCATCATCCCATTTAAATTGGAAATTTTTCCTTAATAGTTTAGTCAAAAGTTGGCACTTGGTGACAAGTTGAGAAATAAATTTCCTAATAGTTTGTAACTTGCCTTGAAGACTACATAATTTTGTTAGTGTCTTATGTGGAGGTATGTTTGTAATAGCATAACACTTTGATGGATTAACCTAGATTCCTTAACAAGAAATGATGAAACCTAACAATTTTACAGATATGACTCCAAAGACACATTTAGACGGTTTAAGGTAAACTTTGTATTGCTTTAGGCATTCAAAAATTTGTTTTAAATTTTGAACATGATCTTCCCATCTTAGGGAAGAAGTGAAGAGATTATTGATATAATATTTTATAGTATCATACATTATGTCATGAAATATATACATCATAGCACATTGGTAAGTTGCTCTAGCATTTATCAATCCAAAGCCAAAAGACATGGCTTGCCAACAAAAGGTTCCCCATTGGGTGGTAAAAGTTGTTCTAGATTGATCTCTTAGTGCTATACTGATTTGATTATATATAGAGAAACCATCCATAAGGGACAACACTTAGTAGAGAAATAAATAATCATATCGATATTAGTGAGAGGAAAATTATCTTTTGGACATGCCTTAATAATGTCTCTAAAGTAAGTGCAAATGTAGACAATGCCTTCATTTTTAATGAGGAAGACTTTATTACATATCCAATCAAAATAATCAATGGCTTTGATGAATTTGACTTTGAGGAGATTCTAAAGTTCCTCTTGGATAAGTAATACTGCCTTAGGATGCACTTTTCTCAACTTTTAGTTTATCAACTTGATGTTTGGCAAGACATCCAAGTGATATACAAAAAAAGAAGGATATAGTCCCAATATGTCCACATAATACCATGAAAAGATATCACAAAAATCAGTTAGGAGGTCCATATAAATGCTTGGTGTTCATTAGGATTCATGGATTTTATTAATTTAAGTATTTTAGGTTTGTCTTGGGTTTTGATATTAATGTTGATTGTTTCTTTGATGAGGATGTGAGACTCATCCTCAAAATTTGGGGGTGTAGGTAGTACCCTTAAAATTTTAAATTCTATTTTATGTAAGGATGACTGATCAATATTGAACGATTGTTAGGCATTAGCAATGTTTGTTTAAAAATGTGGTTCTTTGTTTTAAGAATCATCTAGGATAAGATTATTGGTAGAAGGATTTTAAATTAAGGCATTTACCTCATAATTGTTGTCTGCTACTACTAGAAACTAGAAAATTGTTCCTTGTTGTTGGTTTTTTAGCCTTACTACCACAAAATATCACAAGACCCAAATATAAAATAGCCACAATATTAAAATTCAAAGTAATAATATGATGAGTAGAATAATATGAGCAAATTAATATATATATATATATATATATATATATATATATATATATATATATATATATATCAAGGCTTATATAATAAAGAAATAAACATTTATTTATATACTAAAATATGAATGTAAATAGCTTGAATAATTCATGAACTATTCATGAAGAAAACTTACAATATTAATTGCTCAAAATTTTGTATACAAGCTTTATTACTCCTCTTCCTATTATAATCATATAATGAGATATATCAATCGGATTACTTTCCTATGGAGCATTGTCACCATAATATATCCCTCTTCAAGTACTTGACTATTGCTCTCCTTATGCAAAGTCTCATGACTCTTGGCATAGTAGATGGACACTTGAATCCATTATAATTGAACACATCTACATGACTCTTGTACTTATGCATGCACTCCTAATCTAGGACACTTGTGCACATCCTCAAATTACATATTTACACTCTTACATACAAGACACTTGTGCACATTCTCTCAATCTACACTTGCACTCTAACTTACATGACACTTGTGCATTTCTTGCACATTGCACTCTTACATGAAACTTGTGCATTTCTTACACATTGACACTTACATAAAAGGGGAAATATAAATCACCATCTAAATAATCACCATCTAAACTATAGACTGAACCCTAATCTATTAGATATTTATAATTATATCATGGAGGTACCATGGGGGTACATTAGCATGTACCAAATAATATAATATATCTCAAAACCCCTTGTATTACATTATTTGGTTATTAAAGACTTTAGTCTTTAATATTGGTTTTCATATTTGTCTTCAATCTTCAAGTGACTTTACACTGTTCATGAATCTTTGGTTGAGATTCATCTTCAGTCCACCTATTTTAGATCGATATCTGAATTTGTAGTATATGATTCTTCATGGGCTTTAGATTCATGTCTTTTTTTGTTCTTCCTTTTGAGCTTACGTCTATTCTTCTTTCTTCCTCTTCTCTTCTACATTTTTATCAGTGATATACCTAATGATGTGCCTTCTAAACATTAGAATAATACAATCTTGATTTCAATGACTCATTGAAGATAGCAAAAGCTTTATTCAAGTTGTATGTACCATATTTCTTTTCTTATCTTTTTTCGTGGAAGATATCAAATATGAATAATGATAAATACATCATTAAGCATTATTTCGAGGAAAATATAATGTTTTTATATGAATTCCACCATCTTCTAAAGATTTTTTCATAGAGATAACTTATAAGTGTTGTGAAATTTTCCTCTTTAGCATATTTGAAAAATAATGATTGTTTTTATTTTAGACCAATTGTCATTTGTTTCTTTCCATCCAAATAATGATTGTTTTTATTTGTTTTTATTTTAGACCAATTGTCATTTGTTTTTTCCATCAAAATAATGATTGTTTTTATTTGTTTTTATTTTAGACCAATTGTCATTTGTTTCTTTCCATTATTTGTTTTTATTTTAGACCAATTGTCATTTGTTTCTTTCCATCAAAATAATCTATTTAGTTTTGAGAATAAAACATAGTTTGTTCATAGTTTCTTCACTATCTCATTGAATGCATTCCTAATAATATATTCCATAATATGAATCAATTCAATGATATATTCTTTTGAAGTAGAAAATATTATAACTCCCAAATTAAATAAATAACTCAAATATAAAATTTTGTAAATTTTAGTTTTTCTTAATCCTTTAATATTTTTTTTATTAATTGGAAGAAGGGATTTTGAAAGTATCCTTGAACCTTGTATAAAAATATCAGCAAGGGAGGCTATCTCCCACAACTAAAAAGAGATAACAAAAAGAATTAAGATAGTCTCCGAGAGGAAAACAACAACCAGAAGACTAAATATGGGGTCTTCAAATTGGCTATCTCCCACAACTAAAAAGAGATAACAAAAAGAATTAAGATAGTCTTCGAGAGGAAAACAACAACCAGAAGACTAAATATGGGGTCTTCAAATTGGGAGGACCACATAAATGAACAAAGATATAAACACAAAAGGAATCTTAAAAAATGGTTAAAAAATTAACTGTCCATTTCAGGAATAGGAGAGTCAGTAATGTTTGTTGGTTTATCACCTTCAAACTAGCTATGAAACTCCAAGATGATAGTGGCTTGTTACAACAATGAAGTATTCATCTTGATGGCCTGAGATATCATGCTCATGAGATCGTCCAGCTCCTACACATAGCCCTTCTTGGTGATGAAGGGGATGCATGCACACTACTAACTATGGTTGGAAGGCTTGGAGGAGCCACATAGAGGAGCTCTTTTTTTAGAGGAGGATCACATTGGAGTGTCTTCTCACTTGATTTTATGGGTGCCAGCAGGATATTATTCAGAGAAGTCCCCATATTGCTCCAAAATAATGGAATAATGTAACAACCCAAGTCCTACCTACTTGGTTATCCCTTCTAAAGCTCACAAAAGGAAAAATTTTAATCAACCTAGCTTTCTTTTTAGTATGAGGTATGCTAATTCTTCTTGGATATCCATTTTGTTGTAGTCAAAAAAACCTAAGAGATCGAGGCTGACCAGGTCCCGATATATGTTACCTTTAGTGAACTACACTCTCATCCTGAGATTCCAAGTTCAGGCAGAGGTTTCTCCTCTAGGGACCATTTCACCTAGAGTTTGGATGCATATTTTCCTCAGATATTATCATGACTGTATATCATGTTAGAAATAGTGTATGCATTCCTGAGCTAGATGAGCAACCACCTACCCTGGAGCTCATCTAAGGTCTACCATTATCTTGGTAATTGAGCTAGTATTGCTTGACTTGAACTGACTGACAACCCTATGTACCATTCCATATTTTCATTGGTTAACCCTCAATCATTCATAAATCAAGTAACACCTCTTCGTACTTTCAGGTGAAAGCCTAAGAGCGATGCCCATTTTGTCCTCTTTTACCTCCCGTCCTAACCCTTCATGTCAAGAGTGCGCCTCTATTTTAGGGTAACTGACATTCCTTCAATTACCATGCATTTTTTTTCTTTCTTCCATCCTTCCCAATGGATCCTCAAGGTTTCTTTTAGGGTAGGAACTTGTGTTGATCTCAAGGGTTTAACTAATGCTAAGCGGTCAAGTTGTTCACCTTCAATTTATATATGCAAACCCTCAATTTATATATGCAAACCCTTTAAGAATATTCTAAATTTATTATTATTTCAATAAAATGCAAGCTATTATATTTAAATACTAAGTATTACATCATTTGTAAGGAAAACTATTAGCTAAATTACATATATGTTCAAAGTATACTATTACACAATCAATCCTTCCTTTAAATAGGAAAACTATTAGCTAAATTACATACATGTTCAAAGTATACTATTACATAATCAATCCTATAAATATTAAAATTCCTCTAAAAATGGATTTCTTAACTAACATCTACGATTTATATTAAGCCATTACATTTTAGCTGATTTTGAACAAAATTCAGTTATTTCAATATTGCAATATCTATAAAAGTCATTCACCTAAATAAATATACTTTGGAACACCATAACCAGAGAATATACGCCCCTTATTTCTCTACAAGGTAGATAATTTAGGTAACACAGACATATTGACATCATCCATTTAATTGGAAGATATCCTATGATTAAAAAGTAATAATTAACCCATAATAACTTTCATTGTATCCTTTAAAAATACTCTCTAACTATTGTTAATTTAGATGTAATATTTAATCATTATTATCCTATAATAAAATGAGTAAAAATTTGGACATTGATTCTTAAGAAATCTATCGTATAGATTTATCTTTTTATTAATCTCATTGAACCCTACAATCCTTTTTTTTAGTAAAACAAAATAATTAAATATTCAACGAGTGCAATTTTTTTGAGGATACACTTAACCTCACCTTTGACTAACATGTTGCACCTACTTATCTGACATGCTCAGAACTCTAAGAGAAATGTTTTTCTTGCCAAAGAGCTTATATAAGATAGAAATTTTATTATACTCAAAATGCCTAAACCATAAATATTTTTTTATTCCATTAATACCGGGTTTTAAAGGTTGACCCAAAACCTATATACAAAAAATAGCATATCGCTGAGAAGTAGGATCCTTAGCCACCTGAGGACCCTCGGTCCTCTAACCTAACTGGCCATCTTCGGCCTACACCAGACAAAAGCCTATCAGCCTGAACTACCCTCGATAGACAGAAGATCACACCCCTTAACAAGGCTCCACAAAAATCCATGGAAGTCCCAACCCACAAAAAGCCCCATCAGACAACTTCTTAAAACAAAAACAAAAAAATGTCGATCCCTCTGCATAGGGCACAAACAAAACTTGGCTTCAGATAAGCTTCTAAGGCCTCACCAACCACCATTTCTATGTAGAGTGTTGCCTTGCATGGTGCTACTCCTCCTCGTCCTCGTCCTCATTCTGCTCATCATCCTTGTCTTCCTCTTGGTCGTCAGTCTCCGTGTTAGCCTCCACTGGCTTGTTGCTCTGGTATCCTTCATTGAAAAATACCTTAGTTAACGCCTCATGGATCTCCTACATCTGATTAATCACATTAGCCGAGGAAATCAGCACGAAGCGCTTGAGGACCATAGTTGTAGGATCGGGACCCTCTTCCTCAGAGTCAATGTCGAGGGGTTTGGAACTCCCCTACGCTTGCTTGTTTTTCAGCCTCATTGAGGATCTCTTGGGTCCTCCCGGTTCCTCAATTTTCAGCTTTTTCTTGGCCGGTCCTCCTCTTATGGTCAAATTCACCCCTCTTTTCTTAGTCGGGGATGCAGAATGAGGCTTGGGTAGACTAGGACTATCCCTACCCCTAGAACTTTTTGCATGGTGACCACCCGAGGTTTCGGCTTGAGGTAAAGCAGGGGGTTCAGCTTGGGGAGAAGTCAACATGACAAATTTGTATATGACCTTATACAGACCTTGGTGCAGAGGCATGGCAGACCCTTTCTTGCTCCGACATGAGTTAATAGTGTAATTCATGGAATTGAGCAGGAATTGGGGTATACTTATGGGATTGACATCACAAAAAAAGTTGACAAAAGCATAATGGAAGTTGAGGAGAACCTTGCCAGGGTCCTCAGCTGTGATGAACTCCATTACGTTTTTCATAACAGAGTTCCACGGGGCAGGGAGGTCCACCCTGGTCAGACCATTCTTCACCTCGTTAAATTTTGGGATTGTCCTTAAACTCGCGTAATTCCACCTCCCAGTTGTGTTTCTGCCTGTGGATGGATCTTCCTTTTATAGTCTACCCCGTGATGGTAGCCAGCAATGTAACATCGATGACAATATCTCATCCCCAAATTTCCACTCTACCATCTTCCCATGACTCCATAACAGCAAGGGTTATGTCTTCCTCCACTCCAAAAAATAGGTCAAAGAACTGGGTGAATCGTCTCTCAGTGAGGATAGCCTGAGCCGCAGGCTCCATGACCACCATGCTTGGCTCAATGTAAGTCATACTTTCCTTAAACTTCGATGCCCTCAAAGCCTTCACGATCTACCAGCCCTCTTGCAATATGCTCGATGTCCTCCCACACTTGGAATAAATAGAAAGGTGGTGAAATATTTGGGCACCCTCGTGACTTGTAATTATATCTTTATTGTGAGGGGTGTCATGTCTAGGAGTGTGTCGCAACCCACCTTCCACCTGGATGACTTGCCATGTGGCCTTTTTGTCAGTAATTTGAACGTTCCAGCGTGCCCCTTCTTGATGCGTTTAGGATCCCACCACTTGGTAATCATGGAAAATCTTGATCTAGCTTGCTTGGCATAAAAACGTTGTCCTTCCTCCATCGCCAATCCACCAGGATCATGATTTGAATTCTTCCACTCGTATCGAGACCACGACCAATGATGAATGTCTTTTATTGGAACCCTAATGACCATTTTTCCACCGTGTCACTGGCACTCATACCTATTTCTCTAGATTTCCATGCTGGCCATTTTCCTTCTATGTCACTGGCACTCATCCCTATTTCTCTGGATTACCATGCTGGCCACTATCATGATTTTGGCAGAAAAATGCTACTCCAAATCTGCCACCTCATATTCTTTCTACAATGGGCATGGTCCCAAAGTCCAGTAGGGATGTCACGGGGACTCCACTTGCCCATGGTCCACGTCAAATAGGTCATTGATTCTCCTTTTGGATAATCTCTTCCATGTCATGCAAAATATCCTGCGTCCACGTGATCAGACCATTAGCTTCCACTCCGATGTTTGCCAACTTATCCACTACTTTGTTAGCTTCTCGGAAGACATGTTGAGCCATCCTATCTTTTCTGACTCCAAACAGGTTCCTGGCTTCCTTGATGCAGGATTCAATCCTCCACGAAGGTTCCTTGTCATTCTTCAGAAGGTTGATGATGTTTTGGGAATCTCCTTCCACTATGAGTTTGCCTTGAGTCTCTTGCATCAACTCCAATCCTCACCACAAGGCTCTAGCTTCAGCTTCATTGTTGGTCATGGTTCCAAGGTGTTCAGCAAAGGCCAACACCATTTGACCTTGGTGGTTCCTTACCACTCCTCCTGCTCCTGCTCTGCCAGGGTTATCCTTGGCAGCACCGTCAAAATTTAGCTTAAGCCAATCAACAGGGGGAGGGATCCATTTAGATTCAAGTCTAGGATTAGTCTTACAGGGACCATATTCAAGGGGAATGCTTAAGGATTGAGCTAACAACTTCTCACGAAGGGGAATCGGTTGTGCCTCAACAGGATGAATTAAGACATTTTCTTTTGCAAAGGCTAGGATTTTGTTGGTGATTGACCCAGGATCCCGTTTTGACTCTTTGAATGCTCTAAGGTTTCTTTCTAGCCACATTTGCCATAGGAAATGGTGAAGACAAATCTTCCATAGGAACCTAAGCCTTAAGCTAACAAAGGGATTGGGCCATTGCTGGAAAAGGTCATGGATGGACTCTGGTCTCACCCACGCAATATCAAAAGCTTGGAATACCCCATTTAAAATAGTGACTGCTATGGGACACTCAAGGAAAATATGTTGAATTGATTCCCAGCTTGCCCTGCACAGATAACATCTATTAGGCACCATCATTCCTTTCCTTAGCATATTATCAATGGTAAGAATTTTTCCTTGAATCACTAGCCATGAAAAAAAGGATATTTTAGGAATTAAATTCTTGATCCACACTAGCTTAGTCTGGAACCAAGGCTCCTCAGGATGGAGCAGTAGCTTGTAGGCAGATTTGATAGTGAACTCTCCACTCTCTGTTGTTGACCACCTTAAGTGATCCTCTTTTGCTCCCATAGGGATAAATTGATGTCTTAGGATATTTTCAAGTTCCTCCGACTCTGCTTCCAGGCCTTGTATTCTGATTGATTTCCATCTGGATCTATTCTTGTCCTGCCTTATGAAATCTACCACCTTTGGCCCAAGGGTCTCGATAGTATAATCCTTTAATCGGGCTAGGTGGGGGTCTTGACTGAGTGCTTCATCCCTTGCCCATTTGTCTTCCCAGAAGCTTATTTTCTATCCATTTCCTAGAATCCATCTCATACCTTTTTTGACTATGTCTCTGCTTGTTAGAATGGCTTTCCAAAAGGTTGATCCTCTACTTTGGATGGTATTGCTCAAAAACTCTGTTCCTTGGAGATATTTCCTTTTGATGATCATTGTCCATTCATTCTCCACATTGGTTAGCAGTCTCCATGCTTGTTTGGCTAGTAAGGCTGTGTTGAGATGTGAAACTTTTCTTAGGCCCAGGCCTCCACTTCCTTTGGGTCGACACACCTTGTTCCATCCTACAAGGTGAATTTTCTATTTTTCTTTCGATCCTGACCAGAGGAAGTTTTTTTGGTATTGTTCAATTTTGTGGTATACCTTGGCCGGTGCCTTAAACATGGATAGGAAATATACTAGAATACTCTAGAGTGATGCCATGGTCAGGGTTGCTTTGCCTACCTGGGACAACAGGTGTCCTTTCCAACCTGAAAGTTTCTTTTGGATCCTTTCCAGTACATTGTTCCACATTGACTCAATTGTAGCTCCTGTGAACAACGGGAGGCCCAGGTAAGAAGTGGGGAGATTAGATATGGAGCACTCCAAGATCCTTGCTATCTTGATCTGCCTAGGATGAGGGGTGTTAAGGAAGTAAATTTTGCTTTTGTTAAAGTTCACCTTCTGACCTGCCACGTCCTCATAGAGCTTTAGGATGTGTTTAATATTTTTTGCCTCTTCAATAGAAGCCATAGTTAAGATCAAGGTGTCATCGATGAATTGCTGATGAGTGACTGGGTTGGTGAGGGATGTGGCTTTGATACCAGATATGAGCCCTGCAGAATAGGCAACTTTGATTGTCCTACCGAGGGCTTCAACCACTATGATAAACAACATGGGACTAATAGGATCCCCTTGCCTGAGACCCCTGCAGCTTTGGAAGTACCCTATCATCATCCCATTGATGAGGACCGAGAACCAGGGCTTATAGATACAACCTCTGATGAGCCTAACCCACTCAGGGTGGAAGCCAAATTTTAGAAGTATGGCATTCAAAAAATCCCAGTTGATGCGGTCATAGGCCTTATTCATGTCTAACTTCAGGGCAAAGGTAACCTTCTTAGTCTAAGAAACTGAGTGGAGGGCTTCATGGATAGTAATGACCCCATCAAGGATTGACCTCCCTTGGACAGAACTACCCTGACATGGGTCAATGATCGAGGGCAAGATTTCTTTCATGCGATTCGCTATAGATTTGGTGAGGATTTTGTAGGACACATTGCAGAGGTTGATTGGTCTATAGTCTGCCATGGACTTGGGGGCCGGTCCTTTCGAATATTAGGGCTATAAAAGTTGAGTTGTAACCCCGAGGGATGTGTTTGGAGGATTGGAATTCTTGGATGGTAGAGCAGACATCAGGTCCAACTATATCCCAAAAGGATTGGAAAAACCAAGGTGAAAATCCATCTGGCCCCGATGCTTTATCAGGGTCCATAGAAAATAGAGCAACCCTAATTTCCTCATCTGAAAAGGGTGCAATGAGTCTTCTGTTGATGTCACCACTGATGATTTGGGGAATGGATTGTAGTAAGGAATATTTGGTTGTAGCCTGGCATGGGGTTTCATCTCCAAGGAGGGAGCTAAAATAAGACACAACTTCATCCCTAATTTCCTGGATGTCTTGGGTGGTGGAACCATCCTCTTTGGTTAATTCCTTAATCCTGTTGTTACTTCTGTTCCTCAGGGTAGTGACGTGAAAGAACTTGGAATTGGAGTCACCATCCTTTAGCCATAACGCTCTGGATTTCTACCTCCAATAGGTCTCCTCGCACGCCAGGATGTTGTGGTATTCTGACAGTAAGTTTCTCTCCTCTATTCTGGTTGCCTCATCACACCCTCCATTTTGGATTATATTTTCAACAGCTCTCAGTTTTTCACCCATGACTTTCTTATTCTCAAAGAGGTTACCAAACACTTCTTTGTTCCATATTCTGAGGTTGTATTTTACCGATCTCAAACTTTAAGGAATTTTGAAGGAAGGACTTCCCTGATCGGGATGTTGCCACCATTGGTTGATGTGATCCTTAAGGTCAGGGTGCTTTTTCCACATTACTTCAAAATGAAAAGATCTCCTAAGGGAAGTGGCTTGTGGCACATCCAACAAAATAGGACTATGATCCGACCCAATCTTGGGAAGTGAATGGAGGGTTGAATCCCCAAAGACTAAAATTGCTTCCTGCGACAATAGGAACCTATCCAATATTTCTTGGATGAGATGACTCCCTATGCATCGGTTTCTCTAGGTGTACTTGGCATCCTTTAGCTTTACGTCCATCAATTCATTTGAGTTAACGAACTCGTTGAACTCTTCCATGCTCCTGGAGGGAAGGCCGGACCCCCCTCTCTTGTCTAAGGGGTATAGTGGCATATTAAAATCCCCCGCTATCACCCATGGGATATTAAGGAAAGCCTCCTTCATGTGGCTCAAAACCTCCCATAGGTCTGTTCTTCCTTGTACTGTGTTGGGTGCATACACATTAGACAGGATCCATGACATATTGTTGTCAAAGTCATGAAAGAGCACACTTAGGACCCTATCATCAACCTGAATGACGCTACCTTCCACTTTCTTTGGATCCCACAAAATCATTAGTCCTCCAGATGCACCTCTTGCCTGCTTGAAAGCCACTTCCCCTTGCTTCCATATTTTTCCTGCTAGTGCTCTTGACTGTGCTTCATCTATTTTTGTTTCTTGTAATAGTAGTATTGTAGGATTAATTTCTCTCCTTAACGAGTTAACCACCCTTTGCTTCGGTGGGCCGTTAAGGCCTCTCACATTCCATGAGAGAACCTTCATTTAGATTGCTTGGAGTTCTTCCCTCTCCCCCTACCCTGAGGTGGAGGAGGTTTGTTGGATTTGTTATCATCCATGCTTGTGATAACTTGAGACAATAAAGTTCTTTGTTTTCCATTTGCAATTTCGTTCTCAAGCCTAATCCTGTAATGTTCAGCCTCTGAATGTTCAGCTTTTGAAAATCTTCCTCTCTTTTTTCACTGCCATAATCGATGGGGGATTTCGTTGAGCTTCTATTTTTTGGGCTAAATTTTGGGGGAATTATTTGCTGCAGGACATGGGGCTAGAGCACCCTTCATTCGCTCTTCTCCCTATTATTTTTGTCCTTGAATCATCTTCCTCCATGCTCTGCCTATATTCTCCTAAGACTTGGGGCATGTCGTAGGGGCAATTTGGAGGAGGGCCTGCTTGGATGTCGTTTGAGGGTCCTGACCTTGACGGGGATTCTAGGTTTTTTGGAAGGCCTATCCGGGGGTCCTCTTCTTCTATCATGTCTACCTCAACCTCAACGTCTGCTAGGATTTCAAACTTATTGGAGCTAGGAATCGAAGGGCTTACCTAGGTTTCCTGATCATTTTTGACTTGTTGCTTTCCTCTCTCCTCATGTTGGGGTTGGTTTTCTTGCTCTCGGTGGTGTTGGTCATTTCTGACTGCCTTGTAGACTCCTTTGCTTGATGGAAGTCGAGGTCCTTGGTTCTTGGGCTGTCCTCTTCCGTTTGGCCCTCTTGTCTCAGGATTTTTTGTGCTTCTTTGTTGGCTGCCAAGCTTGGACACTGATTCCTAAGGTGGCCCTGAGTTCTGCATTCCACATAGAAGGCCGGCTTGTTCTCATATTCAACAGGTTGTCTTCTCAGGTAATCTCCATACTCGAGTTCCACGAAGGTTGGGAGCTCGGAATCAAGGTTCGCATTCACGCATATCCTTGCATGTGTCATCCTTGACCTGGCTAAGGTGGAGTGATCGATGGCTACCAGCTCTCCTATAGTTTTGGCAATCCCTCTCAAGAAATACTCATGGAAAAATTGGGTAGGAAGATTCAGAAGCCGAACCCAAATAGGAGTTGTGTTAATACTTTGCGTATCAGGATCGAAATCCTCTCCCCAAGGTCTGAGGAAGAGGTTGCGCCTTCCCAAAAACCATGGCCCTCCCGTTAGAATGTGGTTCGCATCTTCCTTATTGTTGAGCCGGATGATGAAAAAGCCCTTAGCAAGAACAACAATCTCCATATGTCCTATTGTTCTCCATTTGGAAAAGGCCCACGACCTTATGGTTTCTATGTCAGGCCTACCTCCCAAAAATTTCCCAACCAAGGAATGTGTTTCCAGAGATAGGAAGCTATCCATGATGTTTGGTGAAACCCTTATTCGGTTGTTTTTTGGGATTAGGGGTGGGAGTGATTCAAAGAAATCACTCCTTTTACCTTTAAGGGTTTCTGCAAACGACAGGCCTCTTCTGGGGCCCGTTGCTCCTGGTTGGGTCCCTTTGTCAGGATCTTTGTCGAGGGGATCAGTTCCCCGTACCTTTCCAACCTCAAGGACAGAGACCTGTCCATCCTCTGCCTCTGGATCCTCGCCTGTCACTTCCTGGTGGTTGTGTTCAAGGTTCCCACCCTTCACCGTCACCCTTTCTCCTCTTCCCCATACCTCTCCAACCTCAAGGAGAGTGACTTGTCCATCCTATGCCTATGGATCCTCACCTGTCACTTCCTGATGGCTTTGTTCAAGATTCCCACCCTTCATCGTCACCCTTTCTCCTCTTCCCCATACCTCTCCAACCTCAAGGAGAGTGACTTGTCCATCATCTGCCTCTGGATCCTCGCCTGTCACTTCCTGATGGCTTTGTTCAAGGTTCCCACCCTTCACCGTCACCCTTTCTCTTCTTCCCCATACCTTTCCAACCTCAAGAACAGATAGTTGTCCATCCTCTGCCTCTAGATCCTCACTTGTCACTTCTTGGTGGCTTTGTTCAAGGTTCCCACCTTTCAGCGTCACCCTTTCTCCTCTCGCCTCTTCGCCTCTACTGCTCCATCGCTCTGATCCTTTTCAAATCATCCTAAATTATAAATATTTATTCACCACTGCCAACTCATAAAGTCAAAAAAAGAGCCTTAAGTCTTATTAGTTAGCCTTATGAAAAAAAATTTAATAAGACATGACATCTTTAAACTATGCACTAGACGGTATTGATAGTGGCGATATTAATCGAGAAATAAAAGATTTACAAAGTTTATTAAAAATATGTATTTGACTCTACAATCTAGAACCCATTCAATTGGCATTTGTAAATCACTTTCAACACAACGAGAATTTTCTTTTTTCAGATTATTAAAATAAATTGCAACTTAGCTTTATATGTATAGGTAAACTGTTTGAAAATCTCATGTAACCAGAATACATTTGAATACACTGATAATTAATAAATAATTTCATAAATTTGAAGTACCATCCTCAATGAAAATTTTATTGAAATTAAATTTCTATTAATTTTCCATCAAGAGCTACTTTTCTAATATAATGTGTTCTACATATAAGAAAGATGTGTAAGTTAAGCTTTTGACATTATACCCTTTCAAACCGAACTTAATACATTAGTTATATATATATATATATATATACCCTTTCAAACCGAACTTAATACATTAATATATATATATATATATATATACTAATGTATTAAGTTCGGTTTGAAAGGGTATTTCAAACCGAATACATTAGTATATATATATATTAAAATTCCAAACTAAGTTTATTTTTTATTTTTTAAATATGAACACCTATTATTTTTTAGGTATATACATAGAAGTATTCTCTATAACAATGTCATGTGCTTTACATAGCCACTGGAAACTACCCATTCGAAAAAGAGCTCTATCTCTATATATTTATCTAAACTATTTTGGGTTTCAATATGGTGAATTTGTTGATGTGACGGCTTAAAGGAAGGTATTTCTATTTAAAATCATAGTTAAAGAAACGAAGAGGTTTAAAATACCATCTAACAATTTTTAAGTCTCAATTTTTAAAGACTTAAGCGAACAGGAAATGCTACCTCCATTCTGGTTAATGAGACCAAATAAATCATGCTACTTCTGGTTAATGACACAAAATAAATCAGGCTACTTGGATTAAAGTTACTTGCGGCTACCAAATTTTAACTTAAGACATGAGTTTGGATTTCAATACCTAAGGTTGTATATGAATAGAATATCCAATAAAAATTGAGGTTTGTCAGACTAACTTGTCATTTAATTGTCATTTTGGATATGTACACAATATTTAAATTGAACATCTCAACAGTCAGATTCATCGTTAATTAGAAAAGAGTAAACTTCAGCTCACTAAGTGTTTTACCCTAAGTTTATCATTCATAATCCAAAAAAAGAATGCTTCAAGAGGATGTTTTCTTTTTTTAAATAATATGTTCGCACATCTTAGTGTTAAAATGTTGTATAAAAACATTAAACAAGTCTTTCATTTACTATGTAAAATATTAATAAAATAAATATAAATAGTCGTAAATATAAAATCACTCTACACTTTGTCAAAAATAAACTGAAACACTCGCTTGCCACAACCAGATTTCAATTTCATAAAAATTCGTTCAAGATAGATTGTCTCCATTTCAAGCCAAACCTTTGGTTTACTCGGTCTCCTCACTAGTAAAACTGATGTCACAAATCTTAGTAAAGTAGCTCTTGATATTTTACAAACTGAGATTAAATTAACATATGATGCACAACATTAAACTTATATAATATAAACAAAAGTGGCTGGTCCAAAGCCTCCTTTGTATGACAACTCGTTGTACACAGAAGCCAATGAGATGGCTCTTCCAAACAACTTACAGTTTATTCCTCCACCAAATTATTGATAGGCAGTAACCGAAAAGATTTGACTGAAAGGGAAATGAAATTGGCTCAGTTTGGTCTTAGTTCTTGTGCAGTGCATAACTATATGATAATCTAAATGCAGCTCACAGGCAAACGAAAAACACAATCATTTTTTATAAATTTCCTGAGACAACATATTAAGGAAATCCAGCATACACAAACATTGCAAACTTGTTTTTTTTTTAAATATGAAAGACACAAAATTTGTTTGTTCTTTTTAAACACATCACCGTATGTATACATTTTCCCCTCAAAAAAATCAAGCCAAATATTTTTCATCATTCAACAAACAGTGAATCCCAACAACATAAATTTTACCAATAGAATTTCATTTCCAATGAAATTTCAGATATGGTTCATCCAATATTATCTCATTCGAAAAGAAGAGAAACTCCAACCTGAGTCCTCTGAGTGAAAACACCACCATCAACCGTTTGCTAGCTTCTAGAATCTCCTTCCAATTTTGCAGAATGTTAGTGTAGCTCTCCATATTCTTACTCCATGTTCTTTAAATAAAATATTCTTACTCCATGTTCTTTAAATAAAATTTTGAGTTAATATTAAGCATACAAGTGGAGCATGCATGCAAACACCTGTTACATCTATTGGCTAGATGGTGTTCGATTCTCAAATAAAGTATTATGTATTCTTATTTTATTTTAAGATTGCATGCTTTGTTTTAATAACAATTAAATATTTTTATATTATATTTTATATATTTTATTATTTTATATATTTATTTATTATTTTATCTATTTATATGTTAGTGCTTTTATATTTCAAGCAGATGTTATTTTTATTTTTATAAATTATATATTTTCATTGAACTTCTTGTATGAAGCTTCATTTTTACATGAAGGTAGATTATAGCCCATTCAAAATGATAAGGGGAAAATTTTAATTAATAAAAATATTATTAATTTAGTTTTTGTTTTTGGACTTGTCTAATATTATTTTATTTATTATTTATTATTATTATTTAATAAGTTTTGAAAATGTTACAATTACATTTCAATTTGTTAAACAAAAAGAAAAAAAATAGAAGTATATATTACATTTATTAAAAATACCTATATGATGCAACTATGTGCATACTACCTATGTGAGATTCCATGTACTCACTGGCCATGGTATGCTTTCACACCCACATCATAACCTTCCTTACCTCTCACGGTCGCCTCTTCTCGGTCTGCCTGAAGGAAGGTTGCTTGGATTTCTTGTTCACTTCTCCTATCCCAAACACTGCTTGTGATGTGATCTGTTTTCATATTTTTGTCGATGTTATTCATATGCCAACAGGAGGAGGTAGCTTTCTCTCGATATGCTTCCTCTACGATAACTACATGTTCTTGCAACCACATACTAATCAACAGTATCTCAGCCTTGCAGATGAAATAAGTATAGTGACAACTAAATTTTGGAGGGATGTTACAGAGATTTACACTTCCTTATTTGGAATTTATTGCAAGATGAGTGATGATATCCTTTAGATTTAATAGTTGGAGAAGTTTCATGAGCTTTGGAATTAAACTTGAACATGTGGCTAGTCTTGGGAGAGGCTAGATTTGGAGTAGTTTCTTTGAGAATAGTAGGGGAAGGGTTTTCACAATGACTATACAATTGGGGAGGGGCAAAGGGGCTACCATTGCATGAGATAATTTCTTTATTGGGTTGTCTGTGGAGGACATGTCTTTATATAATAAGGTGGAGTCCTTGGTGAACTTGATGTTAGAGTATATTATATTCTTTATATACATGTCAATATACCACCTTGGGTACATTGTTAGACTAGGAGTTTATCTTAGGTTACTTGAGGAAGAAGTAATAACAACACAAGTGTCAATATGAAAATGATGTAAATGCACAAGGATTACATTTGTACATGAGTCATATGAAAGGTAGTTAGGAAGAGTGAGGTCCAAGCAACCTATATTTTTATATATAGGGCCTATAGTGTGTGTATGTGTAATATATTAGTATGTGTATCAGAAGTGTGATCACTACTATGTAGTGAGTAGGTACAATGTAGTTTCCATTAGAGTTATGGAGTGTTCATTTCTTCCATTACATTACATTGTACTATTTTCATAACTTTATATTAATAGCATATTTCAATCATATTGTAAAATTCCATTATCTTACTTTTTTGCATATTTTACATCTTGTGATTACTTTCTCCCATATCCTACATTATCAAAAAGTAACACCTAAAAGGAAGACATTCCTTTATTAATATTGAAGACAAACCTTTTGATATATCTAAAAAGGTACTCTAGGATTTTTATGACTTTGTTGCCACAGAGATGGTTAAGGAAGGCTAGATGAAAACTACGAAGAATAAAACTAGGGTCATCCATAGTGAAGTATTGGAGGACTGGACCCTGACCCTATTACAGGGCTTCGGAAAATATTCTATGATAATGTCACCCTTGTCCTTACTGAGTCTTTCACCTTTTTTACTGAAGTAGGATAACTTGTTGGTGAGGGAGTGTTTGTCACACTCCACAATTTCTTCATCATTGGGGATCCTAGAAACTTTTTCTAGAAGATTTATGGTGATTATAAATCTAAGCCCTCTTATTGTCACAATTCCATATTCCCAAGACTAGGCCAACTCCAAGGAAAGTTCCATATTATTATCATGGAAATTTTGCAAGAAAGTGAGGAGACCATGCTCTCTAAATATTTCTTCTATAGTAGCATCCACTTGCAGGGTCTCTAGCTCAAATTTATAGTTTTCCATGGTTGGAGGAGGGGAAAGCGAAGTGTGGAGAGGGTCGTGGATGGTGTGGTGATAGGGTAAGTGGGGATGGAGGAAGTAGGTGTGGTGATAGGGATAGTGGGGGTGGTGGAAGCAAAGATGGTGGAAGGGGAAGTGGGAGGAGAGACCAAGTGGCCTCAATGTAGCACAACTCTCTTTGGACCACAGGGTAAAAAGGGACCAACAAACAGGATACAAGTGGACTAGAAGTGATTGCAGCAAGAATTAGAGAAGGTCTAGGTCTAGGCATCTCTTAAAATCTTACCATTTTGGGGTGCCAGAAGAGTTGATAATAAGCTATTGCGCATATCTATGTGGATTTGTGACCATTGATTAAATTCATACCACAAAAAATCCCTTTAGTGTTGAAAATATTTTAACTCCCTAGTTTGATTTGCAAATTTTCAAAAATCAAAAACTTCAAAAAATATATATTTTTCAAAAACTCCAAATTTTTTAAATTTAAAGTTTTAAAGAATTGGAAAAACTTTAAATAACTATCAAACTTTAAAAACTTCTTCAAATATAAAAAATTAAAAACATTAACTCCTTATTACTCCAACTCTTTCAATTTTCCAAATTCTTAAGTATTTGAAAAATCAAATAATCAAAACCTTAATTAACCCTTATATCTCCTTATAACCTTAGCGCTAAAATAATTTCAAATATTAATAATTCCCTTAAAAATGTTTAGCTTTGAGTGGTAGTTATCCATGAATTTTTGGTGAGAATATAGCTAAGGTTGATTTCTAAATCAATGCTATAGTAATGATCAATGCTCTAATACATGCAATGTAATTATTTTTTGCTTTGTTTGCTTCGTTCACCCATTATTTTCTTAGACGATTTACCTTACCCTATGTAATATTCGCTTTCACTTCACAGGTGATTCAATGCTTCTCCTTGAGCTTTTGATTTGTCTCCTCTTATGTTTGACTATTACTTTTCTAATGAACAACACCAACATTTGGCTTGGTTGTTGCTTTTTTGTTGATTCAAACAATACATGTTGTTGTTTTTTGGTGATTCGAACAATGCCTACATTTTTCTCATGTTTGAATCTTCACCCTATCAACTGGCTACACTATTATTCCACTTTGCCTTAGGTGATTTTGGTTCACTTTGATTGGTTCAATCCTCCTTAGGTGCCTAGTTTTGATTTACCTTGACTGATGCAATCTCCTTCAAGTGTTTGGTTTTGATTTACCATGACTAGTACAACCTCCTTCAAGTGCCTAATTTTGGTTTACCCTAAGTGACCTCTTCCTTGCTTAAATTACCAACTAGTTTGCATTACCTCTACTCTGTGATTGGTCTTCCTTGATGTAGGCAACTGGTTCACCTTACCTTTGATCTATGTATGGTTTACCTTTTACTTCCACTCTTCCTTTAAGCTTTAGTTTTTATTTCTTTTAATGTTGGCTCTATAGAATAATCCAAATCTCTTATGTTGACAACACTATAGTTTTAGTATTGTTTGAATGGTCTATTCTCTTTGTTGCCTTCTGGTGATGGCCAAATGGTCTATGCTTCTATGTTGCCTTCACTTGTGATGGCCTAATTTCTTTATCTTCTATACTATTATAATCTAGGTCTCTTTCTATTTTATATTAACTTCTCAGACTACTATCTACTATATTGGCTTCTTTGAACTCTTTCCTTTATCTAAGCCTTTTGGGTATTTCTCTTTAATATTGGCCTCTTAGGCCTATCTCTTCTATATTGGCCTCTTGGGCCTTTCTCTTCTCTGTTACAAGAATATCTTTTTGGAAGAACCTAATTATAAAATTTATCCACAACCAAGACAAATGATATGTAGATATATTTAGTCATCCTAGTTCTTCAAAGTATTATGGGAAGATACTTCCCTCTTTTTTGTTCTGTAGTATTTTAATTCTTATTTAAATATTTCAAGGTAAATTTGACCTGATTCTTCTTCTCTTCTCTTTTCATTGTTTCTACTCTTCTCTTTATCTATTATTTTGTTTCTCATTCTTATCTTCTTCTTAGGAAGCTTTGAATGCTTCTCAATCCACTACAACTTAGAAGCTGAAACTCTTATCTATATTCTATAGGAATCTTCTCAACCTTTGTAGCTAAACTTCTCTACTACTTTTACTCTATCAATCTAAAATATTCAATGTCTTAGGTCACATCAAATAACTCAATATGATTCCCCTCCTTACTAGAGAATCCAATATCAATGTTAGGGGTGGCTCTTTCCTTGAATGACCAACTTTCTTCTGAGTTGGTTTTGTCTCAATATTCAATCTGTAAATATTCACATCAATGTTAGGATAGCTTTATCCCTAAATGACCAAATTTTCTCCTAATTTGGTTTTCCTTATCAATATAGTTGAGTCCTAGTCTTCACTTGTTTTCCTTCAAACAAGTGGAAAGAACCTAACCTATTTTACTCAACAAGAAATTTAAAAATTAGATTCCAAGTTTGCATTGCCTTTAAAGTGAATAGACTAGGATTATTCATAAGGGGTTGGCTCCAAAATGTATTTATAAAAATGGGGTGAATCAGTTTCAAAATAAAGTTTAATAGTAGAAGACATGGCGAATTGTATTTTTTTCCACAAAAAAATATAAAAATGGGGTGAATAAATTGTAAATTCTTTATACCACTCATTTTTCATATATTCTTATGCTAAGACAACAATATTTACTAGATCCATCATTTTAGGTTTCTAATATCTAGCATATTTTAAGGGTTTATGCACATTACCCTTACTAGATCTCTACTTGCTTTTTCTAATGTGTCACACTTCAACAACTTTAGTGCTCATTTTGAAGGTATTTTGAGGATTTTACCAAGTGCCAAACCAATCATCAAGCTAGGTGGTTCAAAAAAAAAATGGAGCTCTCAATCAAAAGTTATTAGAAGGTTCCCTATCAATAGACTGCTCCTCTACAACTAATTGACTCTTTTGTTGATAGAATGATCCTCTGCAATTGATCAAATATTTTGTTGATATACTTCTCTATAATTTATCAACTCTTTTATTGATAGACCAATCCTCTACAATCGATCAACTCTTCTATTGATATACTAATCCTCTACAACTAATCGACTCTTCTATCAATAGACTACACATATGCAACTGGTCAATTCTTCTATTGATAGATTGATCCTCTATAACTGATTTAATCTTCTATCGATAGAATAATCCTCTACAATTGATCGAATATTTTATCGATAGACTGCACCTCTACAACTGATCAATTCTTTTGTTGATAGACTAATCATTTGCAACTGATTGACTCTTTTGTTGATAGACTACTCATGTACAACTGATTGACTCTTTTATTGATAGACTAATCCTCTTAAATTGATTAAATATTCTATTGATAGACTAATCCTATACAATTGATTGACTCTTCTATTGATAGAATCATCTTCTACAATTGATCGACTCTTCTATCAATAAACTACTTCTCTACAACTAATTGACTCTTCTATCATGTAGACATCAAAATCTAGCCACTTGTCATCCATCCAGGTCTTCCCACAATTTTTGCCCATTATTTGCATATATATATATATATATATATATATATATATATATATATATATATATATATATATATATATATATATTTGTTTAATATATATTTAATATTAATATTTTTATATTATATTTTATATATATTTAATAAAGGCATATATATATATATATATGTGTGTGTGTGTGTAAATTAATCCCAGCCATCCATCATGATTTAATCCTAGCCATTCATCTGTCTTAATCCATGTCACATGCCCAGATCTAATCTCCACCCTCTGTCATGTTTTAATCTTGACTACACAAATTGTGTCGTTGAAACCCTAACGTGCCCTAGGGAATATTATAAATAGGATTCATTTTGATGGCTCAACCCCTAAATTTTCCTAAGAAATTCATGCTTTGAGTTTTTAGTAGCCCTAAGTTACTAAGCATCCACACATCCTCACGTTCCTTTCATTCACTATCACTTTTGCATCCGCCATCACCTACCTCGCACGGACTAGATCTACTTTTGTAGATTTTGCTCTAATACCTCGAGCATAATTGGGTATTTCTAGCCATTGTTGAGCACCTCTAGGTGCTTCCCTTTCATCATTGAGCACCTTTGGGCACTTCCTCTCCATCACTGAGCACCTCTGGATGCTTCTTACTACTGTTGAGAACCTGCGAGCATTCTAGATCCTAGTTTTGTAGACCAACAAACCCTTGAGTATCGCTAGGAAATCTATGCACCATTTTCCTACAACAACGTTAGATCAAAAACCAACAAGTTCACAAGGTAAATCTCCTATTATTTTATTGATTTTATTATTTCCATATTTGCATGTATTTTTATCATTTAATAGTTAGGGTTTTTATTGATTCTTGAGGGCCTCACACAATAGAGCCCTCACAGTTATTACTAACCCTCTTTTGTCATATTCTATGTGTAGATATTGAGATATACAAGTATTTTGTAGCTTGTTAAGCTGGAGTGGTATGGCCAATGGATATCTGAAGCCCACTCACTTCTGTTGGGAGTAAAGACGCGCTTTGAAGACACCACCAACATTATTGGGTAGGGTTTTAGAGAACCCTAGAAAATTTTTATTCATTGTATCAGATAATAAATAGTGTATACCCCCACATTTTTGGAACACTTGATTGTAAAAAGATCCACCACCAATAATAATATAAGATCTATTTCTGTGCAATCTCTTGTGTCATTGTTTTGTTTATTTTCAGTTATATTTAGTGTTGGGTTTTTGTATCTACAAATGGCAATCACGGTGGAACACCTTAAGGGTTTCTTACTTTGATTTATCTTGTGATATAACTTGTTTTTTGTCTTATTTTGTAGGTTTTTAGAAGCATGGATCGCATGATTTTTCGTAGAATTTAGATTTTTGGAAAAATGCAAAAGTTGCAGAAGGTGCTCAAACACCCCGCGGTACTTGTGGAATATTTAGAAAATTCCCAGGTGCATTTCATGAAGTGCTCAAGTGTATTTAAAATAGAAGAGGAACAAAAATGTAGGCATGATTGTAAGCCCGTCTTAAAACCCTAACTTCTCCATTTTACGTATTTTCATTTTTTTTGCAGCTTTATGGCTAAAAAGAACTTCATTAACAATCTACTAAAGGCAAACATTTTAATATGTATTTTTAGACATTAGAAAATTTTTCATTCACACTCAATCATAAATCACACATTTCTATTTAAAAATTTCACTATTTTTTGGAGTGCTACAAATTACAATCTTGCATCTATGTTTTCATGTGAATGATTAATTGCATAAAATAGATTACATCATAGGGTTGGGAATTTCTATTTTTATTAATCTAAGTAGGAATAGTGTCAAAATACCAAAATTAGCCCCGCATTTGGTGATTCAAGGTAGAGGAGTAGACGAACCCTCATATTTTTAGAGAGCGATCTTAAACGGTGCACTTTAATTCCTTTGGGAAAATTGGTATTTTTGATATTGGATTATGATTTAGATTAACGAAAGTGGTTATTTTTTGACATTGTATGTGCATAATAAAAATTTGAAAACCTTTAAAAAAATCACACATACTACACGTATCATTTTTAATATAAATGGTTGTATTTCATCACCAACCAATGCTTGATATTTGGTTATGGTGGGTTTCATCTCCATCCACCAATATCTACCCCTAGACACCATAGGTTACCCTTGAGAAAACTTGTTGGATTTCATCACCAATAAGAATCTCATTGCCCCATCCTAGCCATAGTGTTCATCCATTTTAATTCAAATTAGAACATTGAAACACACAAACCAAACCAAAAAAGAAAAAAAAATTAACATGATATAATAAAAGAACAAAGGTAATCCACATTTTGTTGCACAAACATAGGACTAGATTACATGTTTGATTTTATGAGTTTCTTCATTTCGCATTTCATACTTGGTTAATTAGTTTATGGTGTTAAAAAGGAATCAAACTAAAATAAGGAATCAAACATCCACAAACCAAACCACTCCAGCAATAGAATGTTCATAATTACCTTCCACCTCCACTTCCATGACCAATCTCCCCAATGTGATACATATAAGTTGTTCATATTTATCTACAGGTCACTCACATTCTATGTCACCAATAACATTTCATATGGTTGTTCCCAAAACAGAGTCATCCTCATCCACAATTGACCACAACATTACCCACATAGACATGGCCAAAGTAGATGTTTTCTATAAATTGGCTAATTATGTCTTGTAGCCTATCCATAATGACCTGGATCAATATCCTTCTTTATAGTAAGAACTTTTTCCTTCCCAGCCATCTAGCTTCACCCAAGTGTACACTAACCCTATTTTTGAGGCATCAATTGCACCTTCATCCCACTTCTCCATTCCCCAAACATCATGTGTTCCTAGCACATCATATGTATCGACCTATACCAACCCCTTGTATGAAGCACAAGTCAATGTGGCTTCACAAGTGTAAGAAGGTAAGGCAAATTATTAGAAATATTATTAATAATCAAAGGTTAAATATACATAGTAAACGTAATCAAATTGATTATGGCAACTAACCTACCGACTAACCTATCATCCATAATATATTCCGTCCATAGGGAAATGATAGTAAGGTAAGTCACTAACCTAGGTAACTAGTAAAAGTAACTACTGGTGGTAAAAAGTAACAACCTACTTTTTACCATGCGATAAATAAAATATACCTAGGTAAATATTACAAATTACCTAAATGAGGTAATAATCATAGTTACTAACATAGTAACTCTAGCATCCCCTCTTATTATATTATTTGGGTAATGTATATAACTGCCCCAATATAGTGAAAAAGATGTCGATCTGCTGGTTCTTGCCCTGTCACAGTGGTCTGGATGCTCCTAAGCAAAAAAAAGGTCATTCCTCACTTTGTCTTCACATAAGCGAATGCCCTTATTGTAATCTTGTCATCCAACCGAATTGCATGGGTAACCAGCTGCTACAATCACTAGGTGTAGTAGAGTATATCACTTCATATGAGGTTCATTCGGTTACAAAATGAGTTTGCAAAAGATAAGGTAGCTAAGGTGTCGGTCGCTGCCAAAAATGCACCCTTATAAGTTCCCCCATTATTGCAAAACATGTTGTAATTAAATTTTTGAAATAAGTTTGACTAACGTGTCGGTCGCTGTTGAAAATATACCCTTATAAGTCTTCTTCTTTTTTTACAAAAAATTTGTGTGGAGTAAGAAAAAAATTATTGATCCCCCCTTAATTGCAAAATATGTGCAACTTAAGAATCTTTATGAAGGATTTTACAAATATTTCCTCCTAGGTAAATTTTACACCAGAAAAATTCCCTTATTTTGTTACAAGAACTTCAAACAATGAGAGTTTGCTATTTATGAAGCCTAAAAGAGGTACAAACACCCCTTTATTACAAGTACTTCAAACAAAAACTTATGCTATTTATGAAGCCTAAAAAAAAGAGAGAGAAAATGGTGCTTGCTCAAGGTGACAAATGTGTTTTCCCTCTACAATATTGTCTTAGCAAGAAGCACTTTGTGTGCTTTTTTTGAACCAGAATCAGAATCATAACTAGACACTTCACTAGCAATATTGCCTTTGTTTTGCTTTTGTGATGTGCCTTTGCCTTTATTGTTTTGCTTATTTTTAAACCAACACCAATTGGTGTCATGGTTATCCTTTTTACAATATGAGCAAAACCTCTTTTGAGTTTTCTTTCCCTTACCTTTTGAATATGATCCTCCTTTTTGAAAGTTTCCTTTCTTGTTATCACCTTGATTTTTTGAGTAAAGTGCATTTTTTGACACTTAATCGCTTTGGAGTTGATTTGCTTCCTTTGTTTGAAGCATATTGACTAACTCCACATAGGTGACTGATATTTGTGATACATTAAGGGATGTAATCAAAATTTTATAGGATTTAGGAAGAGCTCTCAATATTACTGAAGTCAAAATGATGTCTTCTACTTTAGTTCCTAAAGCATTGAGCTTAGACTTCAGTTCGAACACTCTAAAGAGGAAGAATTCTACTAATTCACCTGACTTCAAATGGAGTGTATGAAGTTGTGTTTGAAGTTTTAGAATAGTTGATTGATTCTTACCTTCAAAAATGGTACAAAGAGCATCCCATGCCTCTTTACCAATTTTAGCTTCACTTATGTGAGGTTGGATCTCATCAGCAGTAGCCAGGAGGATCAACATAAGAAGACGATTGTTCTTTTTATCCCATTATTTTTTGTCTACTCTTGGTGTTACGGGTCTTGATTTAGTACCATCAACTAAATCCCACATTTCCTCTACAGTCAGGATGGTTTTCATCTTAGTTTTCCATGCTGAATAGTTAGGACCTTTAAGCAATTGTGTATCATTCAAGTATTTTTTGATAGTTGCCATTATGAAGGTCCTAGAATTTGCACTAAGATGATCTTTCTTTCACTCTTAAGTGATATTTAATGGCACCTACCTGAAAATACTCTTGAAGAGAAATAATCAGTTTGAGGAAATTAAGCCAAACAAATAAGAGCAAATTAGGGGTTTTTGTTTTTAGGAGAGAATATCAAGTGAAATTGGCTTTAAATCTGTGCAATGGTTAACACAAATTTATTGTGAAATTTTGGGGTTGAGTGTTCTTGATTTTATGACTTATAATTGCAAAAAGAAATAATGCAATAATCAAACAAGAATGCCCACAAAATTCTTATCACATAGGTGTCGGATGCAATCGAAAATGCACCTAATTTGCCAATGAAGGTGTCTAGTAAAATCGAAAATGCACCTTTTAATTTTTGCAACAAAATATGAATGTGTTGTGCAAAAAATTTGATATTTTATGTCTCCTCCTTGTCTTACAATTTTGCAAATAATGTGGCATAAAACAATTGCCTAT
Organism: Wollemia nobilis; assembly: GCA_028583015.1. Classification (NCBI taxonomy): domain Eukaryota; kingdom Viridiplantae; phylum Streptophyta; class Pinopsida; order Araucariales; family Araucariaceae; genus Wollemia; species Wollemia nobilis. The sequence continues at coordinate 6,420,430 of JAQPPZ010017116.1, read as the reverse complement.
CCTTTTTTATTTTGCAAAATAAACAAGTTTTGATTTTTAAAGTGCTCCTCACTTTGTATTACAAATTTGCAAAGAAATCCAATTGCTTGTCTTTCCCCCCTTTGATTTGCAAATTGAACAAATAGCACTCCTTTCAAGACAAGTCGACACACGACTTAGTTTTTATGGACCCAAGGCTTCAAATTCTTCTCAATGTTGAAGAAAAATATGCAATTTTATGTCTTATATCCCCATTGGAGAAAACAAATGCACACTTTTCCTTTGAAATTTACAAAATTTTCAGTCTCCTTGTGTTACAATTTGGCAAAAATGAATCAAATGTGTTTGATTTTGTCCCCTTTTATGTTTGCAAAATTTCAAAAAAATATCTTCAAATATGCTCCTAATGCCTCAAAATAAAATCCTTTAAATTTTATTGTTTAATATTAATTTAAAGCTTTTGAAGAATAAATTTAATTTAAAAAAATATATATTTGGAAGAAATTAAATTTCAATCCAACAGAATAATTTTTTTTTAAATAAAATTTAAAAAACAAAATGAAACTTTAAAAAATTAAATAAAAAACAAAAAAAAAAAATTGTTTTAGGCATTCATGAATGTGATAGAGGGCATATAACAACAAAAAAAAGTTTTTGAATGCGTCGGGGTTTAGAACCATGACCCCAAGGTCGGTGAGGGCCCTAGCCCGGCCCTAATGCACCAATCGGGCTATGTTTCCCTGTGGAAAGGTAAAGGTGTCCTGACGTATTTCAAAAAGTGGGGCGCCTTAATTTTTTTAAAATAGAATCACAACAATATCCCACACTGACGGTGAAGTGCATTTGTTACAATTTAAAGGGAAGAAATTGTCCCTTATAGCTTGATTGCCTGTAGGAAATCACCAATCGATGAAACCCTTTTAGCTGACCATGCCACCCAATGAAATCCTACCACATACACTGCCATGTGTCTCAATGTCCCCGAACTCTATGTTTGCCAATCAAAACATGCCTTAAAATTTGTGCCCTATCTAGTCAGTAGTTGGTCTATTATCTCATCCAACCATGTGTTCATTCAGCAGTCATTCTAGGTGTCACATCTAGTCAGCGTGTCCGCTAGGTGGCACGTGGTAGAGCCTCATGTCATTGATGTGTCAGTCGAGTAGCTAGTCTCCCATGTGTCCAATCAAGTCTATCTCAAAGTTTGTGTTGTCAGGTGGTGATGCACTTAAGATCCTCCTCAGGATTCGTGTTGTTTCGGCCTTGGTCTAGGAATGTTGGCAATTTTGGGTACCTTGGGAACATTGCCTTTGCTCAAGTGTAGAAGTTGTCATTGATGTCAAGAAGCTCTTGAAGGAATTTGATTTAATGTCAGATTATTCAGAGCATGGACAGTGGGTTTCCAAGAAGATCATAGTAGCCCATTTGCAAAAGATCAAAGAAAAAAAAGACAAGTTAGAAAAAGTTTGCAGTAGGCTGGAAAAACTATCGCCATTTCGTGACATGTTAGAGGAGAGAGAAAGTGTTGGAAAAACTGTCATGATTTCGTGACATTTTAGAGGAGAGAGAAAGTGCTGGCAAAACTGTTGTGATTTTGCGACATTTTAGAGGAGAGAGAAAGTGCTAGAAAAATTGTCAGGATTTGGTGACATGTTGGAAGAGAGAGAAGAAGCAGGCAAAAACTGTCACGATTTCATGACATGTTGGTAGAGAAAGAAAGCAAGGTGGAAAGTGTTACGATTTCATGACATGTCGCATTTTTGCGACTCGAAAAGTGCAGGAAGGCAAAGAAGGGAAAGTGTCGCAATTTCATGACATAATGCAAGGAAGGTTGTACGGACGAAAAAGTGTCATGATTTTGTGACATGATGCAGAAGGGAGAGTCCGCAGTGTGAACTGTCACAATTTCATGACAAGTTCGAAGAGAGATAAAGTATCTCGAAAAGTGTCACAATTTTGCGACATGTTGTAGAGTTCGAAGTGAGAACAATCGCGATTTCGTGACATGCTGCAAAAGGCGAAGTGAGGACTATCACAATTTTGCGACATGCTAAAAAGCTTGAAGTGAGAACTGTCGCAATTTCGTGACATATAGCAAAGGGAAGAGTTTGAAATGAGAAGCGTCATGATTTTGTGATAGGCTGAAAAGATAGCGTATGGATGCTGAAAGTGTCGTGATTTCGTGATAGGCAAAAAAATATAGCGTATGGATGCAGAAAGTGTCACAATTTCATGATAGGAAGAAAATATAGTGTACGGATGTAGAAAGTGTCACGATTTCGCGACAGGGAGAAAAGATAGCAGACGATAGCAGAAGTGTCACAATTTTACGATAGAAACTGAAAGCATGTCTTCCATAGGTGAAGTGTCATGATTTCATGACAAAAGCAGAGAGGAAGGCTATGAAGACAAAAGCGTCACGATTTTGCAACATGTTCCAGTTTCATGGGTGTAAGGCAGAAAGAAGCTCAAGGCAGCGGAAGTGTCATGATTTTGCGACAAAAGCAGAGAGGAAGGCCATGAAGACAAAAGGGTCACGATTTCATGACAGAATTGAAGATGACTTCAGCAGAGGCAAAAGTGTCACGATTTTGCGACAAAAGCAGAGAAGAAGGCCATGAAGACAGAAGGGTCACGATTTCACGACAGAAGAGAAGATGATGTCAGCAAAAGCAAAAAGTGTCACGATATCATGACAAAATCCATAAGATAGTGTTCGATTGCAAAGGTGTCGTGATATCGTGACATGTTGTAGTTTCATGAGAAAAGCTACAAAACCACAGAGGTGGTTGAAGTCGACAGAGTTGAATTTGATTCGATGTAGTTTAGGGTTTTGCAATCGACGAAGTTAAGGGTAGCAGCCGATTAAGATCAAGGTTTTAATCTTGAAAGTTTTAGTGTAAAAACAGGGCTGCTTGGAGAGAAAAAAATATTGATCAAAGTGTGCGTTTGAAGAGCGACATTCGTAGACTGTGCAAAAGAGAATAATTTTGATCACTGAGAGCAGAGTGCATTCTGTCGAATCTTCCAAGTGAGAGAGATCACAAGGAATCATAGTGCACGAAGACTATGCGGCTGTAATTGCGCAGAGGTGCAAAGGTCAAAGTTTGATTAAGTGCAGCTATGATTGGGCAAAAAGAGTGAAGGACTATGTTTTTGTGTAGACCAAAAAAAGAGGACAAAGACATTTGTGCCAGATCGAAGGACTATGTTTGGTGCAGATCAGAGAAAGAGATCAAGGACATTTGTGCCAGATCGAAGGACTATGTTTGGTGTAATTTTGAGGACCAAATTTTGAGGTGATAGAGTTGATGACAGAGGTCTCCAGCCAGAGCAGGGAATATAGGTATCTTCTGTGGATAGAGTTCCATTTTTTAAAGGCAGAGGAGGCAGAGGTCTTCTAGAGGATCACCAACCAGAACAAAGCTAGGGGATTGGTGTCTCCTTTGGGTTGATGCCCATTAGTATTGTAATCAAAAAAGGTATTCCCAAATTTTGAGTTGATAAAATTTAGTGAGAGATTTTATCCGTGGAGTATCCCGCTTTGGGTGAACCACTAAATTGTTGTCTCTATTATGGATGGTGTTTTGTGCATTGCTTTAACTACTGCTATTGATATTGTTTTCTATACTCTGCATAATATTGATTTGAAAGTTGATTTGGAGGAAAAAGTAAAAAGCGATCTTATACTGTTCACCCCCCTCTCAGTATAAGCTTATTTTCTTCAATTGGTATCAGATCCAGTGCCTTCAGAAAGTTTAACAGCTTGAAGGAAAAGCTAGCAAAGAACACAATGGATTATTCAAGTGGTAATGCAGCACCTATTCTTGATGGATCAGATTTTGGTCTTTGGAGTGCAAGGATGAAGGTTTATCTAATGGCACTTGGTAATGAGGTATGGGAAGTAATTGAATATGGGTACACTATTCCTGTAAATGGTCCATATACTAAAGAAGATAGGCTCCTACATCACAACAATTCAAAAGCTATGAATGCAATCCTGAAAGGCTTACAGAAAGCAGATCTTACCAAGGTGATTCACTGCAAGACAGCTAGTGAAATGTGGAAACAACTACAGGTGGTTCACACAGGTGATGTAAATGTTCGAAAGGCCAAGTTAAGACACTTCAAAGGTATGTTTGAACAACTCAAGATGAATGATGATGAAAATATTAGTGACTACATGCTTCATATGGATGAGGTTGTTAACTCCATGAAAGACTTAGGTCTTGAGCTTGCTAAAAATGATGTTTGTGATAAGATTTTAAGATCTCTTCCTAATAGATTTAGTGAAAATATTTATGCTATTGAGGAAGCTAAATATTTAGATAAGTTGAAAAAGGATGAGCTCCATAGTATTCTTGCAGAATTTGAGTTGAGAACTCAAGTGAAGGTTGATGTCAAGAAAGAGGCAGCTTTCAAGGCTACCAAGAAATCCAAGGGTAAACAACTTCAAGAGAGTGATGAGTCTTCTAGTGATGAAGAGGCATATTACAACAAGAAAGACAAGTTCTCTAGAAAGCACAAAAGCATGAAAAATATAAGATGTTTTAATTGTGGAAATTTTGGTCATTATGCTACTAACTGTACTGTTTCCAAGAATGAAAGTGATGAAGAAAAACAGGATTCTAAGAGCAAGGATTCTAAAAAATACAAGCATCACAAAAAGAACAAATATGAGCACAGCAATCATGGAAAGAGGTATACTCACAAGCACAAGAAGATTTTCTACCTAGACAAAGCAAGTAAGTGTTATAGTAGTGATAGTGAAAGTTCTTCAAGTGATTGTGAAAATGAGATGTTGTTCATATCAGAAAAAGAGGAAGAACCGAAACATAGATTCATTATCATGAAATGTTTTAGATGTGGAAATTTTGGTCACCTTGAGGATGATTGCACAAATAATTAATTGGTTACTAGTATGTATGAGGATGCTTTAGAAAAATATAAGGAAGATGCATGTATGGTTTGTGAAAAGGGTAGCAGCTCTAGTGATAAGAAATCTGTAAAAGACTCTAATGATTCAGAAAGAAAACAAATAAAAGATCTTGAAAATGAACTTACTAATGCTCTTAGTGCTTTGAAAAAGGAAAGAAAGAAGAATGCCAGACTCAAGGATAAGTTAGATGAATGTTGTATGGAGAGATATGATCTTACAGAAAGTCTTGATTTCTCTATGGCTAAGACACAAGAACTCAAGGACGAGTTAGAGTCTAAGATTCTTCAGTATAATGAGTTGGAACAAAAAATGGCTTCTTTGGAAGTGGAAACTAAAGAGTACAAGGATAAGCTATACATGTTTCAAGATAGCTCCAAAAGGGTTAAGTCTCTCATCAAAGGTCAAAGAAAACCAATAGATAAAATAGGTCTCGATTTTGTTAAGCCGCACAAGGAACAGGTTGGGGAATCTAGCAAGAGATTTCAAAAGGAAGAGAGTTCTGATGAAGAAAGTACTTCAGATCATGAGTCCATGAGTGATAGATGCGTAGAAATAGAAAACAAAATTCAGATTGAGAAGAAGAAGTTCTCGGGACCCAAGAGGTCAAATAAAAGAAAATTTCACGGCAGATGTTTTGCGTGTCACAGGTTTGGTCACATGGCTGTACATTGCATGACTCAAGTAAGGAAGGTAAATGACGGTTTCAGTGGTAGAAATTTCTTTCAAGGGTATTGCTACTCTTGTAATAATTTTGGGCATAAGGCAATTTTTTGCAAGGCTAATAACAGGAACACGGTTAGTCAAAATAGGCGGATTCGAAGAACAGGTATGCCTAAAAGAAATAACATTATTACCTGTTATAAGTGCAATAATGACGGTCACACAGCTAGATAGTGTAGAGCTGATCTCCCAAGGTACAGGAACAGGAACAGTGGTATAAAAAGGTCCAAGGATCAAGGCATGGATAAGAACAGTGACAGGAACAAGAACAAGAATATTGACAAAGAATTCAAGAAAAGGCCCGATAAGGAAATTGTAGACGCTGATGATGATCAGTGTCTAATGGGAGTTTTACTCCCACCCCTATTTTAATCACCTCATCAGGAGGTGGGGGAGGGACTAATATAAGAGGCTCATTCTTAGTCTCGAGACCCAAAGGTGACCCTTTGCCATTGATGACAAAGGGGGAGAGATATGAGTAAGGGGGAGAGCATCAAGTGAAGAGAAGAGCTTCAAGTCAGGGGGAGCAAAACTTCAAAGGCAGTTTCTCGATTGTTAGCACAGCTGGTTTAGTTCTGGCTCTTGAGATGTGTTTCCAGTAAAGGTTTGCCATCAATGACAAAGGGGGAGATTATTGGCAATTTTGGGTACCTTGGGTACATTGCCTTTGCTCAAGTGTAGAAGTTGTCATTGATGTCAAGAAGCTCTTGAAGGAATTTTATTTAATGTCAGATTATTCAGAGCATGGACAGTGGATTTCCAAGAAGATCATAGTAGCCCATTTGCAAAAGATCAAAGAAAAAAAGACAAGTTAGAAAAAGTCTACAGCAGGCTAGAAAAACTGTCATGATTTTGCGACATGTTAGAAGAGAGAGAAAGTGCTGGAAAAACTATCATGATTTTGTGACATTTTAGAGGAGAGAGAAAGTGCTAGCAAAACTGTCATGATTTCACGACATTTTAGAGGAGAGAGAAAGTGCTGGCAAAACTGTCATGATTTCATGACATGTTGGAAGAGAGAGAAGAAGCAGGCAAAACTATCGCGATTTCGCAACATGTTGGCAGAGAAAGAAAACAAGGTGGAAAGTGTCATGATTTCGTGACATGTCACATTTTTATGACTCAGAAAGTGCAGGAAGGCAAAGAAGGGAAAGTGTCACGATTTCACAACATAATGCAAGGAAGGTTGTACGGATGAAAAAGTGTCACGATTTCATGACATGATGTAGAAGGGAGAGTCCGTAGTGTGAACTGTCACAATTTTGTGACAAGTTCGGAGAGATAAAGTATCTCAAAAAGTGTCACGATTTTTTGAAATTTTGTAGAGTTTGAAGTGAGAATAGTCACGATTTCACGACATGCTACAAAATATGAAGTGAGGACTATTGCGATTTCGTGACATGCTGAAAAGCTCAAAGTGAGAACTATCGTGATTTCGTGACATGCAAAGAAAGGGAAGAGTTTGAAATGAGAAGTGTCACGATTTTGCGACAGGCTAAAAAGATAGCGTACAGATGCTAAAAGCGTCACAATTTCATGACAGGTAGAAAAGATAGCGTACGGATGCAGAAAGTGTCACGATTTCACGACAGGAAGAAAAGATAGCGTACGGATGTAGAAAGTGTCACGATTTTGTGACAAGGAGAAAAGATAGCAGACGGCAAAAAAGTGTCACGATTTCACAACAGAAACTAAAAGCATGTCTTCCATAGGTAAAGTGTCATGATTTCATGACAAAAGCAGAGAGGAAGGCTATGAAGACAAAAGCGTCATGATTTCGTGACATGTTCCAGTTTCGTGGGTGTAAGGCAGAAAGAAGCTCAAGGCAGCGAAAGTGTCATGATTTCATGACAAAAGCAGATAGGAAGGCCATGAAGATAGAAGGGTCACAATTTCATGATAGAATTGAAGATGATGTCAGCAGAGGCAAAAGTGTCACGATTTCACGACAAAAGCAGAGAAGAAGGCCATGAAGACAGAAGGGTCACGATTTCACGACATAAGAGAAGATGACGTTAGAAAAAGCAGAAAGTGTCACGATATCATGAAAAAAGCCATAATATAGTGTTCGGTTTCAAAGGTGTCACAATATCACGACATGTAGTTTCACGAGAAAAGCTACAGAACCACAGAGGCGGTTGAAGCCAACAAAGTTGAATTTGAGCCAATGTAGTTTAGGGTTTTGCAGCTGACGAAGTTAAGGGTAGCAGCCGACTAAGATCAAGGTTTTAATCTTGAAAGTTTTAGTATAAAAGCAAGGCTACTTAGAGAGAAAAGATATTGATCGAAGTGTGTGTTCGAAGAGCGACGTTCATAGACTATACGAAAGAGAAGAAGTTCAATCGTCGAGAGCAAAGTGCATTCTGTCGAATCTTCCAAGTGAGAGAGATCGCAAGGAAGCAGAGTGTGCGAAGACTATGCGGCTGTAATTGTGCAGAGGTGCAAAGGTCGAAGTTTGATTAAGTGCAGATGTGATTGAGCAAAAAGAGTGAAGGACTGTGTTTTTGTGCAGACAAAAAAAAGAGGACAAAGAAATTTGTGCCAGACCGAAGGACTATGTTTGGTGCAGATCAGAGAAAGAGATCGAGGACATTTGTGCCAGATCGAAGGACTATGTTTGGTGCAATTTTGAGGACCATATTTAGAGGTGATAGAGTTGAGGACAGAGGTCTCCAACCAGAGCAGGGAAGACAGGTATCTTCTATGGATAGAGTTCCATTTTCTAAAGGCAGAGGAGGCAGAGGTCTTCTAGAGGATCACCAGCCAAAACAGAGCTAGGGGATTGGTGTCTCATTTGGGTTAATACCCATAAATATTGTAATCGGGAAAGGTATTCCTAGATTTTGAGTTGATAAAATTTAGTGAGAGATTTTATCCATGGAGTAGCCCGCTTTGGGTGAACCACGTAAATTGCTGCGTCTCTATTGTGGATGGTGTTTTGTGCATTGCTTTAACTACTGCTATTGATATTGCTTTCTATACTCTACATAATATTTATTTGAAAGTTGATTTGGAGGAAAAAGTAAAAAGTGGTCTTATACTGTTCATGCCCCCCTCTCAGTATAAGCTTGTGTTCTTCAAGGAACATCTAGGTTCATCCCATGGAGGGCGCTCCTACCCTCACATGGTGGTGGTGTCACTGGTTAGTCAAAGTCTAGTCTTCGATCACCGATGTCGTCAGATCGCTTGGGAGGGTGTGCTTGCCCTCCTTAGGTTGTCAATGGTTGGTGTCGACCCTCATGTGTTTGGACCTCACCTAGGAGGGACCGCCTTGGAGGGTGCACTTGCCCTCACATGGTGGTGGTGTCACTAGTTAGTCAGAGTCTAGTCTTCAATCACCGATGTCGTTAGACCATTTGGGAGGGTGTGCTTGCCCTCCATAGGTGGTCAGTGGCTGGTGCCAGACCTCACGTGGTTGGACCTCACATAGGAGGGACCACCTTGGTGGAGGGTGCACTTGCCATCCTTAGGTGGTTGGTGGCTGGTGTCAGCCCTCACATGGTCGGACCTCACCTAGGAGGGCTCACCTACCCCGATCCTCATGTGGTTGGACCTCACCCAGGATGGACCACCTTGGAGGGTGTGCTTGCCCTCCTTAGGTGGTTGATGGCTAGTGTCAGCCCTCACGTTGTCATACCTCACCTAGGAGGGCTCAGCTACCCTCCTTAGGTGGCCAGTGGGATTGGAGGACCACCTACCCTCTTGTATCCCTGGTCATTGGCCAGTGGGATTGGAGGACTGCCTGCCCTCTCGTATCCTCGGTCATTGGTGGCCATGAGGGTTTCAGCTCTCGTTATGTAGGAGTAGGCTACTGATGAAGGTGGACCACCTATGTCCCACTTAGATCTAGCAGGATGTCAGATATTCTACAATGAGACACAAGAAATGTACCAGGTTCCAACTGGAATGAGAAGACCTCCTCTCGCCTTGCCCAGTGTGGATGCTTCACAAAATATGTCCTATCCAAGGGGGTATCGCATCTTGATATTTGGACCCCATGGTCCAGTCCTCTCGAATGAAGAATTCTTCTTGCCATAATATCTACCGTCCATAGGGAAATGACGATAAGGTAAGTCACTAACCTAGGTAACTAGTAAAAGTAACTACTAGTGGTAAAAAGTAACAACCTAATTTTTACCATGTGGTAAATAAAATCTACTTAGGTAAATATTACAAATTACCTAAATGAGGTAATAATCATAGTTACTAACATAGTAACTCTAACAAAAAGTACCCATTTCATCCAATCAAGTTGCAATTCCTATTGCCACTTGTCACCCATCCACATCAGTTATTCCATCTTCATCCATGCCTTCCAATGATGATATAGAAATTAATGAAGCAAGGGAACATTTGAAAAAATTTCTTAATAAATGGAAGACAACTCAACAGCAAGTTCAAGTGAACCCTAGGCCTCAGCCAATTTTTTCTCAATCCACCTTCATCACACAAAGTCCATTTTGGGTACCACAATCTTCTATGGTTTCCATTCCAAAACCATCACCAACTCATACCCCTCCTATTCCAATTAGCCAACCCATATAAATCCCTCATACATCATCACCAAATCTTCATTCATATCCATTCCTTCATCATTATCACCAACATCAATCCACTTCATCAAGCCATCATTACTTCATTACCCCTCAACATCTTTCCACTTTGCCCTCACAAAATCATCAAGTGATTCAAGGTTTCCACATTTATGGGGAGGACCCTTGAATCAAAGATATGTAATAAAATATTGATAGCTTGATACAACATACTCCTAGTTACAATAACTAGAATCCAACCTTACATCAATTAATAAATCAACCAATTCACCCTTTGGTACCATCACCATCATATCTGGAAGATTTCACGATACTAAGGTTTGACAAGTTTAAAGGAACTGAGGATCCTAAAGAAAACATAAGTACATTCATACACTCATGCTTAATAATCCAAAATTATAATGCTCTCATGCTTCAAATATTTCCTCAAATATTATGGGAGATGCCATAGAATAGTATAATCAATTCCCCAATCATAGTATTCATAATTTCAAACAATTGGTTGATCAATTATTTGAATGATTTGCCCTTAATATGAGAAATATCTCATTATCTGACATTTATAGTCTAAGACAACATGATGATGAGTCTATCTATGATTTTGACAATAATTGGAGAGCCATCATAACCAAATTACCATTCACCCTACCAATGGAAGAGCTTATTAAAATATTCACCAAAAGCTGCCTAAAACCCATTTCTTGGATGCTCCAATTGCAAACATATCGCTCATCTGAGGAAGTTCTTACCCAAGCTAGTTTCATCGAGGATATAAAAATCCAAGAAGGCATACTTAAGCCAAGAAATAAGGAATGGAAAAACAAGGGCCAATACAAAAGAAATTATTTTGGCCAAACCAAATCAACACAAGCCAATCTAGCTAATCAAGCTAATCACGTCAATCAAGTGGTCATGAGCCAGCCAGTAATGGCTCAAAAACAACCAATGCAACAACAACTGCAATAAATTGCTTATCATGTGATGCCCTGAGTAACCTAATATTTACAAAGTACATTTCCAGCTGTAGAAAATCACCAACGTCGACAATCTATTCAAAAAAATCACAAATACACCTCTTTAGCCGAGTCATATGCTTCCATATTTTGAAGGTCGTATGACACCAACCAACTTGATTTACCTAAGGTTAAACTAGATGATCCCACTAGAAATAGTAAAAACTACAGGGAACATTTTTTTTACCCCTATCATAGGAAAAATGAGCATGACTTAAATAACTGCCATATTTTTAAGGATATAGTACAAGATCTCATTGACTTTGGGGCCATCAAAATTGACAACTCCCTAGCTCAACAAAACTAAAATATTGGTATCCTCCAAACATCACTTCTTCATCATGAGGAGGTTCAATCCACAATGGGAGGGTCTAACATCAAGACACCTCCCAATCAATTTAACTATGTTAAACAATACCAAGGTTTTTTAGGTGCCATTCATGTGGTAACCCAAGGTCAACAATGATAAAACAATCAACAAAATGCACAACAACCCATTCAATAGCCCATAACATCACAAGCAAGGGAGTCTCAACCTGTTTCATCACCATCATCCATTCAAATTTCCTCCAATCCTTATCCACCAATCCACATTCCCAACCATTCTAATCCATCAAATCATCCCATCAATCACTCCCAAAGGCCAACCATTTTATTAAGTAGTCGGTTAACCACGAGTTTAAAAAATGGCTTCATCAAAACTATCTATTTATGACCTAATTCAACAATCTTTGCAACATCGTGAGGCATTAATGGATATTCTAAAATCCATCAAACTCCAATCTCAAGATTCCAATGCCTTTAATAACTTTGTAGGGAGTATTCAAACATGCATGGAGTCTTCCATCACATTTTATGATTTTGAGATTAAACCAATCTCATTAGAATCAGTGGACTCTCCATTGTATATAATGGCTCAAATAGACAAGAAACCATTCAAAAGAGTCTTAATTTATATCGGTTCCTCCATTAACATCATCACTACATCTGCCCTTCATCATTTTAATATCGCTCCATAGCATATAACCAAATCATCATTTACCTTGAAAGAATTTAACGATGTTTTCTGCTCTACAGTTAAAACTATTATTTTTCCCATCGAAGTAGGGGTAAAAATATTGCATACTTTGTTCCACATCCTAGAAGGATCCATGACGCACAAAGTACTCCTTGGAAGACCTTGGATGAGGTAAATTGGACATGTCCCTTCCATATTACATCAATTTTTGAAATACGTACATGAAGGGCAAGTACATTGCATACCAATGAATGTTGAGTCATTTAAGTATTGTAACTTCATATTGAATCCTTATGAATCCATACTTCCTTCTATCCATATTTTCCTCACATCATCTACCACATCATCAATCATTCCATCCAATCCTTCATCAAAAACTCCCATTCTTGGAGAATTTCCCATCACCAATTCCAACCAAGCATCCACTTCCACACATTCATCCTCATCATCATTGACTACATGCACATGTTGTCGAACCCAATCCATGCCATCCATATCATCATCCCTTTCACCTACCACAACCATTCCTTCACAACCAAATCCATATTCACACATATCAGCCAATGTTTCACAATTCAAAGTGTCATATTATGAGCCCCCATGTCCACTTCATCATCATCCCAAGTTGAGGTCCACCTCACCAACCTTGGTATTTGTGAATATATGGTCCAATACATCACAATCACACCACTCAATATCTCAACTACCAAGGATTTTGGTTGCCCACATGACCCATATTTATACATAGGAGTGGTATACAATATGGATTTAGTGCCTAATAACATAAATTTTGTGTATGAGGGGATAGAATCATTGTCTAATCCTACTCCCCATAATAACCTAAACAAACAGCACCTACCAATATCCAAAAAATGAAGGGTTTTCCATCCCATTATTTTCATCAACATAATTAGTAAAAACATGGCTTAGATCGATATGAACAAGGAGTGTCTCATCTTATTGTTGTCTCATATTAAGAAGTGCATGACCACTCAAGTCTAGGTTACCATCCACTTCCCACCATATCTTCTTTTGAAAAAGCCTTCCAAAGGCTTAACCTAAATTCAGAAGAATAAGAAGCACTCCACACTTATGACTTTAATGATGAAATATATGAAGAATTTGACCTCATATCGATAGCTTTCGATGAATCTGATGAGGAATTAGAGATCATCATTCTCCACACCGAACAGGATGAGTTTTATCTCAAAATGTTTCCCATCCATGAGCCTATATTTCACTTAGTTCTTCCACAATAGTGAGATGAACCTATCACTGAACCACCACCTCCATATCATTAATCCATCTCATAAGCCAAATTTGTAACATATGTACATAAAATAAATAAAAAATAAAAAAATCAATTTTTGTATTTTATGAATATGGCATTTAGTCAATTGAATTTATTTGTGTTGCTTATTGTTGTTCAATTTTACCAAGGTCTTAGCATCAGTTCTTAGGTTCTATCCATCCCATCCTTTCCACCTCATCCATTCCTCTCTTAAGTCAACATGAATCATGTTGACTTATTCACCCCACTCTATAAGCTATACAATCTGGATAAACCAATTCCAATTGATATAAGACTTATTGATATGGACTGGATCTCCTCACCACCATCCTTTGTTGAGTTTGTCCTATCCAAGGAATTGTTAAGGGATTCAACCAACTACATTCCTCCATACCCTCACCTTCACCTTCACCTTCACCTTTGAATCTTGAGGTTTTCTAGGTAGATGTAAATGAGGATAATTCAAAAGATATTGATGATATCATAGATGACATTCATCTGATCCCAACACCCCATTAACTTGAGGAAGTTTCTCACATGTCAATTGAAGATACCATAGATGTGAACCTTAGTTTAGACAAAGACAACCCCCAAATTTTCAATCTTGGTAAAAGTTTATTCGCCCATGAACAAGAGCAATTAATTGCTCTCCTCAAGAAGATGAAGGATATTTTTGCATGGTCCTACAAGGACATGTTTGGTCTTGATCCTAAATTTGTTGTCCATAATCTCACATTACATCCTAATGCTAAGTTGGTCAAACAAAAACTTAGGAGGATGCATCCTACTATGGTCCTCATAGTCAAATAAGAGCTCCAAAAGCTTTTATATGTGAACTTCATAATTCCTATTGATTATCTTGAGTGGCTCTCAAACATGGTACCCATTTGTAATCCTAACGGGGTGATACACATTTACATGGACTTTAGATACCTTAACAAAGCATATCCTAAGGATGAATTTCCTCTTCCAAACATTGATACTCTTATCAACACCTATGCTGGCCATGAAATGCTTTCCCTCATGGACGGTTTTTCAAGATACAACCAAATTTGAATAAATCTTGCTGACCAACATAAAACAACATTCACTACACCTTGGGGGACTTCTTGTTACAAGGTGATGCTCTTTGGCCTTAAAAATGCAGGTTTCGCTTATCAATGTGCCATGACATACATTTTCTACAACTATATGCATAAGATTATCAAAGATTATGTGTATGATCTCTTGGTAAACTCCAAAACTTGATAAGAGTACATTGGTGTATTGGAAAAAGTCTTTGATCAAATTTTAGATAATAAATTAAGGTTGAACCCTTAGAAATATTTCTTTGATGTTACCTCTGGCAAACTTCTAGGATTCATTGTCTCTAAAAGATGCATTGAGGTGGATCCAAACAAGTTCAAGGTCATCATAGAAATACCTCTCCAACAAACTTGAAGGAATTGCATAGTTTACAAGGAAATATCCAATCAATCTGTTATTTTATTGTGCAAATTTTTGATAAATGCAGGCCATTCAATCACCTTATACAAAAGGAGGTGTTATTTTCTTGGACAGATGAATGTCAAAAAGCCTTTGATGACATTAAGAAATACCTAGCTTCTCTACCAGTCTTAGCTCCTCCTCATTCGGAGGTCCCCTTCTATCTTTATTTTTTAGCAATGAACTTTGCCTTAGGGACAATGCTTGCACAAAAGAATGAAGAAAATCGATATAAAGTTATCTATTACATTAGTCGAACATTGGTAAGATATAAAACTAGATACGCTTATGTAGAAAAATTGTGCTTAGCAGTGGTATTTGCCACTAAGAAACTTCAATATTACATGCTTAGTCACACAACATATGTCATAGCTAGAGAAAACCCTCTGCATTATATGATATATCGCACTTACAATAACACCCACATCGCTAAATGGATGATGCTTCTTACTGAATTCGACCTTGATTTCATTAGCCAAAAATCCATTAAATGGTAGGTCATAGTCGATCAACTTGTGGAAGCTCCACTACCTAGTGATCATCCTTTTATTATTGAGATACTAGATGATTTGATATTCACTGTCACTGAACAAGAATAAGATGTCATTCTGAAGGAAGACGTCGATATCACACTATTCTTTGATGGTTCTAAGTGCGAGAAATATCAAGGTGTTGGAGTCATGTTTCATACACCCCAGGGGGTACCTATTCCCTTATCATTCAAACTTGACTTCTAATGCACAAACAAAAATGCAGAGTATGAAGCCTTAATCTTAGGTCTTCAAGCAACTATAGCTATGGACATTAAGTGTATTAGGATATTTGGTGATTCTCAACTTATTTTCAAATTGGTAACATAAGAATACAAATGCAAAGAGCCTACCATTAAGTTTTACCATGACGTAGCAATGCAATGGCTCTATAAGTTTGATTGGTATAAAAAAAATAGTTTTCCACATTTGACTAATAGACTTGCAGATGTGATGGTCTCTCTTGGATCATTGATTCCAAAGAATACCTTAGGAGAGGTACAACCACTCATCATCTCAACAATCTCTAAATCTACAATTGCCCGTGTTGAATCTAAGGATGAAAAGGACGTTTGATTTATACATTTGGATTCATGTGAGCCTTGGTCAAGCCAAATAGTAGCCTTTCTCAAGTTTGGAACACTCCCATCAGATATTTCATGGACTGCTAAATGCACTTTCAAGCAAAAGGTAACCTGTTTTACTCTCTTGGGGAATGTGTTGTATAAACGTGGTTAATATGGAATCTTCCTTCATTGTCTTGAGTATAATGAAGAACAAAGAACCATAACGAAATCTCATTATGGTATTTGTGGTGGTCACTTTAGTGGAATAGCCATTGCAAAGCATATTCTATGCATGGGTTATTATTGGCCCACCATAGAATAATATTATTGTACTTACATCAAACATTGTAAACACTGTCAAAAGCATGCTAATTTAACTCATATACCGTCACAAGATTTACAACCTATTCAAAGCCTTTGGCCCTTCTCACAATGGGGTCTATATTTAATTAGAAAAATCTTACCTTCTTACTTGGGACAACATAAATTTATCATCATAGCCACAGAATACTTCACAAAGTGGGTTGAGGCAATTTCTTTAACCAAAACGAAAGGACCTAGAATTTTGGAGTTTATCCTTCACCATATCATTTTTCATTTTGGTATTCCCTCAAAAATAATTTTAGACAATGACAATTCTTTCAAGAATAAGGATGTTTGAGCACTTTGTGAGAAATATAACATCCAACATAGTTTCTCGATTCCTTATTACCCACAAGCAAATGGACAAGCTGAAGCTACCAATAAGGCCTTAATTGTTATTATCAAGAAAATTCTCAAATAAAATCATAGATATTAGCATACACAAATTCCCTTGGCATTATGGGCTTATCGAACAAGAATTTGTACGCCTACTAGGACAACACTTTTTTTATTGGTCTATGGAGCTGAAGCAATCATACCTCTTGAGCTCGAGATACCCTCCTTGCAAATTTCTTTGCAGGAATTCATAGATGATGACACTGCTAGAAAAACACGTCTTAACCATCTAACACTTCTTGATGAAATGTGAGTCAATGCTTTAAAGCATTAACGAGTATATCAAGACCACCTTAAGCATACTTACAATGCCAAAGTACATCTAAATAAATTTCAAGTAGGAGATCTTGTTCTTAAATAGAATCAACAAAATACCAATGCTTTACTGCATCTTCATGATAAATTCATGGCTAATTGGTTAGTTCCATACATTATCACTCAAAAGGTGGGTAAAGGTACTTAGAGGCTTACCACTCTAGAGGGACTAGAAGAGCCCAAACCAATTAAATTCATATGCTTGAGAGTATTCTATGCATAATGTGATTTATATATGTATATATACATGGCTAATACACAAAAATATTGCATTTCATTTACACGCATTTCATTCAAAAACATTGCATTTCATTTGTACACATTTTATTTAACAACAGTTGCATTCATGCATCCCATTTCACAAATTGCATTCCATCCACATTGTACATTTCATATTAGGGATCATTCATTCAGTCCAAGGTATTAATTGGTCTAATAAAGTAATGTTACCTTTAATCAGGGGCACCTTCACAACATCATCCACACCATTCCACCAAGTCAAATTGTCATTTTCCCTCCATTTATCCATAATTCCTAGGTGTTTTCAGTCACTCAGCCACTCCCAGTGTTTTAATAAAACCACAAATACATGTCAAGTTTTTTGTAGGACCGAGACACATTTCCCCTAAAGAAAATCCTGGGTTCTAGGAATTGACTCCAAAGCATTATTGAACCAAACATAATTTCACATCTTAAGAAACATCTTGTGTGAAAAATGGATAACACCATACTTGGTTCGAACCTCAAAGTGAAAAAGGTATTCCTTGCTAGTCCCATCATGCAACATAGTCCACAAAAATAGTGGTTTTCACAACTATCACAAAATGCAAAATAAAAGAAAGAGTAGGGAAAAATCCCTAAAAACTCTAAATATTTACATCACACACCACTGGTCATTGGGTTGTAAGAATCATACTACATTTCTAGTTAGATGGTTAGGTAGTCATCCCCAAAACATAAGAGATAAAAATTCTTGGACTATGGAGCTAGTCTCCACCGAAGCTATAGATGCTTTGCTGGCAGTGGAGTACACTCATGCATGGTGACACGTCTCTTTTAAAGAGATCTTTGACTACACATATGGATAAGCTAGTTCCTTGGTCTCCTCCATAATAGGTTTACCCAATTTACTCAAGATGAGTTAATGAACTCATTTGCACACACATTGGTTCTTGATTGCCTCGAGTCATTACCATGCTCAAGATTTAGTAAATGAATTCATTGCACACACATTTGGTATTAGAGGAATTAGGCAAATATTTAATGAGTTTGTTTGATACCACTAGTATGTTTGATTCTCTGTAAAACAGTCCATTTTCCATATCAACTTCCATATCTTATTCCATATCAATATCCATGTCATTTCATGATTCTTTCACCCCATATACCACCACTTTGGTGCCCCTGATTAAACAACAATGCTAAAATAGGGCCAAGAAACAATATTAACTATGAATGATTAGTAGAACATTTACATTCATACACATTCCATATGCATTAATCATCCATATACACATGCATCCACACAAAAACATTCACACAAAAGCATAACACAAAAGTAAAATCCATGTATATATATATAAATATTGCATGTACAATGAGTGCCCAAAATGCTACATACAATGGAGCACCAAGGCTCATATACAAAAAGTGCATCTAAGAAGTATCTAAAACCTATGATAGGATCCATGTGACACTGAAGGAGTAGAACTATGCCTAGACTCATTAGGCCTCACTAACCCAGATATGGATGAGGAGGGTGGTTTTGGAAGCCCAATGTTGTGCTCTATTAACCAATCCTTCAATACCTAGATATATCCATCTTGAGCCTAAAGGTTATGTACATCCTATCTCTACCTACAGTGCACCTCTATTAGATCTTCCTAGAGCCTCATTATCCTATCCCCGCCATCGCATGCCATTGGTCATGCCTCTAGCTCCGTTCATATCCAAGTAATCTCTACCTCTTGAGTTGTATCCCTATATTATAGTTGAGTTGTCTCCATCTCCCGAGATGCTATCATAGCATCTTTCTTTGCCACTAGCTACTCTAGCCTC
This sequence comes from Wollemia nobilis, assembly GCA_028583015.1. Classification (NCBI taxonomy): domain Eukaryota; kingdom Viridiplantae; phylum Streptophyta; class Pinopsida; order Araucariales; family Araucariaceae; genus Wollemia; species Wollemia nobilis. The sequence goes on along the minus strand of JAQPPZ010017116.1, from coordinate 6,401,204 downwards.
ACCTGCTCATCCTCACTCCTACTAGGAGGCTCATCTAGAATATCCTCCCTATCCTCCATGTCTGCCCCATATCCCTCAAATTCAGGAACCTACCCCACCATATCTCCTCCATCTTCTCCAAAATTTATAATCTACTCTACTAACCTCCTAGTACCCCTCATTTAGTTGCTATATTGAAGGCATCACTGGTACTTATGAGCCTCATGGTCACCCTAAGCATTAGCCCCATCACCATCCCCATCCATTACCAGACTCGGTACCCATGGTGGTTGAGTCATGAATCATGCATCATAATCCTTCGTAACCTCGCATCATCTAAATTAGGAAGATCCATCTCCTAATCATCCTTGAGCATAGCCCTCCATGCATTGGTACATGGTAGACCTATCTCATCCTGGTGTCACCTATAAAGCACTGGCTCCTCAGGAACCCCCTACCTCAGCCTGAACTACCACAACACTTGGGAGAACTAGATCAGATCCACCTTCTTTGTTTGCCTCACAACCACCCATATAGCCTACCACACCTACTGAAGATGCTCCCTATCACCTATCCATATGGTACCCTACCATGGCCTTAATATCACTATTGCGGGCCAAACAAGGTGAATGCTTTCCTATTTTTGTCACATGCTCGTGCATTTAATTATCAACCCAGGGACCGTAAACTTGCGAAGAGTCAGAATTAGGTTACTACAATACCACTGGAGGTGAATCTGCTAATCCTACATTTGGGGGGTGTTCTTGAGATGGTTGTCAATCATTCCCGCACTCCTCAATAAATTACATAAGAAGAACAAAAATAAATCTACAAAAATAAATCAAATGCACATTCCTGGAAATAAACCTACTGCAAATACTGGAACTAGCAAACTCATGAACGTTTCTATGAAAGCAATAAACTGATAAATAAATAGAAAAGAAATGGGGAAGAAATACTGGCTTGGAGTGGGCCCAGGCTCCAGCAGATTCCTCTCGATCGAACACGCGCTTAGAACTTCTGGAACTAGAATATATTTATCAACGTATTACAATCTATCTTCTACAATTCAAAGTAGATCTTTATTAATTAATTCTATATATCTTTCAGAATGATCTACGTGTGTTTATATAACACACCCATAGAACTTCTATTACAGAAGTGGTTACAACAGTCGATTCTTCCCAGACTAAATTAGAATAGTCTGGCAAATGCAATCGACGTCTGGCATTCTGTTCTGATGGCGGCATGTTCATTTTGGTTCGTGCTTTGCCTGGCATCAGTAAGACATTTGGATATGTTGGTGCTATCTCCAAATTAGCTCTGCATGATGCAGAGCTGAAACTGCACCAGCCACTATTGTCCACATCATTCAACTCTGGTCAACGGGTAAAGAATTAGTGGCGCCTTCCGGTTGTAGGGAGGCACTTACCTTTTATTAGCGCCTTTCAATTGTAGGGAGGTGCTTACCCTCTATTAGCACCTTTCGGCTATGGAGAGGTGCTTGCCTTTGGTTGGCACCTTTCGGTTGCAGGGAGGCGCTTGTCTTTGGTTGGTGCCTTCTGACTGTAGGGAGGCGCTTGTATGCAATCGACGCCTTCCGACTGTAGGGAGGCGCTTGTATGCAATCGGTGCCTTCCGACTACAGGGAGGCGCTTGTGTTCACTTGGCACCTTCTGACTGTAGGGAGGCGCTTGTTCCCTTGGCACCTTTCGATTGCATGGAGGCGCTTATATTCTCTACATTGGCTCCCGATGAAATAAAGTGCTAGGTCCATCAAAAGGACCTCGACCATTCCAAATCTAACCAAATCAACTGCAATTCTACAAAACATACTAAAAACACACAAATTAAATAACACGCATAATTATATCAAATATCTATATAATTATTCATAAAAGTACGCAATCCTTATTATACAACCGCATATTGATCCAAGAAATATGTACAAAATATGAGCATTTCTGGTGCTCATCATCCCCCCATGCCTAAAATATGCCACACCCTCATGGCATCCAAACTATAGGTAGCCCTCGGACTTCTCATCGTTGCCATCTCTTGGAGGATTCGACTGCCCCTGCGGCTCGAGTCTGTCTTTTCATGTCGGCATGTGAAGGTGTGGTTCACCTCTGCCTATGGGAAGCTACGACTGTTAATTGTCCCCTTCTTGTTCTAGCCGCCACTGGTGGTGGTATAGCCAGCGTTGTTCCTGTCGATTGAAATGCAGCTTTGATAGCTTGCCAGAGGTCGGTGTCTGGAGGTTTGGCCTCTGCTAGAGGGATATCTGAGTTATCCCCTATGGAAGGCACTACTTGGGCCTTGTATAATCCGACCACTTCAAGGGTAAGCCCTGCATTCTCCTTTGTAATTGCAGTGGTCTCCAATTGTGGGCCATATACTCCCCACCGTTCCAAGTACCTCCTCATCATGGAAAGTCACCCTCGGGATGAACCATAGATGTCCCAAAATTGGTTGTCTTTTGCCAAATTGACGTAGATTCCAGAATCTCCTTTTATCCTTGAGGATGCCTTCATGGCTGCCTTGGTTGCTTTCATTTCGTTGCACAGCTGCTCAAAATATTTTTGCCTTTCGATGAACAGCTGCATATCCCATTTATCCTCCTCTGACTCGGCGAAGGTCACTTTTGCCTTCTGTTGATCTTTCTTGGGCCTCTTTGCCTTGGCCTCTGTAGAAAATGTGGTGGCTCATACAGGGGTCTCTTATTTCTCCTTTGGGGACTTCTCTTCACTCCGAAGGATCGGCTGTGCTGCTATCTCCGGGGGTGATTCTTCATCCTCCTATCTTCTTGGTGTCGACCCCTCAGGCTCTTCTCCTTCTTTAGGCCTGGGGAGGTCCTCCATATCCTCTGGTCTTATCTACTGCTGGAGGCCTTCGTCCTGCTTTGTGTCACTCAGGAAAATGACAGGGGGCATCATAGGACTTCTTTCATTTTCACCCCTAAAAATAGAGGAATCCTCCCCTGCCTCTACGCTGCTCTATCGGGTGTCCGATCGAATCTCCCTCGAAGATAATACTCATTTGATGGATGTAGGAGAGTTTTTTGGCACTGCTTCTGCCCAATCAGTCTACGTGGATGCCTCCTGTCTTGTTTTTCCTCTATCCTAAAGTCATTGATTTTCCTCCTACAACTGTCGGACAAGCTGCTCGAGCTGAACGATTCATCTATCCTTTTCCTCCAATTCCTTTTGATGCTGGTTTTGGTAATCTTCCAGAATCTACTGTGCCATCCAACAATCAGTTTTCCAGTCGAGTGCCTCCTCCAAGGCCGCATTAACCTGGTCATTGCTCCCAAAAGTACCCTCATTCTGTGGGCTCTAGTTTGTTAATTATCAAAGGGTTTGGGCGGTGACATCTATCTCTGTGTCACTCTATTCTTCCTCTATCAAGAGGAATCGTTGCAAACGTTTCCTCTTAGGAACTGGTTCGTCCTCACCACTAGCGAGTGGCGCTCCTCCCTCCTCATACTTTGGCACTGGGGAATGCCCTCTATCCTCTATGTCTCTGGGCACTGGTGACTGATCTGCTCCTCCTAGAAAATAGGGCAATGCATATTGCCCAATGTTTTCTATCTCCTCTACAGGGGATGCTTCCTGTTGCCCTAATTCGGCAACCGCATTGTGTTGCCTTATTTGGCCGCCATCTCCCTCTGCATCGTGGTTCTATCCTTGTGCTTCTACATGGCGGACCAATGCCGATATCGACCCATGGTGGGCTAAGGCGGACGGTGCCCCTTTCTGGTACTAAGTCGCTTCATCTTTCAAAGCACTCGCCAGGTAGAAAGGTATATTCAATTTCCTTCCATGCACTAGGTGATTGAGGAAGTGCACATGATTAAGGTGCAGATGGGTATACTTCCCTGTGCATGTGAAGAATCAAGCAATCTGCTCGAACATATTTTGCATATTCATGGGGAGGCTATTTTTGAGTAACCCCTCCCTGTCTACCTGCACATTTCCTCCCGGCAACAGTATTTCTATGTATACTTTTAACACTCTGCACTTGTATATACATTCCCTCGTGAGAGGCAATCCAGTCGCCTATGAGATGAACTCAGGAGTGACTGGAATTTCCATCCCTCGTACTTGGGCCGCATCACCCCTCAAAGAGGTGGTGAACTCTCTAGCTGCCTCCTCGTCCTGGCCCTGACTGACTAGGGTGCAGTATTCGAGCCACCCCTCGGCTTCGAATTGGGTCTTTACTGCCCTCTGATACCATCTGTGTCACTGGGTTCATTCTTCTTGATCGCGTGGTTCTTAGACCTTCCTCCCATGGCGCCTTCTGTTGTATTTTTTTCTGTCCTTCCTTCTTCAAGAAGGCACCTTCTTATAGAAAAGACGCCTAACCCTAGTAGTTATGGAAGGCACCCTCTCATTGGCACGTGTTTTTGGCTATGGGGGGTACGATCTCTATGACAGCTATATTTTTTGGTACTGTGTATTTATAAATAATTATATAAAGATTTGATTTAATATGTGCGTACCTGATTCGACGTTCCAGTTGTCGTGGTAGCCGCTGATTTGCTGACTTGTAACACAAGGGATGGGTGTGGTCATTTGATGATGCTTATTCATGCGATGCTTCATTCCACTCGAGGCATCCAATCGATGTAAATGTTGCATGTGGGAGGCGTTCTTTGGTACCTTCCCCATGTGGATGGTGTCCATGTAGTGCCTTTCCAATTTTTTCGGTGCTTGTCTTCGAACGAATGCACCTTTCGATGCCTTCTGATTGGTGGGAGGCACTTTTGCCTGCATGCGTCTTCCCAATGTGGGGGGCACCTCCTTCTGGTTCATGCCTTCCCAATGTTGGAAGGCGTTTGTCTTGATGAATGCGCCTTCCCGATGTTGGAAGGCGTACTCGGCTGGATGAATGCACCTTCCCGATGTTGGAAGGCGTATTTGGTTGGCGTTCCTTTTTTTTTTGGTGCCTTCCTGCCATGGAATGCACCTATATATATATATATATATATATATATATATATATATATATATATATATATATATATATATATATATATATATATATATATATATATATTTTTTTTTTTTTTTTTTTAGAACTTTTGCTAGATGGGCACCTTATGACTATAGTAAGGTGCCTTATTCTGGATGGGTGCATTTTGACTACAGTAAGGTGCCTTCTTCTGGATGGGCACATTTTTACTGCAGTAAGGCACCTTCTGGATGGGCGCCTTCTGACTGCAGAAGGTGCCTTCTTCTAGATGGGCACCTTTTGACTACAGTAAGGCACCTTCTTCTAGACTCAGCACCTTCTAACTACAGTAAGGCACCTTCTGGATGGGCACCTTCTAACTGTAGTAAGGCACCTTCTTCTATATGGGCGCCATTTGACTATAGTAAGGCGCCTTCTGGATAGGCGCCTTCTAACTGCAATAAGGCACCTTCTTCTAAATGGGTGCCTTCCAACTGCAGTAATGCACCTTCTTCTGGATGGGCACCTTCTGACTGCAGTAAGGCACCTTCTTCTAGTTGGCAATTTAACTAGAAAAAGGGTGATCAAATCTTCCCAATTTTTCATGCTACCCAGATTCTATCTACGAGCTGGTGTCGGAATGCTGAGCCGAATCAGTCCTGGTTTCCCAGATACCTATCCCTCGTGTTGTTAGGTCCTCCACCTGCAAAAAACAACTAAAAAAAGAAAGGAAAATAAAGGCAGTTAGACACGTTTCGTGCCTGTTAGGCCCTAGATTAGGATGCCTATAGCTTGCATGTGGGCATTGTCCCTGCAAAAAACACACATTTAAAAAAAATTATAACTAACTAAACAAATTGGGTGAGCACTTTCATGCCCACCATTTCACCTATGAGGGTTCGGTCTAGATCTAGCAAGATGGGGTCCCCCCCATGCCTACTCTAGATTCCACCTGTAATATTTCGAACGTGGTATAGGGGCGTAGTATGTGGCCATTGATTGTGAACATGGTGTTGCTACCGTCAATTGTCTTAACGTGCACAACCCCGTTCCTAATGAGCTCTGTTACCTCATACGACCCCATCCACCTCTACATAAGTTTGCCCTTCCTTTCTTGGAACCGAGAATCGTACAACAGTACCCATTCCCCTACCTAGAACTTCTTCAGCTTGATGTGGTTATCATGCCACTTCTTTCTTTGCTTCTGTATAATCTCTATCCTCTGCAAAGCATCTAGTCGGATTTCATCCAGCTGATCTAGTTGGCGAATCCTCTATTTTTGAGCTTCATCCAAGCTCAAATTTAATTTTGAAGCCGTCCTCAGAGTTTTGATTTTGAACTCGATGGGCATCATCGCATTTTTTCCATAGACCAGTTGGAAAGGTGTGCATCCTGTGGTGGATTTCCACATGGTGTTGTATGCCCAAACTGCCTCCGACAACCGTGTGGCCCAATCTTTCTTGTGTTGTTGCACGATTTTGGTCAGGATGTTTTCTATCTCCCTGTTTGTCACTTCTACTTGCCCGTTCGCCTGTGGATGGTAGGGCGTGGTTTTATTATGTCGAACTCTATACTACTCCATCAGCTCCTCAATCAATTTGGAGGTGAATTGGGGCCCTTGGTTTGTTGTTATCTCCCGAGGAACCCCAAATCGTGTGAAAATATGAGCAAATAAGAAATTGATGACCGTTATTTCCTTTGAGTCCCTTAATGCTTGCACTTCCACCCATTTGGTGACGTAATCTATGCAGACCAGAATAAACCTCCTTCCCATCAAATGTGGATTAAATGGTCCCATGAAGTCCATGCCCCATTTATCAAAAGGTTCCAGGTGTACCTGGGGCTGCAGGGGCATTTCATCTCGATGGGTTGGTCTACCCATCCTCTGGAACTCATCACACTTGCTGGTATATGCTGCCACGTCCTTGAATAGAGTGGGCCAAAAATACCCAACCTACAGGATTTTGTAGGCAGTTCATTTCCCTGCAAAGTGTCCTTCGCATGGCTCATCATGACATGCCTTGAGCACTTCTGAAAACTCCTGTTCTACTATGCATCTTCTTATAATTTGGTCCCATCCGATTTTAAATAGGAGACCATCCATCCAAAGGAATGATGCGCTCTTATCTATGATTGCCTACTTTTCTCTGTAGGAGAGAGCAGGTGAGGTCCTTTCGGTGGCCAAGTAATTGGCTAAGTCTGCATACCACAGAGTTTGTTCACTAATAGCAAACAGATGTTCATCCAAAAACTGATCTTCCACTGCTTGATGATCTGCTGGTATCAATCTGGATAGAAAATCTGCCATGATGTTGTCCTTGCCTGGTTTATCGACTATAGTGATGTCGAATTCTTGCAATAGCAACAGCCATCTGATAATTCTGCCACCAATGGCCGACTTGCTCATCAAATGCCTGATAGCCATGTGGTCTGTATGTACAAAGACCTTGTATCCCGTTATATAGTGACGAAATTTGTTTATTGCATGGACAACTGTGAGGAATTATTTTTCTGTCACTGTATAGTTGAGCTCTGCTCCCGCAAAATTTTTACTGACATAATAGATGGCGTAGAATTCTTTGCCATCTTTCTGCCCGAGGACTACTCCGATCGCACCATTAGATGCATTGCAGTAAATATGGAACGGTATAGCCCAATTCAGTCGTCGCAAGACTGAAGCAGATATCAATTTTTCTTTCAACAATTGGAACGCTTCTTCACAATCTCCCGTCCAATTGAACTCTACGTCCTTAGAAAGTAGGGTATGCAGTGGTTTGGCAATCTTACTAAATTCGGCGATAAATCGTCGGTAGTACCCGGTTGATCCAAGAAAGCTTCTTACCTCCCTCTACGTTCTGGGGCTAGGTAGGTATTTGATGACCTCGATCTTCCTCTTGTCTACTTTTATTCCTTCTGTAGAGAGGTGGTGTCCCAACACAATGCCTTCCTGCATCATCATAAAACATTTTTCATTACTTAGGGACAAATGATTTTCCTTGCTCTTGTCGAGCACTCTTTCCAAATTTTTCATTGCCTCCTCGAAGGTTTCTCCATAGGCGATGAAGTCGTCCATGTATACTTCCACCCCGTCTCCTATCATATCAGAGAATATGCTAAGCATCGCCCTTTGAAAGGTAGTCGATGTGTTGCATAGTCCAAAAGGCAATACCTTATAGGCAAATGTTCCCCATGGACAGGTGAACGTTGTTTTATCTTGATCTTTTTACCCTATCTAAATCTGGTTGTAACCACTGAAACCATCTAGAAAGGAGAAGTGTTTTCTTCCTGAGAGTGTGTCCAAGACTTGATCGATGAACGGGAGCGAGAACTGGTCTTTATTAGTTGCCTTGTTCAATGCCCGGTAGTCCACGCAGATCCGCCATTTCTCATTCTTTTTGGGGACCACCACTAATGGTGATACCCATTCACTATTAAAAATTGGATATATGAATTCAGCAGCCAGAATATTGTGTAGTTCTTCTCTGACAATGTCTTTCATTGCTGGGTTCATCCTTCTCTATGGTTGCTGACTAGGAGTTGCCTGGTTATCTAAGTAAATTCGATGGGTACATATTTTCGGGCTGATACCGTGCATATCTGCGTAGTCCCATGCAAATGCTTGCTGGTGTTTTACCAGAAGCTCTTCCAATTTTCCTAGCTATGTGGGCGTCAACCTACTGTTGAAGTTTAATGTCCTCCCTGGCCCAACGTGTATTTTTTGGATGTGCTGATCTTGGGTGCCAGTCAACGGCGATCCAGGTGTGGGGGTGGATGATTCTCAACGAAGAAACTCCATGATAGCACCATCCTCGTCCTCTTCTGCCACCTCCTCCAAGGTCATCATCGGCTGGATTATGGACAACTCCATAGTTCCATGCTCGGTGATCCTAGATTATTTTGCTAAGTCCATAGACTGATCTGGCAGAGAAATGGTCAGCCTTTTGATGTTTTGCCCGTTGGAGATGGTCATTAGCCCATCCCTGAAGCTGATGTATGCGTCAGCTATTGCAAGCCATGGCCTCCCCAAAATGAGCAGGTAATCGCCCAGCCTGGTCTTGGTCTGCAAAACTAAAAAATCGGTTGGATATTCCCATGCATTGACTGTTACAATCACATCTTCCAGCATCCCTTTCGGCGTTACGGTTGATCGATCGGCTAACTGTAGCACTGTCATGGTTGGCTTTAGGTTCGTGAGCCACAGCCTCTGCATGGTCTCTTAAGGCATCACGTTGATGGTTGCCCCGAGGTCAACCAATGTGTTGGACAGGGAATGTCCTCCAATTTTTACAATCAGCACTGGGCTGCCTGGGTCTGCATACTTCGGATGATGTGTTCTACCCATCATTAGATCTACCATTTTACCCATGATGTTGATATTCTAGGTAACTTTTCATCCCGGTCTCCTTAGAAACATTTCTCTAATTGCCTTGTTGTAAATGGGGACATCTCGAATTGCTTGAAATAATGGGATTGTCACTATGAGATTCTTCAAGCTCGACAAGATGTCGAATTTTGGTTGTGTTGTTTTTCTTTGTTCCTGCAGCCGACTAGGAAATGGAGCCTCCGCTCTCTCAAGTGCTTTTCCCTCTTCTACCAGAGGTGTCTCCTCTATTTCTACCTCCTCTTCTACTAGTGGAGGTATCTCTACCATTTCTTCCTCCTCTTCTACCAGAGGCGGAGTCTTTACTCCTATCTGCCTACCTGATCTAAGCTAAATATTGTACATATGGTACATCTCACCTTCTACGTTGTATGCCGACTGATTTACTTTGTTGTTTGGGTTTGCTGTCGGTTGTGCTGGTAGCTGCGTAGGTCTCGCTGCTGGCAATGCTGGTAAGTTTTGTTGGATGTGAGCAAGAGCTACGTTCTGTGGATTCTGATTCCATGCATTGTGGCCTCTCCACTGCTGCCCAGGATATGGATATGGCATCCATGGCTGTTGCTTCAAGAATGTTTTTGGGGGTGCGTTAGTCTAGGGTGACGGTCCCCACCACCGCATATTAGGTGGTTGAGGGGGTCCTTAGTGCATATATGACCCTCCCCCATATGATGGCATTTCGGTTGGTATATTCCCCGTGGGGGGCTATGGCCAACTCTTCCTATTGCCTATGAAGTAGGCCTCCGTGCTCTCAGCCGCTTCCTGGTTACTGGGCAGTTGTGGGCACAATCAAGTTTTATGATTCATCCTGCAAACTACGCATACTCTGACCTTGTTTTTTGGGCATGCATTCTTTGTGTGCCTTCCTTTGCATTTTGGGCAAAAATAGGCTAATTCTGCATCATTTTCTTGTTTCTTCTTTTCTAACAGCAAGGTATCCATCTGCAGTGATAGAGATGAGAGCATTTTGCTCTTCAAATCCTCCAGCATGTTGCCTATATTTTTTTTGGTGACTGAAGCAGTCGCCTTCATGGTCCTAGTGGTGATTTTGCCTCGCCTTATCGAGTAGTTCTGACATAATTTTTGGATGTCGTCTATGGCATGCTGATAGACGTCACCTCCAGAGATCATGTTGAGAGCCTCCAGTGACTCATTGGTAAGTCCCCTCAAGAAGAGGCTTTTGAGGGAGATAGCTTTGAGTGAGGGGACTATTGAATATTAAAGTTGAATCTCTCCCAATACTCCTTGAGAGACTCATCTTCTCTTTGTGTCATGCTCAGGACCTCCTCCCTGGAGTCTCTTGCTCTCCTAAAATCTTGATATTGCTCTAAACAGAGCATCTTCATCTGGTCCCAGGTGGTGATGTGTTTGTCTCCCAGACCGATGAACCATCGCAAAGCTGCATTGTCTAATGTAGAGGGAAATAATTTCAACTTCTGCACATTTTATTTGTAATCCACAGACCTGCACAAAACATCAAACTTGAATAAAAACAAGTCAGGTGTCCTTTGAAGGACGAAAGGTGAGCAGGGGATATATTTTTCATTTTGGTATCTCCTACTCCCTCCTCTATTGGGAAACTAAAGCCATATGAGACTTCATCGTTATCTACCATTTTTTTGGGAAATGTGGTTTCTAATGCAGCGTTTATGGCCTTTCGATCGTTTAAAACTTTCTGATTCAATGCTCTAAGGTTGTCTGATGAGATCGTCTGATCCTCCACAGCCTTCCACAATAGGGCTTCCTCTAGAGGAGTCCTATTAAATAGGGGATTTGTGATGATTCATTCTTCCCCTTGTTGATGGGATGAGGTGGCACTTTGCACAAAGTGTGGTTCCTCACTCCAATGGACTGTTGGTAGGTCAAGCGAGTCTAAATCAAATCCAAAATTCTCGGCTGACTCAGGTCCTGATGGATTAGTTCTTATAAAGTGACCGTCAAGTCCTCTTCTTCTCGAAGAACTCATGCAAGGTCAGATGAAGGTTTCGGGGTATTTTAAGTAATCTAATTAGGATGCTTTCCTAGCAACGGCGCCAAAATGTTGTGGGCCAAACAAGGTGAATGGTTTCCTATTTTTGTCACATGCCCGTGCATTTAATTATCAACCTAGGGAGCTTCGTAAACTTGCAAAGAGTCAAAATTAGGTTACTAAAATACCACTGGAGGTGAATCTGCTAATCCTACATTTGGGGGGTGTTCTTGAGATGGTTGTCAATCATTCCCACACTCCTCAATAAATTACGTAAGAAGAACAAAAATAAATCTACAGAAATAAATCAAATGCACATTCCTGGAAATAAACCTACTACAAATACTAGAACTAGCAAACTCATGAAAATTTCTATGAAAGCAATAAACTGATAAATAAATAGAAAAGAAATGGGGAAGAAATATTGGCTTGGAGTGGGCCCAGGCTCTAGCAGATTCCTCCCGATCGAACACGTGCTTAGAACTTCTGGAACTAGAATATATTTATCAACGTATTACAATCTATCTTCTGCAATTCAAAGTAGATATTTATTAATTAATTCTATATATGTTTTAGAACAATTTGCGTGTGTTTATATAACACACCCGTAGAACTTATGTTATAGAAGTGGTTACAACAGTCGATTCTTCCCAAACTAAATTAGAATAGTCTGGCGAATGCAATCGACGTCTGGCATTCTATTTTGATGATGGCATGTTCATTTTGGTTCATGCTTTGCCTGGCATCAATAAGATGTTTGGATACATTGGTATTATCTCCAAATTAGCTCTGCATGATGCAGAGCCAAAACTGCACCAACCGCTGTCGTCCATGTCAGTCAACTTTGGTCAACGGGAAAAGAATCAGTGGTGCCTTTCGGTTGTAGAGAAGCGCTTACCTTTTATTAGCGCCTTTCGGTTGTAGGGAGGCACTTACCCTCTATTAGTGCCTTTCGACTGTGGAGAGGCACTTGCCTTTGGTTGGTGCCTTCTAGTTGCAGGGAGGCGCTTGTCTTTGGTTGGCGCCTTTCGACTACAGGGAGGCGCTTGTATGCAATCGGTGCCTTCTGACTACAGGGAGGCACTTGTTCCCTTGGCACCATCCGGTTGCAGAGAGGCACCTATGTTCTCTACATGGCTCCCGATGAAATAAAGTGCCAGGTCCATCAAAAGGACCTCGACCATTCCAAATCTAACCAAATCAACTGCAATTCTACAAAACATACTAAAAGCACACAAATTAGATAACATGCATAATTATATCAAATATATATATAATTATTCATAAAAGTATGCAATCCTTATTATACAACCGCATATTGATCCAAGAAATATGTACAAAATATGAGCATTTCTGGTGCTCATCAATCACCTAAGTCATTGTCAATCTAGCCTGTAAAGCCCTATACCACTAACTCATTTGCACCCGATGACTTGACTATAAATCCTCTACCACTAGCCACCTCATTGCATAGGGTTGCTACCTATCCCATACCCTCACTGGTAAGTCCATAGGTTGAGCAACACTGAATTTATCCCAATCCCAGCATTGAAATAACATAATACAACCTAATCCCTAGCACTTTCACCTCTTCACCTCATACAGCTCTTGATACAACTACACTAATAAATTAGGAGCCCATGCATACACCCATGGTGTAGTGATCATATCATACACAAATATGATAAGGTTCTATGGGAACAAATTGTCAATATTTTTCAGGGCCACTATGTTGGCTAACATGAACATCACCAAAGTAGGAAGGGCATCCAACTTCTTGTTCAAATACATGGACAAGTAAGTAATCCCTCCACTAGGGGAAATAATTGATGTCGAGCCTCCAAAATCTTCAGCTACAACACAAAGTACTTATGTCACATACATTGCATAAAACAAAATACCTTACCTTGGCATAACACACTTTGACTCCAGCTTTGACTCCTACATCCACTCCCTCCACCGACATGGCTTTCTTAGCTCACTCCACTCCCCTTACTCCACTCCACTCCCTTAGACGCAGCTTTCAAAATTTTTGGATGCACAAATGAGCTTGGTTTTCCCTATAAATATTTTATATAGTTGTTTTAGGTGCACTAAAATTCCCATGGGCATTTCTTGGTGCACTGAAGCACCCACCTACATTTGGAAACATGCAAAATTCTAGTGGGTGTTTGCGCAAGCAATAAGTGCCTATCAATGTTTGGTGTCAATTTTGACAAAAATACCAAATCAATCACAAAATATATCTTACCTCTGTCAAATAACTCCAAATTGCATCCATGCATCAATTTCATCATAATAACAGGTTTTGTGAAGGTTCCAATTGATTTGGATGCATAATTTTTGTTTGCAACCAAAAGTCACAAAATTGCATAACAAATTACAAATCACTCCAAAAAGATCCAAAATTTCACAAAAATGACCATTTTCATCATCAATTCCATCATGACACTCATTAACACATCATATTCCACTCATCACATTCATACATTTATCAAGTTCATGAACTACAAATAAACCTCTTATCTAGTGGTCTATTCTATCTCCTTGGCAATTGTAGCGATTTGCATCCATGCAATTTGGTAATATTAATAGACTACCATAAGGACACTTAACCATTGTTCATCATCCAATATTAAATTGTTCAAAAAAATAATTTCATGGTGATACTTCATATTTTGTTTGAAACTATGTCAAGACTAATTTGGTCAATCGTTGTCATTGATGGCCTAGTTCATGGGGCCTAAGAACATGAAAAAAAATCACATTTCATTATCTCCCATCTCCTTGATAGTCATAATATAGATAGGTACTAGCTAGGATGATTGGTTCCAATCATAGGAATTATTCAATAGTCACTAGAAGTCCCTCGAAAGTTGACTCTTTTTTTCTCTCTTGCATATTCATCTTTGCATATTAAAGATGCCAAAAGGCACATTTTTTAACAGCATGGAATCACCCCAAACTTGGGGAAATCACATTTGATTTTGATTTTCCCACAATGGGATACATATTACATGATCATGGCATCTACACTTGGAAAAATCCCTTTTTTCTGTTAGCGAAAAAATAGAATCAATCACATGCATCTTCCACTAACCCCCTTTCACCGTTGGGGAAAAAATAGTATCACATTTACATCATTCATATCATCCACAATCACGCCATACATTTCATACAATAATTTGCACTCATTTTCAATTGGCTCGTGAGATTCTTTGCAAACTCATTCACTAATTGAGGGGGTAAGCTACACAGCCAAAATTCTTTTATCTTCAAGCTCATCTTTACATATAACAAGAGAAAAGTTGTGTCTGCATCAGGCCAAACTAGGTGTCTTGTATTTTTGCACCGTATTGTGTTTCATGCAACACGGTACAAAAAGGAGCATCTGTACACATCAAAATCTAGCCACTTATCATCCATCCAAGTCTTCCTACCATTTCTATCTATTTTTGCATATATATATATATATATATATATATATATATATATATATATATATAATATTAATATTTCATATATTATATTATATATATTTAATAAAGGCATATATATGTATATATATATATATGTGTGTGTGTGTGTGTGTGTGTGTGTAAATTAATCCTAGCCATTCATCCATATTAATCCATGCCACATACCCAAATTTAATCTCTACCCTCTATCACATTTTAATCTTGATCGCATAAATTGTGTTGTTGAAACCCTAACATGCCCTAGAGAAGATTATAAATAGGATTTATTTTGATGGCTCAACACCTATTTTTTCCTAAGCAATTCATGCCCTAAGTTTTTAGTAGTCCTAAGTTCCTGAGCATCCACGCATCCTCACCTTTACTTTCATTCACTATCACTTCCACATCTGCTAATTCCTACCTTGCACGGACTAGATCTACTTCTACAAATTTTGCTCCAATCCCTTGAGCACCCTTGGGTGTTTCCTACCACTATTGAGCACCTCTTGGTGCTTCCCTTTCATCACCAAGTGACTCTATGCACTTCCCCTCCATCACTGAACACATTTGGGTGCTTCCTACTATTGTAGAGCACCCACGGGCATTCTAGACCCTAGTTATGTAGACCAGCAAACCCTCATGTGTCGCTAGGGAATCTACATACCATTTTACTGCAACAACATCATATCAAAAAGCAACAATTTCACAAGGTAAATCTCCTATTATTGTATTGATTTTATTATTTCCATATTTGCATCCAATTTTATATTTTTATAATTAGGATTTTTATTTATTCCTGAGGGTCTCACATAGTAGTGCCCTCACGGTTATTACTAACCCTCTTTTGTCATCTTCTATGTGCAGATATGGAGATATATAAGAATTGTGCAGCTGCTTAAGCTAGAGTGGTCCGGAAAATGGATATCTAAATCCCAATCACTTTTATTGGGAGAAAATATGTGCTTTGAATACACCACCAACATTGTTGGCTAGGATTTTGGAGAACCCTAGAAAAATTATATTCATTGTATCAAAGAATAAATAGTGTAGACCCCCACATTTGGGGTACACTTAATTGTACTAAGATCCACCAACAATAATAATATAAGATCTATTTTTGTGCAATCTCTTGTGTCATTGTTTTGTTTATTTTTTGTTATATATTTGTGTTGCATTTTTGTATCTACATGTCGATAGAATAATCCTTTGCAATCTATTAACTCTTCTATTGATAAATTGCTCCTCTAAAACCAATCATATCCTTATTTTCCTCAATTGATAGTCCTTGATCTCTACTGATAGATTGATCCTCTACAACCAATTGAATATTTTTTTGATAGACTTTCCTCCTTTCTTTATGTCAATAGATTGATCCTTTGCAACCAATCATTTGTTCTCTCTCCAACTGATTGTATCAAGTTTTTGAGTATCATTTTTTGCTGCTACAAGTAATTTTTTGATGAGAATGAATGTTTTAGATGCATAAGTATTGTTATCGTGTTAGGTATAGATTGGTGGTATAAGAGGTAAATTTGGTAGGATAATAAAATTAATTATAATTTCAAGTAAAAAAGGTCCACGATTTAGGTGGGAGTGTTGGCAATTTAAAATAAAAATGGTGAAATTATTATCATGGGGCGAGTCAAACCAAAACAATATTTGCACCCAAAAATTTTGGGTGAATGGACCCTAGTCAAGGGGTCCCATATTCACCAATTTCAAATTTTAGAAATCCTAATATTCATGAATTAACAATGATTCGTCGCTATGCATAACCTTGGGGCAAGATCTAAATCAACTTTATCAAAAGTGGACAAAGTCAATTAATAATGGTGGCTAAATAAATAAATCTATCAAACTGGATAGAGTTAGGTGGTAGCTCTAATACCATTGTTGGCTTTTTAAGCCTTACTACCACAAAATATCATAGGTCCCAAATATAAAATAACCACAATATTAAAGGTTAAAATAATAATATTATGAGTAGAATAATATGAGCAAATTAATATGTATATCAAGGCTTATATAATAAAGAAACAAAAATTCATTTATATACTGAAATATGAATGTAAATAGCTTGAATCATTCATAAAATATGCATGAAAAAAAATTACAATAATAATTGCTCAAAATTTTGTATACAAGCTTTATTACTCATCTTCCTCTTATAATCAGATAATGAGATATATCAATCAGATTTCTTTCCTATGGATAATTATCTCCTTAATATAGTAATGTGACTCTTCAAGTACTTGACTATTGCTCCCTATATGCCAAGTTTCATGACTATTGGCTTATCATCTTGCCACTTGCATACTATATGGACACTTGACTCCATAATACTTGCACACATCTACATGGGTCTTGAACTTCTAAATGCACTCCTAATTTAGAACACTTGTGCACATCCTCATATTACATATTTGCACTCTTACATACAAGACACTTATGCACATTCTCTCAATATACACTTGCACTCTAACTTACATGACACTTGTGCATTTCTTACACATTGACACTTACATAAAAGGAGAAATATAAATCACACTCTAAACTATAAAATCAACCCCAATTTAATACATATTTACAATTGTATGGGGGTACATTAACATGTACCAAATAATGTAATATATCTCAACACTTATTTGGTTCGTAGTGTTTAATTGTTCAGGAGGGTTACTAGATTCAGGATGAACAATATCATGGTATTTACATTAAGTCTATAAATGGGAATAAGAGATATTTCATGGTATCTATCATGGAATGGTATTGACTTGTTTATCATTATGATGTCCTCATAAGGTTTGAGAAAGTCATTTTAAGTGTCACTACTATAGGATAATGAGAAAGATTTACATTTGTTGCAATGGGGTTTATATCCCATTCCCCATCAATCTATCCATTCTTTGGGTTCCAAAGGTTCTTTGACTCCTTGTTCAAATATTTCTAGACCATTTCCATGATATCAAAGGTTGCATAGAATTTGTTTACATATCTGATAGATATTTGATATATAATGAGAAATATATCATTATTCAATTGGATGGGAGTTGCTTCTCTAAGTAATTTCTTTGTAAGCCATTTTGGCACAAACAAATGTACAAATTCCTAATTGCACTACCTTTCCTTTCCAAGAAGGTAGTACTAATATTTGGGGTGAGGAAGGCAACCTAGCTAGGTCTAATGCTAATAATTTAGTGTATGGATTAACATGGTTAATGTTTTGAATTTCTTGGGGTTGTTATTCTTGGGTTTTAGGTTGACTATTAGTGCTTGCCTCATGGTCATTGTTACCTAACCCTGAGGGTAAAGGTTTTGTGACAAGACTAGATGAACTTAAGTATAAGCACAAAAGTATATTTGGGATTTACATTTCAATGGACTGACAATAGGGAAATGGATTTTAATCTATAGGAATAATGTGAAGTTGACCTTGGTGATCAAATTTTAGGCACTAATGATAGGTGGATGGGAAAACCTACATAGCATGGATTCAAGGTCATCCCAATATAATATTATAGTTCAAATCATAAATTAATACATGTATTAGGGTGTTAAGTATATAAGGTCTTACCTTAATATGAAGAACCAATGTTCCTACAACTCCTAATTCTTCACTATCATATACTTCGACAACAACATTATATTTTTTTAAGTCTTGCTAATTTAATTTGATCCTATTGAGGAATTTGAGGTTGCATACATTAATGGCATATTCATAAGCAAGATCTATCTCAATTAGGGTGAGGATCAGGCTTTGAATATAGTTTGGAGGAATATCCACCATTGGAGCATCATCCAAATCAAGAACAAATGAGCCTTTGTTACTTGGTTGGGACTTCTATGGCCTCCTTGCTTTCAAAGCTTTAGTCATATTTTCTAGTTTTGACTAGTTGAACAAAGGAGATAGTGATAACAAGGAAAATAAGCCATGGTCATCGTTCTTAGGTATGGAGGCATTTCTCATGGTAACACCTTGAAAGGAGGTTTTTGGGGGAGGGATGTCCCCTACCATCATTGCCATAATAGGGCTTTGGAGGTGACCAAACTCTAATTTGAGCCAAAGGAGAAAAACCTCACCAAATTCTTAGAGATTTTATTTCTTGGTTTATTTTCCTTTACCAAATTCATGGATAAACCATGAAAGCAAAAGCAAAATTAGAGAAAACCAGAAAAGGAATAAGTAGAAGGTATTAAGATATATAACTACAAAAAAATTGTGAATAGTCACAATCCTTACCAGATTTAGGCATGCAAAGAATAATGCATTGGGTGGCACAAGCCTTTATTCAAAAAATAGATCCAAGCATCAAAAATGGAAAAAAAAATTAAAATCGGTACTGTTGAAGATATTTCTTTTTTTTCATCCTTCGAAAACCTAAATCAAGTAGAATACCTTTAATCTCCCTAGTTAATTTAAAAGAAAAAAATCATTCTTCAAATTTATTTTCCAATATTTCTTTCTTTCTTTATTTTTTAATCACTTTGTATTCCATTTTAATTTTCTAACCTTTTGAATTTATCCATAATTTTTTATTTTACCTATTTTTAAAATTTATAGAAAAGTTCCTTATGAATTCCTTTTATCTCCTAATTATTTTACTTTAATATTTCAATAAAAATATGGAGAAATAAAATATTTTATACCTTCCAATACATGTTGAACAAATTGAACTAGTTAGTTTTTTACTTTTTTACATCCAGATGTCGAGCTTTGAGGAATCAAACTAGGGTTTTAGAGGAGGAATGTCGAAGGTCTGTGGCATTATAGTAGCATTTTGAATGATTGGAGCACAAGTAATAGGAGGAATGTCGAAGGTCTGAGGAATCAAACTAGGGTTTCAAAGGCTAGGGTAGAGGCCTGGAGAACATTTTCGTGCAAAAAATACCATCAGAGAGGATCAATCCTTTTGGAGGGTCTTTCAATAGTAAGGATCATGACCAAGAATGGGGGACATAGGTACTTCGGTACCAGTTCCTCCAAATCAAGGAATCTCATACCGAGATAAGCTATGTGGAACCCAAGATAGCTTCAATGACTGTCAAACACAAGCAAGGACAATCATAACCACCATGGAAAAGTGATAAAAGGAGGATTCTTTGCCTGGAAGGGTGAATGGATGTTTACCACAAGCAAAAGAAATACCAGTATTGGAAATAGCAGAGGATTGGATAGCTGAGGATATAGTTTATAAGATAAAACACAACCTGATAGGTAAATTTATGGGTTTCAGACCATCCGTGCACTTCCTCCACACATGGATAAGGAAACAATGGCATCTGGAAGGAGAATACAAAATTCTAACTCTCCCAAATGGGTATTTTTCTATAGAGTTCACATCAATGGCAGACCAACAAAAAGTATTTGAGGGAGGGTCGTATCATCACGGGCCAATGAGACTATTCCTGCAACCATGGAAGATGGGATTCAATCCAAGGGTGGAACCGATTGCAGTACCAATATGGGTAAGATTATTTTCCCTTCCCCTTGAATTTTGGAAAGAGGAGGTACTCGAGGCAATAGGCAACTTACTCGGGCATTATCAAGGTAGATCAAGAGAAACAATTTTAGGAGGATCGACAATGTTTGCTAGGGTTTGCGTAGAAATGGATCTCAGTAAACCTCTTCCAATAGAGATAGACCTAAAAATAGGGGATTTTTTTGGTACCAACAACTAGATTATGAGGCTATTCCATTCAGATGTCGGGTGTGCCACGCTCATGGACATCTGGCTAGAATGTGCCCAACAGTTAAAGATCATCAATTTGGACAAGAGGGGACAAAAGCAAATATTAACATGGTGGGCCAATATCTTCAGAAAAAGGTAAATCAAAAGGAAGGGAAGGGCCCAATAGACTCTGAGGGCTTCCAAAAATTAATCATAAGGTCAAACAAAATAAATCAGCATAGTAACCAGAGACAAGGAGAAAAAGTAGGAAGAACAAATAATAGATATGAGATATTCAAACAACTGGGAAGCTTGGAAACAGAAGGGGATTTTCAAATGGAAGGATTAGAGGAGGATACTCAACAAGTCACACTAGTGGATCAGGAACAATACTCCAATCTAGTGTCAAGGAACAAGCAAGGAGTAGAACCAGACACAACCTCTCTCATGGAAGAGGAGATTCAACCTACGAGGGAGACCATAGGAGGGGAATCAGAGCAAGGGATAGTCTTAACTCAAGAAATAGAGATGAAAGAAGGAAATAAGAATAAATAAAACCCTACTTTAGGGATTCATCAAGTGGAGAAGAAACAAAAACTAAACCAATCTGTAGGGAGGAAGTCAAACAAGGAAAATATGGAGGAACAAGGAAGAAATTTGAGCCAGAATGGATAGGTAAAATTGATGGCTGATTTTTTCTCTCCCCATTCTCAATGATTTTAATTACTTGGAATGTGAGGGGTTTAGGCAACCACCCCAGACAAAAGGTAGTCAAAAACATTATCATGGATATGAGTCCAGATATAATTTTGTTACAGGAAACCAAAATGCAAGGAGAAGACTTACAAAAAATAAATAGGAGGATATGGCAAAAAGGAGAGATCCTTACTCAATCAACATAGGGGAAATCAGGTGGATTGGCCACTATGTGGAATCCCCAACTATTCCTAGCAATAGGGGGCCTCCATGAGAGGGGTGTTGATGGTTCGGTTACAAAATAGGGAAAATGGGAAAAAATTGGACTATAGTTAATTTCTATGGAGCATAGACAGTCAGATTATAGAGGGATCAATGGGCAACCATCCAGACTTTTAGAGATAACTACCCAGAGGACCAATGGATTGTGGGAGGAGACTTCAATGCAAAGCTTAGAATAGAGGAACAACAAGGAGGTAGAGCCATGTTGGAGGAAAAGGATAGGTTCTTTTCAGCAATAACATGTCAAATGAATCTAATAGATATCCCAACTGTGGACAACTCCATGACTTGGACAAATAGAAGAAAGGAAGAGGAGACAGTCAAATCTTGCTTGGATCATTTCTTCATGGGGGAGGAATTATTCCTGCATACCAAGCATCAAGCGAGGGTCATGGATAGGCTTTCTTCAGATCATTTTCCAATAAGCCTTACCATAGAAGAAGATAATCATAAAGTTGCAGGAACTTTTAAATTTGAGCTATGGTGGCTGAAATATGAGGAGTTGGAGGACCACATAAAGGAATGGTGGGAATTAGGGAGACCAAGATTTGGGACAACCCAATTCAAACTCCACAAACAACTAAAATATGTGAGGACCCAACTAAAGGAGTGGAGTAAACACAAGAAGGAACTCACTAGAATCCAAAAGAACGAAATCAAGGATCAGAAGGAGAAGATTGCTCAGGAGATAAGACAAGGAACTATTACGGAAGATCTATTGCAACGTGAGGCAAAAATTATTAGGAGAGAGGAAGCTTTGGAGGAACAAGAAGAGATCTATTGGAGGTAAAGAGCCAGAGTTACATGGTTAAAGGAGGGGGATCAAAACACAACTTTCTTTCATAAGACAACAACAACTAGAAGACAACATAATAGAATTACAGGTCTTACAGATATGATGGGTCAGGTAAAAACTAGTGGAAGTGAAATGAAAACTATAGCAAATCAATACTTCCATACTCTTTTCAGTAGCAACAAAAATTTGAATGCAACATGGCAGGAGAAGATACTAGAGGCAATTCCACAATTAGTCAAACCTGAACACAATAAATTATTAATGGAGGAAATTTCTTTGGAAGAAACATCACAGATCATACAAAAAATGCAAACAAGAAAGACCCCAGGACTAGATGGATTCCCCATTGAATTTTATCAAAATTTTTGGGAAATTGTGGGCCAAGCAGTGGTGGAGGCACTAGAGGAAATCAGATAGAGTAAGCAAATGTTAAAAGCCTTGAATCATACTTTTATCACTTTAATTCCTAAGGGCCCACCTAGTGAGATAATTGAGAACTATAGGCCTATTTCACTATGTAATGTAGTATACAAGATATTAACAAAGCTTATGGTAGAGAGGTTAAAACCTTTTTTACCAAATCTGATTTCAAGTGAGCAAGGTGGTTTTGTTGAAGGCAGACAAATTCTAGATGGAATAGTAGTGGCCCAGGAGGTGATACACACAATGTCCAAGCAAAAGGACCCAGGTATGTTTATTAAATTAGATCTTTCTAAAGCTTATGATAGAGTAGACTGGTCCTTTATGCAAAGGATTTTAGAAAAAATGGGCTTTGTAGAGGAGTGGAGAGACTAGGTAAAAGCCTATACATAGACTACATCTTTCTCAGTTCTGGTAAATGGTAGTCCATCTCCCATGTTCATAGTAGGAAGGGGGTTGAGGCAAGGGGACCCTCTTTCCCCTTACCTTTTTATCCTTTATGCAGAGGGTCTAGGGAGACTATTAAAAAAAGGGAGACAAGAGGGGAGGCTAAGGGGTCTGAAAATAAGTTCTCAGATTGAGATAAATCACCTCTAGTTTGTGGATGATACTACTCTTATTAGTCAAGCCAATCTCCTAGTAGCAAGAAACATAAAAGAATTTTTATATGGGTATACTCAAGCTACTAGGCAAACTTTTAATGAAAAAAGTCTCAAATAGTTTTTTTCAATACAACGAAGAGGGTGAGAGATAAAATTATATAGTTGTTGAACTTCATGGAAACTCCTTTACCCATACAGTATTTAGGAGTACCTTTATCTACAAAGAAAACAAAAAGCAAGGAGTGGAAAGGGTTGATTGACAGACTTCAAGCTAAGTTGAGCAACTGGACACACAAATGGCTAAGCTTGGGAGGAAGGCTTACAATGATTAAAGTTGTGCTACAAGCTCTCCCAGTTTATAAATTTTCCATACTTCAGGCTCCAAAGAAAATTCTAAAAGATATTGACAAATACACAAGAAAGTTTTTGTGGTCAGGTGCAAGGGAAGAACAAAAATTAGCACTAGTTGGGTGGGAGAAGATATGCCAACCAAAAAACAAGGAGGATTGGGGATAAGATCAACATCCCAAAGTAGCAAGGTACTAGTAGGGAAGCTATATTGGAGATGGATTACAACTACTGGAGGCTTATGGAGTAGACTATTACAAGCCAAATATTACCCAGGAGAGGCTGAGAAATACATCCCAAGACTCAGAGTGGAAGGAGAGGGATCTACAGTATGGAGAACAATGGAAGCAGGCCAGGAGTTAATAAAGCCATACCTTTATTGGCAATTAGGGGATGGAAAGGATGTTCTTTTTTGGGAGGATTCATGGAATCAATCTCAACCAATTATTCAAACATTCCCAGAGATGGAGAGTTGGAAAGTAGAGCTCCAAAAGGTAGGGTGGTGGAAAGCCTCTTACTATATGAAATCATGGAATCAACATGTGCCAGACTTACTACAATGGAAACATCCCCAAGAATGGCCAGTGAGGGGGATAGAGGAACTAACCAAAAAACTATGGAGACATCTCCAAAGACATCCAGTTCATGATGGTTCTAAGAGGGATATACTTGGATGGGGAGGAAGTAAGTTGGGAATCTATAAGGCAAAGGAGGGATACAAGGTAGTCTGTGGATATGAGATTACCCCAACACCACTTCCATGGACATTTGTTTGGAAAAATGAAGGATGGCCAAAAATTAACATTTTCTCATGGCTAATTAACCATAGAAAGTGCTTGACATTTGATAATTTGAGAAAAAGAGGTTTCTACGGGCCTTCCAAATGTGTTATGTGTGGAAAGGCAGAGGAGACCTTGAATCACCTCTTTTTTGGGTGTTCTTTTTCCAAAGACATATGGATCAGTTGGTGGAGGCAGATGAGACAACATTGGGAAATTTTTGAGAGCCAGGAAAGCTTTTATGAGAAATGGAAATAGTGCAGATTTAAGACTAGAACAATGAAAATGGCATGGAAGTTGGGACCTAGCTTCATATGGTGGTAGTTATGGCTAGAATGAAATGCATGCATATTTAGATCAGAGCACAGAACAAGGGAGCAAGTTTGGGAGAGGATTATGAGTAAGTTAATGGAAACACTATCCATTAGATTACAGGAGGAAACAAACATAGAAATGGAGGAAGTGACTATTCTAAGGAGCTTTGGAATAACTATAAAAGAAAAACAACTAAGGGTTGGTTGCGTAGGTGAGATCTCCTCGAATAACATAGAGTGGAGACCACCTCCCAGAGAGTGGGTGAAGGCAAACATAGATGGGGCTTCTACTAAAAATCTTGGAAAATCTGGTTTTGGCATTATCATACGAAATTGGAAAGGAGAACAGGTGTATTGGAGAGCAGAAGGTATGGGGGAGACAACAAATAATGAAGCAGAAGGATAGGTGATCTTGTCAACATCAATGATAGCTGCAAATCTACATTTACATAAGCTATGGATAGAGATAGACTCTCAGGTATGGGCTGGATTCTTGGATCCGATAAGACCCTTTCAGGTGTTGGGAATTGGAGAGAGAAGGAAGGTGGAAGCAGTTCAAAATATTTGGAAGGTTTTTCAAGATGTTTTTATTACTCATATCAAGTGAGAGGGAAATAGGGTGGCAGATTATTTAGAAAAATGGGGAAAAGAACTGGAGGAAGGGCAATATGTGGACTCTTAGATGGAAAATCAGATAAGTTGGTGCCAAAGAATCCAAGGGATGCGAGAGGTGGTACAGGTAGATAGCAGACATGTTCAAGATGCCAATAATGACTTCAAAACATCATGAAGATAGATGGATGGTCTACGAAATTTAGATGACTGAGAAAAATGGAATTCAACTATGGTAATGTTGATGTGTATGGATAACTATATTATGGTGGCCTCAGGTGATGTTTTCAACAAACACACCTATATATTGTTTTTATGGCTAATTTTTGAGCCAGGAGGGATTGGAGGAGGATTTTCTTCTTCCCTTGTTTCTTGTCCAACTCATTTTACTTTGTAATACAACTTCTATAAATATAATATATTTTTCATTTTTTCAAAAAAATATGTGTTGAACAATTCCTCCACTTTTCCTTTCTTCAATATCTTCACTTTCAATAGTTTTTTTAAATACTCCCTTCAAATAAAATCCCTCATAAAATATGTGAGATCTATAATTTATTTTCTCATATTTTGATCAAATAACTTCTCAATAGACAATCTCAATAGGCACCAACCATAAATAAATGTACATTTAATAAATTTACTTTCAACTTTATATATCCTAATTTCAAATTCAATGGCGCTCTATTTTTAATTAAATTTTTCCTTAATAATTTTTTTCCCTTATTTAACTTTAATCTCCCTTTTTATAAAATACACGCTTCAAAGCCTCCCTATTTATTTTGTCTTTCCTAAGGATGTCAAGGAAAATGGAAGAGCAAAGCATAATACTTATTGGGATCATGCAATGAAGGATTTGAGCACACTAAATTACATTATTTTCAGCGATTTCTTTATCATTTATGTAAAGCATTGAACATTGCATCAGCCATGTTAAATAGAAGGATAGTAGAAGGAATATTATTTTAACTTCTCCATCAACAGGTTTAGCCCAGGTTTGTTTGTTTTACTAATATAGGGCTATCTTGCATTTGTATGATCTTCTCTTATTTTTTTCTTGTACATATTTCAAGCTCTAGGTAAAGGGTCAAGGTCCTTCAACCCCTTTTTTTATCAATACCAAAAAAAACTTTAATCTCCCTTTAATTTTAACTTCAATCCTTCGATTTAATTTCACACTTAACTTTTGAGATTGAAAGAAAATAATAATTTTGAATACCTTTTGCTCTAATTTAAAATTTCTACTACTCTTCTTGCCTTTGCTAAGATATTTTTGATGTAACATCTTCTTCTACTCTCCAAACTAGCAGCTCTTTTGTTCTCAGACTTTGCTTCTATTCTTTGAACCAACTTTTTCATACTCACTACTTCATCTTCTAGGCTTGTGTTCTGGTTCACTCCTCTGTTCTCCAAAGTTCAACACGATCACTTTGTATATTTTTTTCTTTGTTCTTGTCTCCTATTCAAGCCTACACTCGACTTCTCTTTTGTTATCTCTAGCATAGCCCTAATTATATAAACTCATGCAATGATAACAACAATGGTGGCTTCTTCATGGCACTCTAATTATCTCTTAGCTCTCACTTTAATTGTATCCTACTCTCAATGTGGCTTTCTATGGCACTTCCACGTATTTCTCTCTCTCACATACATTGAGAACTCTAAATGTGGCTCAGTTAACATTCACAATTTATTTTGTTAGCTTTTGAAGCTTTAAACTTAAAGGAAATGCAACCATAAGTATGGAAATAAGCATGTTATGTTATAACTATGATAATGGCTAACTAATATAGATGAAAATATGATAGAAAACTTGATATAATATTCAAGAAATACTCATTTATGAAATCTCATGAAAATATACAATGTTATTCAATGGAGGTCATGACCTCTCTATATTTTCAAAAATGGATCTACATTGTATCTACTACTACTCTATCTATGCACTCCAAAATTCTCTTGCTCTTCTACTCTATGAATGCCTATTTATAATGAGATGTAAATCTTTACCTTCAATATTCCTATGACACCTCACTATTCTATTCTAAGGACTTATGTACATGTGGACTACATTCATATTTACATCATTGCACATTCTAACACTTGTGCATTTATTACATTGATTTAATAAAGTACTTAAGTCCTAATAAACTCCTAATCTAAATATGTACCCATGATGATACATTAGTAAATAACCAAATAATGTAATATATTCCAATATGTTCTTCAAGGACCACTTCAACAATGTTCACAACATCTTCTCACCTTTTCTTCTCTTAGCCAATGGCTGATTTTATAGCTCTTTATCATCACTTATAAATAAGGTCTCTCTCACCGTATCTTTTTTCTTCTCAATTGTACCTCTACTCAAATATAGTTTTTCTCAAATGTTGCTCTCTGTCACTAGATGCTCAACCTATCTCTATTATCACTGATAACATAAAAGTAGGTTTTAATAATATTCAAAGATCAAAATACTTACACAATGATATACACAAGTATTCAAGTAAATAAACAAACTTACTATATTCCCATGGATCACAAACTAAGTATTCTAGTACCAATGAAGTACTAAAATTTCCTTACATACATCTCATATGCTTGCTCTACATATAGCCTTTACAAAGACTCTTGATATTTCAACTTCAACAAACTATTCATCTCCTCAAACATATGGGAGATATGACTCTTCATATTTCTTATAAGAGAAATATATTTTATTGACTCTCTAATAATTACAAACCTCTAATGATTACTAAATGACTAATATTTACAAGACTCTTTCACACCACATATTTACATAATATTTACAAGGTTCTTGTAATGTACTTGCAAGATACCAAATAATGTAATAAACTCCAACAAGGAAGCCATAGAATCTCCTTAAAAATTTGCAAAGAAGATAAAGAAGCCATTGAAGATTCCTAGAAGATTGCAAGAAGATTACAATATGTATATCAATAATGAAGCCATTAAGGATCCTTATAAATTGTAAATAAACACACCATCAATAAGAGAAAGAGATCCACCATTGAAGCTATTGTTAAAAGGTGATAATTGTTATAATATTTGTTCTAAGAATAGAATTACAAATAGCTCTCAAGAAGACGTCATTGAATAATGTCAAGAAAGAATTAATATAAGTGAATTTACAAATTCAAGACAATTACATCACATAAACAAAAGAATATTGCAAGCACAAAGATGATTGACCCATAAACAACTAGCAACAAGTTCATGCGAATATTCCAGTTGGAGTGAACAAGGTAAGACACCCATGACTAGAGAAAAAAGAAAAAGATAAAAGAAACCTTGGTAAAAATTAGTTCAAAATGAAGAAGAACATGAGTTAATAATTGTTCTAAAAATAGAACAATAATGTAGGGTTTGCATGTTTACCAAGCTTGACAAATCTTATGTAGGAAATAAGAAAATCAACATTATAACAAAAGGGTCAAGATAAGAAGAATGAGCAAATCAATTGACCTCCTCTTAGAAGTGCATATCCATTTTAGAGAAACCAAAACATCCAAAGAGAACTCAAAGTTGGACAACATTATTTTTAGAAGTTAAATATTATTTGTTGAAGCTCAAATATTGTTTGCATTACTCAAGGCATTAAGATATATAAAGCACTAGTCAATACAATTATGGTCACAATCAATGCTCAACCTCCTCAGACATGGCCCAAATCATTAGTCCAACCCTAAAAATTATCACCCTCCAGAGCAAATATTATGAGTTTGAATTCAAAAACATCCAAGAAAGACAACATATAGCAAAGAAACCCTCACATCATAATCTTAAACCAAACATGACAAATTGACGGTAAAATAAAAATGATAAAGGAATCAAACTTTTCAAAACATGAAAATTCTAGATAAAAGAAATAATATTGGGTAAGATATCCAAAGGTATTGAACACTTATAAGAATATTTTTCAAGCTAATAAAGCAAAGTTTCCAACTTCCAACGTGTAGCAAAAATTATTTGGGCAAGTTTAGACAACCAAACATTCGAATCATTGACATCTAAACATATTCACTCAAGAAAAAATCATTCTAAAAAGGAATTATAGTTTTCCTTAACTACAAATGCACAAATAAAATTATAAAAATATATGGGTGTAGCTCATTAGAAATTAGAAATTAATTTTGTGCAAATATTAAGTACCACATTGATAAGTAGGTTAGAACAATATTGCATAAATTGCACCCATTTCCTTTGAATATTTGCAAGAGAAAATGAAATGTGCATATAATTTTAAAATAATAATATTTCAAAGAATATTCTCAAAGAAAAGGATAGCTCTTATATTTTTACCTGAAAAATAGTATTTCATTTGCATTTTTGAAGAAAGAAATATAGGCTTATATATACTCAACAAAAAATATTTTTTAAGGCCAAATCAATAAAAGGAAAATATTTAAATTTTGTGAAAGTTTACTATGGCTAGTGGAGCACTAAAGTTCTTGTTGCTTGATTCCCAACTACTAAGGGGGAATAATTATGATACCTAGAAAATTAAACTTAGAACGCAATTTGAGTTTGGTATGACAAGTAGTAGACAAGACCTTTACCACCCAAAAGAAGCAAATGAAGACTAAATAAAGTTTGACAAGGTAGATGTTGAGTGGTATTTTCACCCAATTGTGAAAGTACACTCTCCCTTGGGATTTGGGTTCCAAATCCCCTCTTGCAAAGAAGTCAAACAAACAACTTCTCCAAGGTCTCCGCTATATTAGCATTTGCATATGTGTATTAGTAATCTCAAATAAAGATATTCAATTTAAATTCTTGGAACACCTTAGTGATTGCAAGTAACTATAAACAAGGGGCAATGTTGGTTTATTTTACCATGAAACTTTAGTGATTGTTCATTGAACCAAAATAAAGCAAATGTGAGTTGGCCCTCATATGACCACGATGTAGTGCCTTAATTCCTTTTATCTTGAGGATTTTAAAATAGATTTTATCTTCTTTATTAAGTCCAAATATGGCTTCTTATCATGAAGATGAAGATAGCTTTCAATGTAATCGATAAACTATCCCTCTTTGGTGAAATAGGTTTTTTACAAAGACGCAATAATTTATGGCCTTGAATTAAGGACTTTAAATGTCACTTTAACTTATCCCTCTTAAATGAAATCAAATTTTCATTAAGATGAACAATTAAGTGCTTTGAAGAAATAACCTTCAATGTAATACTCAAATTACCCCTCTTTCGTAAAATTAGAATTTTTTATGAAGAGAGGGCAATTTTAGGTTCAAAATACGAAAATTTGTGAAGTGCCATAAAACATATCTCCTTCAATGAAATTGGAATTTTCATGAAGGGAATGTCATCATAGGCTCATGAGTGTAAAACAAA
Organism: Wollemia nobilis; assembly: GCA_028583015.1. Classification (NCBI taxonomy): domain Eukaryota; kingdom Viridiplantae; phylum Streptophyta; class Pinopsida; order Araucariales; family Araucariaceae; genus Wollemia; species Wollemia nobilis. The sequence goes on along the minus strand of JAQPPZ010017116.1, from coordinate 6,370,578 downwards.
ACTGAAAAAATGAAATTTGACCTTAAAATGGAAATTTTATATTTTCGGATTTTTAAAATCTGTAATAAAACAACTTTGATAAATTTTTAAAAATACTAAACAACTCCGAAAATGAAATTTCAAAGTGTGTATTGGAATTCTGAAATATAACCTATGCAATGGTGAAATTATTTTTAGATTTTGAAATTTTTTAAATGTTTATTTTAATGCCTAAAAATTAAAAAAAAATTAAAATTTCTGAAAAAATAAAATGTAGAAAAATGAAAGTTGAAATGCAGAAAATGAAACACATGATACATTCAATTTGATGCTATCCTATTCCGGAAAAACCGAAGATGTGAGGTTTTCATGCATGCAACCTAACCTATTGGACTTACAAAACAAGCACAATCCGGATAAGCTAAGTGCTGGCTTCTAGGGTTTTAAATAAATTTTTCAAAGTTAAACATTAGCATGAAGCAACCAAGAAACTTGAATAAACTCCATTTACAAGCCTAAAATCTGAAAAGGGAAAAAAAATAAACATTTAATCATGCATGCAGAAAATGACTCCTTTCTTGCCCATAAGATGCAACTTTCTGAAAAAACTATCTGCATTAAAATATTTCTTTGTACATGGCAGAAATCTGGTTTTCTCAAAGAACCAGTCCAATGTGGAAGGAAAATATCCAAAAAAACCCAGTGCCAAGGCCTTGCCTTCATTCCTGCAATCTTCTCTAAAAGGTTTCCAACCCCTGCTCCATTTTTCACTACAAAATTTAAAGTTTTTCAAAAGACCCTTCGTTTCTTTTCCATTTGGGTTTTCAACTTCCTTCTCTTAGTTTTCCAAAACCCTTCCTTTTCTTTTGACTATTCGTTCCCTTTTTGTTTGTTTTAAGGCAATAAGCACAATGGCACTGCATGCTCTTGTAACCGTTACCCCATTTTGGTAACCTTTATTCTCTTATTCCATAACGCATCCTTCCATGATTCATTTGATCAAACAAGTAACACACTGATGGATCCCCTTAAAATGAATAAAATCAACCTGTTGCCTTTTGGTAATGTATGCAACATAAGGTAAACCCAAACTCCTCATTTTTTTTTATGACTTGGTATTATCTTTCTATTTTATCATTTTGATTTAAATTGAATGCCTTCTCCCACATAGAGGTTTTCCTTGATGAGACCAAATGAGAAAATAGCATTACATAAGTTATTCCAGAAAACACAATGAAAATTAAATTATAAGGCTTAGCTCAATTGCCTCCCAATTAATGCACGATATGGTACTGGTAACGGCCTCGGTCCTGACGAAAACAATCGTGCTCCACTATCTCCCTTTCAACCGATGCCTGCACCTTCCACCACGTCCCAGTAAAGCTCTCACGAGTTACCTGCTCATTAGTGATGTTTCCCTTTAACTGCCAATACATAATCAGTTCAAGCATGTCGTATCTGACGTTCTCCTACTTTGCATGATTGTCGTCAAAGACTGTCGTTGTTACTACCATATTATCAATATCTATTCATGGTTTGTCTCTATCCATGGGCACGTTATTAAAATGATTGTTATGCCCTTATCTTGGCCTTGGTCCATATCGTCTTGACCCATGGGATTACCTGATACCCTTATCATTCAGCAGCGATGGAATCGTATTCTTTACCTGCTGCACTGTTGTCATTTGACCCCACCACGCTGCTGCATTGTTGTATTTTGTGTAATCACCATCCATCAAAGAACATTACCACCTTTACTTTGGCTACACCTCTAGTATCCTCCTCTATGAGACTGCTTGATTCTCCATCATCTGGTGTCACTCCCTGTTGTGTTGCTCCATACATGGCAACCCAAAACTATTTATCATAAGCATTTACTCCCCTTGGACTAGCGTCTTCCCACGTGGAACCGCCCTATTGTGACATTTCCCATACTATGTTCGCTATCAACATCCTCGCGCTTTCCAACGTGATTGTAGGTGCCCAAACATCCATGGCCATCGTTGTAGTCTTACAGAGTGAAATGCCTCGCCCATGAGGTGAACTTTTCCAAACACCGTTGTTGTCATTTGCCGTGAATGCACCATAAGCCAATCAACCGCCAGTATGCCAAATACTCCTTCAAGGTTTCCACGTCTGCTGGTTTCATCCCTTCATGCTAACAACAACCCATCTATCTACGTCGTTTGAATATTATCCTCTTGCCTAACTGTCGTATGTGCTTGTTGGTTGTCAGTTTTCCTTTGTCAATGCGTTGCACATTGGCCTTGTTATTAGCAGAGATGCCCATGCCAACTGTCCTCGCGAGTCTATATCGCCATTCGTGGAAATCTGTGGGGTCCACATTGGTCCAACAGAAATACCCCGTCACGCTGCTCGTATTCATTCAATTCCTACTCAGCAACATAAGGAGGACCTCGCCACATCTTGGTCTTCAACTCGTGCCACGCTGTTGCCTTCCTTTGTTGGTCGCTTTGACTGCTACTTGCCATTGAATAACCTGCACCCATCAAAATCACATATTAAAACTTATAACCCAAAAGATATCATTTAAATATGATAGCATAAAGTCTCGCGGGATAACATGAGGCTCATATGGCTTTATTTAGGTGGTATATCATTATTTATTACTTATAATATATATTATTATATATGAGATATATAATAATGTATAAAATAATAATAATAATGTCTTATTTATTATTATTATTATTATTATTATTTTAAGTAAATACTTCTTATACACATCCACCATGGAGATTGAACCCGGGTCACATTACCGATATGCTTGTTTTACTTTGTATAGATGTATATTAAAGAGGTATTAAGGTGGAATGAAGTTTTAACATAAAACCTGCTTTATATATAGAACACAAGCTCATTATACATGAATGATAAAAACAAGAAATTTAACCATCACAATGTTAACAACAAAATATTAGCAATAACATTGCTAACACAACATTGACGATAAAAATCGTCGACAACAAAATGACATTAAAAATCGTCAACAACAATTTGACGATAAAAAATCGTCGACAAGAAATTGACAACAATTTGACGATAAAAAATCATCGACAAGAAAAAGTCGTTGACAATAAAATATCGTCGACAAGAAAAATTGTCGACAATAAAATATCATCGACAAGAAAAAGTCATCGACAATAAAATATCGTCGACAAGAAAAAGTCATCGACAATAAAATATCATCGACAAGAAAAAGTCATCGACAATAAAATATCATCGACAAGAAAATATTATTGACAAAAACTAATGATAAATGCAAATTCAAAACAAACCGAGCATTAGACACTCGAAACCAACATGCAAACACCCAAATACCAAAAATAAAAAGGTGGGTCCCCAATTTTGGGGTACGTTGTGGAGCAGCCACAACAAATGGCGACTCTGCTAGGAAATGCTCCTGAGCATTTCGGTGAGAACCCAACCTAAAAAACCTACAAAACTCAAACACAAGCATCAACAAATATCCAAAGAATGAAACTAGATGAGAAATACATGAAGCATTAGAATTATTCAACGTCAGCTCAATGTGTGCGGTGTGATTCATTCCTTATCGTTTGAAATTGATCAACATTCCATCATCTGTTTCACTTATGATTCGTGCATATGAGAAGTTATGGATGATTCCTGTAGGATTTAATGTATGGTGAAGATGCTAGAGATATAACAACCTGCTTTGCAAAGGCTCAAACTTTCTAGTACCATGAACAAACATATTAAAACTGTCAAACCCTCTTAGGACCAAATATGTGTATACTGAATTAATTTACTAGATCCCAAAGTTGGTTATGTGTCACTACCATCTTGAACCCATGTGCAAGTGTAAGTGAAATCAGAGCTTTGGGGAATAGGATTCCCAACCTAAGCGAGATGGGAATTTAACCCTATCCTTACTACTCTGATCTGGAGTTCATTACCTCATCTTGAACAAAATGATTTAACCTGTTATGGATGAAACTGTCAAGCTAGCCTGTCCGTTTGAGCAGTCAGTGGTCTTGCTTTTAGACAAGACATGTTGCCACACATGAGCATACTCCACTGCCAGTCAGGCGTCTATAGCCCCGATGGAGATTAACCCCATAATCCAGGATTTGGCTTTACTTTTGATTTCTTGAACCTTGGGGATGACTACCCATCCTTGCAAGGGACATGTAGTACGATCCTTCCAATCCAATATTAATGATGAAATGAAAGTAGAATGAAAAATATTTGCTTTGGAATTTCAAGTTCTTGAGTGGAGCAAAAATAGAAGCTTTGGGGAATCGGATTCTCAACCTAAGCGAGATGAGAATTAGACCCTATCCTTACTACTCCATGAAGGTCAAATCAGAGCTTTGGGGAGTTGGATCCTCAACCTAAGTTCGATGGGGATTTAACCCTATCCTTACTACTCTGATTTTAGGCTTTAAGCACTATGGGAGTGGTAAAAACCATTGTTTTAAGGATTATGTTGCATGATAGGACAGACACGAAATACTCCTTTCGCCTCACCTTTTCTTCCAAGTATGGTTTTGACCATTTTGCTCAAGATCCTCTTTAATATGTGTAGAACGTGCTTGGTTCAAGATAGTTCGGGCATCAGTTCCCAACCTTAGGATCCTTTTAATATATGTTATATAATAACCCTAAGAGGATTCGACACCTTTTCAATGATTGTATTTGAAATGTAGATGCAACTGAGATGAAATGTATATGCAATGTGGAATGTAACATGAGATATGGATGAATGCATTGCTCTTTTTGAAATGCGGATGGAGTATACCACCTACTTTGCCATAATTTGTAAAACTGACAACTTCATGCATCACAAGTTCCAAACGATATTCTTTAATGTGTTTGCGATACTCGTGGAGCTTTCTGCAATACAATTCCGATGTTTCATATTCTCTTAGTCTTAGTCAACATTCATAAGGACATAAGTTGACATCTCGCTTTTTTTTTTTTCAAGACAAACCAAAAGTGTCCAAAGGACCAACACACAAAACTTAAAACCAAAATGAGATCCAACCCAAAACCAAAACACGAAAACCAAAAGTATATACAAATGTACAATATAATACAAGATGGTGCAAAGTTTGGATTATCATTTTCCCGGATCCCAAACCTGATTTGAGCATTCCAAAAGACATATAATGTGATACACATGCCAAATGTGGAAGGAATCAAACAAAAACAAGACTAGACCAAACAATGCAACCAACTTCAACTTTCCTCTCTCACCCCACCAATTAGATTTAGTTCCATTAGTATTCTCATAGGTGAGATTCAAATTACCAAATTGATTAGACAATGGTTGATTTTCAATTCTTTCTTGTCTATTCTTTAAGGTGTAAATTTCATAATTCCATTCATGATTTAGAACTAGGCTTTCTTTATTCAAAATGAAATTTTGTAAGCAAGAGCCTATTTCTAAAAATTTCAAAGCTAATTCATTTTCCATGTTCTTAGGCCAATCAAAATTGTGCAACAATTTACAAGCATCTAGGATATTTACTAAATGGGGATCATTAGGAGTTTTTATCCTAGGTTCAAGAATTAATTGTTGATGAATTTGATTTAGCAATTTAAGTGCATCAAGCTCCTTTTCATTCATTAAAGTAATGTTATCAAAGGTGTGGTTAGAAATTAATTCTTGTTCTTCATTCACCTTCAATGGCATTTCATCATAAATATCATTTGAATTATACAAATCTTCACCTAAATCTTGGATGTTTGGACACAAAGGTTTAGATTTTACCTTTTTCACATTTTCATTTACCAAAACTTGGTGAGGATTTGCAATTCCCTCTTTTACCTCATGGTCTTCATATTCTTCATTGATTACTTGTTCATCAAACATACCAAAATTGGGCACCCAATTGAAAACATGCCCATCCTTTTCAACCCTCAAATATTTTTGGTCAAAGTGTATGTCAAGTAACTCATCTTCATGATCAATCACTTGCGTTGCTTCTAATAGATCAACCACTTTGTCATTTAATTCCAACTCTTTGTTCACTATCCATGGTATCTCTTCATTTGAATCCTCAAAATAATCATGCAAACTTGTATCCGAATCTTCAATGAATTTATATTCAACATGATCGAATTTTGTAACCTTCTCAAATCTTGTGAATGTGAGATCTTCGTATGAAGTAGAAGTTTCAACATCCTGCATATAAATTGGAATAGAGGCTTCATCAATAGGGGTGTGAGGAAATAACACATCTTCATATCTTCCCCAACCATTGTAAAAATTATCTTCCAAATTTGTGGGATGAAACTCCATGGTATTTGTGACATGATCTTTTGATTCATTCATCAATTCTCTTTCTTCTTTGTCCTTGGTAGTAGGATCATTATAATCTTCCAAAATTTGATGAGATTTGAAACCCTCTTCCAAAACATCCTCAAATTGTACAGGAGTTGTAATATCTTCCTTTGAGTAGGCGATTATGTTGTCCTGTATATCAATTGGCACACAAGTTTCATTAGCAGTTTTGGAGTGAGTGTAGTCTTCCCACTTCTTCCAAGCATCATAATAATCATCTTCCAAATTCAAGTGGTGACGTTCAACTACTTCTTCAACATCTTCCAATTCATCAATGTGTTTCTCATCAAATTCACCTTCACCTTCTTTAGATGGTTCAATAACTTTCAAAAGTGGGTTATTTCTTGAATTCAAATTTGTAAGGCTATCATCGTCCAAATTAGTAACCCATGATTCGATTTTATCACAATTTGGAGGGTGAAGAATTTCTTGGTCATTAATTCCAAACTTCTCATCGAGAGTGTCTTCCAAGAACAAGTGGTGAAATTCTATCATATCTTCAAATTCATTTATTGGTTTTCTTCCAATTTCACTTTCAACCACTTCATCCAATTCTATGGTAGGTTCCGTCCTATCACATATTTCAAACATTGTTGAATTTAGAACCCCTTCATCTAAATAATCATGTATCTCTATGAATGAGATCATCTCTGCATAATCCTCACTGGTGGATGTCGACTTAGCAATTTGCACCTCCTCTTGGACTACATCTAAGGTGGTTGTAACATTTGGACCTTCAAATTCATCCCCTTGATCATTTACCTTAGGTATCATTGGAGTGGAGGGTGCTATATTTGATGGTTGGTGTAGGTTGGCATCACTAACTCCAAAAGAACAATCTCTCATGTGAACATGTTGTGCCTTTTCTTCTTCCAAAACTTGTTCTACCTTTTCCAAGATCTCATAGATTGTCTCTAGAGACAGGTCATCCAAGTTTTTCTTTAAAGATGTAACAAGTTTGGGGTGTATGGCTCCCATGTATACTTGAATAGCTTCCTCTTCTGATGTGTTAAAATTTTCCCACATTTGGGAGTGCAACTCACGAAATCTTCCATTGAATTGACTCAAGGATTCATTAGGCTCATTACGTATGGAGGTAAACTGATTTTTCAACATCTCTAAGTCAACCTGATTACCAAAATGATAAAGATAGGTTGCTTCTAGTTGTATCCAAGAAGTCCTAACCTCCATGGGTAGTTGGCCATACCAAAAGAATGGTCTATCATCCAAAATGTATGCAAATAACTTACAAGCCACCTCCTCATAGAAAATTTGGAATTGACATAATGTATTCTTGTAGACATACAATTTTTGCAAATATCCTAGTGGCACCTCTTGATTAAAATGTCGTAGAAACTCCAATAACATTTTAGGAATTTGATAGGGTATCCCATGTATAGACAAACCCTTATAATGATCCTCCATCGTAGATACCATTCTTTCTCTTAGAGATGCTACTTCAGCTCTTATATCGTATGTCGTCATTAGTAAAACTCAAAATATAACTTCAAAACCAATTTGTTAGTCATGAATAAAAGAAGGAACCATGACAAAGCAATATTCTAAAAATGTAAATTAGTTTCTGATTCACCGGATCGCATATGCGCAAGTGAAGAGCATACTCCTAGTGTTGTAGGCTTTTCGATTCACAAGATCGCATTACACGCAAGTGAAGAGCATAATACCGACAACAAATACATTTTAGACAAAATAATTCCTTACAAATAAGCATGAAATGACTAGCAAATATCAAACATGTAACGTATGAATAATCATGTTAGCATCAACCAAGAGATGTATCCATTAAAATCAAATGAAAGTAATTGCATGGAGACAACCTCGTTAGTCAAGACCAAAATTTTTCAAAATCAAATCAAAACACATTATTCCTGTATGAACAATCAAAAGCGTTAGAACAATGCATAGCAATTCATGTCCTCCTTTTAACACTACAAGGTTGTATTGTTAAAAGAGGGCTAAAGATAATAATCAATAGGGCATGAAATATTCAAAATTTAAATCCCTATAGCATTTAAATCACCCTGAAATAAACCAATTCAGGCCCTCCTTCTAGCGCCAATCTGTTGAGTGGTATTTTCACCCAATTGTGAAAGTACACTCTCCCTTAGGATTTGGGTTCCAAATCCCCTCTTGCAAAGAAGTTAAACAAACAACTTCTCCAAGGTCTCCGCTATATTAGCATTTGCATATGTGTATTAGTAATCTCAAATAAAGATATTCAATTTAAATGCTTGGAACACCTTAGTGATTGCAAGTAACTAGTAAACAAGGGGCAATGTTGGTTTATTTTACCATGAAACTTTAGTGATTGTTCATTGAACCAAAATAAAGCAAATGTGAGTTGGCCCTCATATGACCACGATGTAGTACCTTAATTCCTTTTATCTTGAGAGTTTTAAAGTAGATTTTATCTTCTTTATTAAGTCCAAATATGGCTTCTTATCATGAAGATGAAGATAGCTTTCAATGTGATCGATAAACTATCCCTCTTTGGTGAAATAGATTTTCACAAAGAGGCAATAATTTATGGCCTTGGATTAAGGGCTTTAAATGTCACTTTAACTTATCCCTCTTAAATGAAATCAAATTTTCATCAAGATGAACAATTAAGTGCTTTGAAGAAATGACCTTCAATGTAATACTCAAATTACCCCTCTTTCGTAAAATTAGAATTTTTATGAAGAGAGGGCAATTTTAGGCTCAAAAAATGGAAATTTGTGAAATGCCATAAAACATAACTCCTTCAATGAAATTGGAATTTTCATGAAGGGAATGTCATCATAGGCTCATGAGTGCAAAACAAAACTGAAAAAATGAAATTTGACCTTAAAATGGAAATTTTCTATTTTCGGATTTTTAAAATCTGTAATAAAACAGCAACTTCGATGAATTTTTAAAAATACTAAACAACTCCGAAAATGAAATTTCAAAGTGCGTATTGGAAGTCTGAAGTATAACCTACGCAATGGTGAAATTATTTTTGGATTTTGAAATTTTTTAAATGTTTATTTTAATGCCTGAAAATTAAAAAAAAATTAAAATTTCTGGAAAAATAAAATGCAGAAAAATGAAAGTTGAAATGCAGAAAATGAAACACAAGATACATTCAGTTTGATGCTATCCTATTCCGACAAAACCGAAGATGTGAGGTTTTCATGCATGCAACCTAACCTATTGGACTTGCAAAACAAGCACAATCCAGATAAGCTAAGTGCTGGCTCCTAGGGTTTTAAATGAGATTTTTCAGATTTAAACATTCGCATGAAGCAACCAAGAAACTTGCATAAACTCCATTTACAAGCCTAAAATCTGAAAAGGGAAAAGAAATAGACATTTAATCTTGCATGCAGAAAATGACTCCTCCTTTCTTGCCCATAAGATGCAACTTTCTGAAAAAACAATCTGCATTAAAATATTGTCTTTGTACATGGCAGAAATCTGGTTTTCTCAAAGAACCAGTCCAATGTGGAAGGAAAAATATCCAGAAAAACCCAGTGCCAAGGCCTTGCCTTCATTCCTGCAATCTTCTCTAAAAGGTTTCCAACCCCTGCTCCATTTTTCACTGCAGAATTTAAAGTTTTTCAAAAGACCCTTCGTTTCTTTTCCATTTGGGTTTTCAACTTCCTTCTCTTAGTTTTCCAAAACCCTTCCTTTTCTTCCGACTATTCGTTCCCTTTTTGTTTGTTTTAAGGCAATAAGCACAATGGCACTGCATGCTCTTGTAACCGTTACCCCATTTTGGTAACCTTTATTCTCTTATTCCATAACGCATCCTTCCATGATTCATTTGATAAAACAAGTAACACACTGATGGATCCCCTTAAAATGAATAAAATAAACCTGCTGCCTTTTGGTAATGTATGCAACATAAGGTAAACCCAAACTCCTCATTTTTTTTTTTTTTTATGACTTGGTATTATCTTTCTATTTTATCATTTCGATTTAAATTGAATGCCTTCTCCCACGTAGAGGTTTTCCTTGATGAGCCCAAATGAGAAAATAGCATTACATAAGCTATTCCATAAAACACAATGAAAATTAAATTATGAGGCTTAGCTCGATTGCCTCCCAATTAATGCACGATATGGTACTGGTAACGCCCTCGGTCCTAACAAAAACAATCGTGCTCCACTATCGCCCTTTCAACCGATGCCTGCACCTTCCACCACGTCCCAGTAAAGCTCTCGTGAGTTACCTGCTCATTAGTGATGTTGTTTCCCTTTAACTGCCAGTACATAATCAGTTCAAGCATGTCGTATCTGACGTTCTCCTACTTTGCATGATTGTCGCCGAAGACTGTCATTGTTACTACCATATTATCGCTATGTATTCGTGGTTTGTCTCTATCCATGGGCACGTTATTAAAATGATTGTTATGCCCTAATCCTGGCCTTGGTCCATATCGTCTCGACCCATGGGCTCACCTGATACCCCTGTCATTCAGCAGCGACGAAATCGTATTCTTTACCTGCTGCACTGCTGTCATTTGACCCCACCACACTGCTGCATGGTTGTGTTCCGAGTAATCACCATTCGTCAAAGAACATTACCACCTTCGCTTTGGATACACCTCTAGTATCCGCCTCTACGAGACTGCTTGATTCTCCATCATCCGGTGTCACTCCCTGTTGCGTTGCTCCATACGTGGGAACCCGAAACTATTTTTCGTAAACATTTACTCCCCTTGGACTAGCTTCTTCCCACGTGAAACTGCCCTATTGCGACATTTCCCATACTATGTTTGCTATCAACATCCTCGCGCTGTCCAACGTGATTGTAGGTGCCCAAACATCCATGGCCATCGTTGTAGTCTTACAGAGTGAAATGCCTCGCCCATGAGGTGAACTTTTCCAAACATCGTTGTTGTCGTTTGCCGTGAATGCACCATAAGCCAATCGATCGCCAGTACGCCGAATACTCCTTCAAGGTTTCCACATCTGCTGGTTTCATCCCTTCATGCTAACAACAACCCATCTATCCACGTCGTTTGAATATTATCCTCTTGCCTAACTGTCGTCTGCGCTTGTTGGTTGTCGGTTTTCCTTCGTTAATGCGCTGCACATTGGCCTTGTTATTAGCAGAGATGCCCATGCCAACTGTCCTCGCGAGTCTATATCGCCATTCGTGGAAATCTGTGGGGTCCACATTGGTCCAACAGAAATACCCCGTCACGCTGCTCGTATTCATTCAATTCCTACTCAGCAACATAAGGAGGAGCTCGCCACATCTTGGTCTTCAACTCGTGCCACGTTGTTGCCTTCCTTTGTTGGTCGCTTTGACTGCTACTTGCCATTGAATAACCTGCACCCATCAAAATCACATATTAAAACTTATAACCCAAAAGATATCATTTAAATATGATAGCATAAAGTCTCGTGGGATAACATGAGGCTCATATGGCTTTATTTAGGTGGTATATCATTATTTATTACTTATAATATATATTATTATATATGAGATATATAATAATGTATAAAATAATAATAATAATGTCTTATTTATTATTATTATTATTTTTTATTTTTTAAGTAATACTTCTTATACACATCCACCATGGAGATTGAACCCGGGTCACATTACCGATATGCTTGCTTTACTTTGTATAGATGTATATTAAAGAGGTATTAAGGTGGAATGAAGTTTTAACATAAAACCTATTTTATATATAGAACACAAGCTCATTATACATGAATGATAAAAACAAGAAATTTAACCATCACAATGTTAACAACAAAATATTAGCAATAACGTTGCTGACACAACATTGACGATAAAAATCATCGACAACAAAATGACATTAAAAAATCGTCAACAACAATTTGACGATAAAAAATCATCGACAAGAAATTGACAACAATTTGACGATAAAAAATCATCGACAAGAAAAAGTCGTCGACAATAAAATATCGTCGACAAGAAAAAGTCGTCGACAATAAAATATCATCGAAAAGTCATCGACAATAAAATGTCGTCGACAAGAAAAAGTCATCAACAATAAAATGTCATCGACAAGAAAATATTATTGACAAAAACTAATGATAAATGCAAATTCAAAACAAGTCGAGCATTAGACACTCGAAACCAACATGCAAACACCCAAATACCCAAAATAAAAAGGTGGGTCCCCAATTTTGGGGTACGTTGTGGAGCAGCCACAACAATGAGACAAAAAGGCGAGAATAATTATCATGTTCATAATAGCAGATTAGTTCCAAACATACATTTAGGATTCAACCATAGCCAAAGATGCATGGGAGAAGCTAAAAATTATCTTCTAAGAAAAGAATCAAAATCATATTATATTCCTCTAGAGCTATCTCCATTTCCTAAATATGAAGAGTGGAGAGAATATGGAATCCTTCATAAGGAAAGTAGCATCATTACAAGCTTCGGGAAATCAGGTATCTAACAAAAAATTAGTTCTAATTATTTTGAGACCTCTCCCATCAAAGTATAATATTTTTGTGACAACATTAAATATCATTGAACAAACACCAAGCTTTGAAAATTTGGTGAACCTACTTCAAAAAGTAGAGGTATCACATATAATAGATAAAGAAGAATAATTACTACTTATAAATCAAATGAGAAAGCAACCATTTAGAAGAGGCATAAGACCTTCGTAATGTTTCCAACTAAGAAATAATTTTCAAATATATTAGAATAATAGAAATTATTCACAAAGAAATACTTTTCATGCAAAAAATGTGTGAACATTGTGGTAGAAATGGCCACATAATGAAGGAATGTTGGTATAATCTATTCAAAAATGGATCTCCTTTATGAGATATGAACCAATAGCAAGATAATTTATCTTTAGAAAAGCAAAAATAAAATTAGAGAAAGGTAAAGCAAAATAATGTAGCTAAAGAAAATCAAGTTAAAGAAGCAAAAGATGTGTTTATTGCACAAGCACAATTAAAACAACACAAATATATTTGGTATGACTCTAAAGCAACTAAACATATGACAAGTCAATAAACTTGGATCCATCCTGGTCATCCAATTTTTTATATAGGAAATGATGCATCAACTGGTCACTTCAATCCAATGAACCAATAGGAAGGAACACTATCAAGATACAAAGGAACCCATTACAAGTGCAAGCCATGGGATACCTCCAAGACTAAGAAGTTTATTACCTTCTAGAAGGAAGACTTAATTTATTTTCCACTCATTTCCCAAGTACAAAGAAATATATTTATAGGAAGAGTGGTATATTATAAAGAAATCTTTGAGGAAGCATGGTATAGCTTGCAAACTTGATCTTGTCAAAAGAGATTGTTTATTTTTTCAACTCAAACAAGAGATTCATGCATTATTATCAAAGCCCAAGATTTCATAAGACTCTTTTCAAGAAATGTACCAAAACTACACACAATCAAGTTACTAAATGATAAGATGCATTGTAATATCATTAAGATTGACAACATAAAATGAGATAAAGAGAGATTTGTTAGACAACAACAAAAACTATTGGATCCAAATGGATCAACTCTAAAGACTTTAAAGTACTTGACCATTTGCTATATTTGTGTTCAAGGAAAAATTTTGGTAGCTATGGGATCATTCAAAGGGTTATGACAAAAGGATAAGTTGCAAGAAATCTAGGATTTGATGACAATGAAAAAAATGAAAAGCAAAAGAAAGTAAATCAATAGAATAAATCTTACACAACTTTCATTCCATCACATGCAAGACAAAAATTAACAACCAATCAATCACATATGTGACATTGAATGCATGGTAGCACATACTTCACTTGAAAACATTGAAGGAGATACATAATTCATTCATTGGGTGAGTATTTTTTTAAATGTATTTTTGGATTGCATGATCAATGGAACCTCACACTCCTAAATGTCAAAGTAGAAAGTGTCATGACACTCCCTTCGAAAACTTATTCATATGATGGACTTATGAATTGATATGTTGTTTTAATGATAGATTAAATGGTTATATGATGATTAGTTGTATAAATAACTGTTTCTTTTAAGGATATGATGTTGCTAATGGATTCACATGAATGCAGGACTAGGTATCTTCGTGGATGGGCAAAGGACTGACCACCAAGAACAAGGTGTCCTACGAAAGAAAAAATGGATATTCTAATGTGTTATTAATAAAAGGATTATTAATGTTTTGAACATTAGGAAAATAAATAAAGAAAAAAAACATTGCTAATTAGAAGATAATATTAATGTTTTAAGATAAAGTGGATTAAGTTAATTAGTGATGAAAAGATCAAATTGCAAACATATTAAACTTGCAAAAAAGAGGTGGACTCCATTTTTATTAAATATTTTCAAACTATAAATAATGACACAACTCTCTAAAGTATATAATTCTAGGTGCTTTATGGTATATTTTGTTATATTCTAGACTCACTTCTTTGTTTTCTTTATTTTCTAAGAAATTATGGACAAGTAGGGAATCCTCAAAGTAATACTCCCAAGGATAATTAGTTGAGTTTATACTTGCTCTTCTATCCCCTAGCCAATGTTCACAACTCTTCAAGAGAATAAGGTATGGAACATTGACTAGGTTTCTTTCTTCAGTAGACCTTCAGGTTATGCCTAATTTTCTTGCAAGGTGTTTGTGAAATACTTTGAGGATTAAAGCATGCAAAGGGTTTGTGAAATGCTTTGAATATATTGCTGCAATTTTGAGGATTAAAGCATGAAAAGTGTTTGTGAAATACTTTGATTTTATTGCTGCAATTTTTGAGGATTAAAGCATGCAAAGGGTTTGTGAAATGCTTTGAATATATTGCTATAATTTTTGAGGATTAAAGCATGAAAAGTGTTTGTGAAATACTTTGATTTTATTGTTGCAATTATTGAGAATGGAGCATGAAAAGTGTTTGTGAAATGCTTTGAATATATTGCTGCATTTTTTGTTAACAAAGCATGAAAAGTATTTGTAAAAATGCTTTGATTTTATTGCTACAACTTTTGATAACAAAGCATGGAAAGTGTTGTGAAAATAATTTGGTTTAATTGCTGCAAATTTTGATAATAAATCATGGAAAATGTTGTGAAAATGGTTTGGTTTTATTGCTACAGTTTTTTATAACAAAGCATGGAAAGTGTTTGTGAAAATGCTTTGGTTTTATTGCTACAAATTTTGATAACAAAGCATGGAAAGTGTTGTGAAAATGATTTGGTTTTATTGCTGCAACTTTTGATAACAAAGCATGGAAAGTGTTGTGAAAATGCTTTGGTTTTATTGCTACGGTTTTTTATAACAAAGCATGAAAAGTGTTTGTGAAAATGCTTTGGTTTTATTGTTGTAATTTTTGTTAACAAAGCATGGAAAGTGTTTGTGAAAATGCTTTGGTTTTATTGCTGCAACTTTTGATAACAAAGCATGGAAAGTGTTTGTGAAAATGCTTTGGTTTTATGGCTGCAATGCTACCCTTAAGATAAGCATGGTTAAAGGTTGATTTGCTTGAGAAAAGGCTTGCAATTTTTATGATTGTATTGCTTGAATTGATGGTTGCATTACTACCCTCAAGATAAGCTTGGTTAATGGTTGCACGGATGCACTTATGTTAAAGACTGAACTTGTGTGTAAGTGTTGCAATTATGTTAAAGGGCTGCATTTGTGTGAATGATTGCAATTGTATTATTGTTGCTCTTATGTTAATGGTTGCACGTATGCACTTATGTTAAAAACTGGACTTGTGTGTAAATGATGCAATAATTTTAAGGGTTGCAATTGTGTGAATGACTGCAATTGTGTTAATGTTTCTCTTATATTAATGGTTGCACAAATGCACTTATGTTAAAGACTGAACTTGTATGTAAGTATTGCAATTATGTTAAAGGGATACATTTATGTAAATTACTGCAATTGTATTATTATTGCTCTTATGTTAATGGTTGCACAGATGCACTTATGTTAAAGACTAAACTTGTGTGTAAGTGTTGCAATTATGTTAAGGGCTGCAATTGTGTGAATGACTACAATTGTATTATTGTTGCTCTTATGTTAATGGTTGCACGGATGCACTTATGTTAAAGATTGAACTTGTGTGTAAGTGCGGTAATTATGTTAAGGGTTGCAATTGTGTGAATGACTACAATTGTGTTATTGTTGCTCTTATGTTAATGGTTGCACGAATACACTATGTTAAATATTGAACTTGTGTATAAGTTCTACAATTATGTTAAAGGTTTGCATTTGTGTGGATGATTGAAATTGTATTATTTTTTCTCTTATGTTAATGGTTGCACAAATGCACTTATGTTAAAGACTGAACATGTGTGTAAGTACTGTAATTATGTTAAGGGTTGCAATTGTATAAATTATTGTAATTGTGTTATTATTGCTCTTATGTTAATGGTTGCATGGTTGCACTTATGCTAAATACTACCCTTGTATTAAGGGATGCAATTATGTTAAGGGTTACACTTGTGATAAGGATTGTGTTGTCTTAATGTTTCTTATTGTTATGATAAGAGTTTTTAATTTATGATTTGAATATTTGGGTGTTCATACTAAGTTCTAAAATAATGGATGTGGAGTCCATTATAGTGAGAATGTTATGGGCTTCTCACATGATCACTTTAAAGGGGGTATGGAGTCCACTTTAAATAAGAAAATTATGGGGTTTCCTTATGGGTAGAATGAATTTATTAAATGATTTAAGTTCATCTTATGGTTTGGGAACTTTAAATTGATTAAGAGATTATGTTTTTCTTTAATAGAATGTGGAAGTTTCTTTTGAGGAAATATTTTGTATCATGAAATATGAATGAGGGATTGGGCATGGAGCCCAATAGATAGATTGGAACTTATGGGGGTTCCATTGTTATTCTATTTGAGGAAAAAATACCTAAGAGGGGGCTCTTAGGCATCTGTAGATAGAAAAAGGGATGAGGATTTCATCCGAGGAAATTATGGGGTTCCCTCACCATTTGTAAAATGAATTACAAATATTCATGCTTTATGGGAACATAAGAAATATGGGATTCTTATGTGGTTCCTTGTATAGATGTATTGAAGACTACCAGTCTTGTGCAATAAAAGTAATATTTTCATGACTAGGATTTTCTCGAAAGGGTTTCCCAAGATAAATGATGTGTTATGTGTGTATCAATTATGGATCTTGCTTTGAATTATTATATGCATGAAAGTATCTAGCTGATTATTTGAGTTGTATAAATTGCATATGAAGAGAAAATAGATTTATATATTTAATCATGTTATGCTTATATAATAAAAATACTTATGATAGAGTAAAATGAATGTTATGCATTTATTTTATACTTGCAATAGAATAAGGACTATGCAAATGTGGATTTTAAAGATAGAATGAATGAGAAAGAAGGAAATACTATTCCTTAGTTTACCTTAGGGTAAGGGATTCATCCTTGGAAGGTTTTATCCATAGGTAACTAGCCTAGAGAGACCCTAGAGGTAGCTACTAGGACTAAGGGAATTGTGGTGTAACAATCCCTTAGGGTTACAATGGGCACATTGGTAACAGAACACCAAAGTGAGTCCTAAAGGTGGGCAAGCCTAGGTTCCATTGTAGCTAAATTCATGTGATGGATACCCCAAAGGATGGTGAGGTATCCATGTGAGATATATCATGCAAGTGATAATCATAGGGACCCGAATGACTGTGGGGAATCCCTATGAGGGATGTCACTTGGTGTGACAGTCACTGGAAACCTTGAATGAATGTTGGGCATCCAGGTGAGAGATGTCACACATCTGATAGTTACCTTAATTAAAAAATCAGGGGATAGTTTAATTGAGCATAATATTTTTACTCATGGTGTAGTGGGAAAAAAAATACTATAAGAAGCTTACACCTAGATACTAGTCAATATTGAACAAGACTGGTAAGGGAATCAAAATCCCTTCTCGAAAGGATGGAAAAGGGTTAATCCTCACATTGTGGTCAAAATATCCTTCAAAGGAAATATTGGAAATGGGGAGACCACTCAAATGGTGTCCTTTAAGCTATATGGGTATGTACAACGTGAACCTTATAATTGTTTTGGGAGTATGGCCACTCTTGTCCACCTGAGGGATGCTATAGCATCTAGAAATCAAAATGTGGTTAGAAGCTTCTATTGAATTTATCTGGATTATCTTGGGTAAACTAGATCTTAGAAAAAAAAATTGGGTTAGATTTTAGGTACATTACAGGAAGTCTACATTAAGGGAGAAATTTCTCTCTTAAATTCTAACATCATCCTAGAAATTAATTTTGATTATAAGCTAAAAATAGAGCTATGACTATGATGTAATAATGAGGGGGTTCTTAGGAGTTATTACATCATAGCCCATGTGAAAATACAAGTGGTATAGCCACCCATTACAAGGTATATGCATATAGCATAGGGAAGAGGTAGTTTCAAGATTAGTTAAGAGTTTTTTATAATTGAAATAGGCATACTATTTACTTAAATACCTATCATTGCATAATGTAAAGAATCAAAGCATTGAATTCTAACATCTTTCATCCTCAACCCAAAGAATCAATGTTCATGTCTTTAATTTTCATTTTGTATAAGGGATGACTTTATCTTCCATCCTTTAGCTTGTAGAAGGGAGCCTTTTCTTTGCATCATAAATTACTTTAGTTTGTTTAACAAGTTGAAAATCACCTAACTTAATAATCTATTTAGAAACCCTATAAAAAATTTAGTTTTGGAATGCCAAAAGGTGCTCTAGGGAACTAGCCCCAAATGCATTCCCTTAAGGGTCATCCACACTTGGACGAGAGAGCATTGTTGCTAATCCATTGTTGGGACTATGTTTTTGTATAGTGTTTTATCTTTGGTGGGGAAATATTTGGGTTCACAAAAGGCTTATAGATTTCCATAATCTGGTTTGGTGTATTCAATTTTACAAAAACCTAGGTTATAGTCTATCCTAGGAACCAATGCATAAGATGTCGATGCAATGTACTATGAGAATAGAGATGCAAAGTACAATATGCTAAGCTATATGCAATTTAAATTTTTACGAGTGTTACCTAAGCTATAGAGATAAACTTTTATTTTCTTCTTTAAGAGGCAATGGTGCAAGAAAGATGTAAGAGTACAATTTATTTCAATGCAAACTATATGTGATTCAAATTGAATGCCTAAGAAAGCAAAGCAAGATATTTTATACTAAGTTTTTTTTTTTTTTTTTTTTTATGTGTGTTGAAAAGACGAATTGTAAGTAATTAGTAAGCAAACAACCTATACTACAAATTGAAAACTATAGGATCAAGAGGTACCTACCTGTTTCGTTGTTTGGGGCAAATACATAATCTATGCATGAATACACCCCCTAACGAATATGTTACCTATAGATCCTAAACCTAGCAAATTTACTACAGTCTACAAAATAGACAAAAAAAAATATGGTTTATGATTTGGGGGTTGTCAAACAACAAGAAACATGCACCTTCTTGGCATAGTCAGAACCCCTGCTTATACACAAAATCAAATTTGGAGGCCTTTAGAAATTGATTTTGATATGTTTATGGAGAATTCATCATCTGTAAACCCTATGGCTAGTGTATTAATTATAATGAAAAAATCAAGTTATTTGAGGTCAAGAATAGAGTTTTGGAATTATCAAGATTGCTAAAAAGGATACAAAGCAACAAGGATAATTGAACTAGATGTTGAACTAGTATGGAGATATATGATTTCTCAAGTGGAGAGCCAATACATCACCTCTAACAATCCCGGGTGGCATATTCATTTTAGAGAGAAAAAATAAAAGGAGTCCAAAGCAATGAAATTGATGTTCTGGATGCTTGTAGCAACTACGTCGTCTATCTTTGGTATAGCTAGTAAATTTGTGTAAGATGAAAAAATAACTAGCTTGTTAAGATTACCGATCATTTTCCACTATTATCCTAAAAATCAAAAGGAAATTCCCTAGTATATAGACCTCCTTAGACACCTATAAAACTAAAAAAAGAAAGGGGCTTGACCATGTAAGAGGTTAGATAGAAATAAAGGAAGGATAAATGCATATAAAATAGCTATAAAAAATAAATATTAATCATTAAATGATTATCAAAACCAAATGATTAAATATGATATCCCTAAAATTTAATGATAAAATGAGACAATCCCTTGCTTGAAGACATCTTCATGGCATAATTTTAGCAACACTTCTATGCACAAGCTTGATGTCCAATTTCAATAGAATTTCAATACGATAATTTGTGATAAGTATCATCCCAAGGGGTCAATTTATAGTAATTGTCCCTCTTACAGGTTTCCCAAATGGTAGATGTGAGGTGGATGGATAGGTAGGTTGATTAGGCACTGACTAAGGGCTAATAGCTTAGGCTAATGGGCTGATGGAATTGCTTGTAATCAGTTGCCCCCTTGGTTGGGGTCAATTTGGGCTAGTGGAGGAAAGTTAACTACCTTTCTCCCTACCTGTTGATTATCTACAATAATAGAGAGATATAAAGGAATAATTTGCATCTTGACTGGTTGTTGCAGGTGAGATTAATTTTTTCACAAGTCGAAGGTGAATACATTGTTTGTATGAATATGCCATCAGAGTATTCACTAACTCAATGTGTTCACAAATTTGATCTTAAGAAGTCACATCCTACAAGAAGCTAGAGAGTTTTCATTGAATGTGAATATGCTAGCTTAAAAGCATATTCACTTTCTAACAAATTTGCTCTAAGATAATGAATTTACTACTGTTGGATTTTGATTGCAAATTCTAAGGTTGAGTCAATTGATATGTCTAAGTTAATCTTTTTGTGGGTTTATGTCGAGAATTGGCATAAGTTAGATGGTTCAATTTTAGGTATCTATATTTACCCCTTTTTATGCATTTTAAAGTCAATAAAATGTGTCAAAAATAAGTTTTCATACCTCCAATTTTCAAAAATACATGATCATTGGGTTTTGATTAATCGATTTAGAGAAAATTGTATCAAGATATTGTTTGTAGAAGAAGCATTTTATTTTAGTTTTATTGGATAATTTTCTCGTCAAGATTAAAGACGGGTTAGAACTAGTTTTTTCCCTAGCTTTGGTTCCCCTTCAAGTTTTTGAGGGACAAATTGGGGTCCCAAAGGAACTTGAATAGCATGGGTAAGAATTTGGTGATGGAAATTGATTTACACAAGTAGGGTAAATTAGGGTGAAGGGATGTAAGGAGAAGTCATTTTCACCACATGAGATGAGAGAAAAAGGATTTGGAGAAAATCTAGGGTTTTTTAAAATGGTGCATTAGAGACGTCCAATGTACAAACTAGACCTAGTACATGGTGGGATAGGCCCAAGGACAAGTAGGAACTTTTTTCATTCATTACTTTTTTTTATTTTTTTATTTTTAGGAACATGATTTCATGGTTGACGTATTCAATCCATGTGATGAGAATGTGTTATCTTGAATTTTCCAGGGATGTGGCATATTCATGATTTTTATGGGTCAACAAATTCACTTATACCCAACAAATGCGCTACTCAACATTTTATTTAAGCTAGTAAATTCATGAAGGGATAAGGAAAAGAATTACATGAATTTTATGGATAAATCTAACTTTGCTTTTTTTATGGATGTGTTTATAGGTGCTATATGTGCTATAATGTCAAGATCAATTCTCATGTACCTTTCAATAAATGGTACGAACATGATACCAATATATTAGGTGGTCTTGGATGTGATGGGCTGGGGTATATTGTAACTATACCCAATATTGAGTTGGATCATGCATTGTTGACTGATCTGATAGAGAGGGCACTTAGAGTATGCCACCTTACTTTTGTTGATAAGTGAGATTTTGGTGACATTGGAGGATGTTTGAAGGATCCTATAGATGCTTGTTAGAGATTCCTAAATACAGATGAGCGATGACCAGATGTAAGCCATTCAAAGATTTAATCATAGTCCATAGTTCCAGTTGAGATGGTACGGCATTGGCATCAATGACAACTAGGACAAATTACTAAATTGTCTTACAATGCTATTAAGTGTTGTAGTGTTAGGCTTGTTGGTTGGAGACACTAGCAAGAGGTTGCTACAATAGGGATGGAGAGATATTATTGCTTGTATGAGAGATGAGCGAGTGCAATTTGCTTGGGGTATGTTTATCTTGCATATATTATACCAGACTCTATCTTGTTGTCTACAAGGATGGAAAGAGTCTATTTTGTTGCACTCTTCCTTAGGT
Source organism: Wollemia nobilis (assembly GCA_028583015.1). Classification (NCBI taxonomy): domain Eukaryota; kingdom Viridiplantae; phylum Streptophyta; class Pinopsida; order Araucariales; family Araucariaceae; genus Wollemia; species Wollemia nobilis. The sequence goes on along the minus strand of JAQPPZ010017116.1, from coordinate 6,348,076 downwards.
TTTGGTATGGGAGTATCTAGCTATTAGATGACCAATTGAGCTACCCATTGACCCAAATGATCCATAGTTTTTTTAGGATTTATATGGGACCACACCCATGATATTGGAAAGAGATATTTCATAGGATTATTTATGGTAGCTTGATGGATAATTGATGACTTAAAAACAGATGAGGTGATATGGTGCCCATGGAGAGAGCACCTAAGATGGATTGAGGATGGTTTTTATTTCATCTAGGTATGGATAATTAGGTGGTTGTGACAAGCTCATGGAGAGTTCAAGCTTTATCATCCATATAGGATTTTGAGGTAGTTTAGCCTTGTTTAGGGGATCCCAACAATGGGATAGTTTTGGTTTCAACAGATTGCTTAGGAGAGACAAAGAGGATTTGAAAACCTTCTATATCCTTAGATTTTTGTTGAGGATGATGTAATTTATCCTTCTATTACAGATCCTAGGATAGATGATGTAGGAGTTGATCTAGGATATCTTTAGTGGTATCGATAAATTTTTCTAGCATGGGTCACACTAGGAATGAGGTAGCCATGGACGGGGATACGACTGAGCAAAGTGTCTTGATGTCATGTCTAGATGGCATAGGAGATATTAAAATAGATATCAATAGCTGGATACACACCATCACAAGTATTGATTATGTCCCATATTATTATAGCTTCTGATACCATGGAAGGTACTGACAGGATGGTAGAGGAGGCATCCCAACAAGATAGGGATGCTATGAGGAGGATAATAAGTAGTAGAAACACAAGATAAAACTTTCATAGAGAAGGATTTGGCCATAGCTAAGATAAATCAAGCCTAGGCATAGAGGGATTGGATGATGATAAAGAGGGATCAATTGAGGATTGAAAGGGATGATGTCATAGCTAGGGTATCCATAGTGGTAACTAGAAGTAGTGATACAACCATTAGAGGCGTATTTTATCAAGTATACTTTCTTTAAGTGTAGTATGTAGAAAAGATAGTGATGAGCACTCATTATGACTATTCCTCTAGACTAGATATAGCCTTCTTCCTTAAGGAATCAATCTCGTTTCCATTCTAGGATGAGATCAATGATGCAACCTTATCAATAGGAAATTTAGTTTCCTCCTTAGCTAGCTGATGGTAGTTCAGATACCTAAGGCCTATTTTGTATTTAATATATATTTTTCGTTACGATAAGTGGCACAAGAGCACCACTTTTTTTTTATGTGCCTTAGCCAAATGATAGGATCTAAGTGTACTAGTTTTGATTGATCATGGTATACTAGATCAACATATGATTGAATCGTGTATGTGTGTGTGTGTGTGGGTGGGTGGGTGTGTGTGTGTGTGTGTGTGTGTGTGGGTGTGTGGTGGGATTGATGTAATGTGAAATTTTGTATTAATTAATTATATGAATATATAAATATTGTGATATGTTATAGATATGGTGAATGCATATGTATAGAAATTTTATTTCTGATTTGATTTAGAATTTTTGACAAGTTAATTTTGATTTGAAAAATTCAATGTATTGAAAGTGTGATGGGAATTTGGCATAATTTCAAAAATATTTTTTTTGTAAATTAATGATTCAAAAAATAGGTATGATTTATTGAACAGAAGATAATAAATAAATCTAGAATTTATTTAGAAGATGACAGAAGTGTTAAATGTGATTTTGATTATTTGCATTGATGCAAAAGTCAAATTTCAAAATAAATTGACTAAAATGTGAGTATGACTTAAGTTTCAAGGTGGTTTCAAGTTTTGAGATGTGTGTTGCTTTAAAAGATGTCAATGGATACCTTTGGCATGATTTGCCATGGGTTACAAATGGAAGAAGTATTTTTCACAAATTTATTTTATTTGTGAAAAGGAAAGGGTTAATTCCAACATTCAAATATGAGTTAATGTTAAGACTTCTTTTAAACAAGCTATTTTACATTATGTCTATCGATTGGAAAGACTAATTTAATAGTGCTTTACAAACTCCTATTTTTTTATTTGTAGCATCAATAGACCCTAAGTGGTGGTATCTTAGCTTGATAAATAGAAAAGCACTTAGGTGACTATGACTGATAGTATATTTAGGTAGTCCATATCGTAGGATAGTTTATGTCCTTAAAAAATATTTTTGCTTGCTACTAAGTGGTGGCTCTTCTAGCTTGATTAATAGATAACCGCTTAGGCAAACTATTGATTTTATAGGTAATTGATACCTTTTAGTTTTGAATAGTCAATGTCTATATGATACAAATATTTTGGGTAGTCTTGTAGAGGGGGAAAGCTACCCTACCACGTACGATTCTCAATTGAATCCATTGGGAGCCGAGGTGACCGCAGGGGTGTGTTATATTCTCTACACTCAAAACAAGGAAATGGTTCACCAAGAATAGTTTTAGGACTTACTCCAATTTTAGGGTAGAATTTTTTTAATGTGTGATTAAAAAAAACACCTATATTTGGCCTTTCTAAACTAAACTATGGAAATCAAAGAGTAATGCAAAAGAGACAAGATACAAGAAGACAAATACTAACCCTAATATGATTCTTTAATTTAATGGTATCTAACCCTAAGTTGTAAGATATAAAATATTTTTCTTTGAGAAAGGGACCAAGGGAATGCACAATTTGTAAGAAATGAAATCTTTTTCTTTGAGAAAGGGACCAAGGGAATGCACAAACAAGACTAAACCCTAGATGCAAAACTATATGCCTTTTTCTTTTAAATGCCTAGAAAGAAGTTAAATGTTTTTCCCTTCTAATTATGACCTAGGTTTTGAATAGGAATAGAAAAGCAAACAACACACAATCTAAAAGATTTATTTGGGACACTTATCTAATCCAGTATTTGATCCAAGCTTTTTCTTGCATCCAAAATATCCAATGGTTCCAAATCTATAAAATAGCTTCACAAAAACCCTAGAAAATATGATCAGTGTTTGGGGGCCTACTTAGGTCACTATATTATTGAGCTTGGAGGCATAGTAGTCAAGCCCCTCAGGTCCTTTAAGCTGACCATTCGAAATAGAATGAGATTTGACCTTTGGAACAAACACAACAAAATATGATAGAATGGGTACAATGCTTGAACAAGAATGCAACTTTGAAACCTAGGGTTTTGGGAATAAGTGATTGCCCCTAAGATAATGAAATGTGAGAAAAATAAAATTATAAAAAATTATAACATGATGCAAATAAATATGAAATAGTATGCAAAAGACATGTAAATCAAGACCCTAGGATTTGAAGATGAATAACTACCCCAAAATCTAACTAGATCAAATCTGCATTCTATAAATTATCAAGCGTAGATTCGATAACAGAAATAAAATTGAACATAGAGCATTCAATAGGTGAAAACAAATTTTTTATTGAATCTATGCCTATAGTAGGCAGTACTTGGATTCGCACAAGAGGGTTTAAAACCCAAAAAAATAAGGAAAAATGACTAAAACATAATGATTAAAGAGATAAATAAATATAAAGGACTGATATGATGAGCTTGTGGGAGAAGCAAGAGAAAATGTGGAAGACTTATCCTCTTTCAGAAATACAAGTTTTTAAGGCTTTCTCCACTTGCAAATCACAAAGAACATACCAACAACAGAACATCAAATCACCAAGAACACCAAAGGAATATTGTAAGATGCCAAAAAAAATTATTGTTTCATGTGAACTTAGATTGCTAGCATGTTAACTTGGGGGAAAAGAGGGGTCCAATCCCTTTATTTATAGAAATTTTGGAGGCCTAAAAGGTAGGAAAAAAAATTAACCTTGATTAAGCCGACACTCCTAAAGGTCAACTTAAAATTTAGGTTTTTTCAAGAAAAATCTTAAATTTTCCAAATCCATGTCATGTAATTTATCGAGCGTGGATTTGATCAAGGTTAAAAAAAGCAAGGCAAAACACAAGAAAAGGGTGCCAAACATGCTCCTAGAAAGTTTGAGAGCCTCCTAAAGAAACCGAAGGAAAAATGACGCATTTTGGTCGATCAATTTTTTGTGTCTATATTTTACATCTTTCTTTGATGTATTTATGGCCTAATAAATGCATCAAAGAAATATGTAGACATCTATGGTAGAAAAGGACAACAAACAAAAGGGAAAGGGATGGATGATTTAGAAGAAATGGTGGTGCAAAAATGGTGTCATTCTAGACACTTTTGAATATTTTACATGCAAATAGAGCATTAGGGATATTAATGCCTCTCAGGCCAGGGTGCCCCCTCGAGTTTCAAAATGAATACCAAATTCCTAAGGAAACTTGAAACTAGTGACTCTGAAGAACACATAGCATCATCAATGAAAAGAAGAAAATGATGCCAAAAGGAAGAAATAGGAGAGAGAAAAAGATAAAAGGAAAGATTAGGTTTGACTTGCATTATTAATTTTTTTTGTTTAAGCATGATAATCACAAACATAATGAATACAATGCAAAAGGATGCAAAATAAGCTTAACTAATATGCAATGCCAACTAAATAAAATGAATGCAAATGAGATGAATAGAAAAAATAACGAAAAAGAAAATATAGGAAGAAGAAATAAATGGTGATAGGAGAAAGAAATATGAAGGAAGAAAATAAAGCTCCAAAAAATATCAAGAAGAGAAGAAAATTAAGACAGGATCGGAACCCTAAAAGTATGTATGATTGTAAATGACCGAATGGAGGCTTCCCCTCGCTTGTGGCCATGAAGCTATCCTATAAAGGTGTTAAGATCTCAAATATGGACAGGTGTGGAGCAATACCCTCTAGGGGTGCGGTGCTCGCTAATGGCCAAAGATGAAGAGATGTACCTTCTAGGATGTATGCTCGCAAATGGTTGAATGGAGGTTGCCCCTCATTCATGACCATGAAGCTATCTTGTATGGGGTGAAATATTTGATTGATTTACCAAAATGAGTACTACTCCATAGGGGTGTTGTGTGTGCAAAATATGAATGATCAAGGTAAAGCACAATAGAGAAATGTACATATGTGTGCATGTGTTAGATGAAAAGAAGATAAAATAATCAGAGAAGCAAAAAACAAACAAAAGTATGTGTGTGTGTCTTTATTGAAATTTCAATAACTAAAAGATGTGTGTAAGATAGTTAGTGGTCGTATAAACACCATAAATGATATTCACATGGTATTTATCCTATCTCACGAGGATCCCTTAACAATAAAAATATCAAGAAGTAAGAGTGTGAGCAAAACCAAGATAAGATGTATTTATGGAAGGAGGAATGTATATCCTTTGTCTTGACGAAAAGAAAAAAATACATGCAAAGGACAAGGATGTACAAAGAGAAGAACTATATGTTACGACCCCATCATAACACTTGATGTAATAGTCCTTGTGGAACGTGGGTAGTACCCATGTTAATATTTTATAATATTTTATTATAATTTTGGATTAAGAAGTGCCTATGCCAAATGGTGCCCTTCTATGTAACCATTTTTTCAAGAATGTAACTAATTGTAGGTAGGAGATTCTAGCCCGGGTGGCATTTTGCATGTAAACCAACCTTGGGAATTAGGTGCTAGAGGAATTACTTAAAACTATGAGAGGCAATATTGTATGTATGTTTTTGCATAATTGAATGAAGTATTGAAGGAGGTTGCCCCCTCAAAGAGGTTTGTGATTCAGTGTTATTGTGAGATTGTTCTAGTTCTATAATTTACTTTCACAATATGAATTTACTTCCATTGTGTGTTGTGATAATTTATGTCTATTTTTCATATTTTTGTGTGTTTATTTTATATAGTAGGTTCCTATCAAGTAGTATCAAAGCGCTTTCTAGGGTCGTGTTCTACTGCAACTACGATGGATTCTCCAATTTGACTGTTAGGTATACGATTTTTTATTTTAGTTTTTTTTTGTTTGCTAGTTTTCCTTATTAAATACACAGACACACACACACACACACACACACACACACACACACACATATATATATATATATATATATTTCAAAAAATTCCAAAAACAAATTACAATCATTTTTACAGTAGTTGAGTATATTAGAAACCTTGTGTCGTGGGTTTTAAAATATCATGAAGGAGCTATCATTGTTGGCTAATATAGATAGCCCATAAAGCATCTAGTGAAGTGAGGGAAATCAGGCTCTAATACCCAAGCCTTAGACAACATTCGCACATGGAATTGAGCTCCCATGCATCTTTGGGTGTATCAGGAGACCATCTAGGATTTAACAAAATTTTATCTTTCAAAATATTTTTTTTGGACTTGTATTTTCCATAGTGCACAAGACACAACATCTCGAAAGAATACCCTCACTGTCAGAGAGGCAGATAGTGTACTCAAGGCTATGTATGGAATCCTCCTTGAGTAGTGGCCTAAAATATTGTTTTGAGCACTATTTCTCATCACTGTGGTATAATAGAGGGCCTATGGGTATTACATACACCTTTACCTAGCATACTTGGTTCTGTTTAAACCTGCAAACAAATTCTATTCTCCAAGCCTTTTTTTTCTACTTAACCTGCAACCAAAATTCCAAACCTATTACCATTTCCTTCATAGAATTTGAGCATACGAAGAACACATCCCTATTCCAAAATTCTTACATGCAAAAATAACAAGCGAATAGAAAGCTTCAGAGTCTAAAATAGGGGAAACAAGGAGTCAAAGCTAGTTACAGTTAAGAAAATTTTATTAGTAATAGTCAGTACAGGGTGGTCAGGATAACAAAGTCATAACAGTCACCTACATAGTGAGAACGGTTTAGAATATTCAAGGAATATTTGTGATAGATTCAAAATCAAACAAGGAATAGAACAGTGTTAGGAATTAGTTAGTGGTCAAAAATTTTGAAAATAGAACATAACAGTTTTAGGAGTCAGTTAGCGGTTAATATTCAAAACATGCAGGGCAGAGACAATTGACATAGTACCCAACTCTTGACTCATCAAATAGTAATAAAAAAAAGGCATTGAAATTTTGCTTAAACAATGATATCTCTTCACTTTGAGCTTAGATTAACCCCAAAATTTAGCAAATAAATCAACATTCTATTTTAGATAAAATTATCCTTGGCAGCTCTTGGTCAAATTTTACAATAATTTTCCATAAATGGTAATTTTTTATTTTTCTTATTAAGGCCATAAATTCCCAATAGTCAGTCAATTTGCCCCAAAGGATCTCATTATTCTGCACCAAAGGATCTCAAGCACCACCTACCTATGAATTTTTAAGCCCAAGTGGAGGAAATTGCCTCGACATCAACTTGCACCAAACCAGGAGATCATAAAAAGTCAAAAAAGTCAGTATATCTCCTCATTGAATGCTTAAATTAAGCATCCATCGAAGTGGAACCTATCCTAAAATAATTGTTACAACCTAATTCTCAAACCATTTTTTAGACCCTTACTAAAAATAGTAACCCTTAAAGGCTACCTATCTATTTTTAGTAAGTCCCAAAAAAAAGATCTAAACCTTCAATTATGATGGAGGGAACTCACTAAAAAGCATTAAATAGGGAAATTCAATCCCAAGTGGACAGTATGGACAACCAACTATTGGTTCACTTAATAAAAACATATAGGAAATACAATCACAACTCTATTCTTTCCAATATTCTATAATTGATCTCACCCTTGCACAAAAATAAATGAAGGTTGAACTGGATAGTACAATCTTTGCTAGTTTTGCAAATCAACATGACCAAGAGGAAGTTGGTATAAGCCACTGCCAACGAGCTATTCCCAACCACAATGGGACGAGGTTACCAAAATTAGACTTTCCCAAGTTTGATGGAAAAGATACTAAGGGGTGGATTTGTAAGGTAGAACAATATTTCACTCTTCATAATGTTGATCATTTCCTATTGTTGACCATTGCTTCTTTTAATTTTGAATCAGATGCACTCCATTGGTTTTTTGTGGCTTAGAAAGGTTGAAACTAACCTTTCATGGTCTAATTTTGGTCAACACCTACTCACTCACTTTGGTCCTAGTGAATTTGAAGATTTTATAGGATTCCTTTTTAAACTCAAACAAACTTCAACCATTCAAGAATACCAATTTCAATTTGAAAAACTTGCCAATTGAACAATGGGACTACGTGTTGATTCTTTCTAGAGTTGCTTTGTGAGTGGACTGAAGGATAACATCAGGGATGAGGTTAAGTTGTTGTGACCTCAATCACTACCACAGGCCATACAATTGGTCAAATTGGCAGAGGATAAATTCAAGGCTCTTGGTCAAACTTCTAAATTTCCTCCATCTAAGTCATCTTTTCCAACCAATCCAATGGCAAATCCCACTAATAAATCTCTACCTATAAAAAAATTGAGCCACGAGGAGATGGAGCATAGAAAGGCACAAGGATTATGTTACAATTATGATAACAAATATTTTGGAGGACATAGGTGTGTGCAACAAAAATTTTACTTGCTCAATATGGGAAAATTTCCCACTAAAAAATCTTTTGAGGATGAGAAGGATCCTCAAGAAATAGAAACCATAGATTAGTCGACCAATCAGGAGGAATCCCAACCCAAAAAAAAATTACGTGCTCTAGTTGGAGTATCCACAACCCAAACCATGAAGGTAATTGGCCATTCCAAGGGATAAAGGGTCATCATTTTGATTGACTCTAGTAGCACACACAATTTTATTGATCCATGTGTCATCAAACAAGGGAATTGTTACATTACCACATGCAATTACTTTGAAGTTATGATTGCTAATGATGGTATCCTACCATGCAAAGAAAAATGTCATAATGTTAAGCTAAAAATTGGGGATTATAATGTCAATTATGGCATGTTTGTTTTATCCTTAGGAGGGTGTGATAGTTTTGGGAGCGCAATGGTTATGAATATTAGGACCAATCCTATGGGATTTTACATAATTACGAATGAAATTTAGGCAGGATGGGCAGGATTATACCTTTCATGGCATAAATGCAAGAGTAGTTTAGTTTATTTCTTCTCATAATATGGAAAAATTATTAAAGAAATCTTCCCATGGCATGGTAACTCAACTTTTTACCATCACCATTTTTGAGCAAGGGGAGTCTAGTCACCCACAACAATTACAGGGTATATTAAACAAGTATGCTCATGTCTTTGAGGAACCCAAGGGACTTCCTTCTCAAAGCTTACATGATCATGCAATACAACTTGTTCCTAGTAGTCTACCTCCTAATGTTCACCCATACCAGTATGGTTATGCTCAGAAAACTAAAATTGAGAAAATTATACAAGAACTTTGATCTTCTGTAATTATCCTTTCTAGTATTAGTTGTTATTCTTCACTAGTGTTGTTAGTTAGAAATAAGGATGGCACTTGGTTCTTGTAAGTGGATTATCGATATCTTAAAAATATTACTATTAAGGATAAGTTCCATGTTCTTGTTATTGATGAACTCCTAGATGAGTTGGATGGGGTTCAATATTTTTCCAAGTTGGTTTTATGGTCTAGCTATCACCAAATCCGCATTAAGAATAAATATATTTCTAAAACAACTTTTAGAACTCATGGAGGGCATTATGAATTTTTGGTTATGTCTTTTGGGTTGACTAAAGCACCTTCCACATTTCAAATTTTGATGAATTTAGTTTTTTGCTCTCATCTTTGTAAAATAATTCTAGTCTTCTTTGATGACATACTGATTTATAGTCGCACATGGGAGGCTCATCTTGACCACTTAGATGCAACTCTCAAACTTTTTTCTAGCCATCAACTTTATGCAAAGCAATCAAAATGTTCCTTTGGTTAGCAGGAACTTGAATATTTGGGGCATATAGTCACTAAGGGAGGATTTCAAGTAGACCCTAAGAAAATTCAATCAACTCAAGAATGGCCCAGACCTCATACCTTGAAGGGACTTCATGGATTCTTGGGTATTATAGGATAATATAGAAAATTTGTTAAAAAGTATAGCAATATCGTAGCTCCCCTAACAACCATGTTGTCAAAAATTTATTTTGTGTGGACTGAGTCGGTTGAGAAGGCTTTTATCGATTTGAAGTATGCTATGACCACCACCTCTATTTTAGCAATGCTAGATTTTTCTAAACCCTTTATCATTGAGAGTGATGCATCAGACATGAGCATTTGGGTAATTTTAATGCAAGAGGTTCAAACATTGGCTTTTACTATCAAGGCACTTTCTCCTCAAAATTTTGGCAACTCCACGTATGAGAAGGAAATGCTTGCCATTTTACATGTGATAACCCATTGGTGTCCATATATTATTGATCAACATTTTTCCATCAAGACTGATCATCAGAGTCTAAAATGTTTTTTAGAACAACGGGTGGCTACTCTAGAACAACAAAAATGGGTCTCCAAATTGTTGGGGTATGACTATGACATCTCTTATAAGAAAGGTAAAGAGAATGTGGTGGTCGATGCCTTGTCTCACCTCCATGAAGATCAAGCTACACTACATGCTATCTCTACTCCTCTTTCGCAATGGATTCATCAACTTTGTGAAGATTTGGCCACGTATTCATCATTACAAACTCTCCTCTACCATATCCAAGAGGATCCTCAGTCCCATCCTAGTTATGTTTGGGATGGTCAGGATTTATGATTTCATGATCATTTGGTTATTCTATCTAAGTATTGAATCAAGGACCTCATCCTTCAAGAAATGCATGTGCCCTCCACAACTGGTCATTCAGGTTTTCTCAAAATATATACCTAAACCAAGCATACTATTTTTTGGAAGGGAATGAAAAAAGATATCAAAATATTTATCATTGAATATGATCACTACCAACACATGAAAGGTGAGACTATGCATTCTCTAAGAACACTTCAATCTTTGCCCTTTCTTGAGAAGGTTGGAATAGATATATCTATGGACTTCATCGAAGGTTACCAAAATTTGGATGTAAATTAACTATTATGGTGATAGTGGATCTTCTTTCAAAGTATGCTCACTTTTGCTCCCTCTCCCACCCTTATACAACATTTATTGTCATACAAATATTCCTTGACTCCATCTTTCACCTCCATGGAATGCCTAAGTTCATTTTCTTTGATCATGATCCTACCTTCACCAGTCACTTTTGGTAGGAACTTTTCGAGTTGTAGGGGACATAGCTCAAGATGAGTTCGGCCTACCATCATCAAACTAATGGCTAAATCTAAATTTTTAATAAATTCTTGGAAACCTACCTTCATTGCTTCACTTTTGAACATCCTACTCATTGGGCTAAGTGGCTTCCTTTGGCTGAATGGTGGTACAACACCACCTATCATTATTCTACTAAGGTGACTTTATTTGAGGTAGTTTATGGTCAACTACTACCAACTCCAACTTCTTACTTTCTAGGCAACTCAAAGATTCAATTCGTGGAATCCACTCATCATCAACGTGACTCCATTCTTCACCAACTCAAGATCAATTTGGACATAGCTCAGAACTATATGAAATAGCAAGCAGATCAACATCATACTAAATGTAGCTTTATTATTGGTGATATGGTCTTCCTTCACTTGCAACCATACAAACAATCATCACTCCAGTTGCATGGTTGTCAAAAACTTACTATCAAATACTATGGTCCTTATCAAGTGTTGCAGAGGCTTGGGTGATGACGTACAAACTAGCCCTTCTAGCTAGTTTTAAATTCATCTAATCTTCCTTGTGTTATATCTCAAGCAGGTTATTGGAAATAAGGTGTAGGTGTAGTCTCATTGTAGTCTACACTTCCAAAGTTGAACAAATAAGGGTCCATCCTTCTTGAACCTGAATGCATTTTTATCGACAATCATGTACCCTTTGTCGATAGTTTATCATAGATGTCTTGGTCTAGTGGCATGACTTACAACTAAAATATATGATATGGGAACCTCTTCACCAAATCCAACAACAATTTTCTCACCTTTAGCTTTGAGGACAAAGCTTTTTGAAGGGGAAGGGTATATTAGGACCCCATCCTAACATATGATGTAATAGTCCTTATGGAATGTGGGTAGTACCCATGTTAATATTTTGTAATATTTTATTATAGTTTTGTATTAAGAAGAACCTATGCCAAATGACACCCTTCTATATAACCATTTTTCAATAATGTAATTTATTGTAGGTAGGAGATTCTAGCTCAGGTGGTATTTTGCATGTAAGCCAACCTTAGGAGTGAGGTGCTAGAGAAAATCCTTAAAACTATGAGAGACAGTATGATATGTATCTTTTTATATAATTGAATGAAGTATTGAAGGAGGTTGCCCTCTAAAAGAAACTTGTGATTCAATTTTATTGTGAGATTGTTCCATTTATGCAATTTACTTTCATAGTGTGCATTTACTTCCATAGTGTGTTGTGAGCATTTATGTTTATTTTCAATATTTGTGTGAGTGTGTTTATTTTTAATAGTAGGTTCCTAAAACTATATTCCTTGACTTAGAGATAATTTGAATGTTGGTTTATACTTTCAAGTTAAAGGAATATAAGAGAAGGATAGAGAGGAAGAAGAATGACACAATGAAAATGTGCATAGATGAGCCCTAGGTTGGGAATCACTAGGTATCAAAGCCCTAGTGTGAGTGTAATGCATGTGAGCTACGACATATCTAGGTGTCATCACTTGCCATTTTTGTGAAATAACCAAGAATATATATGATCAAGCAATCATGCAAATATGGTCTAGCAACAATACAATTGCATGACAATAAAAATGCAAAGTAGAACAAAATATCAGATAAAACATGTAAAATATGATAGGAAGACATGCAGTATGAACAAGCAAACTAGATGTAGTATGAAATCTATGCTAAATATAAAATAAAAATGTAAAAATTCCAAGTTATGCATAGTACCTCTTTATATGCATTATGTTCATTAGTTCTTTAATTTATTTACCATCTAAAGAAGCTAAACGATAGGCCTTTGAACCAAACTTGGCTGTTATGATAAGAGGGCCTAACCAATTTGGTTGAAACTTGTCTTTAAGATCTGAATTAGCATTGTTGTTCTTTTGGTTTTCCTTAAGTATAAGGTCCCCAACCTCAAAAGAACAATTGCAAACTCTCTTGAAATAATATCTCTTGAGCCTATTTTGATAGGCTTGCAAATAATCCAAGGCATGAATGCACTTTTCATCCAACAACTCCAATTGTCACAAATTATTGAAGTGATACTCATCGTCGATCAAGGCATATTGGAACAAGATGCACAACTAAGGGACATCTAACTTGAATAGAAAAATTATCTTGATCTCATAGACCAAGATATATGGATATGCACCTATAGGGATTCATACACTGGTACAATAGGCCCACAAGATTAGATAAATTTGGATATGTCAGTCATGACCAATCTTACTAACCAACTTCTTGATGATTTTGATAAAACACTTATTGTATGCTTTGGCTTATCCATTACCCTAAGGGTAATATGGAGTTGACCACCTATGCTGAATTTTGTACTTAGAACAAATTTTATGGACATCCTTGTTCTTGAAAGGAGTACCATTGTCAAAAACAATCACCGAAGGAATCTCAAACCTATAGAGGATCTAGTTGAAGATCAACTTGGAGACCTAAGCTCCAATCACTATGGCTATGGGTATGGCTTCAACCCATTTAGTCAAGTACTCCATCGTTGTTATGATAAACTTGTGACCATTAGATGACATTGGGTTAATCTTCCCTATAATATCCAATCCCCACATGGAAAATGGCCAAGGGGAAGAAATAACCTAAAGGTGTTGAGGAGCATAAACAAGGTTGTCATGGTTCTAATATTTGTCGTAGCATCGAACATTGTCACATGTATCTTTCTCCATTGAATACCAATAATACCCTATCCAAAGGAGCTTTTTGGCAATGGCATTGCCACTGAAATAGCCTCCACATAAACCTTCATGAGCATCACTAAGAGCCAATCGGGATTCATCAGAGTTAAGGCATCACAAGAGGATTCCTTAAAAAGAACATTTATATAAATTATTTCCAATTATAACAAATCAACATGCTCTTTTGGGTAAAATTTTATGCTACTTATGGTCTAAACCATCAAGAATCGAACCATCCTAAAATAAATAAAAAATATCAGTAAACCATGGCTTAGATGGAGAAGTTTCGATGGTTAAAACATCTAAAAAAATAATACAAGAACTAATTGATGTGGACTCTTAGAGTTATATCATGATAATCGATGCTTGATCATCTTCCAACTCTAAAGGAAACAAGTATGCAACATCGCCCATGGCATCGACATGGTGGTTGAAGGATCTAGGCATAGACTATATGGTCACTCGATCGAATGTAGATAAAAACTTGGTGACACTTACATTGTATAGTTTTAGCTTATCATCCTTAGTTTTATAAGTATTGTTAACCTAATTCACCATAATTTGAGAGTCACAAAAGACAAATAATACTAACCTTCAAGTCTAAGGTTGCTCTAAGACCAAGGATCAAAGCTTTGTATTATATAGTATTGTTAGTGCAAGAGAAACAAATATTGAAGGAAAGGAAGATGAGTTGTTTTGTGGGTAACTAGAATGACTTCAACACCAATTCCCTTTATGCATTGGGTTCCATCAAAAAATAAGGTCCAAAACTCTGGCTCTTCGACTGCTATGCTAAAGCACCCATTGATAAAATTGATGACTAAATGATGGGCATCTTCTAAGGAAGTGTAGGATAACTAATCAACAATTTCCTAACCCTTGATAGCCTTTTGACCAATGAAGGTTAGGTAAAACTCATTAAGGGATAAAACCCACTTAGAGACTCCTCATGAAAGGTGGGGCTTACACATTAAGTAATGCAAAGGATCAAACTTTGCAACTACCAATATCTTATGGCTAAGCATGTAGTGTCTCAGCTTCTGGGAAGCAAACACCATAGTAAGGCAAAACTTCTTTAAGGAAGTGTACCATATTTCATAGTTGATCAAGGTTCTGATATAGTAGATAACTCACTCTTAGTTTTGATCATCATGTTGAGCTAGCAAGTATCCCAAAGCATGAGATATGGTTTTTATATAAAGCATCAGATGTTTATCTGATCTAGGTGGCACTAGGATAGGAAGGGAAGTGAGATCAGTTTTGAGCTCATCAAAAGCTTACTAACACTCAAAATCCCACTAGAATACTACATATTTCTTAAGAAGCTTAATAAAGGGTTGACACTTATTGGCTAACTGAGTTATGAACCGATGAATAGCTTGAAGTCTACCTTGCAAGCTACACAACTCGATTAGGGTGCATGGAGGAGGTATGTTAGTGATAGTTACTATCTTAGTGGGGTCCACTTTGATACCTCACCTGGAAATGATGAAACCCAATAACTTGCAAGATGTGACTCCAAACATACACTTGGAGGGCTAAAGACAAACCCTGAACTACCAAAGCCTTTAAAAAATTCATCTTAGATCGGGAACATGATCCTATCTATGTATGGAATGACCTAGGAGATCATCCACATAGTCCTGTAGAATATTGTGCATCATGTCATGAAAAATATAAGTCATAACCCTCCAATATGTGGCACCAACATGCTTCAAGATAAAATGCAAGAATGTATAATAGAAGGTACCCCCACGGTGTGATGAAAATTATCTTGGCCTAATCCTCAGGGACAACCATGATTTGGTTATATCCTAAAAAATCATCCATAAGCAAAAGAAAGCCACATTTGGTTGTGAAATATATGATCATATCTGCATTGGGAAGAGGAAAATCATCCTTGGGATATGCTAAGTTAATGTCTCAAAAGTTAGTACATATCCTTATTGTCCCTACCTTCTTAGCCATATGAACGATGTTGGAGACCCAATCAGAATAGTTGATAGCTTTGATAAATATGATGTCAAGGAGTTCTTGGAGCTCCTCCTTGACTAAAAGGGTGACCTTAAAATGCATCTTCCTAAGTTTTTTCTTAACAGGATTAGCACTAGGCATCACTACCAAATGATGCATAACAAGGGATGGATGAAGCCCTGGCATGTCGATGTATGACCAAGCAAAAATATCATGAAACTCTTTCAAAAAAGTGGTCAACTTCTCCTACTCATCCATGGACAAGGCTTTACCTAAATTTAGAATTCTAGGGGTCTTCTTATAACCTATGTTAATATCTATGGTCTCCTCAATAAAAATGGAAGACTCATCCTCAATATGAGGTAAGGTTGGAATCACTCCTAGTTGCTCATGGTCCTCGGTAGACATAGAACCAAAGTCTTCTTGAGAACTAGAAGACTCAACATGTGCAACGCAGGGGATTGACCCCTCAAAAAAGAAGTTATTTCAGAGGATATCCTCATGATCCATGTCACAAAGAGTATCTTCTTCAACATACTCCCCTAGGGTCCCAACTAACTCAGGATGCACCAAAGTTACCAAATTGCAAAATAGATTATCAAAGGAATAAGGAGGTCCCTCATCCTCATTACTCCACTCCAAGCCTTGATGATCTAAATATTCAGAATAAGTAATAAGGCGATCATCATTATCAAATGGTAAAGGTTTGTTTTATCAAGGATGTAGCCTATGCCACATCTCACAGGCCAAATCTCAACTTCTAAAGGCTTTTGAATACCTTTATGTCATGGCCTCAAGCCTTTACCTATTTATCCCATACTAGATAGGATTTTATTGGAAGTGGGTAATCATTGGATAGGTAACAATGGGAAAAATAATGCTCTACAGGGAGAGGGTTGTTATCACTGATCTTTTCTTTGAGGTTCATACCCACAAATATAAAGTTACACATTCCAATGTGTACTACTTCACCTTTCTTATAGGGTAAACTCATAGTCCTTGGTGAACGTGGTAGCTATGCAAGATCCAGAGGAGGTTCTTGAAGAAAATGATTGAATTGATACTATGATGAAACATTGATTAGCGATTTCTCATTCACCTTTATATTTTCAAGTTGCTTGGTGATGTGAGATGAAGAAACTGATGGACATAAATTGAGATCAAATTGAGCTTGCTCAAACATTGAATAATATTGAAATGGATGAGGGTCATCCATAATGGTGATAAGTTGATTTTTGAATTCAAACTTCAAACATTGATGAAAAGTGGAAGGAATAGCCCTCATTGCATGGATCCAAGGACGTCCTAGAAGAAGATTAAAATATGCGGTATAAGACACCACATAGAACAAGATATCTAAAATCTTAGGTCCAACCCTAAAGGGGAGAGATA
The DNA here is from genome assembly GCA_028583015.1 of Wollemia nobilis. Classification (NCBI taxonomy): domain Eukaryota; kingdom Viridiplantae; phylum Streptophyta; class Pinopsida; order Araucariales; family Araucariaceae; genus Wollemia; species Wollemia nobilis. The sequence goes on along the minus strand of JAQPPZ010017116.1, from coordinate 6,330,959 downwards.
TAATATCGCAAGACTCTTAGTACTCATTGTTGAAAGATTTGATGATGATATCAAATTTAGGTAAATCTTCCTCTTTTAATCCAAATTTTTAGAAAAATTGGTGAGTCCATAAATTGAAGGAAAAACCATTATCAATTAGTATTCACTTGACAAATTGAATGAAGAACCATTATCAATTAGTATTCACTTGACAAAAAATTTCCCAATAAATCTAATGATATAGAGGGAAGAATCCCCTCGTAGATCTTAGGAAGGAATATTGTCATCCAAAAATGTGATATAATGTATCCCAAGATAACTTACAACATCAGCTATGGCACTAGGGGAAATATCTTGTGGAACATATTGTTGCCTTAGAAGCTTCAACAAGGCTTCCCTATGAATAGGAAAAGTTTGCAAAAGTTCCAAGAGAAAGATCTTGGTTGGGGTACTAGCTAACTATTGTTGGATGTCAAAGGATACTTTAGGTTGTGGCTTTAACTCTAAATGTGGGTTATCTAGCCTTATGCTCCTTTTTGGATACTCTTCAAAACTAAGGGCATTTTCAAAGGTTAATTAGATGTAGAACTTATTTCCTATTGATATTGTTGAGTCGATTGAGCTTGACCTTGTTTCCTAGTAGTTATTGCTATCATATCAACCATATTATCATAGGGATGTGGAAAATTATGATATGACACTTTGTTAGCTGCCTATTGTCCATGATTAGGTAGGGGTCTTGGAATATTCCCATGTCTTGATTAGTTGTGGGTGCTTGTTGAGTAGGAGGTTGTTTTTTTGTTGGAGGATTGGGTTGAAAACCTTCTATAATAAGTTGTCCCTCATAAATTAGATCTTGAACCACATAATTCAACCTCTTACATCCATTTGTCATGTGCCCCTCCACACTATGATATTCACAATGTTGACCAAGCTTATACCAATCAGTCGTGGTATCTATTTGCATTATGGGAGGTAACTCTATCATATTATATTCTAACAACTTCTTTAGGACCACATTCATAGGTATATTAATTCTTGTAAATTTCCTTGGTGGGGATTTTTGAGGTTGTCCTAGGACCATCTTTTGTAGGGTGTTAACAACACTATTAACATACCTACTATCTATTACCCCATCATCAACTACATCCTTGTTCTTATTTTGATTTCTCATGGTCCTATATTCTTATTTCTTTAGTTTAATTTGATATCTTCAAATAAGGGCTTGCTCTACCCTTCTTGTCAGGTCTATTTCTTGGTCAAAAGAGGTAGTAGTTGTTTCCAATTCATAAGATATTTTCTCTTGTAAAATATTAATAAATATCTCGAGCATGTCTCAAAGAGGTAAGGTATATCTCAATCATCCAACTAAACTTCTCTAATGAGATAAGAATTCTAAAAAACTTTTATCCTTACCTTGTTTCGACATATAAATATCTTTCATAGTCACATTTTTCTCAATATCTAAACAAACAATTCTGCTATCTCATCAAAATTCCTCAAATAATGATGAGGCAACTGATATTACCATTCCAATGCCATGCCACCAAGGCTCTTAGAAAAATTCTTTAGCAACAACATGTCATCATATATAATATCATGACACATTGTTCCAAACATCCTTAAATGTTCAATTGGGTCCTCTATTCCCTTAGAAATAATAAAAATTGATATTGAAAAATGCTTAGGGTAGGACCTAGAAGTGACAACAGGGTCTAAGGGTTGATTGAAATTTTCTCTATAGTTGTAGGTGAAGCTTGGAGGTTGTATCATATCCAATCTTGAGATCAATTGCTTCACCATGCTTGTTAAACTTTGCATTTCAGTATTGTTGTTGTGCAATATCCCTAGGTTCCCTAGGGGAGGGGTATAGGTAGGTTTTTGAAAGGGAACTTTGCCAATTTTGGAGGCCTTATTAATGTTATGGTATGGATTGTGATATGTGGTATCTTGTTGTGGAGGATAACCGACATTTGGTGGAGCAGGAAAATGAATGTTGAGATGAGAAGAATGAGGAGGAAATTGAATATAATCTTGATATGTGCTACTCGTTGGAGAGACTTGCAAAACCCTTCCAACGTTGGTGGTTACAGTAGTGGCATATGTTCGTTTATGGCAAGGATTAACATGATGCGAGGATTCTAACAATGGATTGGTGTGGATATTCTGAAGAGAAATGATTTGATGATGAGAAGTCTCATCTTCGTTAAGTCGGGCTTCCTCATCCATAGCCTTATTCAAGGCATCTCTATGATATTTGCACAAATTCCAAATGTGATCAAATTATTTAAAGATAAGGTTCTAATTGGATCCCTTAGTAGGATAAAGGTCATTACCAGTTTCTTCATTTTCTTCCTCTTCTATATTATGATTATCTCTATCAATTTGATCATCTTCTTGAATAATGTCATTAGAATCTAAAAGCCTTCTACTCACTTCTAAGGTGGGGATCCATTAGAAGAAAGAGAGGATAGAGTAGAAAAGGAGGAAAACTAAAAACTAGCAAAAACACACAAAATATTTTTAAGATGATTTTAATGTTTTTTGATTCTAAACAAATAGAATTAGTGGTCTTGCTTAATATTTTTAAAAGAAAAGCAAAAAAAAAGACTTCCTACTTTGGCCACTAAGATGTGTGTTCATGTTGGGTTCACCAAATATGTAGAGGGTAAAAAATTCCCTATTGTGTATGGTTCTTAGCTAAATTTGTTGGGAGCCAAGGTGACTACAGGGGTGTGTTATATTCTCTACACTCAAAACAAGGAAAGGTTTCACCAGTAACGGTTTTAGGACTCACTCCAAATTTAGGATGGAAGTGTTTTAATGTGTGATTCAAACAAACACCTATGTTTGGCCTTTCTAAACTAAACTATGGAAATCAAAGAACAATTCAAAACACACAAGATGCAAGAAGACAAAGACTAACCCTAATATGATTCTTTAATTTAATGATATCTAACCCTAAGTTACAATAAATAAATTTTTTTTCTTTGAGTAAGGGACCAAGGGAATGCACAAACAAGACTAAACCCTAGATGCAAAACTATATTTCTTTTTCTTTTAAATGCTTAGAAAGCAATTAAATGTTTTTTCCTTCTACTTATGACCTAGGTTTTGAACAGGAAAAACAAAATCAAATAACACATAACCTAGAAGCTTTATTTGGGGCACTTATATAATCCAGTGTTTTATCCAAGCTTTGTCTTGCATCCAAAATATCCAACAACTCTAAATATGTAAAAAATCTTCACAAAAACCCTAGAAAATATGATCAATGTTTGGAGACCTACTTAGGCCGCTATATGATTGAGCTTGGAGGTGCAAAATTCAATCCACCTAGGTCCTTTTAGCTAACCATTCAAAATAAAATGAGCTTTGACCTTTGGAACAAACACAATAAAATATGATGGTATGGAACACTGAATGAAATGCAAATAGAATAGGCACAATGCTTGAACAAGAATGCAACTTTAAAACCTAGGGTTTTGGGAACAAGTGATTACCCCTAAGCTAATTAAATGTGAGCAAACTAGAATGATAACAATCAGAACAAGATGCAAATAGAGATGAAACAATATGTAAAATACACATAAATAAAGACCCTAGGATTTGGGGATGAATAACCACCCCAAAATCTAACTAGATCAAATATGTGCCCTATAAATTACCGAGCCCAAATTTAGTAATAGCAAGAAAATTGGATGCAAAGTGCTCAATAGGTAAAAATAGATTTTTTGTCAAATCCACGCCCTATAGTAGATAGGACACGAATTCGCACAGGAGTGTTTAAAACCCAAAATAAAGAAGGAAAAGTGACTAAAACATAGAACATAATGATTAAAGAGATAAATGAATACAAAGGAATGACCTAATGAGCTTGTGGAAGAAGCAAAAGCAAAGGTGGAAGACCTCTCCTCTTTCAGGAAAACAAGTTATCATCAAGGTTTTCGCCACTTGCAAATCACAAAGAACACACTAACAAAAGAACACCAAATCACCAAGAACACCAGAGGAATACTGTAAAAAGCCAAAAAGAATTCTTTTTTCACGTGAACTTACTTAGATTGCTAGTTTGTTTACATGGGGTAAAATGGAGATCCAATCCCTTTATTTATAGAGTGTTTGGAGGGCTAAAAGGTATGAAAATGAAAATTAACCTTGACTAATCTGATGCACCTAAAGGTCGACTTAAAATTTAGGTCTTTCAAGGAAAAACCCTAAATTTGTCAAAATTGTGCCCTGTAATTTATTGGGCATGGATTCAATCAAGGTTGAGAAAATCAAGGCAAAACACAAGAAAAAGGACCCAAACTTACTCCTAAAAATTTTGAGAGCCTCCCAAAGGAACCTAAGGAAAAATGACTCATTTGGGTGGGTCAATTTTTTGTGTCTACAAGTCTATGTCCATTTTTGTTGGATTTGGATAGTTTATCTTTTTTATACAATTATTTTGGACAATCTATATCCATATGATACAATAATTTTGGATAGTCTATGTCCATATGATACAATAATTTTGGATAGTCTATGTCCATAGATAATACAATGCCTTTGGACAATTCATGTCCATATATAATACAATGATTTTGGAAAATCTATGTCCATGTATAATACAATGCTTTTGGATAGATTATGTCCATATAATACAAATATTTTTGACAAGTTATGTCCATATTTGTTGCATTTGGATAGTTTATGTCCATATTGTTGGATTTTAAAAATTTATATCCATGTTTGTTGATGTTAATACCTCCAATTCTAGGGATTATTTAGATAATAGCTTTGTGAAAAATGTTAACAGGAGACCTTGCCATCAATGATATTGATGTCATAGGATTAATATCATCTAAATTATTTTTTTAAATATATTTTCAAGATTTTGTGTCATGGTGATTCTTAAGGAAGTGGATTTATGTTTCTCTATAATTCCATAAGATACAAATGTTTTAAGTGTTATTTTTTAAGACTTTTATTACGGCTTGTGAAAAAATGAAGTATGCTTTGCTCATTACCTAGTGGGCACTAATAAGAGGACTAAAATTAGGTATAGGAATGTAAAAATAATCCATTCATATGACTTAGGGAATGACATCATTTAGCAAGCAGAAGATAGTTTTTGGTTTGAAAATATTGATGAGTCCTTTTTAGTAAATAAAGTCATGCCAACTTATTATTTTTAAGAACTATGGATTTATTTTCACCAACGATAGACATATATACCTCATGTGTTAATCAATGGTCAAAACCAATCCTAGTTATCTTTAAAATTTGATGCATATATAAACCAATTCACAGAGCATATAGTTAATGCAAGTATGCAAACATGAGAATCAACATGTATTTCACTTATTTTCCACTAGTGTTCAATATCTAATATCTATAATTGTATGCATAATTTAGATTCTTTATTGCATCCTAACAGTTGTCTATCCAATTCCCTCTAATGGCAGCTCTTTTTTGCGAGTATAGCAAGGTTGCTTCAATTTTAACAAACAAGCTATTACCACAAAAAGAGTGTCTGAGGAGACTAAGATAGAATTAGGTTGATTTAAGTCATGATTTTGTTCACCCATAACAACCTAACAAATAGCACCCTATATGTGTTAAGTCATTGTTAAAGTTGTTGTAAGGGATAAATCCAATGAAATAAATCAGTGTATGATGTTCAATCATACTAAAGTACAAACATGTAGATCATGCTAAAATAAATATTGATGGAAGATGTGAAACATGTGTATGGTCCTAAGAGCATGGATTTTCTAGCATCAGAAACTTAGTATGAATGCAATGCAAACACATGCTATCCTAACTAGTGGTCATCATCACCTCATTGCAAAATCCCTTGATTTCTACATGCACACACAATCAATGCATAAATGTAGGCATGCAATCATGACAATAATAATTATGTAAAATATAACATACGATCAATGGCTTAATGCTTTTGAATTAAGGAGGAGAACAAAAATTATTCCTCATAAAATATTTTTAGATATGCAAAGACCATCTAAGAAAGAAATAATTCTCATTTTCCTATCATTAGAAGCTGTGAGCTTAGGAATTTTCATGAAATGAAAATTACTAGAATGTTACTCTATGTTAATGCTATTTCATCAAGCAAAGAATAACCCTAGCTATCCCCTCCTCGAAAAACTATGTTGTGCAATACAAGTAAAGTCCACTAGCGCATGATCCCTAGTATAGTGTAAGTATAATGCATATGAGCTAACCTAACTAGTTGTCATCATTGCTTCATTGTAGAACCTCCTAATTCTAAATGCTCAAGTAGCCATGCAAAATGCAATAATGACAACAAGAGTGAAATGATATGTGAATATCTCAAGGATTTTGTGGGAGGGAACAAGAGAATTATTCCTTATAAATATTTTAATAAAACTTTTTGATCAAAGGATAATTCTCATATTTTATCCCACAAAAAGACATGATATATGATAAATAAACTATGCACATGTGCAACTTACAACTGTGCAAAATCAAGTAATAAATGCACTGTGTATGTAATATTGTTAATGATTAGAAAAATTTAAAACAAATTTAATTAATACTTATGATTTAGAAATTGATGAGATATAGAGTTATCAATGACTATGCTTCATCATATTGCCTTGGTTTTATAAAATAAGGAGGTTGTATCATAATTTTTACAATGGTTTATACCAGGGTAGGATATTTGATCTAATTATCCAATAATGTTAGGTGCTTTAAACACTTGCACGGTATTGGTTAATCCTACTTCATTCGTTTTTTTAGATAAAATGTGTAGACACCAAAACAGCACCAATCCGATTATGTGACTACAAACACTGATCACATTAACACACACAGCCCCCAGGGTAGCCCCCAGAGGTTAAAAAGTGGTTCTAACCACTTACACGGCGATTTTGCAAGTCAAAAATCAGTTTGGCACCTTTTAGACACTTTATTTCTTATTCGTCCCACCCGGGGACGAGTGCGAATTTGTACTCGTCCTACCCAAGGACGAGTATGGATTTGTACTCGTTTCACCCGGGGACGATTACTAGCGCTCGCTTCCGGGTGGGACGAATGCCGGGTTTGGCCGGCAAAAAGTTAGACCTCAGCGCATGACAACTCAGAACTACCACTCAGCTTTTCATGCATGACATAGGAGTGCGAGTGAGTTCTTTTGACAACACACATCTGCCAATTGACTTTCCCTTCCCTGCATGGGAAGGAGAGTAAGCTTTTTAAGACAACTCAGATTTGCCACTTAGCTATCCCTTCATTGCATGGGAGTGCAAGTGAGCTTTGCTAAAACATGCAAAGACATGCACGAGAGGCGGTTAAGAAGCCCTTGATCAAGAAGAAGTCTTCTCTTCACAAACAAAAGCATTCATGCAAAAAAACACTTTTGCATGTTGATTCAAAGAGACCCCTTGGGTCTATAAAACGGTGAGTTTCCTCACCCAAAAAGGATATACAGAGAAGGAGCATTTTGAGCGACGAAGTGCTGCTAGTTCACTTACTTGCGATTTGTGCTTTCATAATCATGGTATTTCTTTTAGTTTCATGTTTATGCTTTTGTCAAGTTTTTCATTTCATTTAGATTCATTTCAACCATCGTTAGATTCATCTTTTATTTTTCATACACAAGTGCTACTGACTTTCTTGTTTGTTTCTTTGAGTGCGAGTTGCGGCATTAGAGGAGCGGCGAGGAGTCTACCTTACCAACGCAAGCGGCGGCAACATTTGGCCCGCCCATTCCAAACGTGGGCATGCGGAAGGAGGAAGACTAAGTCACAAATTGTAACAAAGACCAATTTAACGCTCCTAGCCCCTAAAAAGGGAGGAGACGTCTATGTAACCGAGGATAAGAAATTTGAATAAAGAGGGTTGTGATTTCCTTACATCTTTTCTTTCGTCTCCAATTTATCTCCTTTCCTTGTTTTTGTGCATAGGATTAAAGCGTTACATTTCGTCTTATATTGCATAGTTATAGTTTTCCTTTTGCTTCCGAAATCTCGTGCTTTCAATGGCGATCACGGTGGGACCTCTGTCCTCTATTTTTTTTTAGGTTAAATTACTGATCTAAAATTGCTTGCTTGTTTTTTTTTACAAGTACCTGTTTTTCAACAATCGGACTATTATTCGTCTCTGCAAGTGACGATTACAGAATTGTTACTCGTCTCACCCTGGGACGAATAAACTATTCGTCCCACCACGGTGACGATTACGGTTACGTTATTCGCCTCACCCAGGGACGATTATAGATCTGTGCAAATTTTCAGAGCAAATCAGAAATTTTCGATTAGGTAGAGAAGAGGTAGGGGTTTTTACAGCTTCTGTCAAATTTCTGTTTTTTTTGTTTCTGGTTTTCAGTTTGAATGGCTTAGGGAAAGATTTCTTTTCGTTTGCTTGTTTCAATTTCGCAAAATTAAAATGAACCCCACACATCACGTTACATTTTAAACCAAGGCGTTGGTCGTAAGACCCCAACCCTTGAGCAAGACCAACGGTGGGTTCATCACCACCTTGGCTTAGCTTTGCATCCATTCCCCGATTGTCAGCTGTTGTTAGGCGTAAATCTGACGAAAGCGACCGAGTGTCACCGGGGTGATTCCCATGCGCGCGAGGATAAGTCTTCTATGGTAGGTGCCATTAACGGGACAATCCCCCTTCCGTACCGCCTACGTACCACGTACCATCTGCTCTCACGTACCTATAGTCTCCCTCTCGTAAGGGCGGGTATATAGAGAGGTTGGTATATCGGCCTGGCTGGTATATTGAAGGGGCGACCATTTTGGGAGTTATAAGAGCCTTCATAATTGCATTTAAACGTTTCACAAAATTTTCAAAAAAAACAAAACAAACAACAAAAACACACTAAACCAGATTTAGGGCACACTATTAATCTTTAAAAGAGATAATCATTGCTTGTGTGTGTATGCTATTTTCTATTTAGACAAAAAAAATCAAAAATCAAAAAAATCATAAACAAAGATAAAAATCTACGCATTTTGTCACTCGCTCCAAAAAGCTCCAAGGATTCCCGCAATCGCTTGGTCACTCCAAAATGCCCCAAAGGTGTCCATGAACCCTTTGGTCAACCCAAAAGCACCCTGAAGGTGCCCATAAGTGATGCAGGAGCATCCAACAAAATATGGGAAATTTTATATTTTTCTCTAAATTTTAGTGCATCTTGCGGGGCCATAACTTCTCAACCGTAGCTCCGATTGACTTGAAATTTTACAGGGAGTTAGTTGGGATAATTTTAAACAAATATAATTCTTTAGAATTCTATTTGCCCAAAAAATTCAGTTTTCGGGGCCAAATTCCATCATCTAGTGCCCCAAAATTAGGTTTTAAAATTGCGTGCCCAATTTTTTGCACTTTTTGAGCTGTTCGAAGGCTAATATCTCCTAATGTATTTAGATTTAGGACTTGAAACTTTATTTATGGCTTATCTATTGTAAGAGGGATGCGCACACCAATTTTGGGCCCCATCTGACTCATTTCAATTTTTAGGGTTTTTAGAGAGACATCGCCATGGTGCTCACCCGTAGTCAAGCCCACTCATGGGCAGACGCTGTGAAGAATGTCCAAAGAAGCACGAGTCACATCCGTTATAGTCCCCGGGATTTGGTCATACCACCTTGGCGACCTAACACACAAGGCAGTCCCCTACACACCTTAACGGAAAGGGACTATAGGGGCACCTCTTCTAGGGGCACTCCTGTTCAGCATAGCACCCAGCACGCACCCTCCCATGAGGGGTACATCCGTAGGAGAGCTCCCTTAGATGCTTGCTATGAGTGGTCACCACGCGATGAAGCACTAGGTCAACATAGGGTTCGACGGGAGGAACCACATGATTACACTATCCCTCCTTCACCCCCTCTAGTTGTCAGGACTACAAGGACAAATACGAGCACAAGGCTCCTCAGGCGTGGCGAGCCAACTCTTCCCGTTCCTCTTTCACTTACAAAAGAGAGCACGAGGAAAACCCTTACCTTCCTCAAGAACAATATACATCGCAGGAGCAACATGCCTCCGCAATTGCTAGCTTTCGGGATTACCTATTGAGGCCAAAGCCTCAGGGGAATGCCGCTACCCCCAAGAGAGGGAGGCGACCTATAGAGATCTCGGATCACCATGACCGAGATAGATATCTAGGAGAGGCATCTAGGCCTTCTAGACATGAGACGACAGGACCAACTATCTTAGAATCTGCCAAGCATATTGCACGTCGGATGCAACTCACGATACTTGAGCTGGAACAACAACGGTTAGAGCAACAATATCTTTTAAATCAAGAGTGCCTTCGAGCGCCGGGAGGATGAGTTGTTACAACACACTATGCGGTGAAGACTCCAACCCCTCGCATGCATAAGACAAAACATTATGAGAAACACAACTGGGTGCAAGACGGGTCTCTACGACCTTATCAAACGTTGCCCTCGATGCCTCCTAGACTTGAGCGGGAGGCCAATCCTAAGACCAATGACGGGTGCCTTCTTCAGGCGCCCACCCAGGTTCATGGACCACCCCCAAAAATTCTTCAAGAAGCCTCTGAGGAACCTGAGCTAGAAAAAGAGTGGACTAAAACGAAATACCAAAGCATGGGGGTGCTATTCAGTCATCCCTCTCAAGGCATCAAGTTTCCCACAACTTGCAACGGGAACAAATCAAACGGGAGGAGCTCAAATCCCTCGATACAAGCTATGCACTTGCCCAAGCACTTAGAGTCGGTAGAGACCAAGATTTTGGGGCCCCAAAAGCCCAACTCACATGAAACTCCTCTCAAAGAGGATCAACCCCTGGTTGTAGAGCTACCTGATGATGAGGTCTTCCATATCTTAGAATCACCAGCTTTCGATGAGCTTGACTCTCTCGCCAAAGACGAGTCAGCATATGCAATAGCGCCATGGGACCCGTTCGAGTCCGACAGCATTAATTCACGGGTGGTCCCCATGGATGAGCATCACAAAATTCTCCTAACATTACTCCCTTTGGAGGCTCCCATCGAGCCCGTGCCATTGCCAGAAAATTAGGTCCCCCCACAAAGCGCGAAACAACCCCATGAGGACCACATCAATCTGCTCGAACAAGAAGAGCTTAGCATGTCGCAGATAGCTATCGAGGCCAACGAGGGCCTTTGGATCATCGACAATGATTACGAAGATGAAACTGAGATGGCATATCTCAATCATGCACGACGGCACAATCACCCTGTCACCCATGACGAACTAATGGCCCAACTAGGCATAAGACTAGGGCATGAGTGGCGCATAGACCTGGCCCACTGGCATCACATGTTGATCCCGCTCCTTTGGGAAGATCGCGAGCAACTTCCACCCAGAGATATCATAGCACCATCAGTGCCGAAGGCAGACCTTGCCCTCCTATCCGTGCATAAGGCCGATCCATTCGTGCCAATTCCTACAGAGCTAGATCCGGTGCACATAGATCATCAACTGCGGGGTACCTCTATTCCCTAAAGAGCCGGTGGGTTACACCAAATGCTCCAAAGGTGTCCATAAACCCTTTGGTCAAACCAAAAGCTCCCAAGGATTATCCATAATCGCCTTTGGTCATCCCAAAAGCTCCAAGGATTATCGTAATCTCTTGGTCATCCCAAAAGCTCCAAGGATTATCGAATCGCTTGGTCATCCCAAAAGCTCCAAGGATTATCGCAATCGCTTGGTCACCCCAAAAGCTCCAAGGATTATCGCAATCGCTTGGTCATCCCAAAAGCTCCAAGGATTATCGCAATCGCTTGGTCATCCCAAAAGCTCCAAGGATTATCGCAATCGCTTGGTCATCCCAAAAGCTCCAAGGATTATCGCAATCTCTTGGTCACCCCAAAAGCTCCAAGGATTATCGCAATCTCTTGGTCATCCCAAAAAGCTCCAAGGATTATCGCAATCTCGTTCCAAAGCTTATTTAATTCACCCAAAAGCTCCAAGGATTATCGCAATCGCTTGGTCATCCCAAAAGCTCCAAGGATTATCGCAATCTCTTGGTCAACCCCAAAAGCTCCAAGGATTATCGCAATCTCTTGGTCATCCCAAAAAGCTCCAAGGATTATCGCAATCTCTTGGTCAACCCCAACAGCTCCAAGGATTCTCATAATCTCTTGGTCAGCCCTAAATGCCCCAAAGGTATTTATAAACCCTTTGGTCAACACCAAACGCTCCAAGCGTTACCATAACTGCTTGGTCAAAATACATATTCAAAAATCAACAAAAACAACACAAAAAGTCAAAATCACAAAAACAATTGCATTTCAATTCCATGCATACTCAAAAAAAAAAAAATCAATCATCACAAAAACAATTGCATTTCAATTTCATGCATTCTCATAAACATCAAAATCACAAAAACAATTGCATTCCAATTCCATGCATTCTCATAAAAATCAAAATACAAAAATATAGGTTGCATTAAGCATTGCATCCATACATTGCATACTTCGATAGGTCATACAAGTCACAAGCACCATAGACAGTCATTATTTGGCAATTCCATCATTTCCACATCAACTCCATTTTCATACACGCATACATCCAGCATATCACCCTTTTATTTTAGCATCGTCAGTTGTCGCCTAATGTATATAGGGTTTTCGTCCTTCAGATGTCTTTAAATTTCTAGCCAAAACTGTACATAGTTAAACAGATTTTACACGGGAAAGTTTTACTTGGATCACACCTTGTTACGTAGCATCCCAACACAAATTAACACACATAAAAAAATTCCTAAGTTGTGTGAACGAAAGATGAAACCTGCACCGTAATCCCGGTTACCATAAGCGAAACGGCTATCTTGCTTATCCCCCTGTGCAATTGACCCTAGGAATGCTGAGAGTTGGCAAAAGGACAAGCATCCTCCCTACCCAATTCCCCATGAATCCCAAGTTCTCAAAAGTTGCAAAAACATCAAAAATTTGCAAAACGTCAAAACACTAAAATTTGACATCCTACAGTGCACACATCAAAAGGCACAAACAATAGTGATTCTCGTCACTCCATATTCAAATCCCTTGCTCAAAAAAAAAAAAAAACAAGACGCGTACTATCATAAAAATAAACAGTGATTTTATCACTATAAAGAGCAAGTATCCCAATACAATTGAAGAAAAGAAGGGAGTCGAACTTGAATCCCTGGAACTCTCAGCATTTCGACAGGTCATGAGGCAAGCTTCGATGCCGGTTTGGTTGATAGCCTATCGGTCACTGGCGGTAAACCTCCCGCATGACGATATATCTATCACATTAACTTGTGTGCAGATCAATGTTTGCATGTGGATGAGCTAGCTTATGGTATCCTAGATAGCATCGCAGATTAATCTGACTAAATACAATAAAGGAGTTAGTGGAGCTAATTAGGTGATCCTCAGTACAAGTTCGGTTGAAAGCCCATCTGGCACTGGCGGTATCCTGATGAATAACACATAAACGAACTCAATTGCACACACAGGGATGTGAAATAACTTGGTTAAATTCAAGTCGAATTTATACCTTGTTCAAAAGTCTTGCGAGATAAATGTACAGTCTTGGCTAGTTAGTTAAAATATCTGCATCCCAGAAAAGCTTAAACTACATTTTAAAAACAAGCTGTCACATTTTATTCCGTACATCACCATCAAAATATATGCAAAATACAAAAACACAAGTTTTCACATGCAAAGTCATTCCACAAAGTCATCCCATTAGTATAGCAAGTCGAGTCAAATCTTGTACGAGTCTATGGTGCATCGACACATCATCAACACCTCATTTCATTCATTCCCTATCCATACATCATACAAATTAAAAACATCACATTCATAATCGCCTCTGCATACATCAAACACATACATAAAAACACGCAAAACAACCAAAATATAAAAAAAAACAAACAAACACAACAAAACAACCAAAATAAAAAAAAAAACAAACAAACACAACAAAACAACCAAAATATAAAAATGACAAATGCCAACAAAAACACTAAAAATTGCCGGACAAAAGTGCTCTTGCACTTAACCTCTTCGCATTAGAAAATTGATGTCGGGGTCTACCTTGTCGTTATCCTACTCCCCAAGAAGGCTACCATAGCCGGACCGCTCCACGGGAAGACGGATTTTCGCCAATGTTACCCCCAAATGGCATCCCAAAATGGGTTCACACCCACCAAAAATAGGTCCACAAAAAAAAATCGAGAAATTGCTTGCGCATTCAACGGACAAACATCTGAAGGCACCCTCACTTAAGTCATCTTGGGTCAAGCGACTCGTCGCTTTTCTCATGTCGATCATTCCTTCATCGATTCGTCGCTTGAGGGGGTAGTCACACTTAAGTCACCAATCAACAACAACACACCCAATCAAGGCAATGGCATGCATTCAAAGAATCATTGACAAAGACAATCACGCTCCTGCTTGGGGCAGCAAACAAGCAATAATCACAAAATTGATCAAACACTTGGCATTCCCGAAGCATGAACACAAGGTTCCCCCGTGGATAAAAGGTTGCGCCCTTTGCCTATTCATGGTTGATCAATGTCCAAGCTCAAGTCACACCTCACCAAAATAGGTTAATACTTGAAATCAAATTCCTTAGCTCATCGGAAGCAAGGATTCAAGAATGCATGCCCTTTCCATGCTTGGGGCATCAAGAGTTGGTTAGGTTATTGAGAAACCCTAATCATTAGTGCTTTGGTTATCTATTTTTGCTCGACGCTGTGCCTTGCACAGCGCTTCCCAAAAAGGGGCATCTGTAGACACCAAAACAGCACCAATCCGATTATGTGACTACAAACACTGATCACATTAACACACACAGCCCCCAGGGTAGCCCCCAGAGGTTAAACAGTGGTTCTAACCACTTACACGACGATTTTGCAAGTCAAAAATCAGTTTGGCACCTTTTAGACACTTTATTTCTTATTCGTCCCACCCGGGGACGAGTGCGAATTTGTACTCGTCCTACCCAAGGACGAGTATGGATTTGTACTCGTTTCACCCAGGGACGATTATTAGCGCTCGCTTCGGGGTGGGACGAATGCCAGGTTTGACCAGCAAAAAGTCAGACCTCAGCGCATGACAACTCAGAACTACCACTCAGCTTTTCATGCATGACATAGGAGTGCGAGTGAGTTCTTTTGACAACACACATCTGCCAATTGACTTTCCCTTCCTTGCATGGGAAGGAGAGTAAGCTTTTTAAGACAACTCGGATTTGCCACTTAGCTATCCCTTCATTGCATGGGAGTGCAAGTGAGCTTTGCTAAAACATGCAAAGACATGCACGAGAGGCGGTTAAGAAGCCCTTGATCAAGAAGAAGTCTTCTCTTCACAAACAAAAGCATTCATGCAAAGAAACACTTTTGCATGTTGATTCAAAGAGACCCCTTGGGTCTATAAAATGCGGTGAGTTTCCTCACCCAAAAAGGATATACAGAGAAGGAGCATTTTGAGCGACGAAGTGCTGCTAATTCACTTACTTGCGATTTGTGCTTTCATAATCATGGTATTTCTTTTAGTTTCATGTTTATGCTTTTGTCAAGTTTTTCATTTCATTTAGATTCATTTCAACCATCGTTAGATTCATCTTTTATTTTTCATACACAGGTGCTACTGACTTTCTTGTTTGTTTCTTTGAGTGCAGAGTTGCAGCATTAGAGGAGCGACGAGGAGTCTACCTTACCAACGCAAGCGGCGGCAACATTTGGCCCGCCCATTCCAAACG
The DNA here is from genome assembly GCA_028583015.1 of Wollemia nobilis. Taxonomy (NCBI): domain Eukaryota; kingdom Viridiplantae; phylum Streptophyta; class Pinopsida; order Araucariales; family Araucariaceae; genus Wollemia; species Wollemia nobilis. The sequence goes on along the minus strand of JAQPPZ010017116.1, from coordinate 6,315,270 downwards.
TGGGCATGCGGAAGGAGGAAGACTAAGTCACAAATTGTAACAAAGACCAATTTAACGCTCCTAGCCCCTAAAAAGGGAGGAGACGTCTATGTAACCGAGGATAAGAAATTTGAATAAAGAGGGCTGTGATTTCCTTACATCTTTTCTTTCGTCTCCAATTTATCTCCTTTCCTTGTTTTTGTGCATAGGATTAAAGCGTTACATTTCGTCTTATATTGCATAGTTATAGTTTTCCTTTTGCTTCCGGAATCTCGTGCTTTCAAAATGATAAATTTTATAATTGATATCATTGATTTTGTGATAGGCCCTTATACCAAGGAATAACATTTGATAAAATAATTCCTCATTTTTTGGTATATAGGAATGCTAATGCTTGCCAAAATTATTCTACCCTAACTTCTATCAGATATAAGAATGAATCACAAATTAATTAGATGCCTAATGAAGGATTGAAATATTGATAAAGTTATGTTTGTTATTTTTGTATTTTGTGATAGACCCTCATACCGAGTAAAAAGGTTTGATAGAATCATTCCTCATTTTTTAGGTGTATAGGTATGCTAACACTTACCAAGCATCAAATGATTCTATCCCACCTTCTATCTAGGTATAAAAATGAATCACAAATTGATGAATATGATGTTTTGAGAAACAATGTTTGATGAACATATCAAAATATTTATGAAATTGAAATTGTTGATAGATCCTTACACAAAGGAAAATATTTGATAGAATTAACCATGTTGTTGGATACTTTATAATATCATTTTGTGATAGACCCTCATACCGAGGAAAAAGGTTTGATAGAATTATTCCTTTTTTTATCGGTTGTATAGGTATGCTAACACTTACCATGTGTCAAATGATTATATCCCACCTTCTATTTGGGTATAATAATGAATCACAAATTCATGAATATGATTTTTTGAGAAATAGTGTTTGATGAACATATAAAAATATTTATGAAATTGAAATTGTTGATAGATCCTTACATAAATAAAAATATTTGATAGAATTATCCCATGTTGTTGGATACTTTCTAATATCTTGTCAGTTATCGAATAATTCTATCACCTAATTTTTCTAGGTGTATATACAAATTAAAAGATATTATGATAAAAGATATTGTGTGAGAGAGGAGAAAATATTTTGTTTAGAGAAAAACTTGCTATCTCAGACTGCCCATTTATATACCATCCTTAAGTTGACATTATAGTATCAATATCATCATTGAGTGCTAACACGTTAGAGAAAAAATATGATGAAAAATTGTTATATAATTAGAGTTTGGGAGTTATAAGGTTATGATGAAAAATGATATGATGATCCTTAAGTTGCTATTCAGGAATACAAATTGTTATATAATTAGAGTTTGGGAGTTATAAGGTTATGCAATGTTGTGATTTATTTTACTTTTATGGTATAAGTGGTTTTGGGAGTTATAAGGTTATGCAATGTTGTGATTTATTTTATTTTATGGTACAAGTGGTTTTAGGAGAGATAAGGAAGTTGTGCAATTAAAGACTTTGGTGATGATTATTGAAAAGTGGAGTAATGTTGATTATTTTGTGATCTACTAACCCTTGTGAAGATTGGCAAAAGAATTTTGTGATTGTGGCAGATTTCCAAAGGGGTTCCTTCACTTCAATAAGGTATGGGCACTTTCTTCTTATAAGTATGATTGGTGTATGTCATTTCCTGAAATAATATTGGAGTGAAAAGGTATACTACAAGGTTTCCCTTGGTTGGGTGTAAATCCTATTTTCTGGTTTGTTGAAGACTACTTATGCATTGTTATCATTGATGAGAGTTTTGGTGAATGCATAATTCTGGTTTGAGGTAGTGGAAGCATTGTGCACTAGGGTTTATGGTTGTGAGTCTTGATACTTTCTTTGAGTTGGTGAAACCCTTGGATGGTTGTTTTGAGGTTGATGGTTGAGTTGCTTCCATAGAGGTTGTTTGATCAAGTTATTGCTTTTACTTGATTCATGATATTGGGCTTACTCCATTGAGTTGATTTGAACAAGTTATTCTTTGCATTTGGTGATATTGTGTGGGTGGCTGTTTTGTTCAAATATCTTTGGAGGGAAAAGGATTTCTACTTGTTTCCTTTTCTTGTGATGATTGGTAGAATGCTTCAAGGTTAATGTTGAGTTGAATGATGTTGGTTAAACCTTGTCTTTGAGCATTGTTGTTGAAGCCCTAATTGGTTGAGAAAAGATATTGGTTGTTGGAAAGAACATGAGTATCATTGTTATATGAGATATTTCTTGGTTGGCAATTGTTGGGTTGTGTTTCATGTTCTTGAGAAAAGCATACTACATCTATCTTATTCTGTTGAGATTGAGATTGAGTTGAGATTGAGATTGGGAGTTAAGTATAGAACATATTGAGTCTCTAAAAATTCTCTTTATGCTTCTATGAGGTTGATGAATCACATTGGGTCTCTAACAATTCTCTTTGTGGGTTCATGCCAAGCAAGTTTTCTTGATGAACTTGTGAGCAGGTTTTGGACAAGTTCCATTGGGGACTTGTGAGGAGGTTGTTGGACAGGTTCCATTGGGGACTTGTGAGCAGATTTGGATAGGTCCTAGCAGAGGACTTGTGAAGCCGAGTTTGATAGTTCTATCGGAGAACTTGAGGACAGAGGTGCATTGGTTCTATGAGAAGAACTTGAGGATAGAGTTGTGCGATTGGTGCTATGAATAGAGGACAGAGGACATTTGTGCTAGATCGAAGGACTGTGTTTAGTGCAAATTCGAGGACCAGCTTTGAGGTGATAGAGTTGAGGACAGAGGTCTCCAGCCAGAGCAGGGAAGACAGGTGTCTTCTGTGGATAGAGTTCCATTTGCTAAGGGCAGCGGAGGCGAGAGGTCTTCTAGAGGATCACCAGCCAGAGCAGAGGTAGGGGAAGGTATCTCCTTTGAGCGAGAGGCTCATAAATTCAGATTGGGGGAAGGTTTCTCCTTTGAGCCGAGGCTCATAAACATTGTAATTGGGAAGGTTTCCCAAAGAACTTTGAGATAACTTTTAGAGAAAAGTTTTGTGGATGAACCACATCAAAATTGTTGTGTCACTTTGTGGATGATCTTGTGCATTGTTTTGATATTGCTTTGGATATATTGCTTTATTGTTTTGAAGTATAAAGGAAAAGTAAAAAGAGGTCTTATACTGTTCACCCCCCCTCTCGATATAAGCTTGTGTTCTTCAATTGGTATCAGAGCGGGTTCCTTCGAAAAGTTTGACAACTTGAAGGAAAAGCTAGTAAAGAACACAAATGGCATTATTCCAAAGGTAATCAGCTTCAAGATAGTGATGAGGCTTCTAGTGATGAAGAGGTATATTATAGCAATGGGAAAGGCAAGATTCTCTAGAAAGCACAAAAGTATGAAAAAGTAAGATGTTTTGATTGTGGAAAATTTGGCCATTATGCTACTGATCTATCATTGCCAAGGATGAAAGTGATGAAGATAAACAGGACTGTAAGAGCAAAGGATTCTGAAAGGCATAGGCATCAAAGGAAGAACAAAGATGAGCACAGCAATAAAGGAAAGAGGTATTCTCACAAGCACAAGAAGAGCTTCTACCTAGACAAAGCAAGTAAGTGTTCTAGTAGTGATAGTGAAAGTTCTTCAAGTGATAATGAAAATGAGATGTTGTTCATATCAGAAAAAGAGGAAGAACCGAAACATAGATTCATTATCATGAAATGTCTTAGATGTGGAAATTTTGGTCACCTTGAGGATGATTGCACAAATAATGAATTGGTTGCTAGTATGTATGAGGATGCTTCAGAAAATGATAAGGAAGATGCATGTATGGTTTTTGAAAAGGGTAGCACCTCTAGTGATAAGAAATCTGAAAAAGGCCTTGATGATTCAAAATGCAATCAAATAGAGGAAAGTGAAATGGATCTTGAATGTGAACTTACTAATGCTCTTAGTGTTTTGAAAAAGGAAAGAAAGAAGAATGCTAGACTCAAGGATAAGTTAGATGAATGTTGCATGGAGAGAGATGAACTTATAGAAAGTCTTGATGTCTCTATGGCTAAGGCACAAGAACTCAAGAATGAGTTAGAATCTAAGGTGCTTGAGTATAGTGAATTAGAACAGAAAATGGCTTCGTTGAAAGAGGAAAATAAAGAGTACAAGGATAAGTTGTACAGGTTTCAAGAAAGCTCCAAAAAGGTTAAATCTCTTATCAAAGGTCAAAGAAAGACAACAGATAAAACAGGTCTTGGTTTTGTTAAGCCACACAAGAAACAAGTTGGAGAGTCTAGTAAGAGACTCCAAAAGGAAGAGAGTTCTAATGAGGAAAGTATTTCAGATCATGAGTCCTTGAATGATAGATGCATAGAAACAGAAAACAGAATTCAGAATGAGAAGAAGGAGAAGTTTTCAGGACCTAAGAAGTCAAATAAAGGAAAGTTTCAAGGCAGATGTTTTGCTTGTCACAGGTTTGGTCACATGGCTGTACATTGCATGGCTCAAGTGAAGAAGGTAAATAACAGTTTTAGAAGTGGTGATTTCTTTTATGGGTATTGCTACTCTTGCAATCAGTTTGGGCACAAGGCAGTTCATTGCAAGGCAAACAATAGGAACAGGTTTAGTCAAAACAGGTGGATTCAAAGAACAGGTATGCCTCAAAGAAATAACATTGTTACTTGTTACAAGTGCAACAATGAAGGTCACATAGCTAGACAGTGTAGAGCTGAACTTCCAAGGTACGGGAACGAAACGAGTGGTATGAACAGGTCCAAGGATCAAGGCATGGCTAAGAATAGGAACAGTGACACAAACAGGAACAGGAATATGGACAAAGATTTCAAGAGAAGGCCCGGCAAGGAAGTTATAGACGTTGATGATGATCAGTGCCTAATGGGAGTTTTACTCCCACCCCAGAATTAATCACCTCAATAGGAGGTGGGGGAGGGACTAAGCTAAGAGGCTCATTCTTAGTCCCGAGCCCCAAAGGTGGCCCTTTGCCATTGATGACAAAGGGGAGAGATGAGAGATATGAGTAAGGGGGAGAGCTTCAAGTGAAGAGGAAAGCTTCAAGTCAGGGGGAGCAAAACTTCAAAGGTAGATTCTTAGTTGTGGGTTTCAGTTTTGGCTCTTGAAGATGTGTTTTTAGTAAAGGTTTGCCATCAATGACAAAGGGGGAGATTGTTGGCAATTTTGGGTACATTGCCTTTGCTCAAGTGTTGATGTTGTCATTGATGTCAAGAAGCGGGGAGGGAAGGGTTTTTGTGAAAACCAAGGCGAGACAAAATAAAAGGTTTTATTTAAAACCATGGGCAACATATTTGAAATGGGTTTTTCTTAAAACCCAAGTTGGCTTTTCGTTTCATTGAAAAAGGTGCCCCGGTGATGAAGATATTTAATTTTAAATATTTAGTTTAAATTTTATTTATTTAAAATTTAAATTAAAATATTAAATTAAATTAAAAGTGCCGACGTGTTAATCAATGCATCTTAGTGCATATAAAAGGTGGCAATGGAATTCATTAAAGTGTGAATGAATCGATATCAATTTCCGTGCATCGTCTGCGCCAGCAAAGGAGAGCATGTTTTGTTGAGGGCCCACGCATTCGAAAACCACAAGGAGTATGCTTTCGACTTTGGATAACGGACGCAGCGCAAGGAGTATGCTTTCGTCTTTGGATAACGGATGCAGCGCAAGGAGTATGCTTTCGACTCTGGATAACGGACGCAGCGCAAACCTTCTTTGAGCACCCAAATTGGAGGAGGACCTCATTTTGTAACTACGAGCGTTTCAGAATAAATCGACATATCTATGCTATGATCGATGATGTTATAAAATTCTAAGTGCACTCATTCGATGATAAAATGAAGAAAAATAAGTGAACAACGATGCAGATACATTGAATTGCATGGCAATCGAGAACGTAGAAAGGAATCCGATGTCAATTGAAAATGTTGTTGTGATTAACGAAAGCAGACGACACAGTGATTCAGAAGACGGCAGTAGTTCTGATGACGCGATAGTGATAGAGATTTGCTTATCTTCTGGAAGGATACAAAGAAAGAATATAACATTGTTATCTGCCTTCTTTGGTCTCATCCGCCAGTATAGAGCAGTTGGTTGTTGGTTGATTTGAAGACACTACGAAACGTGAGGTCTACGGTTTGAATCGCTGCAGGGAAATTTTAGTTTGTTCAAAACCAAGGTGACATTTATTTTATATTGGTTGTAGTTGCTGTTCAGGAATACAAATTGTTATATAATTAGAGTTTGGGAGTTATAAGGTTATGCAATGTTGTGATTTATTTTACTTTTATGGTATAAGTGGTTTTGGGAGTTATAAGGTTATGCAATGTTGTGATTTATTTTATTTTATGGTACAAGTGGTTTTAGGAGAGATAAGGAAGTTGTGCAATTAAAGACTTTGGTGATGATTATTGAAAAGTGGAGTAATGTTGATTATTTTGTGATCTACTAACCCTTGTGAAGATTGGCAAAAGAATTTTGTGATTGTGGCAGATTTCCAAAGGGGTTCCTTCACTTCAATAAGGTATGGGCACTTTCTTCTTATAAGTATGATTGGTGTATGTCATTTCTTGAAATAATATTGGAGTGAAAAGGTATACTACAAGGTTTCCCTTGGTTGGGTGTAAATCCTATTTTCTGGTTTGTTGAAGACTACTTATGCATTGTTATCATTGATGAGAGTTTTGGTGAATGCATAATTCTGGTTTGAGGTAGTGGAAGCATTGTGCACTAGGGTTTATGGTTGTGAGTCTTGATACTTGCTTTGAGTTGGTGAAACCCTTGGATGGTTGTTTTGAGGTTGATGGTTGAGTTGCTTCCATAGAGGTTGTTTGATCAAGTTATTGCTTTTACTTGATTCATGATATTGGGCTTACTCCATTGAGTTGATTTGAACAAGTTATTCTTTGCATTTGGTGATATTGTGTGGGTGGTTGTTTTGTTCAAATATCTTTGGAGGGAAAAGGATTTCTACTTGTTTCCTTTTCTTGTGATGATTGGTAGAATGCTTCAAGGTTAATGTTGAGTTGAATGATGTTGGTTAAACCTTGTCTTTGAGCATTGTTGTTGAAGCCCTAATTGGTTGAGAAAAGATATTGGTTGTTGGAAAGAACATGAGTATCATTGTTATATGAGATATTGCTTGGTTGGCAATTGTTGGGTTGTGTTTCATGTTCTTGAGAAAAGCATACTACATCTATCTTATTCTTTTGAGATTGAGATTGAGTTGAGATTGAGATTGGGAGTTAAGTATAGAACATATTGAGTCTCTAACAATTCTCTTTATGCTTCTATGAGGTTGATGAATCACATTGGGTCTCTAACAATTCTCTTTGTGGGTTCATGCCAAGCAAGTTTTCTTGATGAACTTGTGAGCAGGTTTTGGACAAGTTCCATTGGGGACTTGTGAGCAGGTTGTGGACAGGTTCTATTGAGGACTTGTGAGCAGATTTGGACAGGTCCTAGCAGAGGACTTGTGAAGCTGAGTTTGATAGTTCTATCAGAGAACTTGAGGACAGAGGTGCATTGGTTCTATGAGAAGAACCTGAGGACATTTGTGCTAGACCGAAGGACTGTGTTTAGTGCAAATTCGAGGACCAGCTTTGAGGTGATAGAGTTGAGGATAGAGGTCTCCAGCCAGAGCAGGGAAGACAGGTGTCTTCTATGGATAGAGTTCCATTTGCTAAGGGCAGCGGAGGCGAGAGGTCTTCTAGAGGATCACCATCCGGAGCGAGAGGTAGGGGAAGGTATCTCCTTTGAGCGAGAGGCTCATAAATTCAGATTGGGGGAAGGTTTCTCCTTTGAGCCGAGGCTCATAAACATTGTAATTGGGAAGGTTTCCCAAAGAACTTTGAGATAACTTTTAGAGAAAAGTTTTGTGGATGAACCACATCAAAATTGTTGTGTCACTTTGTGGATGATCTTGTGCATTGTTTTGATATTGCTTTGGATATATTGCTTTATTGTTTTGAAGTATAAAGGAAAAGTAAAAAGAGGTCTTATACTATTCACCCCCCCCTCTCAGTATAAGCTTGTGTTCTTCAAATTAGTTTTTAGTGATAACACTTCCATTGAAATTTCCACTACATTCTCTATCATGGGTGTCTTGAACTATTGTTTTGGCTTCATCTAAATTTAAGCATCTTAATATAATGATATTAAAAGTTTACCTATATAAGATATCTCCAATTATCACATATTGGCAAGCTCATTAGATTAATTTACTCATTGTGATTTAGTCCTTTAGGCATAACACCACTTTTAAGGAGACTGTATATTCCCTTATGCCAAGAGTCAAGGACTAGTGTTTGTTTAATGGAAAAAATAGCTAACAGTTCTTGAGTGGTTTGTAAGATTATTTTTTGTCTTAATTGATAGATGGTAATTGTTGTTTGTTCATATTCCAATTCTAGAGACATAAGAGATGCAACAACAACCATCACATTTTATTGTCGGATTCTAGAGTGTAGAATAGTATCAATGGTTACCTTCTCAAAAGAAGCCATCAATTTATCCTTAATATCTTTATATAGTTTTATTTTATCATCTTTAGTCTAATAAAATCCATTAATTTGGTTGACTATCAATTGAGAATCTCCAAATATGGTGAGGATAGTAACTCTTAAAGTTAGGGTTGCTTGAAGCCCAAGGATGAGTGCTTGATATTCAACCTATTATTAATACACAAGAATTTAAGCTTGAATGACAAGGGAATTATAATTTGCTATGGTGATACCAAGATGATTCCCACTTCTACTCCTTTTACACATCTTGCTCTATAAAATAAGAGAGTCTAGGAACCCTATTGTGATGCTTCAAAAGTGTACACTATCTCATCAAGACACTCAATCTCTAGGGGATAACTAGCTAACAAATGGGCCATTACTAGTTGATTAGCTATCACGTATCCCTTAATAAAAATTTTACTAATGAATTATAGATCAAAATTATTAAGGGCCATAACTCATTTAGCTATCCCACCCAAAAGGTAGAATTGAGACATCAGGTTTTGTAGTGGATCAACCTTAGCTATAACATATGTTTTATGGCTCAACATGTAATGTCTAAGATTTTGAGAATCAAATACCACTACTAGGCACATATTTTCCAAAGGGATATATCTAGTTTCATAACTAAAAAGGGTCCTACTAATATAGTAGACAACCCTTTCTCTATGTTGGTCATTGTATTGTGCCAACATAGCACCTAAGGCATGAACCGTCGTTATAATGTATAACAATGGTGGCTTGAGAGGATTGGGTAGAATGAGGAGGAGGAGATAGTAGGTATGTTTTTAAAGCTTCAAAATATTTTTAAAATTCCTCATCCTAATTAAATTCAATCCATTTCTATAATAGTATTAAAAAAGGTTGACATTTATCTTCCAATTGGGATATTAATATCCAGATGGCTTGGAGTCTACCTTGTAGACTTCGAAGCTCCATTAGGTTTTGAGATGGTGGCATATTAGTTATTACCAATATTTTATCAATATCTACCTCAATACCATGTCTAGACATGATAAAGCCTAATAATTTATCAAATGTTACTAAAGAACATGTGCTTATATTGAGATGGGGGTGAACAGTTTAACATAAAACTTTTCCCCAAATAGTAGCATCAGCATTAATAAAACAATAAAAATCACACAAAGCATCACACACATGAGAGACATCATTTTAATGTGGTTCACCCAAGGTGGGCTACCTTCACAGAAAAATATTTCTTCTAAATATTTCTCAAATAATCTTTTGGGAATCCTTCCCAATTACAAAGTTTATGGACCTCTATCCAAAGGAGATGTTGATACCCTAAATCTCAAGTTTGTGGATCTCTTCCATAGGAGAACTCTTTCTCCTTATGCTCTAGCTAGTGATCTTCTAAAAGAATATATCTCTCTGCTGCACTGGCTGGTGGATCTCTCTCCAATTGAAGACTCCTCACTTAGAATATCTATCTTCAATTGTCCTAGTTGTTGGATCTCTATCCATTGAGACTCTGTCCTCTGTACTCTGTCACCTCCAAAGCTCTATCAATAGGTTCACTTAGAACCTTCTCAATTTTTATCAATAGGTTAACTCAGAACCTACTCAAATCTTCTCAATAGATCCACTTAGAACCTGATCAAATATGCTCAATAGGTCCACTCAAAACCTGCTCAAATTTGCTCAATAGGTTCACTCACAACTTGCTCAAATCTGCTCAATAGGTCCACTCAGAACCTTCTCAAATATACTCCACAAGCTTTCTCAAATACTTGCCTCATATCATCTTAACAAGTCCACACTGAACTTGTCCAATCTCATAGAAACATAAAGAGAATTGTTAGATACTCAATATGTTCTATACTCAAATCCCAATATCAACTCAAATAAATATCATAGAAGCATAAAGAGAATTGTTAGAGACTCAATATGTTCTATACTCAAAGCTCAATCTCAACTCAAATAAAAATGTAGAATAGTTTGTTTTATGGAAATTGAAAAACCACTTCACACAATCACTTGACTAGGCTTAATCAACTCTACTCAACCAATCACCTCAAGGAACAACCCTTTATCACAAAACCTAGTCCAAGCATGTATCAACCAACTCAAAATATTTCCAACAATGCTCAACCACAAATCTCACATAACAATGATACTCATGTTCTTTTCTAACTCAAGTTCAAGTTCTTTGCACAACCAATGGGCTTCAACAACAATGCTTATAAAACACTCTTCACATAACAATGATACTCATGTTCTTCTCAAACTCAAGTTCAAGTTCTTTGTACAACAAATCACTTCAACAATAATGCTTATAAAATAAGGTTTAATCACAACTCTCAAACCAGAAAACCTTGAAGCATTAAACCAATAACTTTCGAAATGTAAATCACAATAAATCCTTTTCACTCCAATGATATTTTCAGAAATCAACCACCAAAATAAGTCAATGGAGAATATTGCCCATACCTTTTTTGATGCCAAGTAGTTATCCACAAAATTTGTCAAACTTAACACATTTTCAAATATTTCCTTTCCAATCACAAAGATGTTAGAGGACTTGAGTAATATCACAACAATGAAAATAATATCCCAATCACACCTTATTACTCCAACTCAATAAAATTCACCATGTCCTCTCATAACAGAAATAATCCTTTTCAAAAAAATAAACCAAACTCACATTTGAACCCATTTTACAAAACTAAAAATATCTCTTTACACACACCTTCTTTCTCCTTCTAAGCAAGTTAATCAAATAGCCCTTGAAAAATGCTTTCCAACGATATATAATATGCTACCCTTCCAAAAATAAAATCAACAGTAATTTTCGAATTTTCTAAAGTACACCATAACCCTTATTTCTCCTTAAGGCTATTTTCACAAAAATTAAAATAAAAAATTAACTTGCCTTTGCCTCTCAGTAGGATTCGATCCCCTTGATGTCTTCCTTCCTAATAACTTAGCTGCATCCAAGCCATCGTTGGGCCATGTGCCCTCATGTGCCTAAAAGGGCACGACCAACATCAATACTTCATGACACAGTGCCTTCAGAAAATAAAAACGCGTGTCAAGCGCAAACCACCTTGCAAGCAACCTTCATGTGAATCAAACGTGGGACCTCCACCGTCTCACCAAGCCAACACACCACTAGGCCAAGCTAGCCTATGTGCTTTAAACACCAACTCACTCCTTCCTTCAAAACTTTGCGCAATTCGTAAATCTTTTGGAACACGAGCTTTTTCGCATGCACACGAAACAAAAATGCTAGGATGAAAGATTAATGCCTTTCGAGGCATTATTTATAATGTCTTTGCCCTCATTTTGATCATGTCGATGCATTGAATTAATTCGATGTCGGCGTGATTTAACTTATAATATATTTAAATTTAAATATTATAAATTAAAATGAACCAACCTTAGGTGTCGGTTTAATTAAACCTTGGAACCTTGTCTTAATGCCCATCCTTGGTATAATTAAATATTATTTATAAAATTTAAATTCCTTGTGAATTTAAATTATTTATAAATAATTATTAAACCTCCTTTTTAACCTTTGCAATAACCCACCTTGGGTTTTTATGAAAAAATCACTTAACCTGTGCTCCCAATAATATTAAAATATTATGGAGCCTATTTTCTTTCAAATTTGCACTGTCGAAGCTTTTTCTTGGAATATTATGACAACCTTGGATGAATTTATTTCTTACCAAAAACCTTGTGATGAGTGATAACTCCATTAGGTGACATCAATGACAACTTTGACTTAGAGGACTCAAAATGTCCAACAATCTCCCCCTTTGTCATTGATGGCAACCCACATCCTTTTACTAAAACCTGACCTTCTTTTCTGCTCCCCCTGGGACTTTGCTCCCCCTGGATCAATTTTCTCTCAAGTATCAAATCTCTCCCCATATCTAATCTCTCCCCAATATACACAAATCTCTCCTCCTTTGACATCAATGGCAAAGGGTCGCCTTTGGGGCTCGGGCCTAAGAATGAGCCTCTTAGCTTAGCCCCTCCCCCACCTCCACATGAGGTGGTTAATTCTAGGGTGGGAGTATTTCTACTCCTCAAAAGCACTGCTATTTACCTCTATCGTTCTCTCTTATTTTTTAAATTTTTTTAATCCTCTCACTTTTTCTTTCCAAGTCATCATCTTTGTTCTTGTCGTCACTTATGTTCTTGTTCTTGTTCTCATCCATGTTCTTATTCCTGTTCTTTTATGAGTCTCTATTCCTGTTCATCTTCTTTTTTTCATTCATATTCCTGTTCCTGTTCATACCTGCTTCTAGAATATTTTCTCTACACCATCTTGTTGTGTGACCATCATTATTGCACTTATAACACTTAATGCTATTATTCCTTGGGGATGCAACTATCTTAGGACTTCTCTTAGTGAATCCATATACTCTTCTATCATGAACCCTGCAATTCATTGCCTTGCGACCAAACCCATTACATGAGTAGCAATACCCATGGAAAATTTACCCTTTCCCATATTCTTGTATTTCATATGTCCTGCACTGTGAAGCCATGTGCCCAAAACTGTGACATGAGAAGCATCTCCCATTGAAGCTTCCTTGCCTAGACCTCATTGGTCTCCTGTTCTGATTGTTGTTCCATTTTTATCTTCTTTGTGCATTATTTTTATTTGTGTTAAACTCTTTGTCAACCAACTCATCTTCTGATGTCTCATTCCCACTTACGTTGTCATCTTCTAAAGTAGATTTTTATTTCCATTTATTTTGAATCTGTTTAGAACCAAGACCTATGTTGTTTGTTTCTCCTCTTTGTATCTTGATAATTTTATCTACACTCTTTGCACTATTCACATACTTGTATAACTTTTTCTTGTAATCCTGTAAATCTTCCTTTAGTAGTGCCACTTCTTGTGTTAACTTTTCACATTCCAAAATATTTGCTTCTAACTTATCCTTGAACTTACTTGCCTTAGCATTTGACTTCTCTAAATCCTCTATGAGCGATAATCTTTCTTCATCACATTCTTGAAACTAAATTTTAATCTTAGAGTGTTTCTTTCTTACTTTATTTACTGTGTCATGAGCATAGATAAGTTCTCCCTTGAGATCATAACCATTCTCTACTGAATAATTCTCTATTTTTTTGCCTTTGTCCATACCATTTCTTACTTTTGGCCTGTCTTTTATAGCATCATCTTCTTTATCTTCCAAAGCCATTAAAAGATTCTCATTTGGTCCCAATATTATATGTTGAAATCGTATCTCATCTTCTTTAGATAAGAGATATTTTTCCTTTTTGATCTCATTGAGTACATAAATATTTCTTTCTCTTATAGCGCTAGCTACTAGTTTTCTAGATTTAGATTTTCTTACTTCACATCTATCTTGATGAAAAGTTACCATATGGCCTTGATCATAGAGTTGACTAATTCTCAAGAGATTATGTTTCAGACCTTCCACATATAGAACATTTTCATCTTTTGCTTTCCCATTGCCTATACTTAGAGTTCCTTTTCCACAAATATTTGCTGAACCATTGTCCCCAAAGTTTACTGAACCTCTATTTTCTTCTTTCAAAACTATAAACTTGTCTTTTTCTCCTGTCATGTATCTAGAGCATCCACTATCTAAAAATTATTTTTCTTCTATATCATGAGCATGCAATGCTATTTGAACTAGTAAGGATTTTAATTTTCCTTTCCATTTTTCTTCTTTTCTAGTGGTTTGAGTTGTGGTCTCTTTACTAGACTTAGAGATTTCTAGTTTGAACCTTCTAGCTATATGCCCAAAACTATTGCATTTGTAACACTTAACATCATCATCCATATGTGGTGCAAGAGAATTTGTACTACTACTATCATTGTCTCTTCTAGTACATTGCATAGCTTTATGACCATATTTTTTGCAAGAAAAACAATATCCATGGAAGGAATTTTGTAACTTTTTTTGCTAAGGACTTGGTCTGATATTCTTAATTTTATGGTCTTCTTTCCTTGAGATATGGTAAGATACCTCCTTTTTGCTTGATGTTCCTGCCTCTTGCTGACATGCTTCTTTCTCTAGCTTACTTGGTGTTGTTTCTTGTAATCTCTTGTTTATTTCAGTTCTGCATTTTAACTTCACAATATTTGTTGCCACTCTCTCAAGTCCTACTTCTTTGGCTTCCAACATATCTCTCAACTGATGTTCAATCTCTCTTCTTTATTTCACTTCTATTTTGAGTTCTATTAGCCTTTTTAGAAGCTCAATTCTTGTCAATTCATCATTTTAGATTTGTTCTTTTAGTTGTGCCCTCTCTTCTTGAATCCTTTCAAGATATTGGATATAGTTGAAGAGTGCTTCCTCAAATTCTATGCTTTCTTCACTCCCTACACACATGTGTGTTACTGATGGATCCTTCTCCAAGCTGTTAGACTTATTCTGGAGGGACTAGCTCTAATACCAATTGAATAATATGTGCTTATATTAAGAGGGGGGGTGAACAGTATAACATAAAAATTTTCCCCAAATAGTAGCATCAGCATTAATAAAATAGTAAACATCACACAAAGCATCACACACATGAGAGACATCATTTTAACGTGGTTCACCCAATGTGGGCTACCTCCATAGAAAAATATTTCTCAAATAATATTTTGGAAATCCTTCCCAATTACAATGTTTATGGACCTCTGTCCAAAGGAGATGATGATCCCCTAAATCTCAAGTTCGTGGATCTCTTCCATATGAGAACTCTTTCTCCTTCAACTTTGGCTAGTGATCTTATAGAAGACTTTGTCTCTCTGCTGCACTGACTGGTGGATCTCTCTCCACTTGAAGACTCCTCACTTAGAAGATTTATCTTCAATTATCCTAGTTGTTGGATATCTATCCACTGAGACTCTATCCTCTGTACTTTGTCACCTCCAAAGCTTTGTCAATAGGTTAACTTAGAACCTTCTCAATTTTTCTCAATAGGTTCACTCAAAACCTGCTCAAATCTGCTCAATAGGTCCACCCATAACCTGCTCAAATCTGCTCAATAGATCCACTTAGAACCTGCTCAAATATGCTCAATAGGTTCACTCAGAACCTGCTCAAATCTGCTCAATAGGTCCACTCAGAACTCTGCTCAAATATGCTCCACAATATTTCTCAAAGACTTACCTCATATCAGCTTAACAAATCCACACAGAACTTGTCCAATCTCATAGAAACATAAAGGGAATTTTTAGAGACTCAATATGTTCTATACTCAAATCAATCTCATAGAAGCATAAAGAGAATTGTTAGAGACTCAATATGTTCTATACTCAAATCCCAATATCAACTCAAATCAATCTCATAGAAGCATAAATAGAATTGTTAGAGACTCAATATGTTCTATACTCAAAGCTCAATCTCAACTCAAATCAAGATGTAGAATAGTTTGTTTTATGGAACTTGAACAACCACTTCACACAATCATTTGACTAGGCTCAATCAACTCTACTCAACCAATCACCTCAAGTAACAACCCTTTATCACAAACCCTAGTCCAAGCATGTATCACCCAACTCAAAATATTTCCAACAATGCTCAACCACAAATCTCACCTAACAATGATACTCATGTTCTTTTCTAACTCAAGTTCAATTTCTTTGCACAACCAATGGGCTTCAACAAAAATGCTTATAAAACACTCTTCACATAACAATAATACTCATGTTCTTCTCAAACTCAAGTTCAAGTTCTTTGCACAACAACTCACTTCAACAACAATGCTTATAAACAAGATTTAATCACAACTCTCAAACCAGAAAACCTTGAAGCATTAAACCAATCACTTTCGAAAAGGAAACCACAATCAATCCTTTTCACTCCAATGATATTTTCAGAAATCAACCACCCAAATAAGTCAATGGATAATATTGCCCACACCTTTTTTGATGCTAGGTAGTTGTCCACAAAATCTGTCAAACTCAACACATTTTCAAATATTTCCTTTCCAATCACAAAGATGTTAGAGGACTTGAGTAATATCACAATAATAAAAATAATATCCCAATCACACCTTATTACTCCTACTCAATAAGATTCACCATGTCCTCTCATAACAGAAATAATCCCTTTTGAAAAAAAATAAACCAAACACACTTTTGAACCCATTTTACAGAACCTAGAATATCTCTTTACACACACCTTATTTCTCCTTCTAAGCAAGTTAATCAAATAGCCCTTGAAAAATTCTTTCCAACGATATATAATATGCTACCCTTCCAAAAATAAAATCAACAGTAATTTTCGAATTTTCTAAAGCACATCATAACCCTTATTTCTCCTTAAGGCTATTTTCATAAAAATTAAAATAAAAAACTAACTTGCCTTTGCCTCTCTATGGGATTCGATCCCCCGACGTCTTCATTCCCAATGACTTGGCTGCAACCAAACCGTCATTGGGCCATGCGCCTTCACATGCCTAAAATGGCATGACCAACACAATACTTCATGACATAGTGCCTTTCGAAAACAAAAATGCATGTCAATCACAAACCACCTTGCAAGCAACCTTTGTGCGAATCAAACACGGGACCTCCACTGTCTCGCCAAGCCAACACACCACTAGGCCAAGCTAGCCTATGTGCTTCAAATACCAACTCACTCCTTCCTTCAACACTTTGCGCAATTCATAAATATTTTGGAACACGAGCTTTTTCGCATGCACACGAAACAAAAATGCTAGGATGAAATATTAATGCCTTTTGAGGCATTATTTATAATGTCTTTGCCCTCCTTTCGATCACGTCGGCACATCGAATTAATTCGACATCAGCGTGATTTAATTTATAATATATTTAAATTAAAATATTATAAATTAAAATGAACCAACCTTAGGTGTTGGTTTAATTAAACCTTGGAACCTTGTCTTAATGCCTACCCTTGGTATAATTAAATATTATTTATAAAATTTAAATTCCTTGTGAATTTAAATAATTTATAAATAATTATTAAACCTCCTTTTTAACCATTGCAATAACCCACTTTGGGGTTTTATGAACCAATCACTTAACCTGTACTCTCAATAATATTAAAATATTATGGAGCCTTTTTCCTTTCAAATTTACACTGTCGAAGCTTTTTCTTGGAAGATTATGACAACCTTGGATGACTTTATTTCTTGCTGAAAACCTTGTGATGAGTGATATCTCCATTAGGTGACATCAATGATAACTTTGACTTAGAGGACTCAAAATTTCCAATAGTTACCCCACATATACATTTGGATGGCTTAAGACGAACCTTATACTCGTGACTCATTCAAAAATTTGTCTTAAGTCTTTGACATGATCTTCTCTTTTCATTGACTATTCGAGAAGATCATCAACATAATCTTCCATGATATCATACATCATTTCATGGAAGATATATGTCATGGCAAGTGGATAAGTTGTGTCAATGTTCTTAAAACCAAAGGTTATAACTTCATAACAAAAGGCACTCTAAGGAGTAGTGAACATTGTTTTGGCTTGATCTTTTGGTGCTAAATGAATTTGGTTGTAACTAAAAAATCCATCCATCAAGGATATAATTTTGTAATCGGTTGTAAATTTTATTATCATGTATATATTCAATAAAGGAAAATTTTCCTTAGGAAAGGCTTTATTGATGTCTCAAAATTCTATGCATACTCACACAATACCCTCTTTCTTTGTGACTAAAACTATGTTTGATATCCAATCGAATAGTCAATAGCTTTAATAAATTTAACCTCCAAAAGCTTTTGGAGTTCCGATTTGACTAGCAGAGCAACCTTAGGGTGCATATTACAATATGTTTGTTTCACTGGCTTAGCATTAGACTTGAATACTAAGTGATAAACAACTAAGTATGGATCTAATCTATTCATATCCACGTAGGACCATCCGAAGATATCACAAAATTTTGTTAAAAGCTTCATATACTCTTCTCTTTCTACCAAAGTTATGACCTTCCCTAACTTTATTATACTTGGGTTTTCATCTAATATTATGCTAATATTTATGGTCTCTTCTATTAGGATATTCAATTCATATTCATATTGTGGAGGGGCAAGTAAAACCCCTATACTTTGAAGCTCATCAACATCTAAATTACATTGTTCAATGTTGGATAACTATGAGGGATGTGTCACTTAAATAAAGAGGCCCTTAAATAGGGACATCTTCATGACGAGAGATATCATTTTTGTTATCCCTAAGAGGTTTTTGGGGTAAAATTCTAACCTCACAATCATTTATGTGTAATTTTGATACACAGTTTGTTATAGATTGAGATGTTATATTGTTGTCTTATTGTGATTAAACAAATCTATGCTTATTATCAAGGCTATCATTGGAGTTTTACCTAATCTCCTCAATATGCTCTATACTTATAATATTAATTTTTGTATATTGTAAAAATATATCAAAAAAGAAGAAGGGAGGAGATCCATTGTCCTCTTCTTCATCCTAGTTTGGACCTGCCAAAGTTGATGCTCTTTTATGTTAAGATGAGAAAAATAATATTTCTTCATCATCACTACTCTCTAAAGAGGATAAAAATGTCCATTAATTATGGTTGGGTAAGTATCCCAACCCACAATGCTCAGGCTAAGTTTTAGCTTCTGATGGATCTTTAGTACCTTGTTTTCAAAGTCCTATTCCCTTTACCTTGTATTCCAAGTTACAAAGGATTTGCTTGGGGATATGGTAAATATTAGAGAGATAACATGAATCATGTATTTTCTCTATTGGTCATAGATTAGTTCCACGTATTCTTTATTCATCGGTTGTTCCTACAAAATGAAAGCCCAAGTTCCTATATGCATAATCGTTCCTCATCTAGAAGGTAACCCTAAAGCACAAGGGGACTAAGGTATCCTAGACAAGTGTAGGGATAATAGTTCATGGTAATTATTATTGAAGTTTATATTGTTGATATCATCAACCTTTTCTTTACCTTTACTTGACTATTGGCTTCTTCTTCTTGGTTGGTGCTTATTTTCTTATATGGGATAGACCTTAAGGTATCATCTATATAGGGACAAGAAGCATTCAATGAAGGGCATAGTCAACATTTTGAGTTCTTTGACTAGATATTTTGGCAATAGGTAATGGATCTCTATTGGATACTATGCTATACAACTTACCCTACTATTTAAATTTGACATATTAATGGTAATTTAAAGGTACAACCTACATCACATGGATCCATGATCATCCTAAAAGGAGATTATAGTTTAACTCATAGGACAACACAAAATAATGTGTTTATATGTGAGGCCCCACTTTTTTCAAAAGAACTATAGTTCCAACAACTTCTCATTCTTCATTGTCATATATATTTATGACTATGTCTAAATTTTCTATTTCTTGTTGATCCCTATTCTATGGATGAATCTAAGGCTACAAATATTGATTTATGAACAATTATTGATGAGAACCCTTTTAATGTATTTTTCACCAATATTATAAATGCTATATAAGGGAATCTTCCCAAGAATAGAGGCATGTGGAATGTCATTATTAAAGGACATGATGGCATGGTTCACACTTATGGACCCTACAAAATTAGCTAGATTATTAGGACTAACATTTTTAGGTATTGTCTACTTACTTAGAAGCTTGAACATATTTTCTCTATGGCTCGACAATATTTACAACTCAAATATGGAGATTTTAGTTGGTGTGTACTCTAATTATTGTTGGAGGTTAAAAGCTCTTTTATTTTTTTGTTGAGGTTTTAGAACCAAAGGAGGTCCTTTAGAAGTGGCAACACATCTAGGCCACAAAACTAAGGGAGGTCTATTATATGGTTTAGAGGTTTGACCCTTTTCTTTGGCTTGTTGTCTAGTCATGATGCTAACATAAATCATCCCTACCATGTTTTGATTTGGTGAGGGGACATTATTGTATTGGATGAGATTAGTAGCATTTTGTCCATGTTTGGATAAGGGATCCTAAAATATCCCCAAATCTTGGTTGGAAGATGTTGCTTGTTCAAGACCACAAACTACTGGATGACCTTCATCGATAAGGTCTTGTATCACATTTTTAAGAATGATAATTTATTTGTATTATGACCATTTATGTGATGAAAAACACATTGTTGTTTAGCTTTGAACCAAGGAATATTTTACCTATCAAGGTTATGTTGCTTTATATGGGGTAGCTCTATCATATTAGCATATAGTAGTTATGTTAGCATAGAATATAGGGACTAGTTTAACTTAATAAATTTTTTAGGAGGTTTTTCCTAAGTCTTAGCTAGACTTAGTTTACGTAATGTTGCAGTGTTACTAAAATTGCATATCTTAGGATTTTTGTTGGGGTGAGATCGAGTTACACCATCACCCACAACATATTTATTCTTATATTATCTTTTAGTGTTAGAAGAAGATGGTTTTTCGTCTTCTTTCTTGGTTTTTAGTTGCCCTCTATGTTGAAGGGCAACTTCCATTTGCTTGGTGAGATCTATTGCATTGTCAAAAGATACGACATGGGTCATCTCTAGAGGATACGAGATGTGTTCTTGTAAATTATGCATGAAGATAGATAATAGATATCTAGGTAGCAGAGCAAAAAAAAAAATCCTAACCAATGCTCACCATCAAGGTAAGAATTCATTGAGAGAATTATTTTTCATTTATTTTAGTTGATACAGGTCATCAATTGTGCAATTTTCCATAATATAGATGGTAAAATATTGAATGAACATTTCAGCCATATCAAAAAAATTCTTGACTGAATGATGAGGCCATTGGTAAAACCATTCTAAGGTCTTACTACCAAGGCTTGTAGGGAAGAGCTTCAATAACAACATCTTATCATATTTGATGTCATGACATGCAACTCAAAAAATTCTAAGGTGCTCTATGGGGCCACCTTCTCCCTTATACATCCAAAACTTTGGTAACACAAATCCTAGAGGATAAGGTCTATTTGTTAAGGTAAGATCTACAGGTTCATTAGAACAATCTCTATAAGAATATATTTTTGGTGTGCCTCCTTAAATAGAGTTTAATTGTTGTTTAAACTCATGGTTTTCTTTTGCTAATTGTATAGACTAGTGTTTTTATCTTGGAATATATGATAAGAATTGAGATTGAGGATTAACCAAAGGATAATATTGAACATTTGGATGGGATGATCCGAAAGGGATTATCATGTTATTAATTTTGGGATTTTTTTGAACATGAATGTTAGTAGAGGGGATGTTAGTAGGAATAGACATGCTATAGAATGTATTATAAGAAATCAAATTCAAATCATGTGTTGAACCTATGGATGACTGATAGGCTGAGAGATAGGAGGGTTTAGCCTAAATGGCTCTTTATTGGGAGTTATAGATCCTAAAATTCTAGAATATGGAATACTTGACAACCTCCCTCATAAGTTTGTGATGATGATTGAGTCTCGTTTTTGAGCACTCATGGGATTATACCTTGGTTGTTGTAGAATTTCCTTCACAATAAAAATGGGTATTTCCTTTGCCCTTAAGATAGATTTCATGGTTTCTTTATTTCCTCATAGGATAGTTGCAATATGATCCATAGATTTAAATACTACCTATCCTTATTCATTATGAACAAGAGAGAGTTTTAGAAGGAGGATTTTCTTCCTATTCTTCATCAAATATTGGATTTTTTTATCATAGGTTGCTTCTCTAGAAGTTTATATTTTTGCATAATTTGTCACACAATATTTCGAATGATATAAGGAGGTTCATATAGAAGAAAATGAGTTCAATTTATTAAGTTTTGTTTTAATAATTTTTGTAGCAAAGAAGAGAATGTTTTTGATATACTTATGTCACCTTGGAAAAGCATGCCTCATTATGACTCTTGTTAGCCCCCATAATATAATATCCAAGGGAGATAACCGCCAAGGTTCTTATGTTGAGTTACTCAAGGGGTCATTAAATTTTCCCCCGTAGGGCTAACAATTGGTTATATTCTTGTTATATTAATTTAATATGATTTAACTAAGCAAACAAGATTAAGTGATATTGATAATGTGTAGTAAATTTTATCTTGATTAAGGATAAGTTCCTAAGTCAAAGCTTTTTACATAGGGATCCCTATGATGTTTTCACATTGGGTTCACCAAATATGTAGGATGTCAAAAGATGCATGGGAGTGCTAGCCCTATATGTGTTACCTCAAGGCTTTTCAACATGTAGTTAGGAGAACATTGTTGCTAACTTATCATTGGGACTACACTTTTATGTAGTGTTTTATCTTTGGTGGAGAGAGATTCAGGTTCACCAAAGGCTTATAGATTTTCCTAATGTAGTTTGTTATGTTTAATTTAATAGACACCTAGCTTATAGTCATTCCTAGGAACTAATGAATAAGATGTCAATGCAATGCACTATGAGAACAGAGATGCAAATTACAAGAGACTAAGCTATATGCAATTTCACTTTTGATGAGTGTTATCTATGCTATAGAAATAAAACTTTATTTCTTCTTTTAAGAGGCAGGGGTGCAAGAAAGATGTAAGAGTATAATTTATCTTAATGTAAATTATATGTGATTCAAATTAAATGCCTAAGAAAGTGAAACAAGATATTTTATGCTAAGGTTATTTGATTTCCTTTTATATGTGTGTCAAAAATATGAATTGTAAGTAATCAGTAAGCAAACAACATATGCCACAAATTAAAACCTAGAGGATCAAGGGGTACCTACTTGTTTCAGTGTTTAGAGTGAATATATCATTTGTATGTGAATACACCCTCTAATAAATACGTCCAATATCCTATAGATCTTGAACCTAATAAATGTATTATAGTCTACATAATAGATAGAAAAATATATGGATTATGATTTGGAGGCTATCATATAACAAGAAACATGCACCTTCTTGATTAGAACAATTAGACCCCCTACTTATACACAAAATTGAAGCTGGAGGACCTTATAAATCAATGTTGATATGTTTATGGTGAATTTATCACCAATAAATCATGTGGCTAATGAATTATTTATAATACAAAAATTAATCTATCTGAGGTCAATAATAGAGTTATGGAATTATTAATATTACTAAAAATGATACAAAGAAGCAATGATAATTGAACTAGATTTTGGACTTGTAGGGAGATATAGGATTTCTCAAATGAAGAGTGAATATGTCGCTTGTAAAAATTGTAGGTGATGTATTTATTTCAAAAATAGAAAAGATAAAACAAGTACAAATAGATGAAACTATTATTTTGGGTGCCTGTAGCAAATACATTGCCTATCTCAGGTATAGTTGATGAATTTGTGTAAGACAATAATAAAATAAAATAATTGGATTATTAAGATTACCGATCCTTTTCCACTGGTATCCTAAGAACCTAAAAGAAATTTCCTACCTGTAGACCTCCTCAAACACCTATAAAACCATCAAATAAAGAGGCTTGATCATGTAATATGTTAGATGGAAATAAAGGAAGGATAAATACATATAAAACAATTAGAAAAAAAAAGAAATGCTAATCATTAAAATATTATCAAAAATAAATGATTAAAGATGATATCATTGAAATTTGATGAAAAACATGAGATGATCGCTTGCTTGAATATGTCTTCATAGGAAAATTTTGGCAACACTTTGATACGTAAGCTTGATGTTCATTTTTGAAAGAGTTTCAATACAAGAATTCATGATGATAAGTGCCACCCCAAGGGGCCAATTTATAAAAATGAACCACTTGAGGGTTTTCCAAATCAGAGAGGTGAGATGGCTAGGTAGGTAGGCTGATTAGGAATTGATTAGGGGTTGACAAGTTAGGTTGATTGGCTAACAAGATTACCTATAATTGGTTTCCCCCTTTATTATGGCCAGTTTGGGCAGGTGGAGGAAAGTTAGCCACATTCCTACCTATTTGTTGATTGCCTACGATGGTAGAGGTGTCGGGAAGAATGATTTTTGCCTGACTAGTTGTTGTAGGTAAGACTAAATTTTTTGTGTATCAGACATGAATATATCGTCTGTACATATATGACACCAACATATTTGCTAACTCGACATATTTGTAAATTTTACCATTAGAAGTCAAATCTGATAGGAATTTGATGGGTGCTAAATCATGTTGATATTTTGCAAGTTATAATCTGGTTTTTATATGCCAATCTAATAAATCTAAATGTATTTTGATTACTATTATGCTTTATTTATGTGATTTGTGGTAAAACTGATGCATGAGATATATGTAAAACCAAGTGGAATTGTCGTGTTTTCAGAAGATTATATTGTAGGTATGCTTCGGATGTAGCCATAACCAGATGTATACTAAACATTAGGTAAATCAGTTTGTGATAATGCATGTAGCATATGGACTACAAAAAGGCACTACAAAAATATGCTACAAAAATATATTACAGAAAGGTGTTATGGAAAGCACCTACAAAAATGGTCTACTGAAAGGGCGTTGATTAAGTAAACCACTTGATGCATTGGAATTTCATGTTTGATGATAGTATGGCATTATTACGTGTATTACATAGTCAGCGCAATTAGATGACACGATGCCATTGTATACGTGACTTAGCATTTGTTAAATCCGTTATATGATTTGTAATTGAAAGTTGTAAAGTTATTAATTTATTAAGTTGCTTAGATATGGACGTAAGCTTTATTTGTCCCTTCCCATAAAAAGAGGACAAATAATTGTATTACTTTTTTAGCAACTTATTTAAATTTAGGACTTTCAATTATGTTAGTTTAGAAATTACCACTTGGACAATTTCAATTGTAATAAGTCCAAGGTTAGTTGTTAGCGTGTCTTAATTTTAGATTACTTTTGTTATGTAAGTTAGCAACCAAATATTTGAGTATTTTAGATGATATAAAGGTATACATAGAAGACTTATTATAAATGTCTGAGTGATATTATAAATACAATGTAAAGACCTTTGAAAAGGTCTGCTAGTGATTGTCTACAATCTATTGTTCAGGCACTATCATTCGCTTAGTCTTCCATATATTGTACACATGAAGATTTGAAGTTCATCAATAAAGTAGCAACAATTTCTCTCCATGAGTTTGGTAATTGTATCTTTGTAATTTTGTTATGTTGCATTCACTTTTGTAAATCTCCATTTCATTTCTTGCACATGAATTAGCTAGAATAAATATTAGTTAGATGAAAAACAATTTACTGAAGTAAAATAGAGTATAAAGGATAAGACAATAATATCGTCTTCTGGGAGGTAGGGCCCACTCTGGAGCAGTTAGTCCCTTGCTCTGTTCATCCTGACCTAGAGTAGGATTAGTTAAGAAATAGAACTAGTCGTAAAGCATAAATTATATAGATTAATAAATTATTTTTAATTATTTAATGCATTATTATATAATACATGGATCCACACACACAAACTTAGATTAAATCATAAATTGCATTTTCTTTCCATTTAGCACAATTTCATTTCCTGTAACTTTTATTTTTTGTAACCCAAAACTAAGAAAATAAAATTAAGTTAGAGGTTAATTATTATGGTATAATCTATACTGGATTACTATTTTTTAAATTGTTTAGCCTGGATTGACAAATTAAATGTATAGTCTATAGCTCGACATTTTGGCATCATTGTCGGGGAGAACAATGTCATAATTTTTAATCAGAGACTGTTGGGGTGAGAAGGAGACTTACCTGTGTGACTAGCAAGGAGTTCCACGTTCATGTAGCTCAAATTTGGACAATAGGGTTTCAACAAGTGTCTTCATATCAATACTTCTAGGTTCCATTTTCTTAGTATCGATTTTTATTGCTTTCCTAGATTAGCATTTGATTTCTGCAAGTTATTTTAATTTATGGTTGTTACATACTTTGGTCTGGGTCCCTTGACTTGTGAAAACAAGGAGTAGGTGCGACAGTGAGAGCATTACCGAATAGTTCCTAAGCTACCAAGTAGTAACAACTATTTGTATTTCAACACTTTTACTTTCAAGCAAATTTACTTTTCAACATAGTGTGGTTGTTACTAGCTTAGGTTTGGGTTCTCTAACCTTGTGAAAACAAGGAAGTAGGTGTGATTGAGTGACACAATCATAGTGAAATATTCCTAAAAATCAAGTAGTAACAACAACACTTTACTTTCCCTTACTATGCTAAAATTGGCTGGAAAATCAGACCTAGTTTTAGTGGTAGTAAGAATTGTTTTAGAATAGAAATTTTACTTTCCTTGCTATGTTAATATTGACTGAAAATTTAGACCTGGTCTTAATAATAGTAAGACTATTCTATTGAAATTTATTACCTAAAAACAAAAACAAAAACAAAACAAAAATTGAAAAAAAAAAATAATAAGTAAAAGTTGCTAGATGGTAAAGAGTTATTTTCAATCTGCTTTAATAGACCTCAAAAAATTGTTTCTAGAACAAGAAATCAACCTACTTTTTGAACAAAGACATAGGTCATATAGAAAATAGTGGGATTATATGTGGGAACACCTTGATATCATTAGGGAAAGAACACAAGAACTAAGCAACATTGAGAGGATTGACATAGTTAAAGCCCTAGGGCCAGATTATCATTCACCTTATCTTGAACTTGTGAGGAGTTGTGAACGTTGGCTAGGAGATAGGAGAGAAAGTGTAAATTCAATTACATATCCTTGGGGGAAATACTTTGAGGACTCCCTTGTTGTCCACAAATTCCTAGTAGACATAGAAAATAGATAAGTGGATCTAGAATACAACAAAAGATATAACAAGGTTCTTAGAATCGTGTGCTTTAGATAATTATGTCTTGATTTGCGTTACAAATATAGTTTGAATCTCCCATATCAAATGAAAAATAAGATTTTATTGTTCAACTAATTTATCTTGTGAAACGATATTTTGATTTTGAGGAGGAACATTACATGACCCTTGAACAACTAGACCCAATTAATGATATTCACAAGTTGTTTGAGGAATGAATGATTTTTTTTGCAAAAATTTAAGATCTTTACAAATTTATGAGTAGACCTAGAGATTCAAGGGGAAGATTCATTAAATTCTGCAAAGAAAACTCTAGTGAAAAGACTGATAATTCTAAAGATACTAAGATTCCAATAGAAGAACAAGTTGAGCTACCATTGACTCTACTAAATCAAAATCCTAAATCATTTTTATTGCCAAAACCTGAATTTGATAATCACATCGATCCATCAACTATCTTTTTTGAACCTATACCAAGTCCAATCTTAGAATTCATCCAATCAGTCATGGTTGACCAAGCTAGTGAACATGGGGAAGTATATGGAAACCAAAGAGGACATAGGCAAAGGAGTAATGATCATGGATAAATAGAAAATCAAAGAAGAGGTAGGCAAATAAAGACTTTGCCTTCCCAATTTCTTCTTCAAAAGATAGGCTAACAAGAGAACCAAAACCAGTCTTTGTTGTTGTTTTGCCTACCTTCCATGGGAAACCACATGAAGATCTTGATGCTTTTCTCTTTGAGTTTGAAGTAGTGTGTCAAGCCTATTTTTATACCACGGATGAAAAAAAATTAAGACTGTTTCCTTCTACCCTTAAGGATGTAGCTTTAAGATGGTTTATGGGTTTAGGAGAAAGTGTTTGTAACCGATGGGATGGTGATTATGGATTAAAATATATATTCCTTGAAAGATATCAGGATTACTATAGAGTTAGGGATAAGAAATTTGAGCTCTTACGTATGAACCAACGAGAAGAAGAATCCCTTGAGGATTATCTTGAAATATTTTAGTTTGTAGGATCTAGAGTAAATATTGATTTAGATGAAGAAGTCCTAAAAGAACTCTTTCTAAAAGGGTTAAAATAAGATGTCCTTGATGTCCTAAACCTTATGGTAAAAGGGGATATTCATCTAATGGTATTTGAAGATAATGTGAATCTTTGCAGAAATAATTCGAGGAATAAACCTCTAAGGAAAAACAAATACTCATCCACAGGTGGAGTAACAAGAGCATAAATTGGTAATATGTTGGAAAGTTTAAAAACTGATTTACTAAGCACATTAACTACATCTCTTGACCTCGTGGATAAGAAACCAAAAGAACAAGATATTGAGGAGATATAATGTCGTAGATGTAGAAAAAGACAACTTGAGGGAATTCCCTCTCAACATTACAAATATTTTTAATATTTTTGCTTGTTGTAAAATATGTGACAAAAACCATAACACTAAAAACTGTAAGTATATTTTAGCTATGAAATTTGCTATAAAAGAGCCTGAAGTTAAGGAGGCATAGGATGTTTATTTTGTAGCTCAAATAAGAAATGGCTCATTCAATGGTCCATCTAATTGGTCAAATTTCAACTATTACAACCAACAAAAACCTAACCAGATGTTAAATACATCAAATTAGACAAATTAGAACCCATATCCAAATAACCAATACTAGAAGATACCTCCATGGACCCAAATTATGGCCAAAGCATATGGAATTCCACCTCCATGGACTCAAGGAATGTTTGTTCAAAACATTCCTATTTGGAACATGAATGGCCAATATAATCAAGGAGGACCTAGTTGGTCTCAAAATCCACCCCAACAATAGAATTTTCAAAACTAGTTTAGGGGAAAAGCACCTCAAAATCATCCTCAAAATAGACTTCTTCCACCTCCAAAAAATATGAACAACACTACCAAGCAACTACCTTTACCAGCTCAACCAATTCCAATCCTAATAATAACAAGATCGTACAACAAGTCTATAAAACAAATGAGACATGTTCAATATTAGTGGTACCTTGCCAACAGATCCATTTAAGGTCTGGAAAAGTGTTGTAAAGTAATGTAACTCTCATAGAAGTTGAAGAACATACTAAAGAATTGTTTGAAAATGTAGACAAAAATGAATAAGAAATAGAAAATTTACCAGAAAATATTCCATAAAAATAAAAAGATATCCAAACCCCTCAATGGAAAGAAATGAAAATTCTATTTCCT
The DNA here is from genome assembly GCA_028583015.1 of Wollemia nobilis. Classification (NCBI taxonomy): domain Eukaryota; kingdom Viridiplantae; phylum Streptophyta; class Pinopsida; order Araucariales; family Araucariaceae; genus Wollemia; species Wollemia nobilis. The sequence goes on along the minus strand of JAQPPZ010017116.1, from coordinate 6,285,899 downwards.
GAAATATTTGCAATACCTAAAGAACCCTCTAAACCATATTTCAATTTCCTTCAAGAGTTAGAGTTTTATTACCATTAAATTGATAAATAATATTTACATGTCCAATTCAAGAAGGAAAAAGAAGAATGAACCTCAAACTATCCAAGTTATTGGACAATTATCAAAGATAATGATTGAAGGTAGGTTATTGCCAAAATATATAGACCTTGGAATACCTATACTTACAGTCCATATTGGTGATACAACCTTGCATAATGTCTTAATATATTTAGGGGCTTCCATCAACGTTATGACCAAAGAAACAACAAATTCTTTAGGGGTATACAAATTGCAACCAACCTCTATAGTGCTTCAACTTGCAGATAGATCTACCATCAAACCAAAAGGAAAATTAGAATACATCATAGTCTCTGTAATCTCATGGGAGTATCCTATAGACTTTATGATATTACAACCTAATAAGAAGCTAGGGGAACATCCTGTGATCCTAGGATGTCCATGGCTTGCAAAAGTTGATGCTTACATTAGTTGTAGATCTAGCAATATAGATATTTCCAATGGAAAGCACACTAAATATTTGAGCCTATTTCCTAAGTCAACATTAGATAAAGGATTATCAAAAAAAAATTGGTATGATTTTCCTAATGATTTGGATGCTATTCAAACTTTACCAATTAATGTGTTAGGTGAATATTTGCAACAAGAAATTGAGGGACCCTTAGGACCAATTTTTGATGAAGAACAGAGTATTAATTATCCAAATGAACTTATTATATCTAATTATGAAGCAAGTACAAGTCAATCTCATCAATTAGTGCCCTATACCTATCAATTAAATGTTCTTGAACATGAAATATTGGGAATAGATGCAAATGTTGAAAATTGTAAATAGATAGACATCACATCTAGGAAGACTTTGAATATTAATAATGAGCTTACAAGAGTTCAGGAATCTCAATTAATAGAAGCACTTAGAAAGCATCAAATAATATTTGCATGGAATTATGAGGACATGAAAGGAATTCATCCAAATATTTGTACCCATCGAATCTTCATTCAAGAAGGTTGCCACCCAGTGAGACAACCTCAAAGAAGACTAAATCCAGCTATGAAAGACATAGTTCAAGAAGAAATTATTAAGCTTCTAAATGCAGGATTTATATATCCAATTTTTGATAGCCAATGGGTGTCACCATTAGTAATAGTTCCTAATAAGAATGGTAAATGGAGGATTTGTGTAGATTATAGAGAACTAAATAAAGTAACAAAGAAAGATTATTTTCCTTTACCATTCATTGATCAAGTTCTTTATACCTTGGATAGAAAGAAATATTTTTGGTTTTTGGATCGTTTTAGTGGATACAATCAAGTCTCAATAGCAAAAGAAGATCAATAAAAGACTACTTTCATATGTCTTGTAGGAACCTATGCTTATAAAGTTTTACCTTTCATATTATGCAATGCACTTGCTACCTTTCAAAGGGTTGTTTTAGCTATTTTTTCTGATTTGATTAATGAATGTGTAGAAGTCTATATAGATGACTTCATAGTCTATGGTAACACTTTTGAAGAAACTCTATCAAGCTTACAAAATTTTTTGGTTATATGCCAAGAACAAAACCTATCTTTAAGTCATGAAAAGTACTTCATGATGATGAGAGGAGGCATTGTTTTAGGACATTACATATCTGAAGAAGGTGTTAAAGTAGATCCTATAAAAATCCAAGTTATTCAATCCCTCCAACCTCCAAAAACACAAACAAATATAAGGATCTTTTTAGGACATATAGGATACTATCATAGATTCATTAAAGATTTTAGAAATTTTTCCTCTCTCATGCTTAAGGTCTTAACTAAAGAAAGTGAATTAAATTGGACTGAAGCATGTCAGGAAGCCTTTGAAGTTATAATGAACAAATTGACTACTGCTCCAATTCTAAGGGGACCAAATTGGAAATTGTCCTTTCAAATACATTGTGACTCTTCAGGATATGCAATAGGGGCAATACTACAATAAATAGAGAATAAAATACCTTATGCTATCTATTATGTGAGTAAAAATTTGCATGGGGCTGAACTTCATTACACAATTATTGAAAATGAATTCTTAGTTGTAGTTTGTGCCATTAATAATTTCAAACATTACATAACAAGGTATGAAGTATTTGTTCACAATGATCACTCTGCTATAAAATACTTAATGAATAAAGCTATATTAGGAGGAAGAGTGGTTATATGGCTTCTCTTGTTGCAAGAATTTAATATCATAATTATAGATAAAGTAGGTAAAGATAATATCATTATCGATCATTTATCTCGTATACAAATATTTTATGATGATGAGTTAATTCATGATAATTTCTCGAATGAACATTTGTTTGCTCTTGCTATTTTTACCCCTTATTATGTTGACATTGTAAACTACTTGGTAAAAGGAAAAATACCTCAAAATTTTACACCACATGAGCATAGAAAATTAATACATCAGAGTGCCCCTTATATGTGGATTAATGGAATCTTGTTTAAGTCTTTCCCTAACCATGTAATTAGAAGATGTGTGCAAGAAGAGGATGTATATGACATCATTAGAACAAAACATGAAGAACCTTGTGGAGGTCATTATGCCACCCAAAGAACAACTAGTAAAATATTTCAAACATGTTATTATTGGCCTACTATGAATAGGGATACCCATAAATTTATTGATAGATGTGATGCTTTTCAAAGGGCTATTAAACCTACACCTACAATGGAGATGCCTTTGGTCCAAAAATGATGTTTGAACCATTCCAGAAATAGTGGATTGATTTTGTTGAACCAATAGATCCTCCAAGTGCAGGCAATAAACACATACTTGTGTGCACAAATTACGTTACTAAGTGGACTAAGGTAAAAGCCTTGCCATGAGCACAAGTTGAATCAATTTTTGATTTTCTATACTCACAAATTATGTAATGCTTTGGAGCACCTAGAGAGCTAGTTTCAGACCATGGGTCTCAATTCCTCTCCAAAGTAATAGAACACTTTGTTAACATCTATCAAATAAAACATAGAAAAACTTCACCATACCACCCTCAAGTTAATGGACAGGTAGAAGTAACAAATGGGGAACTTGAAAAGATAATAATAAAAATTGTATCCTTTAGCAAGGTTGATTGGGTGAAAATATTAAAATAAGTTATATGGGCATTTAATACAACTTGGAAAACTACCACAGGTTTATCACCTTATGAAATGGTTTATGGCAAGCAAGCTATTGTACCTATTGAATTTGAAATAGAAACTCTTCGCACAACGGTACAACTTGACATGAATTTGGATCAAGCACAAAATTCTAGATTGGAAAAATTAAATATTCTAGATGAAAAATGATTAGAGGTATTACACATGATTGAATTAACTCAAAAACAAAGAAATACATGGCATGATAAACATATTGTACCACGAACATTTTAGCCAAGATATTGGATCTTTTTGTTTGACTCTCGCTTAGGACAAGATGGCTAGGACCCTGTGATGTTGAAGAAATATTTGGGAATGGTACAGTTAAAATTAAGCCTATTGATGATTCAACAAGAATATTACTAGTTAATAAACATAGGCTTAAACTCTGTAGGAAGTCATTATCTAAAGAAGAGGTTATAAACCATTTTAAGCAACAGGTTAATTTGGAATGTATTTTTGAACTATAATCAACTACTATTAAATAAAAGTTTCTATTTTCTATCCTAAGAAACAAAAATATTATCTACTAAATAAAATTATTGCTATATATTTAGTAAATAAGTACAGTCATTATCGATGATGTGACCCGAGTTCAATATCCATGAGTGTGGTCTACTGGCAAGGACACCACTTGCATTATCGATGATGTGACCTGGGTTCAATCCCCATGGTGGATGTGTATAAGAAGTATTACTCAAAAAAAAGTATAATCATTAAAAAATGTAGTATAATCAATCTCCTTGTTTGGATGAGCAAGGCACCAATAAATAAGATGGATGGCAAAAATATTTACACTACTTGGCCAATGAAAGAAGATTATCATGGAATAGTAACATTTCTTGAAAATAAACTAGAATATCACTCTATGTTCTTTAAATATGCTTCCTTTGTTTCATGATGGAGTTCTAATATCTACAATGTTTTCATCTTATTATTCATCACTTTTCAATCATAATATCAAGTTTAAGAAAGAAGTCAAATTTAGTGTGTGAAGGCATGCTCTTACCTTATGGGAAGGAGGATAACTAGTCATGATAGTGTCATTATTTAAAAAGCAAGGTAGTGAAAAACCTTGTAGCCCATAAATAATAAAAAGGGAAGAGAAAGAACTATAAGGATAGAATTACATTTCCATCTAGATGGAGATGTGATCCGAATCCTCAGAGTTCCACTTCATTTTTCAAATAATAATAATAATAACAACTGTAAGGATAGAATTACGTTTTCATCCATATGGAGATGTGATCTGAATCCCCAAATTTCTAACTTCTTTTAAATAAAAATAAAAGGTCGTAAGGATAGAATTACAATTCCATCTAGATGGAGATGTGATCTGAATCCCCAAAGCCTTAATTTTTACTTATAGGGACAAAGCAGTAAGGATAGGGTGACAATTCCCATTAGGAATTTGATAGAGTGGTTGGGAATCCAATTCCCCAAAGCTTTGCACCCTTGTAAGTTTAACAAATAAATGCACATCTCTATAAAAATGGGCTATGAAATGTCAAATAAAAAATGATACCAAAGTGACTATCTTATTCCTCCTCTTCCAAAATAGGTTTTGAGTGTGTCCAAACCATTGATGGAGACCTATTTTGCAAACCAAAATATTGATGATTGAGATTGGGTTAAATTCATCATTATTATTCTCTCACACATAACTCCTCAATGAAGCTAAAATAAGTAGAACAAGAAATTGATCTTTCTAGGGCATTGGAAGGATTTGTTATTAGACCATGGAATATTTTATTAAAAGGTCAAGGAAGGAATTAATGTCTATGCATAACATCTTTGCTACTAGGAACAAGCAATACCATTCTAAGAAGATTTATTATTCTACAAACTTACTTGATGGTTGGACATGAATAAATAATTAGCATATAAAGTAAACACCCCAATATTCTTGATTAGGTAAATAAAAATAATATTAAAATAATAATAATAAAATAAATAAATTATATAGAAGACTCTCCATAAAATAAACTTTATAAAAATTTCTCTCCTTATCCTATTTTGGCTATATAGCCAAAAATATATTTTAGGGGAGAAGTAAAGGCTTAAAACAATAAAATCCATGATATACTTTGGGGGAGAGAAAAAGGAACAATTTGGGATGAAATCAGGCAAGTATTTCCATGTTCCTATAATTGATTTTTGTAGCTAGTTTTCATAACTAGTTTTCGTAGCTACTTTTTGTAGTTGGTTTTCATAGATATTTTCTATAGATGTTTTAGGAGTGTTTGAATTCATAAAAAAATTTAAAGTAATTGGTTGTTAGATTTGTATGTGATTAAGGACACATGGCAAGATGTAATCAAATGATGCAAGATGATTTTTATTATTTCTCATTTATAAATGCCTTGACATGGTAAAGTGTGCACGGGTGTTCAAATTTCTACAAGTGATTTGTACGTAATTTAGAACACATGTCATGATAGCAAGAACGTCTTAAGAAAAATATTATTTTTCATTTACAAATGTTTGACGAGGAAAAGCAAACTTGCGCAATATCCCTACCATGAAAACCATGGCATTAATATTCTAATTTTATCCCATGAAGTATGGCATGAAAATTCAAATGATGGAGTAACCTTGGAAGCTATGCATAACAGGTTTGGATGATCACAAGGCATGAATTAACAAGCTGAAAAGGATAAATTAGAGATTTCCAACAAAATAGCCTAAAGCATGTGAGCGATGACATGGATATTTACAAACGGCTTATGGCTGGAAGTGCCACACGAACTACCAATCGTGCACATCATGACTCATAGCATAGAGAGGAATGGTGCAGACATCCAAAGCTTGAACAATACATATGCAATATTGGTTTTAAAGTTTGATGGAAATTTTGATCGAAATGCATGTGAATTATACCTTTGAAGAAGCTAATACAGGTAGCGTAGCAATTCAAAGAATGGAGCGGGGGTAAATAATAAGTTTTTGTTGTCTCTTATATACACCATGAAATAAAATTTGTTTAAGAATAAATTATAATTAAAAAAATTATATACGCCAAAGAAAAATTAAAATAAAAATTCTCCTATCCCGACCAACGACACATCAAATTACCATCTTGCACCTAGGAAAATATGGTGAGATAACATGGCGCCAGGATAGTGTGGCATGGTCTTTTTCAAGGGAGGACAATTTTTGTGTATAGGATTGATGATTATAGATACTTGTCCACAAGAACTAATGAGGCAAACCGATGCAAATTGAGTATGGAATTTGTCGATCAAAATTTTGATTGACGAACAATTTTTTTTAAGAGTAAATCAAACAACAATCAACATGCAAAGTAACCCTAACTTCATCAAAGCTTCCTCTATGAAATAACAAGTGGTCTACGATCAACTTTCTGCACAACCCATCGTAGTTAGGAAGATGATGATTCACTGTGAAATGCGACTAGCTGTAATGGTGAAATTATAGTTGGGTGACAAAAAGAGAATAAGCTAGGTCGGATGACATCAACTAGGGTAGAAAGAAGACTATAAGTAGTCTGAAAACTGTATGGGAAATCAAAATTACAATTTTTATTTTCTTTCTTTCTCATTGATGAAAACACTGAAATTTTTTTGCAAAGATAATGAGTGTTTTTTAAATGTATGTAATGTTTGAATTTTATTGTTAATCAATGCATGCATATGTTTCAAAATTTTATTTTTGTAGGTCTTCATCTATCGATATAATTTGGGAACCAAAACCATATCACTTTCTATTCCATGTTCCCTTGTTTACCTACCCTACTATCATGCCAAGATCCACCTTCCAAAAACGTAGCAAGCCCTCATCCATGAGCACCCAAAACCCTAGCAACCATGTCAAAAAGTTATTTTATAAAGCACACTGGTGGGAAGCAGTTTACTTTAAATTGCAATCCCATGACCATGGTAACCCATGCAGGTGGGGTCAAAACTAGGATTACCCTCAGCTTAATTTCTCAAGTCTTGAGTCTCCTGGAGGTTGGCCAAGAATATTACAAATCCACTTACAAGGGTGTAGACCAAATGATAACTATATTTTGGAAAAAGTGTGCATTTTTAAGAGACAAGGAAGGGTGGATCAAAGGTATAGGCACCTCTTCACTCCCTTTGAAGTGGAAGGAGTCTACCACTATTTTTATGAAATTCTTTACGATTGAGGGAAGGTTATCTATTTGTGGGGGATACCACTTAAAAATGATGATAAATATCAAATATTCCAACTGCAAAGACTGTGTCATTAACTTGCTCTACTTTTTATACATATCCCTAAAAACTGCTATTACCAGAGTTAAACCTAGGACGTCCAGTGATGAACCTAAATTTCACCTAATTTCCCATCATGGGCTTATAAAATTACTATTTTTGCATAAAACTTCTAAAACTGAAATTGTTTGGAATAGAGTGGTCGAGGAAGCAAACATGTCCATCTATTTTGAGTCGAGTAAGTCAAAATCTGATGAGGGCAATGAATCTTAAGAACTTATCGATTATGAGAGTCAGGAAGAGGAGGAGCCTCCGATGCACAAGTGTTCTACCCGTACCAAGTCATTGAAATATCCTCCACCTGTAAGAAAACCTAGATATGAAACCTATGATCCTAAAAATCTTGAGGGAGAAAAAATGTTTAATCCATGATTGAGTCCACCTACCTCTAATCCTCCTATCGAATCCTTGATTTAGATTCAAACATGATAAACCTTTTTGAGCATCAAGTTGGAAAAGTTCAAGAATGAGTGTTCAGAACATGCAACCTGAGTGAAAACAGCTTCGACTCATCAGCTTGAACTCCTAAAGTAGATTTGTGCAAATAAGGTGATGAAACTGGTTGAACCAGTTGACCAACCAATAAATATCAGTGGCATCCCCAAATAAAAGCTCCACATTAGGGAGAAATATAAAGAAGTTAGTAAAATATTCTAAGCACTTTAAGTCAGTCAAAAAATTTAATAAGGACAACTCACTTTCATTGTTGGATCATGTGCTTCAGAATTATCCTACACATAGCACTCATAAACCAAAGTCATTCGTTGAATATGGAATGCCTCGCAACATCAAAAAGGTGATTAACCAAATCACCAAATTCGTAGGTCTGTTACCACCTCTAGATGTGCAAGATTTACCGCATGATTTAGGAGATAAGGAGAAGGAGCCTGAGGATGTTACATACATAAAGACTATGGCTATTGAAATACCACTTGATTCCAAGAGAGTGAAGACACAAGTCGAGAAGGTGAAACACGAGAAAATACTACCAAAAAAATTTCCAAACCCCATCCGAGTTTTAGCTCAGAATAGATCTAAGCAGCATTAATCCTTGGGAGAAGAAAGAAAAAAAATTATCATATTTAATTTCAAAACTTCATATTTGCAGTCGTATATTTGTTATGTTTTGTAGTAGTTTGTTTAATCATGTGTGAAATGATTTATCAATCATAATTGCTATGTTTTATGTTTTTAGTCTTTTATTAGTTATATTTGCAGTTTTATTAGAATGCATTGGCTGTGTTGAATATTACTTTTACAATTGCTTTATTTTGTATGCATGAGGACATGCATTTCCTTTATTTTGGGGAGAAATGATGGGTGCTAAATCAAGTTGATATTTTGCAAGTTATAATCTAGTTTTTATATGCCAATATAAAAAAACCTAAATGTATTTTGATTACTATTATGTTTTATTTACATGATTTACGATAAGACTGATGCATGAGATATTGAGTGCTAAATGTTTATTATTTTATGTAAAACCACATGGAATTGTTGTGTTTTCGAAATATTATATTGTAGGTACACTTTGGGTGTAGCCACATCCGGATGTAGACTGAAAATCAGGTAAATCAATTTGTGAGAACACGTATAGCATATGGACTATGAAAAGGTGCTACAGAAAGATGCTACAAAAAAATGTTACAGAAAGGTGTTACAAAAAGCATCTAGAGAAAGGGTCTACTGAAAGGGCATTGACCGAGTAAACCACCTGATGCATTGGAATTCCATGTCTGATGATAGCATGGCATTATTACATGTGTTATATAGTTAGTATAATTGGATGACACGATGCCATTGTATATGTGACTTAGCATTTGTTAAATACGTTATATGATTTGTTATTGAAAGTTGTAAAGTTGTTAATTTATTAAGTTGCTTAGATATGGACGTAAGTTTTATTTGTCCCTTCCCGTGAAAAGAGGACAAACAGTTGCATTACTTTGTCAACAACTTATTTAAATTTAGGACTTTCGATTATGTTAGTTTGGAAATTGCCACTTGGACAATTTCAATTGTAATAAGTCCAAGGTTAGTTGTTAGCGTGTCTTAATTTTAGATTACTTTTGTTATGTAAGTTAGCAACCAAATCTTCGAGTATTCAAGATGACAGAAAAGCATACATAGAAGAATTTTATTGTAAATGTCTAAGTGACATTATAAATACAATGTAAAGACCTTTGAAAAGGTCTGCTAGTGATTGTCTACAATCTATTGTTCAAGAACTATCATCTGCTTAGTCTGCCATATATTGTATGCATGAAAATTTGAAGTTCATCAATAAAGTAGCAACAATTTTTCTCCATGAGTTTGGTAATTGTATCTTTGTAATTTTGTTATGTTGCATTCACTTTTGTAAATCTCCATTTCATTTCTTGCACATGAATTAGATAGAATAAATGTTAGTTAGATGAAAATATAATTTATTGAAGTAAAATAGAGTAGAAAGGATAAGAGAATAATATTATCTTCTAGGAGGCAAGGCCCACTCCAGAGAAGTCATTCCCTTGCTCTCTTCATCCTGAATTAGAGTAATATTAGTTAAGAAATAGAACTAGTCGTAAAGCATAAATTATATAGATTAATAAATTATTTTAATTAGTCAATGTATTATTAGATCATACGTGGATCCACACACACAAAATTAGATTAAATCATAAATTACATTTTATTTCCATTCAGCACAATTTCATTTTCTGTAACCCGAAACTAAGGAAATAGAATTAAGTCAAAGGTTAATTATTGTGGTATAATCTATATTGTATTACTATTCTTTAAATCATTTAGTCTGGATCGACAAATTAAGTGTAGAGTCTATAGCTCGATAGAAGTTGAAGAATTTGGACTGGATGAAAATATGCTAGCTTAAAAGTGTATTCGATTTTTGGAGAATTTGCTATTGTTGGGTTTTGACTACAAATTTTGAGGTTGAGTCAATTGTTATGGTTGAGTTGATCTTTTTGTGGGTTTATGTCAAGAATTGGTGTAAGTTAGATGGTTTGATATTAGGTATCTATATTAGCCAATGTAATCTACCTTTATTTTAGACTCCCCTAGTAGGATAAGCTCTAACTACTTTAAGTTATATTAAATTGAAATGACATAAACTTGTAATTCATCATCAAATAGTTGTTTCTATAAACCAAAAAAATCCAAGGTAAGAAATTTAGCTTAAACTATTGGATGCATGACAAATTTTGCAATTGTTTTCCATAAATGAAAATAAGTTGTGTGATAATGGCATCATTTATCATTCAATCTATTACTTTTCTCCAACAAGTTAAGGAACATGACTCTAGACTCTATGGAGAAGAGCTAAAGTAGCAACTATAGTATTTAGTAAATATTTAGCTTTAGGTTGAGGATCTATCATGTCATACTTTAATATAATGCAAAATTTTGTGGAATAATGGTTTGACAAGATAATATATAAGATATTATTAACAAGACAACCATAATGATGGTCAAAAGTATGTATCTTGTATACAATGGTCATGACTTTATTTGGGTCTTTCATAAACCTATTAGTACACTAATAAAGCTTAGTAAACCATGGAGAAGATAATTAATATTAACTTTGGATTGAGACCAAATGATCCCAATTTATTATGCATATAGACAATGGTTCTCTCTAGTTCATACACCACCATGTGGGATTATAGTCAACAATTTTTTGAGTATTATCCATTGTGTTGAAATCACCATATATTAACTATATGAATAGATATAAGAGATTTATTATAATATAATTATTATGAATAATATACCAAAAAATAATATTTACAAGCCCTCTCGCATTTTAGGACATAATAATATTAAAGAAATTCAATGAAGACACATACATTCCTCAATATCATCACCAAGGTTATTAAGGACCTTGTAAGTATTCCTTATAAACTATTGTTGACTTGTATACATGATATCTTCCAAACAAATTGTTGGAGATTTTTAAAAATATATTTGTTTGTGGGAAAAAGGGGATATCTCATAAAATTACACAAATTACTATAAGATATACTTAATACCTGAACCATGAAAACAAAAAGCAATAATTACAAAATTAAAGCTGAAACTATCTTGACCAAAGTAGAAACTAAGAGATAATATTCAACAAAAATACCACACAAAGCATATGCTAGGTTAAGTCCTAATGCAGTAAAATAAATTGCTTGATACCTAGGGCATCAAGGACCATACCATTCATAAAATAATTATAATAGAGGACTCACTTCTATTCTATCTTGTTTGCAATGTCATCATGATAAAAAGAAGAGATCACACCTAGAATAAATGTAGAGGATTTGATATACCTCAAAAATTGATCCTTGAGTGATGACTCTTGATCTTTGACTACAAATCCTAGTGGAGTGTCTTGCCCTCCTCTATGGAAATTAAAGAACCAAAATTTGATGGCTTTGGTTGTACTTGCAAGGATGAGAGAGAGAGAGAGAGCAAAAGGTGCACTTGCAACAAAGGCAAAAATATTTGAGAGCAATGTTAGAAAGAATATGTAAATGGTTGTAGTGGCTAAATGTATGGTGAGAAAATAAGGAGATGAAATGGGTATTTATAGCAAAAGAAAAGAATAACTTTCCTTTTTAAGGTTGATAATTGAATTACACTCACTTTAGAGCCATAAAATCACAATTGTCAACCCAAACAATGTGTTTTCTTAATCCTAGACATAAAAACATGCTAGGATCATGATCATATATTGAAACTCTAAAATTTAATCAATGACTACAATCCCCACTTAAAGTAGTGATCTTAGCACCATTTATTATTAGGATGAATGCATTAGAGGACATGTGCAAATACGTTTCTTAGTCATGAATCTATCATTATTTTAGGATTTTGAGAAAAATTATAAGCAAAAATAACTAAGGAAGATGACAAAAAGATAATAACTAGACAAAGGAAGAGAATCAAAACCATTGGCCAACATGGCTCATCGTCATCCTATCTAAGGACTAACAAAATTATTCCATCCTTATCTCATATATAGGAGGGTGTGACTCTCCACCATCTACAAAAGTTAGTTGTTATTGTTTGTTTTTTAACAAATTTATATTGCTCCTCCCTAAGGACCATAAGTGACACTATAAGGGAAATCTTAATCTTAAGTTCTTAGGGAAAAAAGAGCAATAGGCAATAGTCAAATCAACAAAAATAAAAATTCTATGATAAGGAACAAAAGCAATAATTTTTTTGTCTTGATCCTATTGTCTATGCAAAAATACACATTTTTTAAAATAAATAGTAGAAAAATGCAAAGACAATAAAAAATGTAAAAATAGAAGGGAACATACCTAATACTTACCTAGATGTGCCCCAAAAATTTTGGCCAAAAGAAAAAATATAGCTTACCCCATGTAGCTTGAGAAGAATTTACTTGCAAAAATGCTCAAAGCACTAAAAAATACTAATTAGGTGCAAAATGAACAAAAACAGAGTGCATAGATGAGTTCAAAATAAGCCAAAACCCCTAAAGGCACTATCCCTATGATATCCCTACAAAACTTAAAAAAAAAAATACATAGAAAACCATTGTTATGATAAAACCTTCAAAAATAATATAGGGGGTTAACAAGACGGCGGTTGTGTTGGAAGCCTTCGCTGATAGTTTGAACCCTGTCAGCTGCGCTGACAGTTACTAAAAATTTGTGATTGTAACCAATTCATCTATAACCAAAAAAAAAATCTTAATTTTTAATTTAATTTTTATGCATACTCCTAACCTTCCAATGAACACCATTCTTTCGCATGACCTTTAATTTGAGTGTAAAGATAGTAGAATGAACACCATGCTTTTGCATGACCTTCAATTTGAGATTAGAGATAGCGGATAGTGAGTAGATGTAGAGATGATGCTAGAGATATATGTCCCTCAACTTTCCCTTGAGAGATAGGTGTAAGATTTTCCATATTTTGTCATGTTGTTGTCTAGCACCTACAATTCTCTCCCTAATGATACCTTCCCTCATGCAAATGGTTGAGGTAACTCTACCAAGCACTCAAACCACATCACTATAGTTAGTCTTGTTACAAAAGTTGTAAAAAAAAATTAAAAATCAAATGCAATAATATTTCATCAAATATACATTTATCATTTTACAAAATGACCATATAATTATAAAATAAATTGCATGTTATGATAGTAATCATTTTATGCCAAATCATCATTGTCCCATGTTGCCACAATTCTATCACATGCATAAAATAAGTTGTCATAAATAGATTTATTAGAAATGTGGTTGTGACAACTTTCAATTTTGTTAAGGTTTGGCTTTGTCTTCAAGATTTTTAAGCCATAAAATATTTTGTTTCATCCTTCAATTATTGTACCAAAATATTAGCATTTTTGTAACTTAATCTACATACTTGATTGATGTTGATATGCAATTAACATGCTTTTAACCTCATGTTTGATCACATTATTAACTAAAATGAAAATGGTCAAATGAGGACATTTTGGAAATTGAATTTCAATTTTAAATTTTTATCTGTTTGATATTTGTTTTTTACTATTAAGTAACCACACACTGGAGAGTTGTGCAATTTGAAAAATATATCCTCTTGTGCATATGAAATAAGTAAAATATCATTATAAATTAAAATATCGAGGCACTCACTAATATAATAATATTTTTTGATACATACGGGAGTTGGTTACATCCACACAATTTTTAATAATTGCCAAGTGCAGGGTTCAAACCACACGGGCTACCCCCAACAAGCCTATACCAACTCGTTATTTTATAACCCGAAGTGAAGAGGGTCATCGATCGCTTGGGATTCGTATTATCATCATAAATTTGGCATGCACTCAAAGGATTCAAAGTATACTACTACCTTTGCAAACAGGTATGCCCCCAAGGTTTGAACCTAGGTCTCTTCTGGGTAAGTGCCTGTCCAGACAGACAATTACCAATCCACCTAGCCCTTAGGGGCAAAAGGTCTTATGGTAGCCAATGTGATTTGAATCGAAGTTGCGATACAGATAGCATATCTCATCTGGCCACCTCACACCAACTCGACTACTCACTCACCCTTAAAACTTTGATTTAGGTTGGGCACTAAAGAAACCCTTAAACCCCTGGTCACAAACAACAAGGAATGGATTTTTTGTGTATCTGCAGCAAGGAGTAGGAAGGAGCGAGAATCGTACCTGGATCGGCTACAACCAACACCCTTTATTAAGTTCACCATGATCAACCAACTCACCTACTCAAGCACCCACTAATATAAATGCAAGTATAATACTTATTTGATCTTTTAGATTTTTTTTTTTGATAGGTAACAGATTATTTACAGCGGGTTTTTTGAATAGGATCCCAAAACCTTAATTACAGTAGTAGCCGAAGCATTGAAAAAGAAAACAGAAAGAACGTCCCAGCCCCGGGGCCCTGGAAACTACAGAAAACAAAAAGCCACAAAAAACTTTCACAAAACCGAGATTCTCCATAGAAACCAGCATCCTCAAAAACCAAGAATCTTTGAAACGACAAAGGCCAGGTGGGCCTAGCTAACTGGGCCCTGAGCCGTTCTCAGCCCGATCGGACTGCCGCTGAACCTCGGCAGAGCTTTCCTCCAGCTTGCGACAGAGCTCGGATAAAGCCTTGGCGGCATGAGAAGCGGCTTGGGCAGCAGTGTTGAGGGAACTGATCGCTGTATCCAGGAGGCCCCTGAGCGCCAGCTTCTGCAATTTATCGTCGGACTCGGAGCTGATCACAGTGGGCTCCGGGATCTCTGATTTAACGTTCTTGGAGCTTCCCGCAGCCCAGCTGGGCCCGGGGGATGCCCTTTTGCGGCCAGAGCTAGGAGGCAGGGCCCCGTCAGGGCCTTTGCTCGACGCCCTGCATTTGTGGGTAGGCCTACGACGCTTCAGGGAAGAGGAATCGTCGGGAGTGGGGGAGCCCTTGGCGGCAGGGGAACCAGTGGGAGAAATGCCTTCTTCAAGGGGCGGGACAGATGAGAGGGGGGAATGTTGTGCAGCTGGGGTTGGTTGGCCAGGGCATGCCTATAGAGGACAGCCATGAGCCCCTGGTGCATGGGTCGGGAATGGTTCCTGCGAGCACGATCAATGGTCAAACCCAGAGAGTAGAAGAGGAAACGCGGAGTGCTGATGAGGGTTGCTCCTCGAAGATGATTGAAGTAGCTTAGATGAAAGCTATACAGTCGCTGCTCTGGATCGTCACAGGTAATGTATTGCATTATCGGGACGATGGCTTCGTCGAAAGGCATCGGGAGGTGAGAGCGGAGCAGGTTTGCTTTGTCCCACTGATGGTCTGGGAAGCGGGAGAGCTCCTCTTCCCAGTTGTGCTTGTCACGCCTGACAACGCGGCCTTTCTCTTCGTGGTGGAGGCCGGTGACCTCCGTGAGGAAATCCTTGGAGACTTTGAAATGGAGACCCTTGACTGTAACTTCGCCATCGTTCCACGTATCCAGGAAACCCTGGGTGATCTCGTCCTCATGGCCAACGAATTTACTAAAAAATGGGGTGAATTTTTTAGCATCGAAGAATAAACGGGCGGGACCGCTCAACTCAAGGACAGGGGGCTCCAGGAAGACAGTTTTGGAAGCCATGGGGGCCGAGCTGGCAAGGTGGGGACAGAGGGGGCAGAGAGTGCCAGACCAGGGGAGAGGGAGCAGGGGATGGAGAACGCGACAGCGGGATGGGACAGCGAGGGGAATATAAAGGCCGTGCGGGGGCCTTTGAAGGGGAAGCGCCGCCAGCTTTGGAAAGGGGCACACGCGGCTGGAAGCGACACGACGGGGAAGGGGCTGAGGGGGCGTGCCAGACTGCTGACACGCGAGGATGGGAAAGGGCCACTGCCGAAGCGCCAGATGCCTAACTCTGAGCGGGGGAACACGGGAGAGAACCGCGTCGGACTGGACCGCGATCGGGTTGGCATGGCACGGGGATCCGTAGTCACGTAGATCGAAGCGAGAAGGACGGGGAGGTCCGCCATGCATAGAAAAATGGGTCTACCAGAGCTGCCAGCTGGCCAACGTGGGCAGCTGACGAGGCAAGGGGCACGGGCCGCCACGAGGAGGATCGGGATGATCCCCTCGCGGACAGGGTGGCCAGCCGACGGGTCGACACGGGGCGAGAAGCACCGGTCATCAGAAGCGCACGTCGGGGGGACTTCGTCGCCCTGCCACGGGGAAGCCTAGACACCAGTGATAACAGCATGGTCGGGATGGTCCTGCAGCACAATTTGGACTAGGCCTGCAGGGAAGTGCGAGGTCCAGGTGGTAAATTCTTTGGCGGTAATGGCTAGATTTGCCATGAGGTCAGCAGCCCTGTTGCCTTCTCTGAAAACATGCTGAAAGGTGTGGTCGGGGAAGCTCTGAAGAATGAAGAGGGCCTCCCGGATGGAATTATGGAATCGCCAGGAACAGGACTCAGGCTTGCTGGCGGCTCTGATTACGACTTGGGAATCGCCTTCGATGATGATTTTCGGGGGGGAGCCCCTGAGAGCCGAAAGACCACTGAGCAGGCCGGCAGCTTCGGCAAAATTGTTGGTTTGCCTGCCCAGCGGGACCGCGAAGGCAGTGACCAGATTCTCGGAGCAATCTCTGATGACCCCGCCCGCCCCAGAGGGCCCGGGGTTGCCTTTGGAGGCACCGTCGAAATTGAGCTTAAGCCACCCGGGGGAGTCCACCTGGTTAGGGAGCGCCGGGAGGGGGCGGGAGGGGGAGCGGGGGGGAGAGCTGAATGCCGAGGGAGGAGAGCAGGGAGGCTTCGCTCGAACGCCGGGGGTCCGCAGAAAGGGGAATGAAGCGGGAATTCTCGGTGGCAAAGGAGACTGCTTTGGTCGCTAACCACTGGGGGGAGCAGGCCGGGGAGGAAAAGGCTCGCCTGTTACGCTCGAGCCAAATTTTCCAGAGCATATGAGGAAGGCAGGCCTTCCAGAGGAAGCGGAGAAAGGGATGGGCAAAGGGGGTGGGCCACTGAGACAGGAGATCAGAAATGGAATTGGGGGCCGCCCATTGGACGGAGAAATGGGAGAGGATGAGGCCCAGAACTTCGGAGGAGAAAGAGCAGTTTATGAAAAGGTGGTTGGTTGACTCCCAGGCGGCACGACAGAGGAAGCATCTGTTGGGGATCTGGAAGCCTCTCTTGATCAGATTTTTGATCGTGAGGATTCTGTTTTGGACGGCCACCCAAACGAAATGGCTAATTTTGGGGATCAAATTCTTGGCCCAGACCAGCTGGGTCGGGAAGGTGGTCGCTCCCGGGGTTCTCTGAATATGGTAAGCAGACTTGACTAAAAAAATGCCGCTGGGAGAGCCATGCCACACGCATCTGTCACTGTCTCCAAAAGAAGGGATGACCGTCGCACTGAGGATGCGCTGAAGTCTGGCAGCTTGAAGCGGGAACCTGGGGTTCAGGATGGGCTTCCAGATGGTCCGCCCCTAGAGCTGGGTCATGTAGTCAGATGCTCTGGGACCACGGTCCGCAAGCCCAGGTTTGAGGAGAAGGAGCTCCCTATCCGAGCTCAGGGCCTCGTCGAGAATCCATCTGTCCTCCCAGAAGTCAATCTTGGCACCGTCTCCAAGAATCCATCTGGTCCCTTGCTGAACAATATCTCTGGTGGAAAGCAGGGCCTTCCAGAAGGCAGATCCGTCATGGGGCTGGGTGTCCCCGAGGAAGGGGTGGTTGTGGCAGTACTTCCTACGCACAATGCAAACCCATTCATCAGAGGTATTGGTGTGAACCTTCCAGGCGTGTTTGGACAGAAGGGCCTTGTTCATGGGAACCACCCGTCTGAGCCCGATCCCTCCCTCTCCTTTGGGGCGGCAGACTAGGGGCCAGGAGACCAGGGGAATCCTTTTCTTGTCTTCGCAGCCCGACCAAAGAAAGCGTTTCTGAATTTGCTCAATGAGAGTAGCGATGGAGGCCAGAATTCTAAAGACAGACATGAAGTATATCGGAATGCTTTGGAGGACAGACGCCAAGAGAGTGGCTCTGTCGGCCTGCGAGAGAAGGTGGCCTTTCCAGGGGGCGAGTTTCCTTTGGATCCGCTCAATCACCCCATTCCATAGCACCTTGGAAGACGCCCCTGTGAACAGAGGAAGCCCGAGGTAGGAGGAGGGGAGGGAGCCGGGGGAGCATCCCAGGATCCGCCCGATTCTGTTTTGCCTAGCCAAGGGGGTGTTGATGAAGTAAATATTGCTTTTTCGAAGGTTGATTTTCTGCCCAGCCGCCTCCTCATACAGGGTGAGGATGTTCTTGAGGGCCTTGGCTTGAGGGACCGAGGCCGAGGAAGCAAGAATGGTGTCGTCCACAAACTGCTGATGGGACACGGGGGGGAGGCCCTGCGTCGGCCTGATGCCCGAGATGAGACCGCGAGCCACAGCGTTCGAAATGGTTCATCCCAGGGCCTCGGCCAGGATAATGAAGAGAATCGGGGATAGGGGATCACCTTGGCGGAGACCTCTGGAACTAGGGAAGAACCCGACCGGGGATCCATTGACAAGGATTGAGAACCAGGGGGAGGACACGCACTTGTTGATGAGTTGGACCCAGGAGGGGTGGAACCCAAATTTGAGGAGGACCTTGGACAGGAAGCTCCAATCGACCCTGTCAAAGGCCTTGTTCATATCTAGCTTGAGCAAGAAATGGGCCTTTCTGGATAGGACAGCTGAGTGAATGGCCTCGTGCATGATTATGACCCCGTCTGTAATCAGCCTGCCTTTGACTGAGCTTCCCTGACAGGGGGAGATGATCAGGGGAAGGATGTCTTTGAGGCGGGTGGTCATGGCTTTAGTCAAAATTTTATAGAGGACATTGCACAAGCTGATGGGGCGGAAGTCTGACAGGGATCTGGCTGCCTGAGTCTTCGGGATCAGGGCTATGAAGGTGGTGTTGATGCCTCTGGGGATGGATCTGGCAAACTGCAGGTCCCGGATGGCAGCACACACATCATGGCCAACGATGTCCCAGAAATACTGGAAGAAGCGGGGAGGAAACCCGTCCGGGCCCGGGGCCGCCTCAGCCTTCATGGAAAAGGTGGCAGCATGGATTTCGAAATCAGACAGGGCCTGCACCAGCTTTGCATTAGCCATGGCCGGGACGGACGTCGGGATGTGATCCAGAAGGGAATCGGCCGCCTCCGAGGACATAGGAGGTCCGTCGCCCAGGAGCTCTTGAAAGAAGTGGACTGCCTCGGCACGGATGTCCTCCTCCTTGTTGATGATACTGCCGTTGCTATCAACGAGCTCAGCAATTCTGTTAGAACCCCTGTTTCGGAGGGTCGATGCATGAAAGAACTTGGTGTTTGCATCGCCATCTTGGATCCACAGAGCGCGTGACTTCTGCCTCCAAAAGGTTTCTTCCCTGGCCAGGATATTGTGGTACTCGCTGAGGGCAGTGCGTTCCTCTTCCCTGAGCCCCGGCTCGTGAGAGCCTGCTTGGAATCTGGACTCAATCTCTTCGAGTTTTTTTTTGATAGCCTCCTTGCTTTCGAAGATGTTACCGAACACTTCTTTATTCCATGCCTTGAGGTGCTCTTTGAGGCATCTCAGCTTGTGGAAGACTTGTTCGGCGGGGCGACCAGGGACAGGGGGAGCCCACCAGCAGTCGACCTGGGCCCGGAGGTCGGGGTGGTGAAGCCACATGGACTCAAACCGAAAGGGTCTCTTGGGGGGCGATGATCAGTCTCGAGGAGGAGGGGGCTATGGTCAGACCCGATTTTGGGGAGGGCCAACAGGGAGGCATCGGAAAAAATGGGGAGGGCTTCCTTAGACAAGAAAACTCTATCCAATCTGACCTGAATGTGGTTGGGTCCCGCTCTCTTGTTGGACCACGTGAACCGGGCTCCCTTCAAGCTGACATCCATGAGCTCGTTGTGGGCGGTAAAGGCCCCAAAGTCATCCATGCTTTTGGTTCTGGCCTCCGAGCCCCCGCATTTGTCAGAGGAAAATAGGGGGCTGTTGAAGTCCCCGGACAGGATCCAGGGCAGGGGAGCAAAAGCTTCTCTCATCGAACTGATTTCCTGCCAAAGCCTTGCTTTCTCAACGGGACTGTTGGGAGCGTAAACGTTGGACAGGATCCACGATCGCTTAGAGTTGAGGCAGTGGACCAGAATGTTCATAATCCTGGGCGACGAAGAAATGAGCCTTCCCTCGTAAGATCGAGGGTCCCACATGCACATAAGGCCCCCAGCTGAGCCAGCCGCGGGGGTGGAGAGGAACTCGCAGTTGCGCCAGGTAGCATGGGCTATTCTTCGGGCAGCGACGTCATCTATCTTGGTCTCCTGGAGGAGGATGAAGGACGGGTGGTGGTCCCTACGGAGTTGACCGAGGATCCTTTTCTTGGGGACCCCATTGAGTCCCCTGATGTTCCAGGAGATGAGCTTCATTTGGCACCCTTGTGGGGTCGCCTGCCCCCCTTTCCTGCCTGAGCGGGGGGTTTGGATCAGGCGTCGTCCGCCTTGCGAAAGCTCGTGCCAACGTCAGAGAGCGTAGTCTGGGAGCCATTAGCAATGTCGTCCTCCGTGATCCTTGACCGTTGTTCGCACAGGGTGGGCCGCCCTCGTTTAAATTTGCTACCAAAATCTATGGCAAAGGACCTGCTCCGGGTCATTTTGGGGCTGACTTCGTCGGGCTCGGACGGAAAGCTGCCTTCGGTCTCGTCATCAGATCGCTCAGACCCACACATCAAGGGGGTAGGTTCCGGGAAGGATGCCTAGGGGGCCGGGGCCTGAAGGGGGTGGGGGGAGGATCGGGTCCCGGTGGCAGCCGGGGCTTGAGGGGAAGGGGCCAGAACGGGATGCGGGGGGGATCTGGGATCGGGTCCCCGGAGGGGTCGCTGAGAATGGGAATCTGGGAAAGGTCGCCCTCCGACCTAGGCTCGACAAGGGGGGCCTGAGGGCCCGAAGGGGAAACCTCCTTGTGGGAAGCGCTAGAGTCGGGACGAGGGGGATCCCGGGACGGGGCCCGACCAGAGCTGCGCGGGGGTTTGGGATTAGGGCCTTCAGCCTTCCTGGATGTCGGGCATTGGTGAGGGAGGTGGCCTTGAGAGCTGCAGGAGGTACAGAAAGCAGGTTTGTTTTCGTAGATAAGGGTTTGACGCCAGAAGAAGGACCCAGAAGAGATGGTAACCGAGGAAGGGAGCTCAGATTCGAGATTGGCGTTGGCACAGAACCTGGCATGCACCATGCGAGAGCCAGCCTTGGTCACGGGATCAAAGGCCACCAAGTCTCCAACCGACTGGGCAATGAGCTTTAGAACGTCTTCACGCCACGGATGAAAGGGAAGGTCCGGGAGGCGAACCCAGATCGGGGCAAAGTTGATGCTTTGGGTCTTTGGGGTGAAAATCTGCACCATAACGCCTGAGAAAAAGACTCTTGCGACCTAGGAACCAGGGCCCGCCCGACAGGATCTTCTCAGCGTCCTCGTTGTTATTGAGTTTGATAATGAAAAAGCCTCTGGACAGGGCAACCAGCTGGATGTGTCCGGAGACCTTCCATTTGGTAGCCGCCCATCTGCGGATAGTCTCCATGTCTGGGCGCCCGCCCAGGAACTTCCCAACCAAGGAGGACGAAGATTCAAAAACCAGGGATGTGTAAACCTCCTCCTGGATGGAAATGTGGGTGCCTTGAAGGGAAAGCCCTACGCCCAGGGCCCGAGCAGGGGTCCTGGAGCCCGCCAAAATCTGTTGGTAGGAGGGTTTATGCCCTCCCGGGGCACGCCCTTGCCCAGGATCGGGGGGCATCTTCCCGAGGCCATCCGACGCGTCAAGGCCAGGCAGGGGGCGCGGGCCCAGGATCCCGACCCCACCAAACCCACCGTTCAGCTCGAGCGAGAAACCCCCTTTCGACCCCGCCACGGATCCGCCTGGACCAGGCCCGGGCCCGGACGTACCTGAACCTGACCCTGGATCCGGGCCCGCCCAGGAACCTGCGCTCTGCTTTGGATCCGATCCCAGCCCTGCGTCCGCTTCTGCTCCAACCCGCGCTCCTGTTGTCGCTCCTGCTGCTGCTCCCGCCATCCCTTGTTCGTGGATCTTTTAGATATTTCACACATGGTAAAATTGACAATATAAATTTAAAAAAATAAATGAAATACATATCAAGCAATAATAAATAAATATGTTAATAAAATTTTAAAGAAAATAATATTTTAGAAAACATTATTTTAGATTGTGTTAAAATTAAGATGCATGTTAAAGAAGCAAAATGATCTATAAGATCTATAGTTTCTATTATTGAGTCCTTTATCATATCTTTTGAAGGCATAAAAATGTTCTTTGACTTAACTTCAATTAGATTGTGATAGAAGAAGTTATTAGTCCTTAATAGAACCTTTTATTCTATTTTGATATCAAATTTATTACACTATGCCTAAGGAACTCAATAAGACTATGATATAACACATGCATTTTTAAGATATTAAAAGTTAATAGATTTGTTTAAATAAATCTCAAAATTATGCAAAGTTTGGAGTTGTATTATTGCCTCTCTTAAAAATTGTTTAAGGTTTATTAAAATTAAATTTGATAATGCTTTTAAAAGAAAGTTTGGAAAAGTTGTTGAAATAGTATTTTTAAAATAATGAATACAAAATTTTCCTCATTTACTCATAGTTATATGAAACTTCAACTAACAACTATGTATAGACCAAGGCACTTCTTATAAAAATTAAAATTACAATTTTTTTTTTTTTTTGATAAATAATCATATGAAACTTCAACTAACAACTATGTATAGACCAAGACACTTCTTACAAAAATTAAAATTACAATTTGTTTTTTAATAAATACTTCTTATAGGCATATGCCATGGGAATTGAAATGCATGCACCAACAATGCAAGTGGCATCCTTGCCGGTAGACCACACGGATTAGTTAAAATTACAATTAAAAATGATGAAAATATATTTCAATTAATTCATAAATAATCATTTATATTATAAAAAATAGGTGAAAATTTTAAATTTAAATTCATCAATGAAGAAATCTCTTACCTTCAATAAAAATCACATAACATTTATCAAACAAACACACCATATTTAAAAAATAAAAAACATATGCAAAAGTTCATGTTTTTTTTCTTTTTAATATACACAAGGAACCAGCAATGTTTTTTTTTTTTTTTTAATATACAAGGAACCAGCAAAGTCTGTATCAAAAAGATAACACTATAATCATCTACCCCACCTTGGTAAACATTTATTGGGATAGACATTTATTCTACCCCACCTTGGTAAACATATATTGGGGTAGACATTTATTTCCATGGGACAAGAAGGGGTTGGGGATTGAAACCATCGACCTCAAGCTAACAAGCACTCAACAGAAAACTGAATAGTCTACTACCTCTGCCTAAAAGTTCAAGTTCCCACAACGAGCATGCAAAAAATTTTGAAGTTAAATTTTTGTGAAAACAAATTGTCTACATGAAGCAAAATTTGAAATCTAAAATACATGGTTCTTGCAAGGATACCCAATTCTAAAATATATGGTTCTTGCAAGGATACCCAATTCTAAAATACATGGTTCTTGCAAGTATACCCAATGTTATATCTTTAACTTTTTATATTAATAACCTCAATTCAAATTATAATAAAGAAAACCTTACCGTATCTTTTGTATTGTTGATTAATTCAAAACTTTGTCTTTAGTTAAAAGTTTTTTAAAACCATTCAATGTTTACACAGACTATAGTTTTTTTAAAACCATTCAATATCTACTCGGATTATTAATAACTTTCTTTTTTAAATAAAATAGATAAAAAAATCCGTTCTTATTCTTGCTTCAAAACCATTCAATGTTGGCACCGTTGGCGAATGAATGAGTTTGCTCTTTCTTTCGAGTGAGGGTCGCTGAACTCTCCTTCTGAAAGTGAAAGCACTCTATTTTTTCACAGTAATGAATGACTTTGAGTTTGCTCAGATAGAGATCGATAGAATATCTACAGCCATTTAAAGTTCTTTTTGGCCAACTACAGCAGCTGTCACCAATCTTTACTTACTTATTTATGACTTAAAACTTTTTATTAATAAAAGTAGGTGAAATTTTCTTTAACCAACTACTTTGAACTGTTATCCATCAAACTTCAATTTTTTTATTAATAAAAATAATTAAAAATTTCTTTTAACCAACTATCTTAAACTGTCACCAATCTTTATTTACTTGTTAGAAACTCAAAACTTTTTGTTAATGAGAGTACTTACCGTTACATATATTTGGATATGTTATTAGTGGGTATGGGCTTGGTATATTTAATGAGAGTACTTACCGTTATGCTTCTCTTAACTCAAAGAAAAATATATATGTTTAGATATGTTCAGAATCGTCATCATTGAGTGGGAGGAAAGTATGATCGAGAAGTGGAAATGGCAGCGTGGTCGACGAAACTTTAGGGAACCTTTCTTCTTTCCATTTTTCCACCACAAATCCAACTCAATTTTGTTGTTTTGTTATAAATAGTGATGCATCTAACTTGTAACTTGTAAGCATATTTTACTACAAACTAAATGACCATATAAAATATAAATAATTAATATTTGAATTTAATATTTTCAATTAATATTTTAAAAATATAATTAAAAAACAATTTTTAAATAAATATTTTATATTTAAATTTTCAAATCAAATAAATTAATATAAATATTTTTTTATTTAATATTTTTTTATCACATGTTGTAGTTGAGTTGGAGAGGAAAGGGTAATCCTCCAAGGGAGGTCTCAGGTTCCAATCTCCACCCTACCAAAAAGTTGAATTGGATACCCAAAATCAATAATGTTGGTGCGGATACAACTTCCGGGTAACTTTGATGGTGTAGAACCCTTGGTCTTGGTCTCTCAAACCAAGACGACCCCAAAAAGTTTTTCGCTTTAAAAAATATATATCTTCTCTTTATTATTTAATTTTATAAAATATAACAATTATTATTAAATATTAAAATTAATATAATAAATTAATAAACATATTATAATATATATTTCGTAATGTTAAAAAAAATGCGAGTAAAAAAATAAATAAAAAAAAATGTTAAAAATAATTAATATAAAAACTACCTTCAAACATAAATATATTATTGTGTGTGAAACCATTAAAAAATAAATAAAAATAAAATCACCACTGAGCAAGAATGCAGTGAAAGTTGGCATCTATCAATCTATTTCCCCACAGCTTTGGCTTGACAATTGGCCTTTTCCTCGGTCCACAGACAGGCAGCGAGTCGCTCACGAGTTTGAAATTTTGGTGCCAGACAAATGTCACAGAAGTACGGCTTTTTGTTTTTTCCACCTTTTCCTCGGTCGACGTTACTAATGTCAACAGACGGGCAGCGAGTCGCTGGCGAGTTTGAAACTTTGGTACCAGACAAATATCACAAATTCGGTACCAGACAAATATCACAGCCTTCCAATGTTAATGTGGGGAGGACGATGTTATTAATGTCAACAGACGGGCAGCGTGTCGCTCACGAGTTTGAAAATTTGGTGCCAGACAAATATCACGGCCTCCCAATGTCAATGTGGGGAGGACGGCTTTTTGTTTTTTCCACCATATTTCCAAGCAATAAATGTTCGAGCAGGAAAGAAAGAATCATCCTTTCCTTCTTTGTCTTCAACTCCCTCAATTACACTCTCTTCCTCTACCTTTCTAGACCACAAATCCAAATGAATTATCCTTCCATTATTTATTTATTTATTCATTCATTGGTTTGTATCGTCCATAAATGGAGGTGGCCATGCCTTTGCACTTCCATCTCACAACGAGTTTCTTCGTCCAATAACTCCCCTCACACTGAGTTTGCGTCTCAGCGGTTTGTTTGTTTGTTTGGGTTTGAAGAGATGGGAAGTTGTTTTTTATTGTTTATGTTGTTAGTAATCTCCACGCTGCTCTTGCTCTCGCCTCCTGCGCTTTCCGACTCCGCTCCGTCCAATGTCTCTCACCATGACCAACAAGCGCTGTTGGGATTGAAGCGTGGCATCACTTTTGATCCCAACAATTCCTTGGCCAACTGGACTCCATCTCTTCCTTTCTGCAATTGGACAGGTATCACCTGCTCTTTTCCTTTCCAAAGGGTTTTTAAGTTGAATATCTCATACATGGGTTTAGTTGGCACTGTTTCTTCCCTCGTTGGAAATCTGTCTGCTCTTGAGTCGTTAGATATGTCAAACAACCTCTTTCACGGTCATATTCCACCTCAGTTGGGACAGCTTACCAATGCCAAGGTACTGGTTTTGTATGGGAATAATTTAAAAGGAATCATTCCCTCGGCCATAAAAGCTAGACAGCCTGCCCTGCCCGGGTTTGTGCGCTCTGGTTCCCCATGTAAATACCTCCGGGTTTTGTGTCGGCTTCTTTTTCCCCCGTGTAAATACAAAAAAAAAATAATAATTAAAGAAATTGTTGGTTTAATTTAAATGGCATACAAAGATTTAATTCATTTAACTGAGTCGTTTGTATACTATGTGATTTAAAATATTTTGTTAAGTTATATAAAATGAATAGAAATTAAATATGTTTAAATTAAATTTTTGTATATTATATTATTTAATCTATTTTTTAATTTATTATATATTTTTATACCTTATTGATAGGTGTTTTTAGTTATATAAGGCATACAAAGTGCAATATTTCACTATAAATAAGTTTTTTTAACCTTTCATCCTTGACTACTTTAGACTTGTCGGAAAATGATCTTACAGGCCCTATTCCTACAGAATTGGGCATACTGACCCAACTACAAGTTCTTTACCTTTTTACAAATCAATTCTTAGGTAGCATCCCCTCCTCCATAGGAAATATTTCATCTTTGATTGACTTAGATTTGTCAATAAATAATCTCGCAGGCCTCATTCCTATTGAATTGGGTAGGCTGACCCACTTGCAATTTCTTTACCTTTTTGATAATAGGCTTAGTGGACCAATCTCTACATCCTTAGTAAATTGTACTAATCTCATAGAATTAGGTTTGAAACAAAATCAACTAAGCAAACACATTCCACAGGAACTTACTAAGCTTACCAATTTGCAATTTCTTTCTCTATGGGACAATCAACTTAGTGGAAACATACCAAATTCCATTGGAAATTGTTCCAAACTCGAGATTCTTTATCTAGATCACAATTTTCTAAGTGGAATGGTGCCTATGGAGTTAGGTAAGTTGTTGTTGCTTAAAAAAAATATATTACATAACAATCATCTTGTTAGTGGTAGCAACAACTCATTGGATTTTCTTATTGCACTTACAAATTGCTCCCACCTTGAATGGTTATATGTTGCTCAAAATCATCTCATTGGTGTTTTGCCTCCATCCATAGGCCACCT
The DNA here is from genome assembly GCA_028583015.1 of Wollemia nobilis. NCBI lineage: Eukaryota > Viridiplantae > Streptophyta > Pinopsida > Araucariales > Araucariaceae > Wollemia > Wollemia nobilis. The sequence goes on along the minus strand of JAQPPZ010017116.1, from coordinate 6,258,124 downwards.
TTCTTCTCATTTGTCTATCTTGGACTTATCACACAACAAGATAAGTGGAAGCATACCCAAAGAGATTAACAATCTTATTAACTTAACCTATTTAAGCTTCAAGAACAATCTTCTAAGAGGTCATATTCCATTTGAAATTGGAAGACTCCATAATTTGGAAAGATTAGAATTGAGCAACAACAACCTTTATGGAACCATCCCAGATGAGATTGGTGAGATGCAAAGATTAGGAGAGCTAAATGTAAGTTGGAATAATCTATCTGGAAGAATTCCGAATTCTCTAGGTAGACTCCAACAACTAAGAAGACTTTTTCTTCATCACAATCAATTCTCAGGAGAGATACCTGCTAGTTTAAAGAGCATTCCAAATTTGGAGCTACTTGATTTCTCTTACAATGATCTAAGGGGAAGAATACCAGGAGAGGTTATGGCTAGTCTTCAAAATCTTCAATTCTATCTCAATCTATCAAGGAATTTCTTGCAAGGACAATTGCCCATAGAGATGAGCAAAATTATAAATGCTCAAGCAATAGACATCTCCAGCAATCATCTTGATGGGGAGATTCCAGAGGCACTTGGGAATTGTATAGCCCTAGAACATCTCAACCTCTCCCATAATATGTTTGAAGGTCTAATACCAGATGCAATTGGCAAATTACAAAATCTACATGTTGTTGACCTCTCCTATAATTTTTTGTCAGGTATAGTACCCAAGTCACTTGGACAACCAAAAGAGCTTTGTTATGTGAATCTTTCTTACAATAATTTGATAGGTCAAATTTCAGAAGGGTTGTTTCCACATTGCAATGTTACTGCACTATTCATGGGAAATCCAAAACTTTGTGGTCCCAAAAAATATTTGTTACATGTATGTTCAAAACAAGGGCATGAAAAGCATTTGTTTCTTACAAAAACAATATCATCAGTTGTTGGAGTTATTGTCTTCATAATATGCTCTTCAATATTGGGAATTATGTGGAACAAAAAGTTTTCAAGGCAACAATTTGATCCTTCAAACTTTATGTTTAGAAGATTGGGGTATCAAAAGTTCACATATCAAGATCTATTCATTGCAACAAATGGATTCGATGAAATAAATTTGCTTGGATCAGGCAACTTTGGTTCAGTTTATAAAGGAGTCTTAAGGGATGGTAAGATCATTGCTATCAAGGTTTTTAGCTTCCAAAATGAAGAAGGGCAGAGAAGTTTTAAGAGAGAGTGCAAAGTTTTGGGAAGAGTTCGGCACCGTAATCTCATTAGAGTCATAAGTGCATGTTCATATCATGATTTCAAATGTTTAATTCTCCAATTTGCATCTAATGGAAGTTTGGAGAAACATTTGCATCTTGATAATAATCAAGAGGATGTTTGTGGATTAGGATTGAGTGAATGTTTGAACATTGCCATAGATGTAGCCCATGGCATGGAGCATTTGCATTATGATTCTCCTATCCAAGTTGTGCATTGTGATTTGAAACCTAACAATGTGCTTCTAGATGAGAACATGACAGCACTTGTAACTGATTTTGGTCTATCTAGGCTGACTAGTTCTGCAAACTCTATGGATTCCATGAGCACAACACTCACTCTTAGAGGATCAATTGGCTACATTGCTCCAGGTAATTTTTTTTTTTCTAATAATAACATCTACTTTTTATTTTTTTTCTAAATATTCTTAAGAATATTATTAATTCTAGATGACTTAATTGCAGAGTATGGATTGGGTGAAAATGTTTCTATAAAAGGGGATGTTTACAGTTATGGAATTTTATTATTAGAGATGGTTACAAGGAAGAGACCAACTGATGCCATGTTTGTGGAAGACTTGAATTTACAAAAATGGGTGAGGTCAGCTTTTCCCAATATGCTACAAGATGTTGTTGATAGTAGGTTGTTGAGTAATGTGAATATGGAACAACATAGATGCCTTGTTTCTTTCATACATATTGGTTTGCTTTGTACAAATGAATCTCCTCAAGAACGACCCACTATGAGAGATGTAAGAAGGGCATTGGAGAGTATAAGAGATGTTTTCATGGGAAGCGTTGCAACCACTTCCTATTTAACAAGAACCATATCAGAATTGATACAGAATGATAATGCTCGGACAAACGTAGTAGAAGGGGTGTATGATAGCCAAAGTTCTACATATTAACAAGTAGAAAAGCGTCAAAAGCATTTACAAGGTATATATTTTTACAATGATCTTTGTTATAATATTACAATTAAATGATTATAATAAACCATAGAAATAAAAACAGAATACTTAAATAATAAGATCATATATATAATCTAGTATGGTGAAGATTTTAAATTTGTTCTATTTCTCTCATAGTTTAAGAAGTAGACTCATTGTGATACATAAGGTACCGACAACAATTATTGATTAAGAATATTATTAAAAATTATTCAAAATTTCCATACAGGCTTTAGAAATGGATATGGAGGATAATGATTTACCATGCAATGAGGATATGGAGGCTAATGATTTACCCTGCAATGAGGAAGTGCTACGAATTTCAGAGGACATAGCCACAGAGCAGAAACGCTTAGAAAACAGCAAGCAAGGCGAGAGAACGAAGAAATCCAAAGACAAGTGAAGAATGAAACTTAGCCAATGGGTGGAGCTCTTTTTGATAAATTGGATGAGCTTCTTAGCCAGACTCAGCTTTATTCACAGTTTTTGCTCGAGCAGATGGACGACATTCAAATTGTAGGGCATGACACTGTATTTGATGTTTTAAAATGCAATTCGATCGTATATAAGTTTTTCTAATAATAAAGAAAAACATACCTCTTCAGATTCCTTCTGGGAATTGCAATGCGAGAGAACCCGAAGGAAATACTGGAAAAGGGCTGGTGCATCTAGTGTGGTAAGCCTCTAATAATTCTTTTGCTTACCAACACACATTGTATTTGCATATCTACACAATGTGAATTTCAAGTTATGTGAATTGCGTTCCATTTATGAGATATGGTGACTGCATTCGATGTTTCAAATGCAAGTTGAATTGTATTAATGCTTTGCAAATATTGAAGAAAAAGTATACATTTTCAGGTTTCAACTGAGAAGGGCGATGCAAAAGGACCTGAGGCAGACAGAACAGGTATTGACGTGGAACGAAATTCCCATTATGGAACCTGAGGGAAAAACTGGTGGTAGATTCACCTAATGCAGTAAGCCTCTAACAGTTCTTTGTTCACTAACACACCTTGTATATGTAAAGCATTATGTGTGCATTACAATGCCAAACTATGCCTGTTTATTTTCGCAGTATTTTGAAAGAGGTTGCAATAAAGGCACTACAACTTTGCCTTTTTGTTTACAATCTTTAGATATTGATATGTTCTTCGCTTAAGCTTTTTTACAAGAAGTGATTACAAACCAAATGTTATTATTTAAACTCTCTGTACTGGCTACAGACTATCTTTTATCCCTCTCCAAATGATCTATTCTTAAATAGAATTGTTTATGAACTTACTTTTTCCAGTCAGGCACCGCGGATGCTTGGAACATTGGAAATGCATCCTCAACTAATGCCAATATTTTTTGATCGCTGGCACACCTTCAAACTCCTAGTTTTCTACTCAATAAACAGACAAGCGATAGATGTTGATTTTAGTTGAAATAGTTAATTTTTTTGGTAGAATGTAGCATTTAAGTAGATATTGACACCTTTTTGAAAGTGTTGTGGAGTAGCTTTAAGGTGATGATAAGTAACTTTTGATACCTTGCAATTTTTTAATTTCAAGCTGAATTTGCTAATTTTGAGTGGAAGTATACTGGAGCTCAACTGATTATTGTTGTTTTGTAAATTGGTACCACTTTAATGATTACTGTGGGTATTTCCTGTTAATCTGTTCTAGCTAGTAAGAAGCTGGATGCCTTTATATGTTTAATGGAACTTCTGTGAGAAGTTTCCATATTAAATGTCATTCTTGGTTTGTGTTAGTTAACTATAGGTCTCAAGTGACGAAAATTAAGAATAAAAGGTGAAAGTATCTTATTAGAAACGTCTAGTTGGCATCTATATGTGACATCATAAACAATGTTCTTTTAAAACATCATAGGGCATATTTAAGAGTATAGTGCCTTTGACTTTGATTAGCCAATCCATCTGTAGTTTTCTTCTTGAACATTTAATTTATGGAGTTATTCTAATTGTGGTATTGTAGATCTTACAATTGGTCAGGCAAAAAATTAGGCAGGAGTTGCAGTTAAGGCGATGCTGGAAAGTTGCAAAGAAGACACCCAAGTTAATGGTTCTGATGATTTAACAGAGGAGGAGAGGAACTGGAAATTGCAAATGGAAATTGTTCCTCTATTGGGAGGAGGAAGGCTAAAGGCTTATCAGATTAAGGGAGTGAAGTGGTTGATTTCTTTGTGGCAAAATAGTCTCAATGGAATACTTGCAGATCAAATGGGTCTTGGTAAGACAGTACAAACTATTGGTCTTCTTGCTCATTTGAAGGGAATGGGCGTGCATGGTCCTTTCCTTGTCGTTGCTCCTCTTACTACTCTCTCAAACTGGGTTAGTGAAAGTACCAGGTATGAGTCTGAATATTTGTTATTGCTGAGCTATTTAGATGGCTTGTGCTTGTTTCATCTCACCTAGATAATAAACTCAAAGCAAAGCTTATATACAGGTTTGTACCAAGCATGAATGCTCTACTTTATCATGGCTCGAGAAGTGAGCGTGATGAGTTGAGGAAAAAGCACATGCCAAGAGAAGCAGGTCCGGATTTCTTATGAAGTCGCTATGAATGACATCAAGGCATTTGCTCGCTACAACTGGAAAGATCTAGTTGTTGATGAGGTTTGTTTGTCATAGAATTCTCATTATTTTGGCCTCTGAAGTTCTAACACTTCTGTGTTGTTAGTTTTTGTGATTATCTCACTTGATTCTTTTTTGTTACAGGGACATTGTTTGAAAAACTTTGAATGCAGATTGCTGAGGGAGTTGAAGCAGTTATCCCTTGAAAATAAGGGTCTTTTAACAGGAACTCCTCTACAGAATAATTTGGCAGAACTTTGGTCCCTCCTAAATTTCATTTTGCCTCAAGTATTCACATCATGCCAAGAATTTGAATCTTGGTATGTCTCTAATGCCTGACTTATATCATTTGAGGTATACATCTTTTGTCTGAGCACTGCACAAAATTACAATGATCTTGTGTTCCTGGTAATGTTTTCTGATGATTGTGACTCTAGGGGTCATGTACCCTTAAGGATGGGGAAGGGGACACCCAAGAGTTAGGACTTCTCTAGAAGGAACCTAATTGGGGCTTACAAAAATTATAAAGAGCAACTAAGCAGAAAAACCCCACTAAAGAGCATTTTGCCTTCTGCTATTAATAAGAATATTAACCGAGACTTCAAACTTTTTCACTGTTACATTTGTTTTAATTTGTACTATTTTTCCCTTATATCTTTTAGCTTTCTGTATTTTTAGATTTTTTATAAAACTGATCTTTTTGCCTTCCACTTTTCCTTTGATGGAGGCTTCCTTCACCTTCCCTTTTTTTCTGTCCCCTTGTTTCCTTCACACCAAAAATGGGGCTTGATTGCAAACCTTGGATAATGATATGATTAGAATATGGCATATATAGTACTACATGAAAACTATATGCAAATGAGTCATAAAACATAGGAATTTAAAACAGAAAATCCGAAGAGTCAAAGACTCCAAATATAAGCATAAAGACAAGTTCTATTGAATTTTCAGCTAAAACCTTGCCAATTATGATAACAAAAACTAGTTCTAGTGGTATACAAGAGAAGACAATCCTATAGCCAAAGGTTCCCTAAATATGAGTAGAAAGACTAGTTCAATGATAAAATTTCAATGGAATCTTTGAAAACAATCTAAGATTTTAAAGTAGATCTGTTTTTTTGTTATTTGTTAACAAGTTCTTCATCTTAATTCTAAAGTATTGATCATAAGAAGGTATGGAAATATGCTCATGATTGCTGAAGAGGTTATACCCTATTTGGATTTCATTTTCAGATGTTCTCTAAAATATATATGATAGTTGATTGGAATTCCTATAATAACCCAAATTTGTGATAATTTTGACTTCTCTTCAAGGTTGTTTGGAGAAGGAAACTTAAACATCAAAATTCTACTTCTTAGTCTGAATATATACGGTTTCCATCATTTGGAGAAGATGATAAGAATGACTCACCCTTGTACAATGAGGACTTTATATGCCTCTTTGAGCAGTCAATTTTGACAGTAGGAGAATCTGAAATGCTGATTTGTAGTATCTTAATCTTCTTTTGCCTCATTCACCATGACCCATCTTTTCTCTACTCAAGTCTGCATCCAAGTAACACAATTCACAATGCCTTCTTGGTCAATAAACTTCTAAGTGTTTTGTAATGTGTACTTTTAGAAGGCTTTTTTTGAGCCTTGTTCAACTTTTTTAATAGACTAGGTTATTACTATTAGGCGGTTGGCTTATTTAACATTGATGAATTAGTAACAATTACCAGAAATGTGCACTAGGTATTAATGGTTATACTAATATTCTGTAAGAAGTTTTCCGCAATGGGATTTCTATGATTCTTAATTTTTGTACACATGTTTGTGGAGGCCTTGAAGTTTCAAGAGAAGAGGGACTCCAAATATTCTGCTGGATCATTTATTTGTGGATGTAAAGAGTATCACAAACGTTGCTTTATCATGTTCTATAGTAAGGCAGATATTTAATAATAAACTCTTATGTAATATTAGTCATTTAATAATATGGGGCAACAGCTCCACATATGCTATCTTGTCTTATTGTGGCCTCATAGCTCTTTGCGGTGCTGTTCATCTTTATTGAAAGTCTTTTTTTAGGCGAGCAACATTTATGATACATTCAATTCATGCTTTGTTGTTTGCTTGTTAGGGCCATTGTTATTTCCTAAGCTACATTGAAGTATTTATGCCATCATTAAGAACAGTCACTACATTTTAGCTGTTGAGCACTGACTAGTGCGTAAACATGGTCTTTTGTATGATTCATCTTATAGACCAATTGCTTGAGATGAAAAAAACCTGTATCTCCTTTATTGTCAATTATTTGGGTTGCTGATATTATTTTAAGTAGAACATAATGACTGATTAATGTTGGCAATAAATGTAGAGAACCATTGCCTATCTAGTTATTAGAAAAGTTAATGGTGTTGTCATAGCTGAGGACTTTACCAATGTTTTTTGGTCATTTGAATAGTACTAGATTATCTTTCCTATAAGGTCTGCCTGACTTTGATATATGATAGCAGGAGTTTCTTTAATGTACTAAAGAACTTTTTAAGTTCAGACTTCTAACTGTATACAATTATTGCTTATAAGGTTTGATATCTGTTGGAGGCAGAGCAATGGAATGCAGCATGAAGATAACAAGGAGAAAATAAGAGTTCCAGTATGTTTACTTACTTAATGCTGCGAAATTTAAGTAGTGAATTTTCCTTTTCTTTAGTTGGATTTGAAATTGATAAGAATTGCTTTTTCAGGTAATTTCAAAGCTTCATTTGATCCTTATGCCATTTTTTCTCATAAGACTGAAGGAAGAGGTGGAGCGGTCCCTTCCTAAGAAAAAGGAGATAATTTTGTATGCAAAAATGATGGAACATGAGAAACATTTTCAAGACCATTTAGTCAATAAAACACTGGAAAGCTACTTGCAAAGCAAGGCAGAGTTCAGTAGGTTAACATACAGTTAGATATTATCCCAAAGAGTTGTTTTGTATAGATTTTTTGCAAGCTGTTTGTTCCTTTGTTAATTACACAATTAGCAATTATATGATGTTTTCATATCTTGATTGTTGAAAATATAACATGATTCATTTTATCTGTTTCAGGAACAGGCTCAAAAACAAAGCTCAACAAGCTCATGATTCACCTGAGGAAGAATTGCAACCATCCTGACCTTTTGGAGTCGCAATTTGATCAATCTTGTAGGGGTTTTGAAATTGTTATCCAGTTTTTATAGGATATGCCTTTGTTTTTTTTTCTTTTTTCTTTTTATCCCCCTTTAGTTCTAAGGTTGCATTGTTGATGGAACTTTGTGCTTTAATGAACTGATATTAATAGTGAAGATGATACTTCTGTGGATTTAGAGTTAATTCTGATTAGAGCTGGTTTTTCAGCCGGTGAAGCAGTTGGTTGAGCAGTGTGGTAAATTTGGTTTTCTTGACAGGCTGTTAATGCATTTAAAAGGTCGGAAACATAAGGTACTGATTCCAACTGGTAATTAAGGCAATTGTTTTGCATACTACAGCTCCTGTTTAGTATTGTTGATGCATGTTAGACTTGAATCCTGTATATTTCTGCCTTCTTTGAGGACATGCACATTGGAATCCCTAAGCTTCCTTTTTAAATAATGTCAATATCCTTTTCTTTTTTTTTGGGGGGGAGAATTTTTTTTTATTCAGAATCTAAAACAATACATTCCACAAGGATTTCCAAGTGATCCAAGCCAGCACATCATACGAAATACAGTAAATCCACCAAGGAAAACCATGGATCATTCTGACAACAACTTCGACAGGACACAAAAACTCATGACAATCAGGTTCCTCCACCTTGAAATTATCTTTCCTGGTCATGAATTAACTGATTAAGGAGTCTGGATTTCTCCTGAACAAGATCATTCCAGCTATCAGCTTTCTAGCAAGGGAATCCTTCAGAAGCCCACTTCGCCAAACAATCAACCACTCTATTCCATTCTCTTGGGATATGAACAAAAGAAATTTCAACAAAATTCCCAGCCAAGCTCAAAATCTGTTTCACTATTCTAGCCATAAACTAGGAAGCATCCTGAAAATGCTTGTTGTTCAGAAGAGACACCACTATCATGGAATCAGATTCACAAATAAACCTTCTCCATCCCAAAGAAAAAGTTGTTTCCAACGCATGGAGAATTGCCAATGCTACCATATGATTATTCGAATGAATTCCCTTGTACACAGAGTAAAAGAGGTGGGCCACACCCTCACTATCACGGCCAATTCCTCCTATACCAGCATTACCTGGGTTGCCCTTGGAAGAACCATACGTGTTTATTTTGATAACACCCCTAGGGGGGACTCCACTTCCCATCTCTATTGACATTCAACGAACCAATCCCCCTAACAAGGCCTCTGATTGCAGCTGGTGATGATAAAGAAATCTCCAATCTATTGATAATCTGCCAGAAGGAAGTAAGAGGAGAACTCAGAAAACACTTGGCCTCAATAGTCTCCTTAACCATCCTTTTCACTTTGAGCCATACCTGTAAGGCCCCAAATTGACATCCCTGAAAAATTCTTCCAACCAAATCTGCCAAAAAATGAAGGAAGGACCAATATCCTAGGCAGTTTGAAGACATGAAGCAGAGGTAGGGGGTCTACCCAAGCTTTCCCAAAACTCAAAAACAGAAGTAGCATGGATGATGGGCCTTTTCCAGATCTGCCACCACAAGTTCCAGACCTCCAGGGAATATGAACATTGGAAGAAAAGATGGGGAATGGTTTCCTCATTCTTTCCACAAAGAAAACATAGTGAAGGACCCTGAAAACCTCTTTGCTGAATATTATCCCAAGTTGAACATTTCTTCTGACATAGAAACCAAAGAAAAAAACTACATTTGGGCCAACCAAACTTATTCCAAATCTTCTTCCACCAAGGGGACACAATCTCCTCTCTTATCTGCATAATAAGGGTTTGATAACTGAGAGCAACAGTGTATTTCCATTTCGAATTTTGACCCCAAGCAAGAATATCATAGTCTTCAATAGAACAACACGGTCTCTCAGCCAAAATAGAAGCCAAAGTGTCACGATCCTTAGGACAACCACCCTCTGGCCAGCCCTGCGAATCCCACCAACAATGAGTAAAAGAACTGCCAAGAGGACTTTGTTGCTTGAAGTCAGCCACCTTAGACCAACCCACATTAGAAAAAATTTCCCGAAGAAGACAAAGGTGTGGGAAAGAAGAAAGGATAGTTGGATGATTATCCCAAGAATCTTCCCAAAATAAGGCATTGTTTCCCTTATTAACAATCCAAAAGAGACCCTGCTTAATAAGCATGACACCTTTTTTGAGAGTGTCCCAAACAATGGAACCTTTCTCCCTCAGCTCTAATCTCGAAATCTCATCAGCTGGAGCACCACCAAAATATTTGAGGCTAATAATTTTAGCCCAAAGCTGATCAGGATTACTGCACCACCTCCAATAAATTTTAGCAGCTAAAGCAAGACTATTCAAATCGGATTGCTTCAGACCAAGACACCCCATCTCTTTAGGGCAACACACAGTATCCCAACTGACCAGACTCCATTTATTACAGTCCAGGTTTGCTGCCCATAAAATGTTTCTAGAAAGAGAATCAAATTCTTTGAGAAAGCACTTAGGAGCAGCCAAGATAGAAAACCTGTAAATAGGCAAAGCATGAAGGATAGACTTCAACAGCGTTAATCTACCGACAAAGGATAGCCACTGAAAAGTCCAATGATTAATCCTTGATCGAAATCTATCCAAAATACTTTTCCAGTAAGCCCTTCCAATATTTTTAGAAAAAATAGGAATCCCTAGATACTCCAATGGCAAACAGCCCACCTGAAAACATAGAATATTAGCAATCCTACGTTGAATCCGACCCTCCGTATTGAAGAAGATCTTTGATTTCTCTTCATTAATCATTTGACCAGAGGCAAATAAGTAAATATCTAAAGCCTTCCTAAAATTCACTGCTTTCTCAATTTTTGCCCTCCCCATCAGAGCAGTATCATCGACAAACTAAAGATGAGATTGGGATAAAGAATTCTCCGCCCAAGACCATCCCTGGATAGCACCACGATTCTGAAAACTCTTGAGAAGTCTGCCCAAAACTTTAGCCATAAGGATAAAAAGATAGGGGGACAAGGGATCTCCTTGACGAATCCCCCTAAAGGTCGAGAAGAAAGAGGACGGTAAACCATTGATTAAAACTGCAAAGGAGGCTGAAGTCGCACAACTCATGACCCATTCAATCCAATTATACGAGAACCCAAAAACTTGAAGCATGTTTTGCAAAAAAGGCCAGTTAACCCTGTCATAAGCCTTGGACATATCAAGCTTAATGAACATAGCCTTTTCCTTAGAGATATCCATAGATTGAATAGCTTCAACAACAACCACCACACCATCTAAAATCTGACGACCCTTAACAAACCCACCTTGCTTAGGATAAATAAGAAAACCAAGAACATCCTTCAGCCGATCCGCAATAATCTTGGTAATAATTTTGTAAGTAACATTGCATAGGGAAATAGGACGGAAAGACCCCAATGAGCTAGCATTTTCAGATTTGGAAATAAGAGCAAGGAAGGTTGAATTAATCGTTTTAAGCATTTGCTTATTAACTTGGGATTCCTGAACAACTTTTAGCAGATCAAAAGATAATACTTCCCAAAACTCTTGTAAAAATTCTATAGGGAAACCATCAGGTCCAGGTGTTTTACCTCCTTTCATTTGAAAAACTGCCGCTTTATGTTCCTCCATCGAGATGGGGTCCATTAGCATCTTATTCATATCATTAGAGACCAGCCTAGGAACACAATCCAAAATAAGCCTCATATTAACAACATCATGAGGACCCTTCTCGGAGAAAAGAGAGGAGAAAAACCTAACTGCTTCATTAGAGATATCCTCAAAGGATGAGAGAGTTTCCCCCTGATCAAAAGTAAGTGACACTATAGCATTACCATTCCTGCGGTCTTTAACCGAATTGTGAAAAAAAGAGGTGTTTCCATCCCCTTCCAACAACCAGTCAATCCGAGATTTCTGCTTCCAAAAAATCTCCTCACAAAGCTCCCATTCAACAAGCTGACTAGAAAGGGAAGCTTCCATTTCCAATAGATCCTTTGTCAATCCTTCATCTTTAATTTGAAAATTGATCTCCTCCAAGCTATCCTGTAGTTGCTTTTTCTTCTGAAAGATATTTCCAAAAGAAAATTTGTTCCATTGCCTGAGTTTGAATTTGACAAATTGGAGGCTTTTGAAAAAAGTAAACATAGCAGTGCCAAATTTGGGTTTCCCTTCGATCCACCACCTCTTCACACATTCATACAAATCCTTATCCCTGAGCCACATAAGTTGAAATTTGAAAGGCGGATTTCTTGGCAATGAGAATCTCAAGGACTGAAAGAGAATGGGCCAGTGATCAGAGCCCCTCCAGCCTAGAATCTCTGAGAACGAAGTTCAACTATCATCAAACCAACTATTTGAAGTAAGGAACTGATCCAATCTTTCAGAAATAAAATTTGTTCCACATCTTCTATTAGTCCAAGTAAAGAGCCCATTTTGAGGCTTCACATCAACAAGATTAAGGAAAGAAATATTTTCCCGCATCAAAGTAGAAGAAGGGCCCAAACACTCCACACCACCCTTATTCTCCTCCAAGGACATGATAGAATTAAAATCCGCCACAATCCAAGGATAATTGGGAGCAAGAGATCGAATGAATATAAGATGATTCCATAAGAGGATTTTACCGATAAATCACTGGGGTATTTACACATTAGATAGAAGAATAGAAGATCCAGGCGAAAAGCAGGTAGCAACCACAGAGAGACAGTTCCTGCTACCCATCCACCAAGAGGGAGTTAAACTTCGTGGATCCCACAAACATGCAACACCACCCGCCGAACCCTGGGCTCCAATAACAATACAGTGACCACCTTTCCATATCTTAGAACCTTATCTTCACAAGATAATTTTGTTTCCTGGATGAAAACAATATCAGGTCTATGATCTCTAATCAAATTCTGAGTAGCTTTTTGTCTAGGGCTGCTACCCAAACCCCTAACATTCCAAGATATCATTTTCATTTTGGGGGAATAGAGAAGTGATAATCTAATGTCTTAACAACACCAGACTCAACTAAGGATTCACCTATCAATTTCACTTTTTCTTGATCCTTATTTCTTCTTGCTTTTACCACCTTCTCCACCCCACCTTTTTTGATAGTTTTTGGGTGAATACCTAACACTGAAGAAACTTTCTTTTTCCCTTCCTCTCTGACAATCTTGTCCTGGGAGGGTTCAAACCTAGTCTCATCCTCATTTCCCTCAATCAAGTTTTCAGCCAAAGGGGAATGATCAAGAACTTTATCAAGACAATCCGACACCTCTTTGGATTTATCTTCATTTCCTACAAGAGGGTTATTAGGCACCACCCCTTCCTTATCAGAAGTTTGCATTTCAAAAGAAGGATTTAGGAAAGAACAAGTACCTGGCTCTTGAATACAAGCATCCATATCACCTCCATTCCAGACTTGCTCCTCAACATGCGGCTCCTTAAAAGTCTCAAGCACATCAAATCTGTTACAAAAAATTCCCTTTCCAACACCTTTATTTTGACGAACAAAAGGCCTAGATCTTGATTGAGACTTAACAGGAATAAATCCATCAGAACCGGGCATCTCATTAACCATAGGAGCTTTTCCTTTTGCCTTTGTAGATGCATCTTGAAATTCAAATGAAGAGGATGAAGGCTGAGAATTCACTTTCTTATAGTTTCTCTAAAGATGCCCATATTCATGGCATATGCGGCATCGAAATGGGAGAGCTTCATAATCTAACTGTTGGACCCAAGACATGTTTCCCAGTTTAATCTCCAATGATTCAGGGAATGGATTATTTAGATCTACTTCAACACAGAGCCGTGCAAAAGAAGCAAATTTCCTATCCAAAGTTTGTCGAGACGGACCAACCGGTTTCCCAATAATCTCTGCAATAGAATGAAAAATATCCGACCTTCAATATTCCATAGGGAGTCGTGGCAAACGGACCCACACAGGAATCCTAGAAGGCCTCTCCTCCATTGGATCAAATCCTAAATGCCAGGGTTTGATAAATAATCCATATTGATTGTGAAAGTAAGGACCCCCCTCAAATACTTTACTACGATCTGCCATACGGGAGAACACCACAATAAAAAACCCATTAGCTGCAAGAATAATCTCCAAATCACCTTCAGGGCTCCAATTCCTCCTAACTCAGTTTTCTAAAAAAGACATAGAAATTCTAAGACCCATGAATTTGCAGATAAGCTCATGCTCAAAAAAATATAAAACATTATCCGCAACAGAATCAGGATTGATAACCAAGACAGGACGATCTTTGCTTTTCTCCAAACATCCATTATTCTTTGGCTTCGAAGTCGAAGAGGAATTAGAAATAGGATCAAGGGTTGCATGCAGCAAAAAATTCATGGCATTTGCATGATCAGAAGAAGAGGCATCCTTATTCAAAACAACATCTTTAAAAGACAAAGATCGGGGGTCACCAGGACCCCCCGAAGCTGCCATATCTAAAGCCAAACTACAACACACCTTTCACCAGCCAACACGCTGGTTTTCACAGACTTTTCTAGTCCCGACCTGAAACCCTATCTCATGTCCTCAGCCCACTTCTTCACTCCCACTTTGATATCATGTTCGATGATCAATCCCTGAATTCTTCTTGATTTCGGTCACAAACTTGTATTTATAAGTCCATGTCAATATTCTTGTACCTAATAACAGGTTTTAATATTTTCTCAAAGGACCAAAGTTCTGGATTTGCTGGATTACGAACCGAGTGAACTAAAATACGAGGTCTGTCGTATTGATGGAAGTGTTAAATTGGAAGACTGGAAACAGCACGTAATGGGTATTTCTTTCTGTACAAACGTTAGGTTGTCTAGACAAAAAATGCTTCATATTAACAGTACCATGATCAATTTGTTAGGCAAATATATGCATGCAATTATGAGATAATTAAATATGAACTTGTGGGGACAATTTCTCAACCCTTTGCTTTTCTTAGCAATCTTATATTTCTGATCTTTAAGCAAGTCAAGTCTGATTATTCACTTTGATGATGATGTTTTTATTGCAGATCAAGGATTTCAATGATCCAAATAGCAACTTTAATATCTTCTTGCTGAGCACACGAGCTGGTGGTCTTGGGATCAATCTAACTTCTGCAGATACCTATATAATTTACAATGGTGACTGGGTGAGAAAATAATAGCTATTCACCATCTTAGCAATCAATTTTCATCTTTATCCTTTTTCATTTTGCAATTTTATGAGGCCTACAATCCTGCATGCATACATAAAGAGATACGCTAGTAAATTGCATTGTAGGTGCTTATGTGTTTAATGTTGGTCTTGAATTGTTTCTCACGAGGTGTTATATCTAGTTGATTGTATCAGTATAGTTTTAATGACTTTGATACAGAATCCTCAAATGGATTTGCAAGCAATGGACCGGTGCCCTAAGATTGGACAAACACAACTTGTGCATGTCTACAGGCTTATCACAGACCATTTTGTAGAGGTAAGGACTATCCTTCGAGGTATTTAATCACGACAGTGGCCTTGTTTTATTATTGTGCCTTTTTGTAATAATTGGTTGCTGAATATAGGGGTGCATGTGTAAAGTAGCATTTGACAAGCTAAAGTTGGAGCACCTGGTGATTGAGAAAGGTCAATTTTGTCAGGAGAAAAATACCAAATACACTAGAGGTCCGAACTTTCTTAATTAAACTGGATTTTATTTTGGTTTATTTTATCCAACTTGTTTCTTGTGTAGGGTTTCTTGCATAATTTGGATTAGAAAAAAGTTTATAGAACTCTATAAAGTGTTATATGCAATTAATCAATAAAAACATCATTAATGATTTCCAGGAATCAGACCTGCTTGCTTTACTTAAGCGAGGAAGGGATGAAGAAGAGGAGCTTATGCAGATAGAAATTAGTGAACCTAATCTTCTGTGTCTCTTGGATTGCTCAGACATGCTAACTGACCCTGCTGAAAATAAGAAAGCTATGTCTGACCCACTTCCTCTAAAGGGGCTTGGTTGGGAGGTGGTTGTGCGTAGTGGAAAAGGTTGGAGGGTGCTGTCTTCTATTGAAGGTTATCGACAACTTACTAGTGCAAATCAGCAAAATGCAGAATAAATGCTGAGGGCTAGCTGGTCCTTTGTTTTTGCATTTATGTTCCAGAATTCTATCTATTATGTTTTGCTGGGTGTAACTTCTTATCCATGAGAACCTTCTAGATTAGTGCTTGGGCATGCAAATGACTGATTTTGCATAAAAATGTTGTCTTGGAATTTGAAGTCCATGCAAGCTCAAGTTTTTGGACAGTCAGGATATGTAACATATTTTTTCGGTACATTTTGTTGGGAATCTCACAGCTGATTTGCCGCGTATTGCATGTAGGATGCAAAGGTGGTTTGTTTTCTGTTGGATATCTCAGCAGAAGACATCTTTTTGACATGAATTACAATGTATATCAAGCAATTTGCTGTTTCGATATTTGTTATCTTTTCTTGTTGCTTCCTTTTAAATGCTGTTTGGACTCTGGGCATGTCATTGTTATCAATCTTGTTTGAATCAAATCCTATAGATGAAGTGAGCTTGTTCACTTTTTCAGTTAGAAATTGACTTATTTTGCAACCTTTTCTCATATTGAGTTACATTTATTCTCTTTCATATTTAATTTCAAAACAAAATAGCCACAAGGATTGTAAAAAATAAATGAACAATTGATATATAATACTAAGGAACGTCCAAAACAAAACCTTTAGAAAACGAACATTTGAAAGGTAAGTTTGAGCAAAGCAAGTGAAACACAGGATGCCTTGGAAGGGAGAGGAAAGCTTAAAACTGAAGGGAATTGATTTGACAAATGAGTGTTACATTTAATCCAAAGAAGATATGCTAAAGCTTGGAAGATCAATGTGAATATTTTTTAAGCTGGGATGATGGAGTCTAGAACTATCACTGGTAAGGGGAGCTAAGAATTGAAGGGTTAGTTTAACATACGATCAAAGATTTTGTTTTTTTAGAGCTTTGATAAAGTTTATTCTCTTCTATAGTTAAGAGATATCTTGACACCAAAGGCAAACTGGCTTATGTAGGAGTTGTTTACCCTATGCATTTTGATGATTTTTAAAGGTCAGGCAAAAATACCAAAGCCAACAGTCACCAGTTAACTTGAAGATGGAAATGACAACAGTGAGCTTTATAGTTGTTCCTTGTGTGAAGGACAACAAAAATGGATCAAGCTTTACAAGTGAATGATCACCTTATAATTGGATGCAACTAATTTTATATACAATATCCATGTTTTTTTATTTGCGTTCCATTTTTTTAAATGAATTAATATTGAGTTATGATTAAAAGCAAAAAAAAATTGACCAAGATGAATGAAGAGCACAATTATGCTATGGGATTCATGTTAGGATTCACTATATAAGCAAAATGAATTCTTGAAGCAAGCAACTTAATCAGTAACAGCATAAACTATTAACCATCAGAGAAGAAGAACATAAACATTCAAGACAAGATAAAAACACAACATATAATGTGGTTCACCCAATGTGGGTTATATCCACGAAAAAACACCAATTTTTTGTATTAGCACCAATACAATTTTTGAAGGGAGTAATCCTGCAACACAACCAGCTGCAAATTCCTCTTCAAAACACCATCTCCACACAATTACTTTAATAGTAATTGAACATGCAAACACCCTTGCATCAAGCTCTACACCAAGTTTCTTGCTCTCTCTACATGAGATACACAATCCTATGCACTTTCCATAAACAAGATACAATCCTCTCTACCGGAGGTATTACATAAATAGGGAAACCCAGTTACATGCATGCTAAAACAAACATCCTATAATTAACCCAATCCCCACTTAAGGCCTAATTCAAACTTAGAAAGTTTACAATTAGAAAAAACTTAATTTTAGCCAATCCTAAAATTAACTTTTTCTTTTTCCGCCTCTGGTTCGGGATTGGTCATCTACAGTCCAGTTAAGGAATAGAGAACTATTTTATCTGTTGTCCACTTGGGCCGTGATGGATACAGATCACAGCCTGAATCTCCCTCCTGGGGCTTCTCCGTCTTCGACGGTGAGGAATTCCCTTCTTCCATGGTGACTGCTGCTCAAGGGTTTGTGACACCGTCTCCTTCTTTTGCCATAACTCCCACTCAAGTCAAACTTCCACTCAATCCTGAATCCCAATCTGGCTCTGATACCAATTGTTAGGATTCACTATATAAGAAAAATGAATTCTTGAAGCAAGCAACTTAATCAGTAACAACAAAAACTATTAACCATCAGATAAGAATAACATAAACATCCAAAACAATATAAAAATACAGCATATAACGTGGTTCACCCAGTGTGGGTTATATCCACCAAGAAACATCAGTCTTTTGTATTAGCACCAATACAATCTCTAAAGGGAGTAATCTTGCAACACAACCAACTGCAAATTCCTCTACAAAACACCAACATCTCCACACAATTACTATAACAGTAATTCAACATGCAAACACCCTTGCATCAAGCTCTACACCAAGCTTCTTGCTCTCTCTACAGGAGATACACAATCCTATGCACTTCCCATAAACAAGATACAATCCTCTCTACCGGAGGTATTACATAAATAGGAAAACCCAGTTACATGCATGCTAAAACAAACATCCTATAATTAACCCAATCCCCACTTAAGACCTAATTCAAACTTAAAAAGTTTACAATTAGAAAAAAATTAATTTTAACCAATCCTAAAATTAACTTTTTCTTTTCAACCTCTGGACCGAGATTGGTCATCTACAGTCCAATTAAGGAAAAAAGAATGTTTTATCCATATTTAACAGAAATCAGACTCCACAACCTAACAATTCAAGTGATTTTTGCAATTCTGCTAGAAGCAAGAGAAATAAAAAGGACTTATGCAAAACAATGAAGCAGAGGAAAAAACAAAACCAAAGATCAACGGGAGGCCATACTTTTGAGTTTGAGATATATTATATTTACATTTTAAAGGTTTTATACTCTAATTTATTCAAAGATGAATATAACTTATAATATTTAAGGTTATATTAGTTAGAGTTATAGAAATACTTTAATAAAAGTTTTATATACTCTCATTTAAACAAAAATGATTTACTAATAATATTTAAGGTTATATTAGTTTCTTACACGTTAAGATATTTATTTTTTTGGAGAACAAGGGGTTGTATTAGGGTCTCCCATCCTTGGCAAATGATCTATTTTCTTTAAAAATTTTACAAACAAATTCAATTATCATCTTAATTGAATTGCTATAACCATATACTTACATTTTTTATAAAAAGTTTGAACTCTTAATTTTCATTTTTGTGGATCTTCTTCAATTTTATGTGTGAATACAACTATCCCAAAATTCAGCATCCTTCTTGCATTTTCTTATAACAATCGTCACAATACCAAAACTCCATATTTATTGTCTATGCATTGCATCTTACTAGAGTAATATTTTCAAAACATGTGCTATCATAGTTTTCTTTGCCATATGTGGATTACTAGTTTCCTTTTTGAAGCATAAGTGCAACCACAAGAATTGTAATAATAGTTTATATGAAAACACATTAATGTTTTTTTATTAAATATTTGGTTAGTGTGAGAAACCCCTACGATCGATGCTCAGGGCTGGGCATCCCCATCCCACCATGACCTCTCATAAGGGGCAAAGCTAAGCTTATCAATAGAGAATTTAGCACATAGCCCCATGCACACACACGTGGTTTGAACCTTGGACTTCCCGAAGAAGAGCCAAATCCCAAACCATTGTGCTATCCCCCAGAAAAAACTTTTGGGTAGAGAGAAAACCTTGAGAGCTACTCTTAGTTGGCCAACAATGTTGTCCCATATGGGTATACCACTATTTAGAGGAAAGCCACTAGAGATTTTTTGCATTCGCAAAGACAGTATAAGGGATGGTTTGAACACTGGACTTCCCATTTATTAGTGTCAAGGCCATGCCTTGGAAACCAACTACACTTCGAAGACGCACAGGGGGTGGTTCAAACACTAGACCTTCCATTTATTAATGTTGCGACCATGTCTCAGAAAAAAACCGCACTACAATAGTGGACAAAAGTACATTAATGTTATAAAATAAAGCAAATAATACCAATGGAAAACATTAAAGTAAATATTAACCATTATTTGATTCAGATAGTCAACATTTTACTACTTCTAACCATGGATTTTTTTAACTCCATGATCTTCTATTAAAACCTCTTTATTGGCTAGCCTATCTGCACATTTGTTCCCTTTAACATATGTGTAAACATGATTTCTTCAAACTCTATAGCAAGGTCTTCTATTTCCATAATTCTCTTGTATGTTTCATGGAGCCTTTGCTTTCCTTAAAAGTGCATTTATTTCTATTAATAAATTGCCTTCCATCCATTATTTGTTCCATTTCATTTGTTTGTGTATTTTTAACCCTTTCAAAGCCGCCCGAGCTTTAGCTTCATTACTGTCTTAAATTCACTATTGAAAGCATAATGTGACAAAATATCACCCCTATTAATTCTAATTATTCCTCCTCCTATGTTGGGATAATAATCTTGATGCCTGAATTAGTTAGAATGTTCTAGAATAGAAGTTTCTAGAAATCTACAACAGTTCCATAGTGATCTAGAAATTCTTCAGATTGCTCTGAAATTCTAGATAGTTCTTCATTGTCCAGTTGTCCAGATTATTTCTATGTTTTTTAGATTATTCTTCAAGTCTATATATAATACAATTTGTAATTATTTAGGCAAGGGGGTAATGCAATGCAATGTGTTCAATGCAATAGATAATAAAAACTTAAGTTAAATTGCAACAACAGTTTCTGCCTTGTTCTTGCATCTCCTGTTTTATTTTTTATGTATTCTTTGTTTTATTTATTTTTATTTTTTTTATGTTTTGCATCTAATCAACATTTGGTATCAGAGCCATGTTGTTGATTAATAAATTAGTTTATGTCAAAGAAGGTATTTTGTGAGTTTATTTGCAGAATGGTAGGTGTGAATAGCAACAACCTTAATCAACCCCAGATTCCACTGTTCACTGGAAAGAACTAAGTATTGGAGCATCAAGATGAAGACTTTATTTTATTCTCCAGAGCTATAGGATTTAGTGAATAATGGATTTTTAGAACCAACAGATCAAGTAACATATAATGCCTTTTCACAAGTAAAAAAGGATCTTCATAAGGAGAAAAGAAAGAAGGATGCCAAGGCATTGTTTTTTATCTAGCAAGTAATGGAAGAGTCAATTTTTCCAAGGATTACATCAACAACAAGGTCCAAGCAAGCATGGGACATTCTACAAAACTCATCCAAGGTGTTAGGAATTCACCATTACAGACAATACAAAGTCTATGGAAGAAAAACAAATAATAACAACAACAATGAAAAACAATTTAAACTTTAGTTAAGTAGTGCAATAAACAATAAGTAATCACACAAATGTAAGAGACATAATATATACGTGGTTCGGACAGTGTACCCTACTCCATGGAGAAACAATCAGTCCTTTGTATTAACAACAATACAACAATCTTCTCCACTTGTACAATGTCTTCTCTCCTCTCTTCTTCCAGACCAAAAAAGAGCCTTAACCATCACAGAGGCAATATTTATAGTATAAAAT
Organism: Wollemia nobilis; assembly: GCA_028583015.1. NCBI lineage: Eukaryota > Viridiplantae > Streptophyta > Pinopsida > Araucariales > Araucariaceae > Wollemia > Wollemia nobilis. The sequence continues at coordinate 6,236,634 of JAQPPZ010017116.1, read as the reverse complement.
ATATAGAGATTCGTGACTTTTCCTCTACCCGAAAACACATAGTGGTGTCAAAATACAATGAGCCAACAAACCATTAGCTAAAACCACCCATATGCTTATCATGTTTTTTTTTAAATATTTACTGGTAATTAAATATTTAATGGTAATTAAATATTTAATGCTACCTCTTGGAACCCCGTTCACGTTCCTATTGTTGAACGTTGCCCATAAATATTTAATGGCCTTGGAACTCTGCCAACAATAATGGACTTGGAATACTGCCAACAATATTTAATGGTAATTAAATCCTTTCTTATCAATTTGGCTCCATTACCTAACACAAGGAACCAACAAAGTGAAATTGATAAGATTACAAATGCTTTGAAAATATATTGAAAATTTGCAAAAAATAAATTCTAAAAATGCTTTCTTTACTCATGCATTAAGCATAGTGAATCAAATGAGATATTATGGAGATATAATAACTGGTGAAAAGGTTGTAGAAAGATTTTGAGAAGTCTTTCTATCAAATTTGATCTAATTGTTGTAGTTATTGAAGAATCACAATATCTGTCAAAAGTTTGTATTGATGAGATTATGGGTTTTGTCCTAAGTGTTATAAATAGATTATATTCCATCATTTGGGTTATGTAAATGTTTCTTCCGAGGTATATACTTAGGACATTAGATTACTATAGGGGGAAGTTATCTAGCTAATTCATGCAATGTAATAAATGCACAAGTGTCAATGTGCAAGTTGTATATGTGCAAGTTGTGCCTTGCACATCTAGGTAGAGTGTTGGACAAGGCACCTATTTTCCTATATAAGAAGGGCGTCATTGTAATATAAATATAGAGTCAGAGGACATAGTCAAATAGAGTAGCTTAGAGCATAGTAGTACAATTCTATGTAGATCACCATCTATTGGTGATGGATGCAATGTAGTTCAATATATTTATTAATGGAGTGCTCATTTCCTCCATAGCTACATTGTATTCTTTTATGTCATTTCTATTTACAATATATTCAGTCATCTAGCATATTTACATTTTTCATATTATTTTGCATCTTGTGATTGCTATATTTCTTTGCTCATTACATCAAAAGCTAATAGTGGTATTAAAGCCATGATAGATCAATAGGAAAACCACCATTATCATTGAGCTTGAGTTTTTTTGTTTAACTGACGCATTGTTGGACCAACCACTGTCAAAAAATTTGAGAAGATTCTAGGTGGTAGAATTAGGGAGAGCCCAAGAAAGGACTGAATGAAATTCTCAGTTCCAGAAATACTAAGGTTACATTTGACTAGTCTTTCCACAGAGTTGCAAGAAAAACTTGTGAAGACTAGGACTCAACATTCAATCCACTAGATTGATAGATTATCTAGTGAAGATCATTCAAGATTTTTAGATTCTGTTAACTATTGTCTAAAGTTTTTTTTGTTACAAAAAATTAATTCTCAAAGGATTGGGACTCCTCCTACAGCAAAAATCTAGGAGACTCCAACTTCATTTCTCGAAGGTCAATGTGCCTTCATAGTGCAAAGATTAGTTCCTTGTGCAAGAGAAGAATACTGCGGAAGAAGACTTCTCGTGGTGAAGTCAAGAGACTGAAGATCTCCATTACTGGATTGAAGAACTTCATAGTTGAAGAACATACCATAAAAGCCTTGATACAAAAAGGCCATAGAAGCCTTGAAGAAGAAGCCACATAAGTCTTGATATGAAAAAGGCCATAGTAGCCTCGATATTGAAAAGGCCATAGAATCCTTGTTACTGAAAAGGCCATAGAATCCGTGAAACTAAAAATGCCATAGTAGCCTTGATACTGAAAAGACCACAGAAGTGTGTGGGTCATAAAGCTTATTCCCAAAGTTGCAATGTTCTCGTGGTTGGCGATCCAAGGCAGGATTCTTACTATTGACAACTTGATTAGGAAAGGTTTGATTGTTGCTAACCGCTGCTGTTTTTGCAGGGCCAATTGGGAGTCCACCCTCCATATTTTCCTTGATTTCCCGGTCTCTTTGAGCATCCTCAATAGGTTATTGCAAGCCTTTAGCATTTGTTGGGTCAGACCTGCCACCATCCTTGACCTCTTTCACCAATGGCCAAATCCCTTCGTTAGCCTTAGATTGAAGTTTTTTTGGAAGGTCTATCTCCATCATTTTCTATGGTATATTTGGCTTGAACGAAATCTTAGAGCTTTCCATGAGTCATGCCATGATGCCTCTTCCATCACCAATAAGATCATTTCTTTTGCCCGTGAAAACGTTAGCCTTATCCCTCATGAAGCTCGCAACCCTCCCCTATAGGAGAGACTGATCGCTCTCTCTTTAAATCTTACTTTGGTTGAAAATCCCATGTCCCCCAAGGTTAACCCCAGAGTTGACGTCAGGTGGAAACCGCCCCCTGTTGGATGGCTTAAGATCAATTTTGATGGGGCTTCCAAAGGTAACCCTGGCAAAGCAGGGGCTGGAGGTCTAGTGAGAAATCATCAAGGTTGTCTGGTGATGGCCTTTTCTGAGCAACTGGGAACTAGGACTAACAACGAGGCAGAAGCAAGAGCGCCATGGAGAGGTCTTCAGTTGGCTCAGGATTTTGAAGATAATCTTATTGTTGAAGGAGATTCCATGCATGTCATAAACCTTATCAACAATGGGAAAATTTCTTCATGGCGGTTTAATACTGTCATCGAAGAGGCTAGGAACCTCTACCAAGCCAGGAATGAGCGAAGGGCCAAGCACATGTTTAGGGAAGCTAATAAAACTGCTGATATCCTAACCAATTTAGGGGTGGAAGCTGATGGTTTGGTCACTTGGGAACTCGGGGTTCCAAGTGATGTGGACAAGATGATCCAAAATGATCATCAATGATGTTGCTTATGTGGATTTTGGAAAAAGGAAGAGGATTTTTCTGTCTCCCGAAGCCTTTCTGTTGCTTTTTCGCGACAAAAAATGACAAGTGTGCCCATGGTCCAAAACTGTCGCGATATTGCGACATGTCATCGTATCGCGGTCAACGCAGAGCAAAAAAATTTTTGACCAATAATTGGCGCGATATCGTGACTTGTCATGTTATCGCGTTCCAAAGAAGCAGTGATGAGCTCAGAAGGATTTTGTCGCGATATCGCGACGTGTCACCGTATCGCAGTCAAAGTAGAGGCGGCGATGTGTTGACTGAAAAATGTCACGAAATCGTGACTTGTCGTGTTTTCGCACCTACAAGAAGTAGTGATGAGCCTTGTGGTTTTTTGTCGCGATATCACGGCTTGTCGCATTTTCGCAACCTGCTGAGTTTTCACGACGCTCGATGCAGGAATAAGCTAAGTATGGAAAGTTGGCGTGGTTTCGCGACCGACAGAGACAGAAGGGAGCACCCTACAAAAATGTCATGATTTCGCGATGTGTCGCCATATCACGGTCAAAGCAAAGCAGGCGAGGCATTGACCGAAAGGTGTCACGAAATCGTGACATGTCGCGTTATCGTGCCCAAAAGAAACATTGAAGAGCTTAGAGGCATTCTGTCGCGATTTCGTGACATAGAGGTGACTATGGTGCAGAAGGCTGATAGATGTCGTGAAATCATGACATTTCGCATTTTTGCGACTTGTCACGATTTCGCGGAGATGCTGAATATGAAATAGAAGGCAGATAGATGTCAAAAGAAAAAGTTAAGTTTGATAAGTTATTGCATTTTTGTGACTGGTAGCGAAATCGCGAAGCTGATGGGAATTGTTGATGAAGGCAGAAAGCTATTGCGAAATCGCGACATGTCGCATTTTCGTGACCTGTCACAAAATCGCGGGCGGGCCTGTAGGCAAAGCAGAAGGCAAAAAGATGTCGCGAAATCGTGATGTGTCACTTTTTCGCACCTTGTCGTGAAATCGCGGTGCTGCATGAAGTTGAAGCAGAAGGCTTTTTTGTTGTCGCGATTTCGCGACTTGTCACATTTTTGCGACCTGTCGCGAAATCACGGAGTTGATGGCAAAGGAAGCTATTGGCTATTTTTTGTCGCGAAATCGCGACATGTCACTTTTTCGCGACATGTCACATTTTCGCGACTTGTCATGAAATCGCGGCGATGCTGGAAAGAGTAGCTGTTGGCCGGTTGTTGTCACGATTTCGTGACTTGTCTCTTTTTCGCGACTTGTCATGAAATCGCGGAGGTGAGGGTTGTTGTTAGCAGGTGGCCGTGGTGCGCCCTTTTGTTTTCTGATCTGTAACAGCTTTGTGCTGATTATTGTAAAAGGTTTTGGGTCAACCTAGAAAACCCGATTGCAATGAAAATGATCCTTAATTACCAAAAAAAAAAAAAAAGACCACAGAAGTCTTAATACTCAAAAAATGCCACAAAAGCCTAGATACTGAAAAGGGCCACAAAAGCCTTGATCCCGAAGAAGAATTTGAATAGAATATCTGATTCAGAAGCAGATTAATATTTCAATACTAATATTTTATTGTAGGGAAATAAGATTCAATGAGTTGGGAAACTTCCTACAAGAGAGTTAGGAAGAATATCTTCTTCAAAATTATTTTAGTACCTAAAGCAAAATCAAAGAGATCAGGAGAAGATCTCATTAAAGAAATTCCAATCTTGGAAGAATAAGGACTAGGAGAGTACTGCTCATATCCAAAAGTAGTAGAATCAGAGATACAAAAGAAGATCTCACCACCAACACTTCTAGGAGCAGAAGGTTGAAGAGAAGGTCTCAAGGAAGACCAACATAAGCTACAAGATCAAAGACCTTGGGAAGGTCTCAATGAGCATCCAATAAAAGGCTAGGAGAGCCTTACTAAAGAAATCATCAAAGGATAACTCACTAGAGAAATCCACTACCAAGGAGAAGCCCCTAATAGTGAAAAAATTGAGACAATTGTCGCCATTCGGCAACAAGCCCAAGAGAAGGAGAATTTGGCAAGGAGTGCCAAATTCGAGAAGAAGAATTTGGCAAGGAGTGCCAAATCATAGAAGAAGAATCCAGTGAAAGACCTCAAGACATTTAGAATCTTGAGAAGAAGATCCTGCTTGAAGTCAGAATTCAAGTTGAAGATAAAAGAAGCTCACCAAATCCAGGAGATTTGAATATTATCTCTCACAGCAAGAAGACACCACTTCAGAGACAAAGACTTCTCTAAATCTACAGTAGAAGAAAAAGACCACAAGCGGAGAACAAGCCACCAAATCTTAGGCTCGTGAAAGAAAGTTCGAGATCATCTTTTGGTGAAGGAGTTGTTTAGGACATTCTACAAAAAGTTGCAAGATCCTATTCGAAGCAAAACTTGGTGATCTTAGACACCAAGATCCACATCCTTTACAAAAGTGGAAAAAAGATACAAAAGCTTTAAAAAGGTTAAAAACTTTTGGTGAAAATAGATTCATTAATTGGATTACTTATCAGATTTGTTAAAGCACCTCAATTTGGATTAAAGTTGCAAGTTGGATTACAATATTCAAAAAATGCAAAAAAAAAGTTCTTTTTAAGGTTTATTTGCACATTAATTAGGAGTTGATTAGATTTTAGAATTACATCTATCAACTACCTATTATCTACTTTGGAAAAAGAAAAAGAAGACTAAGCCCTACAATATTAAATTTTAGTGAAATTGCAGAATAACTCTTGAAGATTAATTTCATATTATTCTTGATTAGTTGTAGTAAAATGATTAAGTGCATTAATTTAAGAGTTGATTGGAGTGATAAGGTGAAATTGTTAGTGCATTAAAAAAAGGTTTATTAGATTTATTTGCACTATACTGTTACTCTCAAAAGAATTACTGTTTGTGTTCTTGAGAAAGACACAAAATAAAAAATTGTCAAAGTGTCTAAAGACACTATTAATGCACAAAAATATGCAATACTTAGTGGCCAAGTGAAGCCATAAAAATAGGTTAGAATCCTCCAAACCTTGGAGAAGAAGATGACTAACCAAAATAAGAAATAAAAGCTTCAAATATTGAGACTTGGTGAGTCTCAAATCCAAATAATTACAGGGTTAGTTGCAAAGAAAAAAGAGCAAAAAATTGCATATTATAAGGAGCTTCTATCTACTTCTATCTAAGCTTGGATTTATCATTATAGATCCAAGCAAAAATAGAAAGGTGTCTAAGAAAAAAGACAACCTCAAAACCCCTACACTGCATTAAAAAATTTTGCCATAAAAATTAGAATATTAGACCTACAAAACGAAGTGCAAGAAAGGGTGCAAAAGGCATCTTATTTACAAATAATATTACATTAAATAGCACTTCTCCAACTCTTTCTACGCAGGATAAAGGCTAGATTAAAAGGTGCTTCAAAGATACAATTTTTATAGGATGAAACAATCAACGGAGTCTGAATGCTAGCACCCTCCCAAGCATAGTAAAGAGCCATTCATATAGGCTCATATTCTATGTATCTTGGATGACTGAACCTGTAGAAAATAAGACGCAAAACCAGGGAGAAATCAAGCAATGCAAGAACAAAAGGAAATTGATGCAAGCAGATTGGAACCATACATCCAATCAAGGAGCATTCACTACCTCAAGTGGAGCATCATTAAAGCACTGTCAAATATCCACCAAAGCTCCACCATAACTCCACCATAAATGTTGCTTGACTGAAAACGTATTAGCTTCAATGAAGAACAACAAAGAACAAGGTGGAAGAATATGTTTGAAAGGCTTGTAAGAAGGCATTTCTAAGACAAGAGCATGCAAAAGGAAGAAAGCGCCACTTGTCATTCTCTAGAAGAACCCTAAAAAATACCCATGAAGGAGATATTACAACTTTGGCTTGGTGTCCGTACTCCACGTGACAGAGGAGTTATCTACAGTCATAAGCGTTACAACAAGAAACTCATTCACGTTTAGGTAGAAGTGTTCCTTGGATAGCGCATGAATAGGGGATGAAAAGACATTTTCAAGTGGAGGTGACACTTTTCACAAGCATTAGAACAAGACCAACGTCTCCACAAAACTCTCAAGTATTCTTGGAACATATTAAAACTTCTATGATACTTGTCACTTGATGAATAACCTATTAAAGGTGACTTGGACCAAGCAAACCGGTAGCACCTCAAAGAAACTTGATAGCAACTTGACTGCAACTCGATAGAAATTCAACAGCTATCCGGTAGCTATTCATAGTAATTCAGGAGCATTTGAAAGCACTCTTGGTCAAATGGGTCAAGGAAGCATTAAAGGCAAGCATTAAAGCCAAGAGCACATTGAAGTATTTACGCTTAAGAAGGAAAAACCATTACCAATTGCATCTGATTTCATAAAGATACAAAGCCTTTCTAAGGTAGAATTTCCTCATCTAATTTGCTTTCATTGAAAAAGGAGTTATAAGGTATTATTCTAAGGTTAAAATATTAAAGAATTCAATCTTTATTTGAAAGCAAAACTTAGGGAAATTAATCTAATATTTGCAAAACACAACTTAGGATAAATAAGGGATACTACTTGGAATTAATCCATTTAATGTTTGCAAATATTAATGTGTTATAAATTTCCAAATTAGGGAGTGACAAGGGTTACAACATCAAACTAGGTTATTGGAAATTAGAAACACTTAAATTAAATCCAAAGGGATATAAAAAGAGTTTTTTGAAGATTTTGCTACGGTTGGAAATTTATAATATTCTTGTCTCAAATTTTTTTCAAAAGGGACAAAAGGAATCCAACATTAAAACCTCTTCAAAAATTGGAAAAGTACTTATTTCAATAGAAGTAATAAGGTGTTTAAAAAGCTGATTTTTAATCTTTCCAAAATTGTACAAAATCAGCCATAAATTGAACTATATTTTACAAAAGCACTATATCATATTCCAAAATGATTAGGAAGACATAAGGAAGCCTACAAATAGAAAGGATTGATATTAGGAAGATTTAAATGGCATCAAAAAAATTCTTCCTAGCAGAATCTCAACTACTCAAGGGTCATAAATATTTCTATTGGAAAAACAAAGTGAAAGCAATCTTAGTATATGAAAAATTTTAGGATGTCAAAGGGAAAACACAAAGACCTACCATAGGTAAAACTAAAATCCTAAAGTTTGAGGAAAATGATTCAAAAGCTCTAATTATAATAACCTTTGCTATCATTGATGAGATTCAACCTTATATCAGTTTAGCAAAAACATCTTCAGATGCATGGACAAGCCTAAAACAATATTTGAAGGAAAAAAATAAAGTAACTATTCTTCATCTTCAAACTCAACTTCACTCATTAAAAATGAATAGTGGAGAAAGCATAGAACTATTCCTAAGGAAGGTAGCATATATTAAAGGGAAATTGTTGACCTTAGGAGAAACAGTTAAGGATGAGCTTCTTACTCAAGTAACCATGAGAGCACTTCTAGAAAACTATAAGCATTTGGTAACATCTTTACAGGTTTTAAGTAAAGATACTTCTTTTGATGATCTAGTCAATATACTTAAACAATATGAAGTAGAAAACATTGTAAAATATGAGATGACTAACACTGCATTGGCATAAAAATATAATCCATAGGAAAATGTTGCTTCATCAACAAGAGGACAAAAAATATGGTATTGTCATATATGCAGAAAAAAAGGTCATAGTACCAGCTATTGTAGATACAATACCAAAAACTAGAACTAAGGAAATAAGATGAATAATGAAAATCAGTTTCAATATCGACAATATCAAAGGAACCCTCATCAGTAGCAATCTCAACAACCAACCTATTATCCTCAACCATAATATCAGAAGAGAAATCGAAAAGAACACCTGGTTTAGAGGATAGAAGAAATTGAAGATTTGGAAGAACCCACAAAAGACTATGAGGTGAAAGCTCTGTCAGCAAATGTAACATATTACAAATACACTAACTATTTGCTTGAACATATTACAAAGAATGTTGAGGAAGAGTACAAAGTTCAAGATGAAGAATAAGATCCATATTAAAGATTAAAGTCTTTAATACCCAAATAATGTAATGCAGGAGGGTGTTAGAAATAGATTATATTCCATCATTTGGGTTATGTAAATGTATCTTCCAAGGTACATACTTAAGACATTATATTACCTTAGGGGGAAGTTATCTAGTTACTTCATGCAATGTAATAAATGCACTAGTGTCAATGTGCAAGCTATCCCTTACACAAATAGGTAGAGTGTTGGATAAGACACCTATTTTCCTATATAATAAGGGCCTCATTGTAATACACATATAGAGTTAGGGGACATAGTCCAATAGAGTAGCTTAGAGCATAGTAGTATAGTTTTGTGTAGATCACCATCTATTGGTGATGGGTGCAATGTAGTTTAGTAGCTTTATTAATGGAGTGTTAATTTCCTCCATAGCTACATTGTATTCTTTTATGTAATTTTCATTTATAGCATATTTTAGTCATCTAGAAGATTTACTTTCTTTCATATTATTCTGCATCTTGTGATTTATATCTTCCTTTGCTCATTACATCAAAAGCTAACAATTAAAATATTTTGAGAAGTCTTCCTATCAAATTTGATCCAATTGTTGTAGCTATTGAAGAATCAAAATATCTATCAAAAGTTTCTATTGATGAGATTATGGGTTCTTTACAAGCTCATGAGCAAAAGCTAAATAGATCAGTTAATTTTCCCATTTAAAATGCTTTCAAATCACAATTTCAAATCAACAGCAACAGAAGAAGGGGAGGAACTATTAATAGATGAGGGTTCACAAGAGAGAAAACTAGCAACAAGAATGAAGGAGGTAGATCAAGTATTTCTTATGAAGATAACAAATTCAAATTTCTTTGCAAGCAAAAAATGTAGAGGTGGCAGTTATCCACGTAATCATGGCCAAGGTCAAAGGTATGATAAAACTCATAATCAATGTCATTACTGTAAGAAATTTAGGTATTGTGCAAATGAATGTAGAAAGAAGTAGTTTGATATGAATAGGAAAAATAATTTTTTTAAAGAGAAAATAAACTTGAGAATGAGGATAGTGAGTCAATGTTTATCACTTGCACTATTGCACAAGAAATTTTAAAAGAAGTATGGTTTTTAGATAGTGGTTGTAGTGGAAACAAGGACATGTTTGCAAAAATAGATGAATTTGTGGAGTCTAAAGTAAAACTTGGAGATAATAGCAAAGTAGTTGTCATAGGTAAAGGAAGCATAAACATTAAAACCAAGCAAGGAGAGAAAAAACACATTCCATATGTGTATTATGTTCCTAATATCAAACATAATCTAATAAGTATTGGGAAGCTAGTACAAAAGGGTTATAGAGTCTATTTTGAAAATGGTGCATGTGTGATTCTTGATAAAAATAGAAGGTTAATAGCAAATGTCCAAATGATATAAAATATGATGTTTCCATTAAGATTGCAAAATGATTTATCTGTAGCTTTTAAAGCAGATATGAAAGATCAATATTGGTTATGATGTTTGAGGTATGGTCATCTAAGTTTTGGTGGGTTGAATTTGTTGCATAGAAAAAACATGGCAAATGGTTTGCCATTCATTTAGCAGTCAAACAAAGTTTGTGAAGGTTGTATTCTTGGTAAACAACATAGAGAATCATTTCCTGTTGGTAAATCATATATAGCAAAAGTTCCACATGAAATAATGCATTCAGATCTATGTGGGCAGATGCAAACACCTTCAATTGACAATAGCTTATATTTTGATTTTCATAGATTACTAAACCAAGAGAACCTAGGTATATTTTTTAAAACACAAATCAAAAGCCTTTGAAAATTTTTAGCAGTTTAAATCAAAGGTTGGAAAGTAAAGTGAACATTACATAAAAGTGCTAAGAATAGATAGAGGTGGAGAATTTGTATCCAATAATTTTCTAAATTATTGCAAAGCAAATGGGATCAAAATACACTTTACCATAAGCTATACACCACAACAAAACAGTGTTGTATAAAAAAAGAATAAAAAAATCATGGAGATGACGAGAAGCATGTTGAAAGCTAAATATTTACCAACTGAGTATTGGGTTGAAGTTGTAGCTTGTACAATATACCTTTTGAATTGTTCCCCCACAAAAAGTGTGAGAGATAAGGTACTATACGAAGCATGGAGTAATATGTTGGAAATATTGAGTTGTCATTGATGTCAAAGGTGCATGGTATTCAAAGCAAAAATATTCTTCAAGGATGAGAAGTTTATAAGGTTGGACAATAGATCAACAGTGTCAAAAATAGATTTGGAAAATAGCAAACAATGGATAATTATTCAAGGTAAGGTATATCTCAAAGCAAGACAACTATCTTTTAAGCAAATGATTATAATATTTAAATATTATAAAGAAAAGGACAAATGTTTAAAAGTTGCTTGGGACAAAAAATTTAAATATTTCAAGAGAGGGACAAAGGTTTTATTATAATATTTAAATCATAAGATTTAAAATATTATAATATAAAGAATTTGAAAAAGAAAAAGGCACCAATGATTATAAAGTTTGAAAGCAAAAGGTTTGAGCCGACTAGGACAAAAATCAAACAACATTAGGAAGCATATAAATATATGGTGATAATTCACCTTTGGATAATGTGACAGTAATCGATTAAATCCATCGTGAAGTGTGAGTGGAAGCCAAAGGAGAGGAGTAATGAAAAATAGGAGCCATAAAAATATAAGACTAAAGATGATATCACACCCCTTTGTTGTCACTAGCTAGAATAGCCCAACTGGTTGTCAAGCTTTGCGCGAAGTGTTGTTATGCATGAGGTTGCAGGATCAAAACTGGTTGCTGCCATTTTGTTAAAAGTTTTGTTGTTGAACGAGTGAAAAGACACAAACAAATATTAAATCATGCTCTTTTGTTTTCATCTGTTGAGGTAGCCCAACTGGTTGTGTGGCTTTACATGGAGCATTGCTTAGAAGGAGGTATAATCTGATCGACGTCGCTTTTGTTGAGGTTTTGTTGTTGAGAGAGCACAAGAACACGAACAAATATTTGGGTACCCCTTTTTGTTTCACCTGCTATGGTAGCATAGCTAGTCACGAGCGCTTGTGAAAGCACTGCGCTTCCAGAGGTCAGGGGTTCGATTCACGACTATGCAAAGGTATTTAAATTTTTTATTAAAGTTTAAATTTAAGTGGGAGATATAAGGTGGATTGTGGTTATTTGAAAATTGTATTTTTGCATGTTTGAAAAAGGAGATATAAGGTGTATTGTGGTTAATTTTAAATTGTGTTTTGCATGCTATGTGAAGGAGTTATAAGGTATAAGATTGATATTTTTAAAAGGTGTGTTTGGCATGTTATAAAATAATATATATGAGTTTTTGTTGCTGTCAAGCAGTGAAGAAGAAGCTAAATTTGTGCCAAGGTACAGGAAGGGTGCAAGAAAACACAAAGATATACAATCTATGAAATATTTTAATTGTGGTAAATTTGGTCACTATGCGTCCAATTATCCACAAGCTGAAAGTAGTAGCGATGAAGAAGAAAAAGAATACAAGAAAAAGAAAGAAAATTTTATCATGAAAAGAAAAATAGGCATGGTCAAGGCAAGCATGAGAAGATATTTCAAAGACATAAGAAGAGTTTTTATGTTGAATAAGCAAGTAGTGCTTCCAGTAGCAATGATGAAAGTCTCTCCGATAGTGAAAGAGAAGAAATCTTATTTTTAGCCATAGAAGAGAAAGAAGATGATCCTATTATTGAAGACCAAGAAGAAGAGAAAGATTCAAAAGATGAAGACAAAGCCACAATTGACATAACATATGAACTTATTATTTCTTTTGAAGAGTTGAAGAGGGTTAGAAAGAAGAACTTAAAATTGAAGGCTTAAATACAAGAGGATGAGAAAACAAATACAAAGCTTCTACAAGATATCACCAAATTAAAATATAAGGTTGAAGAGGTAAGAAGAATTGAAGAAGGTATGGATGAACAATTAAAGACAAAATAAATAGCGTGAAAGACTAGAACATGTAGCTGTCATTCTAAGGAAGGGACTTGAAAAATTTAATGATAAGATATATCAGTTTAGGAAAAGCTCAAAAAACTTGGATGAAATTATCAAAGCACAAAGATCTCCATTTATTAATATTGGACTTGGCTTTGAAGAAGGTGAAGAGAAACAAAAGGGGGTGTCAAGCTCAAAAGGAAAAGAGGCATCAAAGAAAATTAAGAGCATAATATCTATGCTGATATGTTGAGAAGTGGAAGCATCAATGAAGAAGAAAACAATGCACCATAAAGGAACAAGGATCATCATAGAAAAAACAATGAGAGAACCATGCAACAATATCCTCCAAGGCAATCAAATAGGTTTCAAAATTTCTTCCATGGTCATTGTTTCTCATGTAACCATTTTGGTCATAAAGTTGTAAATTGTAGGGTCCATGCTATGGATAATTTTGGCTTCACCAAGAGGAATTTCAATTCATTTGCACCTCCTATGGACTACAATATCATATGTTACAAATAAAACAATTTTGGGCATACAGCTAGATGGTGTAGAATAATGTTCCTAAAACTTCCAAAGATAGGCAAGAAAAAGGATGCTCAAAATGTTCAAAGAGGTATGATCTCCAAAGTTTGGAGAAATAAAATGAAACAAGAAGAGGAGCATAGTAATTTAGGAGTTTCACTCCCATACCATAATTAATCACCTCAAGAAAAGGATGTGGTGAGGGGGTTGTGTTAAGTGTCTTATTTTTAGTCCCAAGGAGCCCTTTTGCCATTGATGTCAAAGGGGGAGAGTTTTTAGTAAGGGGGAGCAACTTGTCAAGGGGAGAAGATAGTAAATCTAGTTGTAGTAAAAGATTTTTTTTGTAATATTGCCATCAGTGACAAAGGGGGAGATTGTTGGAAATATTGAGTTGTCATTGATGTCAAAGGTGCATGGTATTCAAAGCAGAAATATTCTTCAAGGGTGATAAGTTTACAAGGCTGGACAATATATCAATGGTTTTAAAAATGGATTTGATGAATAGCAAACAATGGATAATTATTCAAGGTAAGGTATATCTCAAAGCAAGACAACTATATTTTAAGCAAAGGATTATAATATTTAAATATTATAAAGAAAAGGACAAAGGTTTAAAAGTTTCTTGGGACAAAAATATTTAAATATTTCAAGAGAGGGACAAAGGTTTTATTATAATATTTAAATCATAAGATTTAAAATATTATAATATAAAGAATTTGAAAAATAAAAAGGCACCAACGATTATAAAATTTGAAAGAAAAAGGTTTGAGCCAACTAGAACAAAAATCAAACAACATTAGGAATCATATAAATATATGGTGATGATTCACCTTTGGATAATGTGATGGCAATATATTAAATCCATCATGGAGTGCGAGTGGCAGTCAAAGGAGAGGAGAAGCAAAAAATAGGTGTTGGAAATTTGAGTTAATTTGAGTCATTTTATGTTGTCATTGATGTCACATGGATCACATTTGGTTTTGGTGATCAAAATATTTCATAAATAAGCATTTATGATATTTTGGAAAGCATGGCTATTTACAGGGTTTTTATGAAAACCAAGGCAGGCAAAATTAAAGGTTTTATTTAAAACCATGGTGGGCTTATGTGGAAAGGTCTTTTCTTAAAAGCCAAGGTGGAATTTTTTTTCATTGAAAAAGGACCTTCGGTGATGAAGATATTAAAGTTTAAAGTTTAAGTTTAAATTAATGGAGGGCCAACCTATGTGCAATTAATGGAGGTTGGCATATATATATATATAAAGGTTTCAATTTATTTCAAAAAGTGGGCATATTATATATCGTCGGAAAGCTTATTTCAAGGGCTATTTGACTAACTTATTTAGAAGAAGAAATAAGATGTGTGTAAAGAGATATTTTGGATTTTTCAACGGGGTTCCAAAAGTGAAGTTTGCCTTGTTATTTTTCAAGAGGATTAATTCTTTCATGAGGTGACAAGGTATGCAATATTGTGATTTATTTTATTTTATGGTATAAGTGGTTTTGGGATGAAAAGGTTATGCAATGTTTTGATTTATTTTATTTTATGGTACAAGTGGTTTTAGGAGAGATAAGGAAGTTGTGCAATTAAAGGCCTTGGTGATGATTATTGAAAAGTGGAGTAATGTTGATTATTTTGTGATCTACTAATCCTTGTGAAGATTGGCAAAAGAATTTTGTGATTGTGACAGATTTACAAACATGTTTTTTCATCTTCATAAAAGGTATGGGCACATTCTCCTATTGATTGTTTATGGTGGTTGATTTCTGAAATATCATTGGAGGGAAAATGATTGTTTATGGTTTACTTTTCGAAAGTGGTTGACTAAATGCTTCAAGTTTTTTTTGATTTGAGAGTTGAGTTTAAACCTTATTTTATAAGCATAGTTGTTGAAGCCCATTGGCTGTGAAAGAACTTGAGTTAGAAAAGAACATGAGTATCATTGTTATGTGAGATTTGTGGTTGAGCATTGTTGGAAATATTTGAGTTGGTTGATACATACTTGGACTAGGATTGTGAGAGAGAGAGTTGTCCCTTGTGATGATTGGTTGAGTTGAGTTGATTGAGCCTAGTCAAGTGATGTGTGAAGTGATTGTTCAAGTTCTATAAAACAAACTATTCCATCATTCTATGTTGAGTTGAGATTAAGGTTAGATCATATTGAGTCTCTAACAATTCTCTTTATGGTTTTATAAGACTTGAATTGAGTTGAGGTTGATTTGAGTTGAGAGTGAGATTAGAATATATCGAGTCTCTAACAATTATCTTTATGGTTCTATAAGACTTGAATTGAGTTGAGGTTTATTTGAGTTGAGAGTGAGATTAGAACATATTGAGTCTCTAACAATTCTCTTTATGCTTCTATGAGTTGATTTGAGTTGAGTTGAGATTGATTTGGGTTGAGAGTGAGTTTAGAACATATTGAGTCTCTAACAATTATCTTTATGCTTCTATGAGTTGAGTTGAGATTGATTTGGGTTGAGAGTGAGATTAGAACATATTGAGTCTCAAACAATTCTCTTTATGCTTCTATGAAGTTAATTTGAGTTGAGATTGCCATTCATTGTTGAGTTCATTTTGAGTACTACTTGAGCATGATTGATTGAGCCTTTGAGAAGGTCTTTGGGATAGATTTGAGGACAATTTTGGGACAAATTTGAGGACAATGTTTGGAAAAGTTCTTAGTGATCTTGTTGGAGCAGATTTGGGAAAGTTCTTGGTGAGCTTGCTAGAGCAGATTTGGGCAAGTTCTTGGTGAGCTTGCTAGAGCAGATTTGGAAAAGTTCTTCGTGAGCTTGCTAGTGCAGATTTGGAAAAGTTCTGTGTGATCTTGTTAAGCAGGTTCTGTATGAGCCTATTGAGCAGGTTCTTAGTAAGCCTATTGATAGAGATTTGGAGGTGATAGAGTACAGAGGAAAAAGTCTTAGTGGATAGAGATCCAACAACCAGCACAGTTGAAGATAGATCTGAGTGAGGAGTCTTCAAGTGGAGAGAGGTCCACAAGTCAATGCTACAGAGAGACAGAGTCTTCTAGAAGATTACATAGCCAGAGCAGAAGGGGAAAGAGTTCTCCTGTGGAAGAGATCCATGAACTTGATATTAGGGGATCAACATCTCCTTTGGACAGAGATCCATAAACATTGTAATTGGGAGTGATTCCCAAAGAGATTGATTGAGAAAGTTTTAGTAAAATATTTTCTCCGTGGAGTACCTCACATTGGGGGAACCATGTTAAATCTTGTGTATCAATTGTCTATAGTGACTTCTGCTCTTTCTTACTACTGCTATCTGAGTTATTAATGCACACTGCTATATTTGGTTATTGTAATTAGGGACATTAATTGATATTAATTTGGAAAGAAAGTAAAAAGTGGTCTTATACTGTTCACCCCCTCCTCTCAGTATAAGCTTGTGTTCTTCAATAGGAGCCAACGAAAGACAAGGTTAAATATGATATCATACCCCTTTTTTATCACCAACTAGGATAGCCCATTTGGTTGTCGATATTTATGCAGATCACTATTATGCATGAGGTTGCAGGGTCAAAACTGGTCAATGTCATTTTGTTGAAAGTTTTGTTGTTGAAGGAGAAAAAGACATGAACAAATATTAAATTATAATCCTTTGTTTTCACCTGTTGAGGTAGCCTAATTGGTTGTGTGGCTTTGCATGGAGCACTACTAAGAAGGAGGTCGAATCTGATCGATGCCACTTTTGTTGAGGTTTTGTTGTTGAGAGAGCGCAAGAACATGGATAAATATTTGGGTGCCCTTTTTTATTTCACCCACTATGGTAGCACAACTGGTCACGAGTGCTTGTGAAAGCACTATGCTTCTAGAGGTCAGGGGTTCGATTCACGACTATGCAAAGGTATTTAAAATTTTTATTAAAGTTTAAATTTAAGTGGGAGATATAAGGTGGATTGTGGTTATTTGAAAATTATATTTTTGCATGTTGGAAAAAAGGAGATATAAGGTGTATTGTGGTTAATTTTAAATTGTGTTTTACATGTTGTGTGAAGGAGTTATAAGGTATAATACTAATATTTTTAAAAGGTGTGTTTTGCATGTTATAAAAGAAGATATATGAGTTTTTGTTGTTAATAAAGCTTTATTTTTGTGAGTTTCAAAAAGGGAGATATAAGGAGTTATTTTTAAAGCTTTATTGTGCATCCCTTTTATAAGGGTTTTTAAAGTGATTGATTTGATATCTAATCAAGAAAAGAAAAAGAGAATTGCTAACCAGTTTTTGAAGGCACAAACAAAAGGAAAATCATTTTGTTAAGACTGGTTTGGAAAGGTCATGCAAAAAGCTCATCATCATCATTGAGGTAGATTTAGAGGTATGGTGATTTAATTCCTTTATCAAAATGGCTTAATCAATTTGAAGAAAATATTTTTTCATATAGTGGGAGGTATAAGGAATTATTGGATGTGCATTGTTTTTGCTTGAAATTGAAAATAAATATGCAAGGGTTATAGATCAGATTTGAGAATAAATTTGTACATTGTTCATGATTGATTTTGGGAGTAGATGAAAAGGACATTTTCTGTTATCTACAAAAGGGAAGTAAAGGTGCAAATCAACAATTACAAGGTCAATTATCAAGTGCTAGACTAGAGATACCTTTCAATGTAATAAATGTGAGACATGTGGAAGCGACATACTTAATGAATGTGAAGAACTTATTAGGCATTTGATTGGTGCATGTCATTCTCTATATGTTCATGAAGATAAAAGAATTCTGGGTAGAATATGTCTAAATTTTTTTAGTTGAGGAAAACACATTAAAAAATAGGTGAACTTGATGACATCATTATGCAATATTTGAGAATAGATGATAATTGTTTGTATACAAGTTATGGAGCATATTTGAGTAGGTTTTGTGAGAAGGTTATGGAGAAGATTTGAGGATGTTTTATGAGCAGGTTTTAGAGCATATTTGAGCAAATTTTGTGAGTAGATTATGGAGCAGATTTGAGCAATTTTTGTGAGCTTATTATGGAGTATATTTGAGTAGGTTTTGGAGCATATTTGAAGTAGTGTTTATGAGCATGTTTGTGAGCAAAATTTGAGGATAGAACTAAGCAGAGTGTTGACCAAAATTGAGCATAGGGGATTGGTGTCTCCTATGGATTGGTGTCTCCTATGGATTGGTGTCCATGAACCAGAGAAAAGGATATTGGTGTCTCCTATGGATTGGTGTCCACAAACCAGAGCAGAGGGGATTGGTATCTCCTATGTATTTGTGTCCACGAACTTGAGAGGGGATTGGTATCTCCTATGGATTGTGTACACAAACTTTGTAATAGGGTATTGGTGTCTCCTGTGGGTTGGTACCCGAAAATTTATTGAGAAATTTATAAGAAAATATTTCTTCATGGATGTAGCCCATATTGGGTGAACCATGTTAAATTTGTCTCTCTTATGTGTGTGGTGATTTGTGTATTGTTTCATTATTGCAATTGATGATATTTAAAGTTATTTCTTTGGAAAGAAAATTAAAAGTTTTATCTTACACAATTCATCCCCCTCTCAGTATAAGCTTGTGTTCTTCATAATAAAAATCACAATGTTTCTCATTTGAGAGTGTTTGGATGCATAGCTTATGCACATATTTTTGATGAAAAAAAGAAGAAATTAGATGATAGAAGTATGGTGTATTTTTGTAGGATACAATAAACAATAAAAAAAATACAAGCTATATAATCATATCATAAAGAAGACTATAATTAGCAGAGATGTTAAATTTCTTGAAGAAGAAGAAGAAGGGATTTGGAATGGAAATATTCAACAACAACAACTTGAAAGAAGATAGTCTAATGAAGATCATGCTCCAAAAAATAATTCTAGTTCACAAAGTATTGTTGTAGGAACATATCAACATGGATCCACATCTTTGACAACACCTCGATATCATTCTATTAATGATTTAGATTTAGATGAAACTCCAAAGAAAACAATAATTTTGAGGGAAATTTATGAAATAAATCAAAGTAACAAATATGATTTGATTTCTGATTTTGCATTATTTTCTACTGCTGATCTAGTATGTTTTCAAGAACCAATTAAGAAGTAAAATTGACAAAAATTAATTATAGCGACCCCAGGGAAGCGACGCGCCGTCCTTGCTACTTCTACTTGCGATTTAATTGAATATTTTAATGTTTAAACATGCATCTAAATGAAAGGCATAAAGAAGATATAACCAGAATGCGAAGAAATAAATGAATGAATGCTTTTGTATTGATATTTCCAAGATCCGGTTACATATAAATCCCTCTAAGGGATACCCTTCGTTTGATACATGATTTTACACAAGGAAGGTAGCAGGTGTATAAAATATCCCCTTGCAAAGGGGTGGTGCGCTTTTAAAGGCTTCCCGATGATGCACACGAAAATGTATGAGGGCTTACAGATGCCTCCTTCTCCAGGCCTATTTCCTAGAGGGATCCTCTTGCTTTCGTATGTTGTAGATTTGTCCAATGAACCTGTGGCCCTGTAAGCAATGAAACAACAACACACGCTTAGATGTCCGAGATTGCCTCCCTGGATGAGGTTGTTAGCAATGAATATACTTAAATGAAATGCAAATGCAATGAAACTAATGCTATGAATGCGAATGAATGAAACGATTCTATGCTAATGATGAAGAAAATAGAATGAAAGAATATAATGTCTAAAACCCTAAACTAGGCCTGCGAGCCACTGTCCAAGACAATGACCGCTAAAGCGAATCTTGTCTTCTTTGCCCCAAGGCTATGGATCAAAGCTTGTATCCGATGTTGAAATGGTGGTCACTTTGCTCAATGTGTTGAATATATTGTATGTGGTAAACCCTCAAATGGCTAGCACTTCGTTGCTCCTCAAAGGTGCTCCAATTTGTCAGGGCTTCATTGTAAGAAAAGCTTCTTTAGGTCCAAAAAGCTCTCCTCAAGTCTCTACAATGATTTATCTCTCTCCAAAGTTGATTATGCCTCCTTTGGTGCCTCTAGGCTTGCACCTTTTAAAGTGTGTGAAACCCTAGGTCTATGTTCAAAACCCTAGGATTGAATCCCTCATGCGTAGTGAATGTTAGCATGAGAAGCTTTTTGTCTTTTCTATGTTTAAAGACTAGTTAATTGAAGTCTAAATTTAGACTCAAGTCTCCCATGTGAATTGGTCATGAAGGGGAATGCAAAGTTACTCCCGCTCACCTTTATTGCATGCATACTGCCACTTCCACCCGTGATTAGGCCTATTTGTTAGCAAAATACTTTTTATGACTTAGCCATTGTCATCTGTAGTGACTAAGATTTGGCTGTTGTCATCTGCAGTGACTAAGGTTTGGCCACTCTGATCTTGAGCGGCCAAGGTCTAGCCACTCTGGTTTATAGCGACTAAGCTTGGATGGGCTTAAAAATACCTCAGATGAGTGGTGAGAACCACTTTTGATGCTTGGAAAGCCCAAGGTTTAGTCATATGGTCTATGAATGTGCCTATGTGAGTAGTTCTCCTAAACATGACATGTTTTAGGTGTCTACAGATGCCCCTTTTTGTGATGCACTATGTGGAAAACACAATGCTGAGCAAAAACGTAGACTGATATGTTTGCAGGGTGTATGATGATCATTGGTCTGATCAACGTTGGATGGCCCAATCATGCAAGATGGCGCACATCCTTTGAATCATTGCTTCAATATTTGGAAGGCTTAACTTAGCTCAGGGCTTGCACATGTTCAATTGCACTCATTCCTCAAACTCAATCGGGTAGCTTCTGTTGCTACAATCAGATCCGATCGGAAGGAGAGCTACAAATTGAAGATGTTATGTTTGCTTATGTTCCCAACAAACAAGGGAGATTTTGTAATTGTTGTATGCAATGATTCGTAGGACGAACATAATTTTGATATGATCGAGTGATCTTTTGTTGATTTTGATTATGATTATTTTGAAGATTTGAACTACCTCCTCACACAATGAATTGGTGAGGAAATGACAATGAATAAAGTGACAAGTCGCTTGACCAATATGACTAATTTGGTTCCTTTCTAGCATTTGTTATTTTAATGGGCAAACCCCCATCCAAGTGTGATTCCAATTGTTTATGATAATCATTCATCCCTATCTCGGGAAGCGGTCCAACTATCAATAGCCTTCTTAGGGAGTTAGGATGAGTGATTCTATTTATGCTTATATTGTATCACTTAGCTCAGTGTTTTTGATGTCATAAGGGAATTAGGATGATTCTATCACACCCATGGAGCAGTCCGACCATCTTGGTCTTCTTCGGGTTTGAAGTGATACATCATGATTCCAAAATGAATGTTTTTCCCCAAGTAACCTTATGGTGACTTACTCATCTCATCGAATTGCATGGAGTGTGAATCGTTGCAACCATCGAGTTGATAGAGTAAGTAACTAGATACGAGGCTTACTTGAGATTTTGTTTTTATGAATTTTTTTGTTATTTTGATCATTATGATGATTATGAACCATAAAAATGTGCTTATTTGATTTTTTTGTTACTTCTCATGGAAGGAATCTCTTTGTTTTTCTTAGGATGTTGGCCACTGTCAGGTCCAACGACCCCCAAATTCTTGCTCGTGGCCGCTCTCATCCTGAGTAGCCAAGAGATGCGGGTCATTGATGACAGCAGTGGCCAAGGCAAAATTAGGGTAATATAAAAGGGGCCTAGGGTTTTGACTTTTCACTTTCACCAACTGTCAGTTTGCTTTTTAGAGCTCTTGGAGTGAAAGTGACTTTTGCAACTTGGAGTGTTTCTGCGACTTGGAATATCATGCTTGCACTAGGCAAAGCCTCTTCGAGTGGAGGAGCCGGAGCTTCTCGAGTACTCTCTCAAACCTTAACCTTGCTTGTTTCTTATTGGGTAAAATTGAACCACATTAAGTAATTGGTAAATGAACCTCATTAAGCTTGTTGGTAATGAATTAAACCCATAGTTAGGCTTAGTTTAGGATTTAATGTGGTGGGCTTGTCCCCATTTTGTGTTTTTCAAATTTTTTTGGTATTTTTGGCCTAGGGCATACACGTTTGTCACATTGCCTATTGGTCGCTGTCGATCAGAGCGGCCAAAATGGCCTACAACTTGGCCGTTGTCACTGGTAGTGACCGATTTGAATCCCAATGATCAAAAATCTGACCATTGGGGCTTGGCCACTTCTAGCTTCAATGACCGATTTTTGGCCGTTGTAGGCGACAATGACTAAGAACACTTAGTGAATTTTTTTATTTTTCTTGCATTTTGGATTGATTAATTGATTTTTTTGAATTTTTGACTTGCTTTTTTGGAATTTGTTGCATGATTAGGTGCATTTATTGCTCTTTTGCCTAGACTTAGAATAGCCTATCATTATTTGCACCATTTTCATGTTTTATTATGATTTATGCCTTAGATGCATTGTAGTTATGCTTTGTTTCTCTTTTGTCTTTAGATTCTCACTGCTCGGGACCCGAAGCTCATGAATACACTTCTACCCCTCTTGGATGACATGGATTGGGCTTGGCTCAAAGCTCATGGGCTACAGTATGTTACTAAAATACCTAATATCATGTCAGATCAGGCCTACCTTATGACTTTGGTCCATCGATGGGACCCTCGGACTAACACCTTCCACCTCCCTACCGATGAGATGACTATCACATCGGAGGATGTGTATAGGATTTTTGGATCCCCTTTGATGGAGTGGCCATTGTCTCCTCGGCCACTAATGATCGAGATGTTATTTTTACTCGGGTGTTCGAAGGGCGCTCTACGGAGGCCTTCAAGGACACCAAGTCTGGAGGAGTGTCCATATCTCTAGTGGTATGATGAGAAGATCTTCTCTGAGAGGCATGCAGTGTTGTTGATGGTTATCAACAACATATTGATTCTAGATTGCTCAGGCTTGAGGTTCCTATGGAACCTCCTTGCGATGGTTTAGGACCTGATGGATAGTGAGGAGCCTATCATCTATGCATGGGGTAGGTCTTTGTTGGCCTAGTGCTATGATGAGTTGTACCACATCCATCGATGGGGTCACATTGGTATTGCTTGCAGCTTGCTCTTACAGGTTTGGGGATGGGAGCACATCAAGGTAGATCATCCTAGAGGGCTTCCTACTAAGATCATAGTTATAGAGGAGTAGATGTAGTGTTATGCTTCCATATGGGCTCGAGAGTGCAAGGAGTGCAAGAGCCATCCTCATGCAAGGGAGCTTCCCCATTACATTGCTACTTTCACTGGGTTGAAGGTTGGGGATGTTATGTGGCACCCATATTATGAGTGTTTGGCATGGGATGATCTGACCAATTTTACTACTAGGACATGGTGAGCGGTGGCTCATCGGCCGTAAGGTTGGCATCTGGGAGTATTTCTTCTACTCTTGAGTTCTTCGTCAGTACGGGTTGTAGCAGGATGTGCCTCTTGTTCCATTTTGTATAGGTGCCTCATGGTAGAGAGATACCTACCCTTTCCATGGATCACAGAGATTTCATATGAGGAGGATGCCCCAATGGTTGACCCAAGAGTTGTAGGGGAGTTATAGAGGCATTTTCTCAGTGGTGGGGGATCGTATGTGGCATGGTGATGGCAGCTTGGGCATGAGGATGATGGAGGAGATCCAATAGGGTGTAGAGTCCAAGCCAGGACCGAGGTATGGGGCCAGCTACTAGAGGTGGTAGTGGAGGAGTAGGATGCTCCTGAGGAGGAGGAGGAGCTGGATCTTGAGGAGAGAGATTCTCCTCTGAGAGCATAGTTGCATGAGGTCGAGGTTGAGCTTCAGTCGACCAAGATCTAGGTCCAGTAGTGGGATGCCACTATAGAGCAGCTCACATCATAGATAGGCTCTATAGGCTACTATTGGGGGTGGTGCTGCTAGGATGCAGTTTGTTGTTCCTCCTTCTACACCATAGGGTGCTATAGGGATAGATCTAGGGTAGAGATTCTACACCTGTGATCACTGTTAGATGAGTATGAGGGGAAGATCTCTGGTCATGTTGCCCATATATCCTCTCTCCAGATGCAGCTTAGGAGGCATGGGATTGTTCCTAGGGAGGTACCAGGTGTAGGTGGTTCATAGGTTAGTGGGCGCTCTACCTCAGGGTGGTCTTCTCCATCCTAGCTAGAGGACCCAGACTCGGATAGAGAGACCAGTAGGTTCACACCACTCGACTCATGATACCACCATAGGGGGAGGTGATGTAGGGGGTGTAGGCCCTATGTTTGATTGATGATGCACTTTGATTTATTTTTGAGGTTGGCTTGACCTATATGACTGTAGCCCATGGGCATTTTTGTACCTTTATGGACTTGATACACATATTTATATGATATCTTTGCATTATGACTCATTATGTGTATCATTTATTGCTCATGTTTTTGTTGTTATTTTGTTTTATGATGCGATGTGATGATGGTATTATGATGAATTGATGTATATGTTAGATGATAGATGATATTTATGATGATGTGGATGTTTTTAGATGGATGCTTATGTAGATGCTTATATGATATGATGTGATGTATCATGAGTTGATTTAATGATGGATTTATGATTGTATGCATATATGGATGCCTATGATGGTTTTATGTGCTTTGATTATGGCTATATGATGTAATGTATATGGATGCATTCTGATGTGATCTTTGATGGAAATGGATGAGTTATGAGCTATGTATTTATGGATGCAATGTTTATTGTTAAATGCATGTTTAATTTTGCTTTAAATGTATGCATCTAACTTATGTTATGATATGGTAAATGCAATGTGTACTAAATGCTTTATCTACATGGTTTTGATATGATGTAAATGAACCTGTATGCTTTAATCACTTAAAACATAAGGAATGCATATGATATGAGTTTAACAATCTAATGGGCGACACCACATAAAGTAAAAAAAATAACCATGAATTTAAATAATCACTCTTGTCATAAGAATTGATTAAGTATTCATATGTGAGATGTAATGGCATGAAATGTATGTATTTTCTTGATAAGTTTCTGTAAATTAAAAGATACAAAATAGTCAGTGGTCATCTACATATCATTTCTAATATATATCTGGTATCTATCCTACTCTGTTGATACCCCCTAATTTATAGAATCTTATAAATAAAATTGATGATGTGATTGATGATATGATTTGTTGCTATATAAGAATTTTTGAGGTTTTTCCTGAGATTCAAACACTCTAGTTACCCTATCAACAACTGCGTATTGACCAAACAAGGCTTTTGAAAAGTAAGGCTTTCATCATGGACCTAGATACTCATTATCCCTGTGTGTGCAAATGAATATATTTAGATAGAACTCAAATATTTCCTCCGATGTCAAGCAGGATTCTTTCAGCCCATTGCTAAGATCAAGGATCCTTAAGTGTTCATCTCATTCTTATGTTGGACTTAGTTGGACTATACCACTAGGCAGTATTGGGTTACCTAAAGCTAGCTCATCCACATTCAAACATTGGTCTACACAAATGCAAAATGCTATTGTGATAGACATATCGTCATGCGTAAGGATATCACCATTGCCAGGTTGGTTTTTACACCAAACCTGTAATGGGAATCACCTTCCGATTTTGTATAATGCTGAGAATTCTAGGGATTCAAGCTCCATTCCCTTCTTTTCTTCCTTTTGATTTGGGATACTTGCTCATGTTTAGTGATGAAAATCACTGTTTATTTTTGATTGATTTTTTTTTTGTTTTTCCTTTGAGCAAGGGATTCTTGTAGTGATGATAATCACTATTTATTTTGATTGTACTTTTTGATACTTTGAACTATGACTTTTGGAATTTGAATTATGATTTTGGGAATTTTGAATTTTGCTTTGACTCTGGGATTTTTGCTTGTTTTGATTTAAGCAAGGGATTTTTGGGTAGGGTGGAGCTTGTCCTTTTGTCAATTCTCAGCACTTTTGAACCGGTTACATAGGGGGATAAGCAAGGAAGACCCTTTTCACTTTAGGTAACCTAACCACTTTACAACTTTCATATTTCCCTTGTACCAACTAGAATTTAGTGTTTGTAATTAGTGATGGGATCCTAAAATATGCTAAGCTTTGTCACCACTAGAACTTACTTTCTACTAACCAAGATGGCTTTCCACAAAAGTTGATAAGATCACTAGGTATGGTTGAATAACCAGAAAACCATAGTATATTATGTATAGCAACATTAAATGGTTGTGTTGAAAAACACAATTACACACATGTATGAATGGATGTAGGTGAATTTTGAGTGTTTTATGATACAAACTGTGGCATCACTTGTAATATTGTGATCATGATATATGCAAATGTAATGGATATGAATGTGTAATGCAATGCAACTATGTGGATGCAAATGTAAGATGCAAATGTTTTTGTATTTTTGATTTTTGATTGTTTTTGTATTTTTGCTTATTTTGACCAAAGGGCTTATGTGCCTTTGGGGCTTTTAAGTTTTGACCAAGTAGCATAAAAATACCCTTGGAGCATTTTTGATTGATTTTTACCAAGCATATTTGAATACCCTTGGATCGGTTTGATTGAATTTGACCAAGTGGATTAGAATACCCTTGGAGCATTTTGTGATTGATTTTGACCAAGTGGATTTGAATACCCTTGGAGCATTTTGATTGAATTTGACCAAGCGATTTTGAATACCCTTGGAGCATTTTGATTGAATTTGACCAAGCGGTTTGAATACCCTTGGAGCATTTTAATTGATTTTGATTTTTATGTTTTTTTTTATTTTGAATGATTTTATATTTTATGTGTAGAATGCCTTCAAGTGAATGATATTGAGAGGTTCGGGCTCTTCAACACCATCCAATGATATAAGGTGATATGCTCCAGGCCCAACCCTTTCTGAAATCATGTAGGGGCCTATCCAATTTATCATAAATTTGTCTCGCAAGTGCGACGGTAGATTTGAATTTTGTTGGTTTTCTTTGAGCACAAGATCCCCAACTTTGAAATCTCTTAAGTGGACTTTACTATTGTAAGCTCGCGCAAGGCGATCTTGATAAACGTGAAGATGCTCCAAAGCATTGACTCGACGTTCATCAAGAAGCGTCAATTGATCAAGGCGGCCTTGCCGCGCGGTGTCATCATCTATGAAGTCCTTTAATGCTATGCGTAGGGTTGGAATTTCCAACTCTAGGGGCATGATGGCCTCAGTGCCATATACAAGTGAAAATGGTGTTGCCCTAGTGGGCATCCGTACACTAGTCCTGTATGCCCATAATGCCAGAGGCAATTGCATGTGCCAATCCTTATGATTATCTCTCACCGTCTTTCTCAAGATGGAGACTATTATTTTGTTTGAGGCTTCTGCTTGCCCATTTGCTTGTGGATAATAGGGCATTGAAAAACTATGTTGTATATGATATTTTTTCATCAAAGCACGCACATTTTTGTTCTTGAAATATGGCCCATTATCCGATATTATTTTTGAAGGGACCCCAAAATGACTTATGATATTATGAAGTATAAACTCCACAATCCTTGGTCCAGTTGTCGATGTTAAGGGGATCACTTCGACCCATTTGGTGAAGTACTCAGTGGCCATTATGATGAACGTGTGTCGGCCTGAGGAAGGGGGTGAGATCTTCCCAACTAAGTCTAGTCCCCATTGCGAGAAGGGCCATGCTTCCTGGATGGGTTGCAAGGCTTGTGATGGCAAGTGTGTGAGGTTTGCATGATGCTGGCACTTAATGCATTTCTTGACATACTCACAATAGTATTTCTCCATAGTGGGCCAATAGTAACCCATTCTCAAGATGCGCTTAATGATGGCCATGCCACTAAAATGACCACCACATGTACCATCATGAGCTTGTGAAATTGCCCAGGATGCTTCCTGGGGCTCAAGACAATGGAGGAGCATTCCATCATATCCTCATCTATAAAGGATTTCTCCTAGAAAGATGTATCTTGTTGCCTTCTATTTAAATGTTCTCCTTTCAGTATGTGATAGACCTTGTGGTACCATTCCAAGCTTTAGGAAATCTCGTAATTGGGAAAGCCAATCTTGATAAGCCACAACCTCTATAGAAAATATGACCTGTTCCTCCTGCATTCTAGAACTGGTGAATACATATTGAGGAACAACCCTATGGTGTATGGTTGTGCCACACTCCATAGGACCTTGGGAGATCAATGACCCCCAAGGTGCCATTCGCAAGAAATCTCTAGCTATGAAGGACCAATCCTGATTTGGTTCAATATTGATCATGTTGACTGATTCTTGATTGTCTAAAGCCTCACATCGTATTGTTGAGTGCGAGAGCACTTTCACATGAATGGTTGTAAAATCAGTAGATGGATTCTGAGGGATTAAGGATCCCAAAGAGGCCATGGTGTCTACAAATCTATTTGACGTACGAGGGATTGCCTCGATGTCATACCATTCTAGTCTGGCTAGGTAAGTGTCAACAAGTTCTTTGTAAGCTTTCAGGAGTGGGCACCTGCATTGGAATAATCCTTTGACTTGGTTTACTATGAGCAAGGAGTCACCAAAGATATTCAATATTTTAATGCCCATTGCTACGGTTATTTGGAGTCCCAAGATCAAAGCCTCATACTCTATGTTATTGTTTGTGCAAGGGAAGTCTAGTTTGAATGATAAGGGTAATGGAGCACCCTACGGTGTGATAAAGATAATCCCTGCTCTGCCCCCTTGTTCACACTTTGAACCATCAAAGAATAATGCCATGTCTCTTTCTTTCTTAGGTTCTTCGAGTTTCGGTGGATCTGATAATGCAAAGACTGCATCATCAGGCAATTCTATGGTGAGAGGCTTGCTATCCTGAAGAGGCACCTCTACTAATTGATCAGCTATGACTTGTCCCTTGATGGAATTTTGGCTTATGAACTCTAGATCAAATTCTATCAATAGCATGATCCACTTTGTGATATGTGTATTGTGATAAGTCTTGTTCATCATGTGTTGAAAAGGATTTTGTTTTGATATAACGTAGGTCGTATGGCTCAACATGTAGTGTCACAACTTTCGGGTTGCAAAGACCACTACTAAACACAACTTTTTGACATACGCATACCCTAGCTCATAACTCACCAAGGTGCGACTAATGTAATATACGACTTGCTCTTTATCTTGTGCATTCTTTTGGGCTAACATGGTGCCCAAAGCGAAATCGGTAGCCGATATGTATAGTAAAAATGGTATGTCAGGCCTTGGTGGAGCCAATACTAGTGACGTTGCCAGGTAAGTTTTGATCTCTGCAAAGGCTTGATGGCACTCTTCATCCCAATTAAAAGGGACCTCTTTGCATAGCAACCGATTCATGGGTCGACATTTATCTGATAATTGAACAATGAATCTTTTGATGGATGCTATCTTGCCTTGTAGGCTTCTTAACTCCCTAATGTTGGTAGGGGTGGCCATTTCCAATATAGCCTTTACCTTTGTAGGATCGACTTCAATGCCTCTCTTAGAAATGATGAATCCCAAAAGCTTGCCAGAAGTTACACCAAACACACACTTCTTAGGATTCAATCTGACGTTGTGCTCAATGAGGCGATTAAAGACTTTTCTAAGGACTTCAACGTGCTCTTGTCACAACAAAGACTTGGCCAGTAAGTCATCCATGTAATATTCTAAGATTTTATGCATGTAGTCATGGAAGATGTATGTCATGGCCTACTGATATGTGGCACCAACATTCTTGAGGCCAAATGGCATCACTTTGTAATAGAATGTCCCCCATGGAGTAATGAAAGTGGTCTTATGTTGATCTTCGGGTTTAATCTAGATTTGATTGTATCCAAAAAAACCATCCATTAGGGAGAGCATCTCATGACCTATGGTGGCATCCACAAGAGCATCTATGTTTGGAAATGGGAATGAATCCTTTGGAGTTGCCCTATTCAAGTCTCTAAAGTCTATGCAAATATGGACTCTTCCATCAGGATTTCCCATGGGCACCATGTTCGATACCCACTCAGGGTAGTCGATAGGAACTATGAAAATCGCATCCAATAATTTTTGCAATTCGTTCTTCACCATCAAAGTGATGGTTGGATGCATTTTCCTTAGATTTTGCTTGATTGGCTTCTTCATGGGATCCAATGAAAGGTTGTGAATGACTAACTTTGGATCTATCCCAGGCATGTCTTTGTAAGTCCAAGCAAAAATATTTGGCCTCTCTTTGAGGAGAGGGATTATGATGGCTTGTTCCTCTGGAGATAGACTTTCTCTGAACTTGACTTTCTTTGGTTGAGTAGGATCATCACTGATGTCCACCTTGAAAGTCACTTCTATAGCCATATGTGACCCATCCTCTAGTTGATGAGGTGTGGGTATCAAATGAATGTCATCGATAGGATTTATAGGTCCTACTGACTCATGATCCAAACTAGCATGGAACACGTCATGCGCACAGCCTGATGCAAAATGAAATGGTTGTAACATCTCTTCATTAGGGAAAAGATCCTCAGGCTCTATAGGTGAATCAATGTGATCCCAATCAATAACATCTACATCAAGATACAATGGTTTAGCAGGATCTATTGGGTTATGAAGTGGAGTGGTCAAATCAATGGAGATTGTGTTGATGGATGGGATGAAATCTCCAGGACCACATGGGTGAAATATTATCTAGAGGTTTCCCTTCCATACTCATGATGAGGCTCTAGAGGAAAAGGAATCTCTAGATCTGGCCCATGAGTAGGGTGGATAATAGGATCATTGGGCTCTAAGAGCTCTCTAAATGTAGGTGGAGGGGATTGACCATGTGGTGAATGGCATGTAAGTCAATAGGTCTCCCCAAAAATCGTAAGCTAGGATCTATGGCATGAAGTGTCACTTCTCTTTCTACTAGCATGTTGACTTGTCATAAGTGGTGAGGCCCAAGATAAGCCATTTTAGTTTCATCTTCAAAGTCATCATCACTTATCCAGAAACCATTAGCATTGGTATGTGGCCCTAATTTTGGAGGCACATGTCTTGGCCCCAAGTAGGCCATCTCTATTTCATCCTCATATTCTTCGTCACTTATGAAGAATCCATTTGCATTAGTTTCTTGCCCTAAGGTATGGGGTCATTGCCTTGGTCCTAGGTAGGCTCTTTCTATTGAGTCCTCTGACTCATAGCCACTTTCATCTGATATGTATCCACTCTCTTTGTGGATGGACTAGGTAAATCTTTGTAAATAGTGAGGCCCATGATAGGCCAAGCCTGCTTGTGCTTCATCATCACTTGCCTCATATCCATTTTCTTCTTGCTCCTCATCCCATGAGTTGTAACCTATTGGGGTGGCTTCGATTGAGGAGTTTGGATGATAAGTTTCTGGTGGTGGTATGTTTACCATGGCCACTTGTCTTTTGGTCAGATATCTTGTACTTGGGGGGTGATAAGGAATGAAATCAATGTCTTCTCCTAACCCCAAGCTTAATCTATCCAAGGCTACTACTAGAGAGTCATCTCGACCTCTGATGTAATAACCTAACCCAAACCTATCAGTGGGAAGCTGATATTGGTATGGCTCCCTTCAATATACCAAGACCATAGCCATGCCAATGGAAGCATTCAAAGTAGCTAAGAGCGAACTCGAGGTTATAGAGGTAATGAATATTAATGGTGAATAGTTCATCATTATCCTCTTCTATGTCTGAATATTTATGGGTGCAGTCTAATCCAACATAGATAAAGTTGGTTTGGTTGGGAGGGATTCCAAGTGGAACCACTGTTCCCACTAGTGGTCTCAAGTCTTTTGGTTTTCCCATGTCTTGTGCCGACTCAATGATGGGTGTGAATGTTATGTTCTGCACAAGGTATTCTCCTATCCCTATACTTGCCAAGTGTATTGTCGCATGTGATGTGGATGACCCCACAGATGACACTGGTGAAGTGGGTTCTAGCATTTCTTCTACTTGATCTTGGAGATCTTCTTCTTCCATAGGACTTGGCATTTCAGCAATGGCTATGGTTGGCAACTCCTTGGGCTTTTCTTCCTTGACTAAGGGTACCTTTAGCTTCTGATTGTCTTTAGGTTTAGATGTTGATGGTCCCTTAGAAGCATTGATTATTTTGGGTGCACAAGGAGGTGTCGATGTGCATGGGTCTTTTCTTACCCCTTTGTCTCTGTCATCCAATTGTGTGGTTTGAGATGAAGGTCCTACGTACAGGTGGGTAGAAGGAATCATAAATTCTCCTAGAAAATCCACTTGATGGACGTATTTGAATGGCTCTTCATCATCCAAAACCACATAGACTTTGTCATCATGCACATACTTGACACATTGGTGTAAGATCGAAGGAACACACTTCATGTCCCTTATCCAAGGATGCCCTAGGAGGATGTTGTATTGCATAGCCCCTTCCAAGACATGACACATCATAGGGATGGTCTTATGTCCCACCTTAATGGGTAGGACTATCATTCCCATAGTAGTGCATAAAGCATCATTGAAAGCTCTTAGTGTGTAGGCTCCTAGAACGATATTGGACTTGGGGATCTTAAGGTTTCCTATGGCTATTGTTGTGATGATGTTTATTGATGAACCTGTATCGATCAAGACCCATTTGAAAGGTAAATCATTGACTGATACCACAATGTGCAATGGAGGGTCTGGTAAGGTAGTAGGCACTATCTTAATCTCATGATCATAGAATCGAATTACAGGTTCCTGGCATTGTTGTACTTGTCCCACAAAATGAGTGAATGCATTCACATCTTGTGGTTGGAGCTCAATTGATCTTAAAATCTCCATTAAAGTCTCCCTATGCTTTGGGGACTATTGTATGAGCTCATAAATAGATAGCTTGGTCGGAGTCATTTGTAGATTTTTCTCTAGTCTACTCTGAATAGTTACCACAGGTCGAGTTGGTGGACCTGGAAGGTTGTCTTACCCCTGCCTCTACCTAGGTGTAGCTGGGACATTCATGGGAGCCGTAGGAGGTTGTGGTTGACCATACCGTCTACTCCTGGTTGCTATGTTGACAATTTCAACCATCCCAATGCATCCATGGGTAGGTGCATCGACTCGAACTTGATTGACTTGGGTGCCTTGCCCCCTAGGGGCCTCATGATTTGGTAGTGAGTTTTTGTATATGCCCATATCTCTATTATCGAGAGCTAATGGGTTGTCAACTTTGAGTTCTCCCACCTCAATCATATTTTGTACTTGATGCTTAAAACCATAGCACCCTTCAATGTCATGCCCCGGTATCCTATGATAAGGGTAAAATTGATCTTCCCTATATCCTTTTGGCTTAGGATGGTTGGGATCTATGAGAGGTATATTAGGAAATATGATCTTCCTAGCCTCGCTCAATTGATTGAAAATTGATTGCATCGATTCTTTCAGAGGTGTAAAATAGTGAGGTGGCTTGCATTCTTTGTTTTGCCCCTGATTGTTCTTTTGATCATAATTGGTTGGTGGGGGTTGTGCTTGATAATTCTGTGGTTGGTGTGCAGCCCCATCCTTAGGTGCAACCAATACTACTTGATTAACTAGAGTAGGGTTTGCCTGTTTCTATTTGTACTTGTCATTCTTACCATTTTTGTTCCACTCCTTGGTTTGGAGCTTAATGGTTCCCTCATCTACTTTTATGTCTTCGATGAGTTTGGCCTGTGCCAAGGCTTCCTCAAATGAAGGATATTATTGAATTTGTAGCAAGAGGGAGATGTGTTTAGAACAACTCTTAGTGAACATGCGAATGATTTCTTCTATGGGAATGAAGAATGATAACTTTACCATGACTTTTCTCCATCTATTCCCATAATCCATTACTAGCTCATCATCATACTATTTTAAGTTGGCCAGGTCTGAAAGGTTCACCTTCTTCTTAGCACCAAAGGAGAAACGCTTTAGGAAAGCGTTTACTAGTTGTTCAAAATTGGTTATGCTATGCTTGGTCAGTTGGTTGAACCATTGAGTGGCAGCACCCAAAAATGTCATTATGAATGTTCTTAGCATAAGAGCATCATTGTCTTCAAGGTGAAAATATGCATTGATGAAATTGGTAACATGCTCTTGTGCATCCTCTTCACCCTTGAAATTTTCTAACCTAGGCATCTCAAAGTGCTTAGGATATGCAGGGCTAGGAACTGATGGGCACAATGGTTGGTTGTGTATCTTACTCAATGTTGGTTGATTCCCAATAGTCTCTTGCTTCTCAAAGGACTTCATATTTTTAGCGAGTGCTTGGAATACCTTTGAAGCAAGGAGTTCCTCCTCTTGTAGGCCCACTCATGATGGTAATGGAGGTAACCCTTTGTCCACTTGACTTGTTCTATTTTCTTCCCTCCTATGAGGGGATTCAGGATTGTGATCCTGGTTTATCATGTTTACCCTTTCCCCACTAGTTGGATTTTGTTCATGATTTGGTTGGTGGTTTCATTGTGGGCTCTCTTGTCTAGTGCACCTTTCCTTTGGTGAGTCAGTGCATCTACCTCTTTGGTGATCATCACCATTTTTCTATAAATTGATATGAGCTAGCTGCTCAGCTTGCTCTCTTAAATGTTGCTCATGTTGGCACAAAAGTCTTTCTCTTTGTTTATCATGTTCGAGAGCCTCCACTAGCTCTCACTCTTTATGCAATGCATTTTCTAACCATCTCATGCGGTCAGCTTGCACTGTCATAGAAGACTCATGTTTGTCTGACTCTATTCTTGTGGTTTTGACTCATAGATTCCTCGAAGAGGTTTCTACTGTGTCTTTGCTCTTGCTAGCTAATGTAACTTGTTCAGTGTATTGTTGAGTGTCTCTATGATCAGACTCTGTATGTTTACTATGGGGTCACTCTGAGGCATCCCCAGGCTGAGAGGTATGTTTAGAAGTCATGGTTCATGAACTTCTAGATGTAGAATGTTCTGTAGCTATAGTTCTTTGAGTTGGCCTTGAATGAAACCGATCCAACTCATCTAGTTGTCTTGTTTTCCATGGCTGATCCCGTGGGGTGCCATTTACTCCAATGAGGTCATAGTCTATTGGAATCCTTCCTCTTGTGTGAAGGGTATCTTCTGTTTGATGCCTATGACTGGATGTAGCTCTAGTTTCTTGCCCTTCAGTGGGTAGACCTATTCTATGTGTCTCATGTGAAGCTTGAGATGTTGTGACTCTTGTGTGCCCTCTTGATGATGAAGGCTTTGTGGTCACATGTTTTCTCCATGAGGATGGAGATGTAGCAACCTCATCATCCCTATGTGAAGAGTGATTTTTAGAACCTTCTTTATGTCCATGTGAGGAGGAAGCCCTTGAAGCCTCCTCATGTCTTTGAGAAGTTTCTGTGTGTTTAGAGGAGGCCCTTGAGGTCTCCTCATGTCTCCTTGATGAGGATGGTTATGAAGCCTCTTTTTGTTTATGTGACTTGGTTCCATGATGTGGCTCCCTATTTGGGGTTTCTCGAGGAGAACCCCCAAGGGTTGAGTTATCACCCCTTAGGCTCATGGACCTACGTCTCACGGTCTTACGGGTAGGTCATTCAATGTTACTACGACTTCGCCTATGGGTATGGGTTGCTTCAGATTCTCCCTCGGTATCAGATCGAGGATGTTTACTTCTTGTTTTGACCATTTTGTTTGTTGATTTAATATTTTGTGTTGCAATTAGAAATAGCCAAGCAATATCAAGCAAGTGTTTATCTTGATTATCAATTTAAGTGTGCCCTAAACTGTTTGATGTGTTTTGATGTGTTGTTCTTTGCTTTCTTGCTCTTGTTTTGGATTTAGAATGAGGAGACTCATCCATAGTGGGAATCAAGAACACCCATGCCAAACATGATTTTCCCAAAAGAGACTAGGGTACACCACTTAAATCCTAGTGGGGGGTTCACCTAGCTCTTCCACTCTGAACCAATGATTGTTCCAATAGTGGGAGATAGTTTGAGCACAAGTAACTTAGTACCACTATGAAGAAGTTCCTCAATCCATTTCTATGAGAATCTAGGGGGCAAGCCGGTGGAAGGAGATGAATGCCAACGTCATCAGACTGAATTGAGGGTTGGTGATGAAATCCAACTCCCCAATGTTTAAATGATGCATGTGTGTGTGGTGTTCATTTTAAGTTTGCATAAAGTAAAATGCATCATATAACAACAATGACTCTTTCCTATATGCCTAAATGCAAAAGATGTTTCAATTTTCAAGAAATATGCATGAACTACTATGATTTGTATGGACGCACTTTATTTCATGCAAATATGGCCTCTAGTAGGGCCTCAAAGCAAGCAAACAACATACGATTTCTAGCACATTGGATTCTAGGGTAGAATTTTCAAGCATAAGCCATTGTTCCTAGCAATGCCTAGTGGAAATCTAAAAGAAGATCTAAGATGTGCAAAATGCTAGTTCTTTCTTCTTTATTCTTTCAATTTCCAAATAGAAATATGTCTTAATTTCACTATTTTAGAAAAATAGAAGTAGATAAAAAACTATAAAGTATCAAAAAATTTGTACCAACCTTTAATCCAGCTCAGAGAACAAAGATTCTACCCTCTGCTGCACTTCAGTTCTGGCCACTGTCGACCATAGTGGCTGATTTTTGGCCATTGTTAGCAGGAGCGGCTAAGACTATTGGCCATTGTAGACCAGAGTGGCTAAACCTGCACACAAAACCAAGTTAGTAATTAGGTAAAAAATGAAAAATTAGTGGAGGTCCCACCGTGATCACCATCTGTAGCGACCCTAGGGAAGCGGCGCACCGTCCTCGCTACTTCTACTTGTGATTTAATTGAATATTTTAATGTTTAACATGCATTAAATGAAAGGCGTAAAGAAGATATAACCATAATGTGAAGAAATAAATGAATGAATGCTTTTGTATTGATATTTCCAAGATCCGGTTACATATAAGTCCCTCTAAGGGATACCCTTCATTTGATACATGATTTTACACAAGGAAGGTAGCAGATGTATAAAATATCCCCTTGCAAAGGGGTGGTGCACTTTTAAAGGCTTCCCGGTGATGCACATGAAACTGTATGAGGGCTTATAGATGCCTCCTTCTCTAGGCCTGATTCCTAGAGGGATCCTCTTGCTCTCGTATGTTGTAGATTTGTCCGATGAACCTGTGGCCCTGTAAGCAATGAAACAACAACACACGCTTAGATGTCCGAGATTGCCTCCCCGGATGAGGTTGTTAGCAATGAATATACTAAATGAAAGCAAATGCAATGAAACTAGTGCTATGAATGCAAATGAATGAAGTGGTTCTATGCTAATGATATGAAAATATGAAGAAAATAGAATAACTAATGTCTAAAACCCTAAACTAGGCCTACGGGCCACTGTCCAAGACAACGATCGCTAAAGGGAAACTTGTCTCCTTTGCTCCAAGGCTATGGATCAAAGCTTGTATCCGATGTTGAAATGGTGGTCGCTTTGCTCGATGTGTTGAATATCCTGTATGTGGTAAACCCTCAATCGGCTAGCACTTCGTTGCTCCTCAAAGGTGCTCCAATTTGCTCTCCAATTTGTTAGGGCTTCACCATAAGAAAAGCTTCTTTAGGTCTCAAAATCTCTCCTCAAGTATCTACAGTGATTTCTCTCTCTAAAGTTGATTATGCCTCCTTTGGTGCTTTTAGGCTTGCACCTTTTAAAGTGTGTGAAACCCTAGGTCTATGTTCAAACCCTAGGATTGAATCCCTCATGCGTACTGGATGTTAGCATGAGAAGTTTTTGTCTTTTCTATGTTTAAAGGCCAGTTAACTGAAGTCTAAATTTGGACTCAAGTCTCCCATGTGAACTGGTCATGAGGGGGAATGCAAAGTTACCCCCGCTCACCTTTATTGCATGCAGACTACCACTTCCACCCGTGATTGGGCCTATTTTTCGACAAAATGCTTTTTATGGCTTAGCCATTGTCATCTGCAGTGACTAAGATTTGGCCATTGTCATCTGCAGTGACTAAGGTTTGGCCACTCTGAGCTTGAGCGGCTAGGATCCAGCCACTCTGGTCCATAGCGGCCAAGCTTGGATGGGCTAAGACTACCCCAGATGAGTGGTGAGAACCACTTTTGATACTTGGAAAGCCCAAGGTTTAGTCATATGGTCTATGAATGTGCCTATGTGAGTAGTTCTCCTAAACATGACATGTTTTAGGTGTCTACAATAATGAATGAAGAAATTAAAGCAATAGAAAGAAATCAAACTTGGAAATTAGTAAATCTACAAGAAGGGAAAGATGCAATTGGTGTAAAATGGGTCTATAAGACAAATTTTTATGTTGATGAAAATATTATCAAGCACAAAGTAAGGTAAGTTGCAAAGGGCTTCTCACAACAATATGGGATCTATTATAATGAGATTTTTGCTCCACTGGCTAGACTAGATACAATAAGAACTACGTTAGCAATAATGACCCAACATAAGTGGAGAGCTTTCCAAATGGATGTCAAATCAAAATTTCTAATTGAAATATTACAAGAAGTATATGTGCAGTAGCCACAAGGTTATCAAATTTTGGGTTATGAGCATAAATTTTATAGATTAAAGAAAGCTTTATATGGTCTTAAGCAAGACCCAAGAGCTTGGTACAACCACATTGATTCATATTTCTTGAACAATGGATTTAGAAGATGTAGTAGTGAACCAAATCGTTACATCAAGACATGATTTACGTGAGATTTTAATTGTATGCTTATATGTTGATGATTTGATATATACAAGAAATTTGTCAATTGGATCCTCAAGTCAACCATGAAGAAATAATTTGAGATGAGAAATTTGGGCTTAATGAAATATTTTTTGGGTATTGAAGTCAAAAATAAAGGAATTTTTATATGTCAAACAAAGTATGCAAATGATGTTTTGAAGAGGTTTAGAATGTCAAATTGGAAATCAACATCTACACCTATGGCAACAGGATTCAAAGTAAGTAAAAAATACAAGGGCACAAATATAAATCTAACATTATATAAAAGAGTAGTGGGCATCTTGTTGTATTTGACACCAACAAGGCTTGGCATTGTGTATATTGTAATTCTGATTTCAATATTCATGGAGACACCAAAGGACACACATTGGAAAACAAGGAAAATAATTTTAAGATATATTAGTGGAACATGAGATTATGAGATATTGTATTCAACATCAAATAACTTCATATTGATTGGATATATGGATAGTGTTTTTTCTAGCAATGTTGATAAGGGAAAGAGCACATCTAAATATATCTTTCATCTTGGCTCAGGAGTAGTTTCATGGGATTCCCAAAAATAATCCATTGTTACTCTTTCAACAATCGAAGCAAAGTATGTAGCAGCAACAACAACAATATTTCAAGTTGTATGGATGAGAAGAATAATGTTAGAGTTGAAACAAGAACAAAAAGGAGCAACAAAAATATATTGTGATAATAATTTAGCAATAGAACTATCAAAAAATCATGTTTTTCACAAAATAAGCAAGCATATTGATACAAGATATCATTTCATAAGAGAATTGGTCAACAATGGTGAAATATATCTTGAACATTGCAAAACTTAATATCAGTATGCCAACATATTCACAAAGCCATTAGCCAAGGAGAGTTTTGAAGATTTGAGAGAAAGGTTGGGCATCATCAAGTCGAGGAAGCAAGGAAATCAAGCTTAAGGGGGAGTGTTGGAATAATAAGCTTGATTCTAGAATTAGTTAGAATGTTCCGGAACAATAGTTTCTAGAAATCTAAAGTAGTTCCATACTGATCCAAAAATTCTCTAGATTGTTTTAAAATTCTACGTAGTTCTTCATTGTCCAACTGTCTAGCTTATTCTTCAATTTTATAAATAATACCATTTGCAATTGTTCAGGCAAGGGGGTAATGCAGTGCAATGTAATGTAATGTGTTCAATGCAATAGATAACAAAAAATTAAGTTAAATTGTAGTAGCAATTTTTGTCCTATTCTTGCATCCCCTATTTTATTTTTTATGCATTCTCTATTTTTTCTATTTTATGTTCTGCATCTAATCAACATTTGGTGTCAGATCCAGGCTGTTGATTGATAAATTAGTTTGTTTCAAAGAAGGTATTTTATGATTTTATTTGTAAAATGGTAGGTGTGAATGGTAGTAACCTTAATCAACCCCAAATTCCATTGTTCAATGAAAAAAACTTAGTATTGGAAGCATCAATATGAATACTTTATTTTATTCTCCAGAGCTATAGGATTTAGTGGATAATGGATTTTTAGAACCAACAGATCAAGTAGCATATAATGCCTTGTCACAAGTAGAGAAGGATATTCTAAAGGAGAATAGAAATAAGGATGCCAAGGCATTGCTTTTTATCTAGAAAGCAATGGAAGAGTCAATTTTTCCAAGGGTTGCAACAACAACAAGGTCCAAGCAAGCATGGGATATTCTACAAAACTCATACCAAGGAACCAACAAAGTGAAATTGGTAAGATTACAAATGCTTAGAAAATATTTTGAAAATTTGCAAATGATGAATTCTAAGTCCATAAATGATTTCTTTACTCGTGCATTAAGCATAGTGAATCAAATGAGATATTATGGAGATACATTAACTGATCAAAAGGTTGTAGAAAATATTTTGAGAAGTCTTCCTATAAATTTTGATCCAATTGTTGTAGCTATTGAAGAATCAAAAGATCTGTCAAAAGTTTCTATTGATGATATTATGGGTTCTTTACAAGATCATGAGCAAAGGCTAAATATATTAGTTGATTATCCCATTGAAAATGCTTTCAAATCACAAGTTCAAATCAGCAACAACAAAAGAAGGGGAGGAGCTAGTAATAGAGGAGGATTCACAAGAGGTAAAACTAGCAACCAGAATGAAAGAGGTAGATCAATTATTTTTTATGAAGAGAGAACAAATTCAAATTTCTTTGCAAGTAGATAATTTAGATGTGGCAACCATCCACATAATAATTGCCAAGGTCAAAGTTATGACAAAAATCAGCCTCAATATTAGTACTATAAGAAATTTGGGTGTTGTGCAAATTAATGTAGAAAGAAGTAGTTTGATATGAGTAGGCAAAATAATTTTTTTAAAAGAGAAAATAAACTTGAGAATGAGAATAGTGATTCAATTTTTATCACTTGCATTGTTGCATAAGAAATTTTAAAATAAGTGTGGTTTTTAGATAGTTATTGTAGTAATCACATGAATGGAAACAAGGACATGTTTGCAAACATAGATGAATTTGTGGAGTCTGAAGTAAAAATTGGAGATAATAGCAAAGTAGTTGTCATAGGTAAAGGAAGCATAAACATTAAAACCAAGAAAGGAGAGAAAAAGCACATTCGATATGTGTATTATGTTCCTAATATCAAACATAATCTGATCAGTATTGGAAAGGTAGTACAAAAGGGTTATAGAGTCTATTTTGAAAATGGTGCATGTGTGATTCTTGATAAAAATGGAAGGTTAATAGCAAATGTCCAAATGACACAAAATAGGATGTTTCCATTAAGATTGCAAAATGACTTATCTATAACTTTTAAAGCAGATATGAAAGATCAATCTTGGTTATGATGTTTGAGGTATGGTCATCTAAGTTTTAGTGGGTTGAATTTGTTGCATAGAAAAAACATGGTGAATGGTTTTCCATTCATTGAGCAACCAAATAGAGTTTGTGAAGGTTGTATTCTTGGTAAACAACATAGAGAATCATTTCCTGTTGGTAAGTCATATAGAGCAAAAGTTCCACTTGAAATAATGCATTTAGATCTATGTGGGCAGATGCAAACACCTTCAATTGGTAATAGCTTATATTTTATGACTTTCATAGATAAATATACCAGGAAAACCTAGGTATATTTTTTAAAACACAAATCAAAAGCCTTTGAAAAATTTCAGCAGTTTAAATCAATGGTTGAAAAGTAAAGTGGACATTACATAAAAGTGCTAAGAATAGATAGAGGTGAAGAATTTGTGTCCAATAATTTTCTAAATTTTTGCAAAGCAAATGAGATCAAAATACTTTTTACCACAAGCTATACACCACAATAGAATGGTGTTGCAAAAAAATGGAATAGAACAATTATGGAGATGGCGAGAAGCAAGTTGAAATCTAAACATTTACCAAATGAGTATTGGGTTGAAGTTGTAGCTTATACAATATATATTTTGAATTGTTCCCAAAAAAAAGTGTGAGAGATAAGGCACTAGAAGAAGCATGAAGTAATAAAAGCACAATATTTCTTATTTGAGAGTGTTTGGATGCATAGCATATGCACATATTTTTGATGAAAAAAAGAAGAAATTAGATGATAAAGGAGTACGATGTATTTTTGTAGGATATAGTGAACAGTCAAAAGCATACAAGCTATATAATCCTATCACAAAGAAGACTATAATTAGCAGAGATGTTGAATTTCTTGAAGATGAAGAATGGATTTGGAATGGAAATCTTCAACAACAACAACTTGAAATAAGAGAGTCTAGTGAAAATCATGCTCCAACAAATAATTCCAGTATACAAAGTAATTTTGTAGTAATATCTCAACATGGATCCACATATTTGACAACACCTCAATATCACTCGAGTAGTGATCCAGATTTAGATGAAATTTCAAAGAAGATATAAAGTTTGAGGGAAATTTATGAAATAACTCAAAGTAATCAGGATGATTTGACTTTTGATTTTACATTATTTTCTACTACTGATCCAGTATGTTTTTAATACACTATGAAGAATGAATATTGGAAAAAAGTAATGGATGAAGAAATTGAAGCAATAGAAAGAAATCAAACTTGGGAATTAGTAAATTTGTGAGAAGGGAAAAATGCAATTGGTGTAAAATGGATCTATAAGATAAATTTTGATGTTGATGGAAATATTGTGAAGCATAAAGCAAGGTTAGTTGCAAAGGGCTTCTCACAACAATATGGGATTGATTATAATGAGAATTTTGCTCCAGTAGCTAGACTAGATACAATAAGAACTATGTTAGCAATAGCAAGCCAAAATAATTAGAATGTTTTGCAAATTGATGTCAAATAAACATTTCTAAATGGAATATTACAAGAGGAAGTATATGTGCAACAAATACTAGGTTATCATATTTTGTATTATGAGCATAAAGTTTACAAATTAAATAAAGCTTTATATGGTCTTAAGAAAGCCTCAAGATCTTGGTACAATCACATTGATTCATATTTTGTTAGGAACCTACTATTAAAATAAATCTCACTCACACAAAATACTGAAAAATAACTGAAATACATCAAATAACAAAATAACACTATGTAGGAAGTAATTGCATAATTGAAACAATCTCACAAATAACTCGAAGTCGTAGGCCTCTTCGATGGAGAAACCTCCTTCAATATTTCATTAACTTGCAAAAATATGCATTTTTATATGGCTCCATATCTTTTAAAGAGAGCTTCATGCAATCCTATCTAAAGACTCAAGAGTTGGCTTACATGTAAAATGCTACTCAAGCTAGAATATTCTACCAAACATCGGTTAAAATATTGATAATGATTACATGAGATGACACCACTTGGCTAAGTGCCTTACT
Source organism: Wollemia nobilis (assembly GCA_028583015.1). Lineage (NCBI taxonomy): Eukaryota > Viridiplantae > Streptophyta > Pinopsida > Araucariales > Araucariaceae > Wollemia > Wollemia nobilis. Next base: position 6,192,843 of record JAQPPZ010017116.1, on the reverse strand, counting down.
TGCCACATACATTACAAATTATTACAAAATAACACTATAATGGAATCCCCCACGTTGGAAGTGGATCATTACATAAGAAAATGAGAAGTACAAAATAACGTTAGGATGGGATCGTAACATGTCCTTCCCCTTCAAAAATATGTTTCCTCAAAGCTGAAGATGAGGAAACTAGTACTGAAGTTGGTGGGGAGACTCTCATTTAGCATCTTCTAGCTGAAGTCCATACCACTAAAAAAGAACCTCAATAATGATACAGTTGCAAAGAGTGTGAGTCCAACAATCCAACAACTATTTAGGCTCGATAAATATAAAACCTTATTCATCCAATTATGGGAGTGCCGATTGAACCTGTACTTGAGTGCCTACAATATTTTTGAGAGAAGACATGAAAAATAATATGGAGCTTAGAGGTAGGTGGAAGGACCAATTTTTAAGTTGTGGCATCGATCCACTGTAAAATTTGGTAGGCCCCATAGTATTTTATAGCAAGTTTCTAGCACCTGCAAATTTGGAGGGATGATTGTTTGTACGACTACAAGTGAAGGAAAACCATATCACCCACATCAAAGTTGTTCTTAGAACAGTATTGGTCAACTTGTCAGTGCATCATATTTTAGATCGCATCCAATTTTAGCTTCAATTGGTGGAGAACATCAGTGCATTGATTGAGAGTAGTATTGACTGCATGGACCTTGGAGTTGATCAAAATGTAAGAGGAAGGCATGAGTGGAGGGTGCCTATAAACTACCTCAAAAAGGGGTAACCTTGGTTGTTGTGTGATAGGAAGTGTTGTACCACAATTCAACCAAAGGAAACCACTTTACCCATTGGGTAGGATGATCAGATGCAAAATAGCAAAGGCAAATCTCCAAAAATTTGTTACCAATTTTAGTTTGGCAATCCATTTATGGATGATAGGCTAAAATAATTTTGAGCTGAGTTCCCTAAAACTTAAACAGTTATTGCTAGAAATGACTAGTAAAGGTTGAATCAAGATTAGACACGATGGAGGTAGGCATACCATGAAGGTGGAAGATAGAACCAAGGAAAATTTGGGCAACAGTGGAGATAATTTAAGGATGGGAGAGGGAACAAAAGTGAGTATACTTCGAAAGACAATCCACTACCATGAAGATAACATATTTGCCTCTGAACTTAGGTAACCCTTCAATAAAATCTATGGAAATATTAGTCCAAACCTGGTCAAGAATGGGCAATGGTTGAAGAGTGCCTGGAGAACACATCATTTCACCTTTCATTAGTTGATAGGTATCACAAGCCACCATAAAATATTGAATTTCCCTTTTCATACCCTTATAGAAGAAATTACGCTTAAGTTGTTCATATGTTTTAAGAAATTTTGAGTGGCCTGCAGATGGGGCAGCATGCAGTTATTTAATGAGAAGTTTCCAAAGTGGATAAGTGTCAGGAACAAAAAGGCATTGGTGGTAGCACAAATCATGGTCATCCCAAGTATATACCAGGTATGAAGTGGGCTCAATGTGTTGGGAGGCAACCAAAGTTTGCAACTCAAGTACCTCCTGGTAGAAGGAATCGATCCATTGGGGAACATGCGATGAAATGGCACACAACATACTAAAAGCCTCAAATTTGTGAGAGAAAGCATCATAAATGACATTCTCCTTGCCCTTCTTGTAGGTAATATCATAGTCATAGCCCATGAGTTTAGAGACCCATTTTTGTTGTTCGAGAGTGGAAACTCGTTGCTCCAAAAAGTATTTGAGACTCTGATAGTCAATTTTAATGGAGAAATGATTCCCAATGAGATATGGTAACCAATGGGTTACTGCATGTGTAATTGCCATCATATTCTTGGCATAAGTGGATTTTCCTAAATTATAGTTAGAGAGAGCTTTACTAGTGAAATCCAAGGGTTGCCCTTCTTGCATCAACACTACACCAATATCATGACTAGAAGCATCGATTTCAATGAAAAATGATTTGGAAAAATCTGGCATGGCTAGGATGAGAGTGGTGGTCATGGCATTCTTAAATTCTAGGAAATCCTATTTACTGGATCCCGATCAAGTAAAGGAGTCATTATTTAACATGGAAATGAGGGGAGCTACAATTTTACCATAATTATAAACAAATGTGTGGTAGTATCTTGTAAGCCCTAAAAATCCCCAAAGTCCTTTGAGAGTGCAGGGTTTTGGCTAGTCTTGGACAACCTAGATCTTCTTGGGATCAAATTTAATGCCATATTTGGTGATAATGTATCCTAAATTCTCCACTTTTGTCAAACTAAAGGAACACTTGAATCGCTTAGCAAAAATTTGATGTTGTACCAATAGCTGTGAAGTTTGATCCACATGGTCGATATGGTCTTCCCATGAATGACTATAAACCAAAATGTCATCAAAGAAAACCAAGGTGAATTTTCAGAGAAATGGATGAAAGATGTTATTCATAAGGTTTTAAAATATGAAAGGAGCATTAGTCAAGCCAAATGGTATCACCAAGAACTCATAGTGACCTTCATGAGTATGAAAAGCAATCTTGGGAATGTCTTCATCCTTGAGCTCGATTTGATGATACCCAGAGCAAAGGTTTAATTTGGATAAGTGCATAGTTCTATGTAGCTCATCTAGTAATTCATCCACCACCAGAATAGGAAACTTATACTTGATGGTGAGCTTATTGAGCTTTCAATAGTCTATATACAATCACTAAAAACCACCTTTATTTTGTACTAGTAAGACTGGAGAAGAGTAAGGACTGTTACTTGGTTGAATCACACTAGATTTTAATAATTCTTGTACTAACTTCTTGATTTCTAACTTAAGAGCATGAGGACACCGATATGGTATGATGTTGGGTGGTGCACCACTAGGTAATAATGGAATAGCATGATCATGTGAGCGATGAGGTGATAATTTTGAAGGTTCGACAAAAATAGAATCATGTTTGGCCAAAATAAGTTGCAAATCGATAGGAATAGACTCCACCTTGAAAGTGGGAGGTTGAATCATAAATACATGAGCTATGATACCCTTAGATGATTTTTTTAGCAACATCTCCATCCACTTTGAACTGATAATCTAGAGTTTGGCAAAGTTCCATGATAAGGTTCCCAATGTGCCCAACCATTGAGCTCCAAAAATGATATCACATCCCCCTATTTAAAGTGCAAATATATCTTGTTTGAGCTCATAATCCCCAATATTGACCTTAACATTACAATATTTACCTTTGCAAGGTAAGGTCCCACCATTGGCTACCATAACCTCAAAGTAATTACATGTGTGTACGTAACAATTTGCCTGCTTGGAAATGCAGGGATCAATAAATTTATGTGTATTTCCAAAATCAATCAGGATGGTAAGGCATAGGCCTTTGAAATAACCCATAACTTTCATGGTTTGGAGGGTAGTAATTCTAGTAAGAGCATGAACAAAAATTTTAGCCTGTGGTTTGTCTTGGTTTTCTTCCTTTGATATGGGTGGATCCTCTACTAATTAAGTTTTATAATGAATATGGTCACTAGTGTTAGGCTAATTAGCATCTATGAGGAACAACTTCTTTTGGGTGCACCTATGCCCACGTGAAAACTTTTCATCATAATTGTAGTACAACCCTTGGACACATCGCACATCCATTTTGGTAGTGGTTAGATGTTTGGGTGCAGTAGTGGGTGCAATAGTTTTTTATTCATTATGATTTTAGAATCTAGGAGGAAAAGAGGGTCTAACCTGTGAAAATTTAGATATCCGCCTCTGAGTTGTAAATTTGGATTCAGCCAAATGAGCCAACTTGATAGCCTACATTATGGATTGTGGTTTAAACATCATGACATCAGCTTGGAGATCTTCCCTCAAATCACTAAAAAAAAACTCATAAAGAACATTTCATTCATTTCCATAGTTTTATTGGCCAATTTCACAAATTATATTTGGTAATATCAAACTATTGAAGTTTATTTCAACTTTGTCAATTGTCCTGTAAAATCATCATACTCACTAGGGCCTAAGTGAGTGAGTAATTGAGACTCAAAGTCTTCCCAAGAAGGATTTGGGATATTTTTCTTCAACCATTTGTACCACTATAAAGCTTCAAATTCCAAGTTGAAGGAAGCCATTTGAACTCAGTAATATATGGGGACATCGTGAAGTCTAAAGAATTGAGCAACACGATATAACCACCCATCCACATCCTTCCAATTAGACTTAGGAAAGTCTAATTTGGGCATATTAAAACGTATGATCACAATCATAGTGAGGATGAGAGTCATATGTTGTTCTTCCTTTACCTCTGTCAAAATATGAGTGTTTAGTACTGTACTCAGCCTTGCTTGGACCACCTTGCAATTTGGACTCAACTTCTGCAATTTGTTCTTCTATGCCGGTTCTAGAGATAGCGTGATCCATTCTAATATTTTGAAGATCTCTCATCACTATTTTATTTGAAAGTTGCATGTTTTCAATGGTGCTTTATAGTTTTTCCAACAATGAGGTGATCTGATCTATCTATTTTTGTTGTCCACAAGTACCACCAACCATTTTGGATAGTCTTGAACCTCTTTTACTAAATTACTAAAAATAGAAGTGTGGTTTTAGGAGTTACTATTTTTAGTAAGGGGTCCAAGAAGGTGCTTGGGTGTTATATATCAAAATGATCAGCTCAAAAAAATGGTCACAATGAACTATATCCCTCAAGACAAATTTTGGGCACCCTGGATTTTTTTTTATCCTCTATTTTAACGAGTCTACGAGTGTGGTCAATTTTTGATTTTGAGATACAGTTCAAAAGTTGGGTACTGGATCAACCGTCTCTGACCTATACAATTTATTGAATGATCAACATGTCTTTGTCTCTATCACCTGTATTGTAGTTATTGACACTTTGCACATCACTGATCTAGGATCCTTTGTATCATGTGATTATTGACAAACGATTCTATTTATGACCCTGGCCACCTATAATTTTTTCTATTATAGATGACTATTACTATCAGTGTCGACCTAACTGGTACTATCATTGACCCAAATGTTACTGTCACTATCCCTACTATTTCTATCATTGACCTGACTATTACTGGAATATCTTAGACTATGAGAGGCACTTGCAGACTCTGTCCTGACTGTTTGGTGCATGCAAGTTTATTCTTTTGTGATAGGGAAGTGCTTCTTTGTATGCTCATTTTTGGGGTTCATGAATGTAGGTTTAGAATAATAGGAGGATGTTATTTTTGTATTTTAAGTGTTTGACAAAACCAGGGTATGCTAGATAGAGGAGTATGTAACACCCATAGGCCCTCTATTATACTGTAGTGACAAACAATAGTGCTCAAACCAATATTTCTGACCATTACCCAAGGAGGATTTCACACATACCCTTGAGCACACTATCTTCCTATTTTATAGTACAGGAGGGTAATCATCTGGTATGTTGTGTCCCATGGACTATGGATGATACAAGGTTGAAAAGCTTTCTAATGGATATTTTTTTTTAAGCCTAAAATGGTCTCTCGATACACTCGAAGATGTGTGGGAGCTCAATTTCATGCATGAGTGTTGTTTGAGGCCTGGGTATTGGAGCCTGATCACCCCTCACTTCACTAGATGCTTTATGGGCTATCTAGCTTAGCCAATAATGATATCTCCTTCACAATATTTTAAAACGCCTGACACAGGGTTTCTAGCCTACTCAACTAAAAAAAGAACTGTATTTTTTGGATTTTTCTAGTTTTTTTTATTTTAAATAAAGGAAAACCTAATGAAAACATAATAAATTATATCTAATATGTGGAAATGGCTGAGCAAGAATTGTCATAGTTGCAGCAGAACTTGACCCTAGAAAGCGCTTTGATACCACTTGTTAGAAACCTACTATTAAGATAAAGCTCATTCACACAAAATATCAAAAAATAACTAAAATACATCAAATAATAGAATAACACTATGGAGAAAGTAATTGTAGAATTGAAATAATCTCACAAATAACTCAAAATTGTAGGCCTCTTTGAGGGGGCAACCTCCTTCAATATTTCATTAGCTTACAAAAAGATACATTCATATATGACTCCATGTCTTTTAAATATAAAACTTCATGCAACTCTACCTAAAGGCTCAAGAGTTGGCTTACATGCAAAATGCCACTCGAGCTAGAATCTTCTACAAAACATTGGTTACAATATTGATAACTATTACATGATAGGCACCACTTGGCTAAGTGCCTTACGCGCCACACATTACAAAGTATTACAAAATAACATTATAATGGAATCCCCACATTGGAAGTGGGTCATTACATAAGCAAATGAGAAATACAAAATAACGTTAGGATGGCATCCTAACATATTTCTTGAACAATGGATTTAGCAGATGTAGTAGTGAACCAGCTATTTACATCAAGATATGATTGAGGAGATATTTTAATTATTTGCTTATATGTTGATGATTTGATATATACAAGAAATTTATCAATTGATTCCTTCAAGTCAACCATGAAGAAAGAATTTGAGATGACAAATTTGGGCTTAATGAAATATTTTTTGGGTATTGAAGTAAGTCAAACAAATGAAGAAATTTTCATATATCAAACAAAGTATGCAAATGATGTTTTGAAGAGGTTTAGAATGTCAAATTGCAAACCAACATCTACACCTATGGCAACATGATTCAAACAAAATATAAAGGCACAAATATAAATCCAACATTAGATAAAAGACTAGTGGGTAGCTTGATGTATTTGATGGTAACAAGGTCTAATATTGTGTATGTAGTAAGTCTAATTTCAAGATTCATGGAGACACCAAAGGACACACATTGGAAAATAGGGAAAATAATTTTGAGATATATTAGTGGAACAAGAGATTATGGGATACTATATTCAACATAAAATAACTTCATATTGATTGATTATATGGATAGTAATTTTTTTGGTAGTATTGATGAAAAAAAGAGCACATCCAAATATATCTTTCATCTCAACTTAGGAGTTGTTTCATGGGCTTCCCAAAAAAATCCCATTGTTAATATTTTAACAACTGAAGTAGAGTATGTAGTAGCAACAATAACAACATTTCAAGTTGTATGGATGAGAAAAATAATGTTAGAGTTGAAACAAAAACAAAAAGAAGCAACACAAATATATTGTGATAATAATTCAAAAATAGAACTATAAAAAATCATGTTTTTCATAGAAGAAACAAGCATATTGATACAAGATATAATTTCATAAGAGAATTGGTCAACAATGGTAAAATATATCTTGAACATTGCAAAACTTAAGATCAGTATGCTGATATCTTCGCAAAGCCATTAGCCAAGAAGAGTTTTGAAGATTTAAGAGAAAGGTTGGGCATCATCAAGTCAAGGAAGCAAGGAAATCAAGCTTAAGGGGGAGTGTTGGAATAATAAGCTTTATTCTAGAATTAGTTAGAATGCTCTAGAATATAATTTTCTAGAAATCTACAACATTTCCATAATGATTCAAAAATTCTCTAGATTGTTCTAAAATTCTAGATAGTTCTTCATTGTCCAATTGTCCAACTTATTTCTAAGTTTTCTATATTATTCTTCAAGTCTATAAATAATACCATTTGTAATTGTTCATGAAAGGGGGTAATATAGTGCAATGCAATGTAATGTGTTAAATGCAATAGATAATAAAAATCTAAGTTAAATTGCAACAACAATTTCTACCCTCTTCTTGCATCTCCTTTTTTATTTTTTATGCATTCTCTATTTTTTTATTTTATGTTCTACATCTAATCAACATCCTATTGGTCTTGGATTTCCTTTAGATGCTCCATCAAAATTCAAGTTGACCAACTCTACTTATGATGGTTTCCACTTTATATTATTTGTCTTTTTTTTCTCTTGTACCCAACATCATAATTCCATCTATCAATGTTCTTTACTTCAATATTAGGTATTGTGTGAGTTGATAGGATTTATTTAGACCCCTCTGTGGCTAAATAGATCTTCCTTTTCATTACCTCTAAATTATTTTTATTTCATTTAAATTTTCTTCTATTATTTTCCAACCATATAATCTAAGATATTGTATCTTTTAATATATCTCAAATTGCCTATAAAGCATCACTTTTAAAATTTCTCTACCATTGCTTTAACCATTCTTCAATTCTTTGATTCATCACCATGCATTTACCAAACATGAAGAATCCATTGCCATAGTTTCTATACTATTGATCAATGTCCCAAGAGATGGTCTATACTCTCATTTTTACATAGAACACATTGTGAGGGTCCATAAAAACCCTTTTACATAAGGTTATCCCAAGATAAAGTTCTTCTATGACCTACAATCCAAACAAATATTTGGCTTTAGAAATGCTTGGGCTATCCCAAATATCTCTCCCTATTCTTGTGGTATCCTTATTTTGTTGGTGCTTTACATTATATCCCCTTGTTGGTTATTCTCATGAGCTATTTAATTTTGAAATCAAATTATCCTTGACTCCTCTCACTATTATTATTTTTTTTCTTAACTACCTCCTAGCATCAATGTCTTGTATACTTGGAAATAAATATGTCCAATTGTATCTTCCTCCATGATCCTTGTACATAATGTTTAGAACCCTATTGCCATATTTTTTTTGGAGTAATCTCATCCATGGTTTCAAAATTGTATCTATATTGAGTGGGTTTTTATCACACCAAGTATCCATCCAAATATATTTTTTTCTCTTGTTTCCACCACTCATCTTAGACCTTTAATCACTAGATCAATTTTTTTTTTTAAATTGTTCCATAGTGCAGAATCATCTAGTAGTAAGAATGCAGTAAATATTAAGCTTGGGTTATTAGGCTCAATGTACTTATAATAATTATTTCTCATTGTCTTACTCTCTTTATACTTAGAATGATTCTTTCCCATTGTCTTTGACTCTCTTTGTACAATCTCCAGATTAATTTTACCCTAAGAGCTAAGTTAGCATCTGTAACAACACTTAAATTGAGACTTTCCCTAGATATATTATTACACACTTTGGTCCATTTCACCAAATAAAATTTCCTTTTATCATGTAATCTTGACCACAAAAATTATTGTATAATATAGATTAAACTTTTTCCTATTAATTTTGGCATAATATACAATGATATATAATATGTTGGAATAGTTTGTAAGATAGATTAAATTAGCTGCACTCTTCTTTCCAATGATAAGCATCTACCTTTCCATGCCATAATTTTATTATGAGCTTTACTTATAATTGGATTCCACAATTCTATCCTCATTTTTCCCTCAAACAAGGGCATCCCTAGATAAGTTGTTAGCAAATTTTCTTCCTCCATTTGAAGTAAATTGCATATTCCTACTTTGATTCTAGTTGGTGTGTTTAGAAAGTAAATTTTGGATTTTATCCTATTAACTTTCTACCTTGATGCTCTTCAATATTCCTTTAATAAGTTATTTAAATCTCTAGTCTCATTTATCCCTTCCCTCCCAAAAAGGGTTGTATCATCTACAAATTATTGATGGGTGATGTTGTCGATGTTATTACTAGCCTTAAGTTTACTTATTAGCCCATATTTGTTAGCATTCTTCATGTTCCTACCCAACACCTCTACCATAATAATGAACAAATATGGTGATAAATAATCTCCCTATTTAATACCTCTCTTGGCTTTAAATGATTCTATTAGTAACCCATTGACCGACATTGAATATGATACTCTAGATACATAGGATTTAGTCCATCTGACCCAAAATTTTCTAATACTACAAAAAAATCCCATTTAATCCAATCATAGGCTTTACTCATATCAAGTTTTAAGACCATTGCTCTCTTTTCTTGAAGCTATTGAATGCATAACTTCATGAGCTACTATGATCCCATCTAAAATTTGTCTTCCTTTCACAAATCCTTGTTTTCTGATTTTTTCTCTAACAATGGTCTTAACTTATTTGTCATCACTTTGGAGGTTATATTATATGCTATATTACATATGCTTATGGGCTTAAATGGATCAAATAATTTTGCATTCTTATTTTTTGGAATCACGGTAAGATATGTTGCATTTATTTTATAAGGTATGTGTTATTTTACCCTAGACTCTTCACTACCACCAATAAAGAATCCTTCACTATATTCCAAATTTGTTGATAGAATGTTGTATAGAATCCATTTGGACCTAGGGATATATCCTTATGAAAAGAGAAAATATATAAATTAACTTCTTCTATAGTAAAAGGCTCCATCAATTTCCTATTGTCTTCATCTATTATAACTAAAGGTACTTGTAGTAGTTTATCATTAAAAACTTCAAACTCCAATCCTAGAACATTCTAGTAAAACAAAACTTGCCTCCTTTCTGATTTCACTCTAGTCTTCATTACAAACCCCTTATACTAATTATGGATGTTGATCTTTGTACTATTTCCATTTTATAGAAAAGTTGTCTTTATCTCCTTTTAATCAAGTCTACTCTATTTTAATTTCCAAAATTTCTCTTTGTTACTCAAAATATTATGATATTCACTAAGCAAATCCTTTCCTTCAATATTATATTATTATGCTCACCTTTCTAAAATATTAAAATTTTCTCTTTTAGTTTTTCCTCTAAAAAATGTTTCTAAACATGTTCTTGTTCCATTCTTTTAATCTAGTAATTAATTTAATTTGTTTTGGAAGTGTATACGACCCACCGTTTCTTGAAAAAGTCCATGTTTGTGCTATCATACCAACAAATTGAGGATGTTCTTCCCACATATACTTGTACTTAAAGTAATATCTTTTTTAAATTCACTTACCACCATTTTAAATATTATTGGCCAGTGATCTAAACAAATCTTAGTCAAGGTATTAATTCTAGCACAAGTCCCTCCATCTAGCCAATGATCATAGAGCATACATCTATATTTGTTTTTGCTATTAGGATCTAGCTTCTCTTGTTTTTGGTCCATGTATAGTTGTCCTCTTCAAACTGAACCTCCAATAAATTATTATTTTGAATAAAAGGTCAGATATATTTTATACTTTTGGGTTATTTTTCTAATTCTCCTAAAATTTTCATTCAGCTTAGTTATGGCATTAAAATATCCTATAATCATGAATCAGGTTTCTTGGTCTTCACTTATCATAAAGGCTTCAATTCTACTTCATACTTTTAATCTACCTGACTAAGTTGTAGGTCCATAAACATTGATCAGGATGAAATGAATATCTACAAAGTAGCAGATGACTAATGATGCTATTTGATGCCTAGTTTTATGAATGGTTGCATAGGAGGTTCTAACAATATTCTAACATGTTAGAATTTCCCTTTTCACTCTTTCAAAATACACAACATCCCATTCACTTCTTGCCCATATCACTTTCATATTTTTTGGAAACTTCTTCCTTTGTCATTTATCTCTTGGATACAAATAATATCAATCTTATTACTTAAACAAAGGTCCCTGATACACCTCTACTTTGAGGGGGCAGTAGCACCCCTATATTCCATGAGATGGTAATCATGTCTCATTAGGGACTATTGGCCCCACCTATGAATTACCAATATCATTTTGTTGTTTTGTGAAGAGAAGTTCAACCAACTTAGATTGTGTTCCTTTATCTATATTTACTCTCACTTCCTTGGCTCTCACTTGATAATTTGAGGGTTTTATTTTTGCCTTGCCTATATTAGGAGTATGTCTTATTATTATATTCCTCAATATTTTTTCATAAATTTTTTCATTAGATTTATCATCTTCTAGATTTTCCATAGCTTTTGATTTGTCCTACTCATTTTATGATATTTTCTTATTAATGGTAGAGGTATTAACATCTAACACTACATTTTATCTACCACTTTTATTCTCTTTAATGGTGCATGATACTTCAATATATTCTTCAAAATTTGATGAGTCACATTGAATTTGTATTCCAAAATTAGGATCATACGGAATATACGATTCCTTGTTAATATTTTGATCTTGTTGTATCGTCTCCTCTAAGCTCTGATTTGTTTTTTCTTCATAGTCTAAAACCTTAAAAGAATTGGTATTTCTTCAATTATCCTTCCTTATTAGTCTCCACTATCTATTTACTTTCGTATGTCTAGATCTAAGTTTTAGAAATAGAAAACCATCCTCATCCATATCCATTTGTAAGTTTCTCGTACAATATTCTACATATGTTTATGCTAGACTCTTCTTAGGGCATGAACTCTCAATATACCCACCTCATGGAAAATTATACATCTAAAAGATATGTTTTCATAATCTATAGTTTGGGTCCACAACTTACCCCTATACTTAAGAATTATTGAATTTGGTAAAGGTTTACTTATATCAATCATGACCAATATCCGAGCATAAATAGCCAAAAATATATCTTTTGTAGTTTTTGAAATTTCAAGGATTTCTCCTAGAGTGTTTTCTATTACCTTGAAGGTATCCATTTTCTATAATTCAGTGAGAAACCCATACATCCTTACCTAGACTGGTACTAGCGATAGATTTACATTTTTAGTTGAAAAATCTCCATACAAGTGGGTAAGGAAGAGTCCTACTCTTCCCATAAAATAAGGATCCTCTTTTAGGATTCTATCTCTTTCCTCCTTGAAACAAAAAAAATTCTAGAAAGAAACCTTTGAGAATAAAGGATAGACTCACTCCTAGAGACTTCCACCTTCTGTCAAACCATTTTTGCAAGGTTGAAGCCCCTTGGCAAAGATGCATTAAATTTACCAATAACTATCCTATCTTTGAGAAACAAGGATAATTTCTCTATGAGGTCCACCCTAAACTATACTACTAGGGATGATTCTAAAAATCTAGCTATAAATCAATTCATGGGAAGGATACTATAACTCAAAAACTACTAAATTTTTCTAGTATATCCTATAGCGATTATAATATTTGAAAAACAATTATAATAATTTGCATGCAAAAATTATAAGATAATGAAGGGATGAAAGAAAATTAGCTAAAAAAGTCTACACCTAGACAAAAAGTCTTGCCTTGCTGATGCTTTAGCCCTCCATTGCTCCTCCCATCATTCAAACCCTAGCTGACAAATATTTACAATTTCATCTTTTGAGACTTGAAAATTTGTCATTGCTCTTATTTCAGATGGTTGACTTCATAGGGTCACATATCCATCAATATCCCTTGTATTCCTTAATATGACCACTCATTAAAATATCTTCAAATTCTACACAAATTGATCCAAGAATCATTTGAATTTGATAACCCTTCGCAAAGAAATGGCTACTAAAAGATGAGATATTTTTTAGGAAATGCTTGCCTAATGTTGCCCTAGTTTCAAATGATTGTTTTCACATGGTCATATCTCCCTTAATATTGTTTGGATTTTTTGAATGACCACTCATTTCAAAGCTTTTCAAATTCTACACAATATGACACACAATTTTTTTGAAATGGACAACTCTATGCAAAGATATGGCTCTAAAAGATGATTCATTTTTTAGAAAATATTGCCCTAGCTCTGCTGATTCATAATTTCCTATTCGACAAACTATTTTAATCTCATCAACATTACATGTGTTAAGATATGTTTGGTTATTTAATAATTTATTTCTTGGTAATGAAGTTTTAATTTTTTTTTAAGTTTAATTATTTTTATTAAGATGTCATGTGTTAGGTTGTGTTTGTAAATATAATAGGAAAATATTATGTTATATAAACGACTATTTGGAGTCTTCAACTACCAATATTGATATGGAGATTGTGTGAATTATTTTTTGGCTTTGATTTTTATTTTATTTTTGCTTAAAAGAGTAAATGAATGTTTTTGTATGAGTTTTATTTTCTTTTATTTAAATTATTCATAGGGAATTGAAAGGGGCTCACTTGTATTGAATTATGATCATATTGTGGAATTATAAGTGATAATTATGCATTGTTTGATGATATTTGAACCTAAGTCTCCTTTGTTAGAGTCAAAAATCTGACTAGTTAAACTAATGTCATAAGTATTGAATTGAGGTCTCCTATGTTAAATTTAAAAAACTAAACAGTTAAACTAATGTCATAAGTATTTCTTACTTATTGACTATGTTTTAAATGCTAGATTTTATATTTCTCTTTAACACTATATTTTGATGGATGTTCTTATGTTTTAACCATTTTCTCCTTTCTTTCAAAAGTAGACAATAATGGAAAGCTTTTTATTCTATAGTTTTGTTAGTTTTTAATTATAGAATATATATAGTCTTCATCAAAATCATGAAAAGCATATATATCATACATTATAGAGTATGATGATAATATATGTAATGATTAACTTTGCAGTGGTGATGATAAAAAAAAATTCCCTTTAAACTTTACAACATAGAAAATATTTAGCTTTAGATTTTTTTTCTAATCCACAACTCCCTTGTCAACTTAAACACTTTTTGATACTATTGTTGGAGATTTTATAAAATTTAGTGCCATTGGACAATCGTGATTTTGTATTTTTCAATAGTAACCAACAAAGCAAAATCATTATGACTATTTTTTTAGTTGCAAAAGTAATGACTATATTTTGGATGCTAGATTTTGTATCTCTTTTATACTATGTTTGATGGTTGTCATAAATTTTTAACCATTTTCCCCTTCTTTCAAAGAAAGACAATCATGGAAAAAATTTCATGGTGTAGTTTGGTAAATTGTATTTATGGAATGTATATAGCCTTCAAAATCATGAAAAGTATAGGATAGGGTATGCTAGTTTATATATGTATAAAATCAAGATTGTATTCCTATGGTATTTCAACAAACTAGATAGTGGTATGTAACTAGTGTATGTTTGTCTTTATATATATAGTTCAACAAGATTTGAACAAATAATATAGTGGTATTTGACAAGTATACACTTGAAAAGATTCACACTTGCTTTATGCCTTGAAAGTCTACGCTTTTAGTTGTTTACACTTATTTTATTTGATGATAGGGTGTGCAATGTTTAACTTTGAAGTGACTGATGATAAATTGTTTTTATAGCATAGAAAATAAGTAGCTTTAAAATATTGTTTTTTAATCTACAATATCCTTGTTGATATAAACACTTTTTGACACCATTGTTGGAGTTTTCATAAACATCATTGCTGATTTAACAATTATGACTTTAGGTTTTTTTATTATAACCAACAAACCAAAATCATTATAGGTATTTTTTTAGTTGTAAATTAGAAAGAATATTATCTATTGATAATTTGATATCACAACTCTTTTGATAGTTCTATTTCCTAATGGTTGTACACTCACCCCAGTTGAATGGGTACATCCAAGTGTTTATTTGTGGTGAGACATAGCTTACCCCACTCTTGTACATTGTGTTTTTGAGGCTCATACCTCATACAAGATAGATGACCCTTCCTTTTAAGACCCATGTATGTGTTGGTGCTATTGAGCAATATGGGTGGAAGGTGAAGCAGGAGAAATTGATAATATGAAGAGTGTTTTGCATCACATCACTTTTAAATTTGCACCTCCCTTAAGGGCTTTTCCCCCACCACCAACCCACCATGAGCCATATGGTGTTGTTTCACTAGGTTTTCTTACTTGCTCCAAAATCATAGGTTTCCTTTGGAAGTGGAGGTATCTCTGAATCTTCAAGTGTTGTATTTTGTACTGGTATAAGTAGGATTCCCTATTTCATCTATTCAACATGTGTTTAACTTATCTTAACTTGTTTTTCTTTCATACTCTTCTTATGTGATGTTATGGTTTACGTCTAATAGATTTATTTTGACAATGCCATTAAGTAGCTCTACTTATCCATGTATATTTCTTGTTTGTCCCAACTAGCCTACTCTAACTTACCATCACCTAGTAATCCACCATTATATTTGGCTCTATCACCTACATAGTTGATGATTCTCAATAATATATCTCAATCCATTTGCATAGTTCTGCCTCCAATTCTGATAAGTACCCTCCTTCCTACTAAGGCCTTATTTCAATGAATCTAGTGGTTATCGCTTGTATTGAGTTTTTAGAGGATTGTGTTAATTATTGAGAGCATTTGAGAAGTGGTGGTGCACCATTAAATCCTATCTTGACATGGCAGATTTGTTATTGTAAAGGAACATTATTACTTTAGAAGGTCATATTTTGAAGCAAATTCAAGAACCAATTGTTGTCAATCAATGGACATGTTTATCGGATCCTTGAAACCTAGGTAAATTCAAGTTCTTATTGTGGAGATATTATCTCTAAAATAGTAGAATGTCAAAAAAGTATTGTAATTTTATTTTTTTGCATGGAATTCCCATTGAACGTGATTTTTACAAGTGGGTACGGATAAATTAAGATTCAAGAGATTGGATAGTAGAGAAGATGAGGGGCTTGGGTAAAGGGTATATTTCTTGTCAATTTAATTTAGAAGAACAATTAATTCTACAATTTGGTATTTGGGTTATATGCAATAAAGTTTATTATTTATAGGTCAAGTCATTTGATTTCCACTTAAAATGCCCATCTCAGATAAAATTATTTCTCTAGGTGGAATTTATCTTTCATAATATCAACTTTCAAACCATATCTCAAGGAAATAACAAGCAATTTAGATGAATTAATTTGGTGCAAAAACAAGTATGAACAATTCTTGAGCTTAAGGGTTCATCCATGTGCATGTATTGAGATGGAACTTCATGACAAGATTCCTTGATGTATTTGGTTAATTGGATATATTTGAACTTAAATAGTGTGTTGTGTATTAGAACTAGCAAAATGCTTGTTTGCAATGCCACTTAGTGGGTTATATTAAGAGGCATTACCCTTTAAAAAATAATAAATACCTCTAGGATTGTAAATAATGCTTCTAGGAAAGGGGTTTATTCTAGGGTAGCAAGGGAAATTAAAAAAATACTAAACTAAGATATGAGTCTTGGGCTATGTCTAATGTATATGATTTATAGGATGACAATTATGTGTCCCATTAATTTAGCACTTTTATTTGTAGAGAATGAATCACTCATCCTAATTCTAGATCAAAACATTGTATATGATGATGGCCATAAAGAACAAGGGAAATAATCTAGTGAATTGATTTCAAGAGGTTAGATAGGGAGGTAGACTAGGGAGTTAATTTTCTTCAACTCAAGATGGAACTAGTAACCAATCTATCCCCAATATTTTTTAAATTTAGGTGCATTCAATGCCTAATTTGCAAAGGAATTTAACTAAGGGATCAAACTTATATAGATGCCATTCTTTTTTATGGGTGGAAGGAATTCCAAAGGAAGAAAAAATCTTCATGTCTCTTGTCTTGGGTCTAGCAAAGTAGACAAATAGGTAGGTTAACATTTGATGGCAATAAATAGTGTTGGTATTTTGATTCAATTGGTTTTATATGGTGTTGGTGGTCATAGGGATCATTCCAAATATCCTTTAGGATATTGATAAATTATTGTTGTGTTTAAGTCATTTGAGGTTCTAGCCAAGGAACCACTTATTATTCTTATTTAACATGAGTTTTATGTTGGAAATTTTGAGTAATAAGGTTGTCATTGATGTCAAGTGTTTGGTGCAAGGCAAAGTCCATTTTGGTACAAGCAAAGTGGTAAAAGAATTGGTTATAATATTTTATATTATAAGCCAAAAAGGTTGGCTAAAAGGTTGAAGACAAAGTTTACGCCCATGGTTTTAAAGAGAAAAGAGAAGATATTATAATATTTTAATATTATAATAATTAAGCCAAAAGGGCTTATTAAAAAGGGAAAAATAAGATTTGATGAAGACCCCATGCAAAAGTATTATTTAATACTAAATTAAATAATTTAATATTTAAACCAAAGTTAAATATTATATTAAATAAATAATTAAATTTGAAATTGGCAAAGGGCACCAAAATTCGAATTTAAATTGGAGGCACTTAAGTTTTCCGTCGACGTCATGCAATTACCTTGAAAGCATATAAAAGGGAGAAGCAAAAAATTAAAATCGAATTTGAATCATCCGAAGTGAATGCGCATGCAAGAAATTTGATAGTGGAGGACAGTGAAACGTGTTGAAAATATTATTTGTCGAGCAAGCGACAGGGATAAATACAAGGTAATGGACGTCTTGGTTCAACGAGGGCTGGTAGCCCAAGTGCTAGGTGGGTCCTGCGTAAGCTGCTAATAGAGGAAAGGTTTGGGGTTCGATTCCCCCTAGCACCGGTTGAAGAGATTTTGTTTTTGGTTCATTGGAGGCAGTAGGTATAAGACATTGAGGCTAAAGGCTTAGTCTCAACCGCTTGGCTAGCGCAAGCGGTCGAGCGCTATGCTTGGAAGGCTGAGGTCGGAGGGTCGATTCCCGTCCACGATAACGAGGATATTTTTTTAAAGGTATGCACCATGATTAATTAATGTATAAGGTATGTGCTATGTTGTTGAAGTGTTGACTATAGTTAATATTTGGCAGATGATATTTGGCTTATAGTTTGGAACATAGGAGATATAAGGAGAAATATTTTTGGCATTATATTTAAAGGGTTAAATATCATTTATTTTTATGCTAAGCTTGGAGTGATAAGTTTGTAAGTGGTTTATTTATCATTGTAATTCTTTGTTCTTGGAAAATAAATTGGAGTGAAAATTATTTTGAAAGAGTGGAGATAAAAGGTGTAAAAGGTATTTTATTTGATTGTAATTCTTGCTTTATAAAAAGGGAAATTGTTGAGAGAGTTTTGTGAGCTTTAATGCATTGTCCATGAGAACTAAAGAAGAGTCCTAGAATATTATTTTCAGAATTATTTGAGCATCTTGTTGAGGGAATATTCATGTGGAGGTTTTGAGATAGACTATTGCTATCTAACCTTGAAGTGGCACAAAAGGAATTGGTTGTTGGTAAGATAGGTTTTGAAGACATATCTCAAAAAGCAAAGAGGTATGGGCACATCATCCTTTGTTTGAAGTGTTTGTTGGAATGAATGTTGTGAAACATAAGGTGGAGTGAAAAGGATTGTTTGATAAGCATTGTTGGAAATATTTGAGTGAGTTTTATGTGCTTCATTGTTGAATGTTTTGAGAACATTTGAGATAGAGATTATGAATTATTTGAGTTAGGGTTTGAGACCTACATTGTGCTCTTTGTTGGAAGAAGTGTGAAAACACTTGTTTAGGGTTTGTGAGCAAGTTGTGCTTCATTGGTTGAATGATTGAGTGAAATCTTTTGAATATTGGTTTTGAGAGATATTGATAGCATTTGAGAGAATGTGATTAGAAATCAATTTAAGAGAAATGATGATAGGTGTGATTGATTGCTAGAATAGATATATCTTTTGAAACAAGTAATAAATTATTTTGATTTTATGTGAAATGGTTGGCAAGAAAAAGAGACTTAATTGATTGAGTAGAACATATTGAGCTATGTGAAAGTGCATATTGATTCTCTATATGTTCCAGAGGTTAAATAAATTTTAAATAGAATTTGTATGTGTGAAAACTACTTCAAGTTAAAGAGATTTAAGTTGATAGATTAGACAAAGCAAGTTTTGATAGCTATTATGAGCAAGTCTTTGAGAAGGCTTGAGAGCATAATTGAGCAAGTCTTTGTGAAAGTTTGAGAGAAGAACAGAGCAAGTCTTTGAGAAGGCTTGAAGGTAGATTTGAGCAAGTCTTTTGAGAAGGCTTGAGAGTAGATTTGAGCAAGTCTTTGTGAAGGCTTGAGGACAAATTTGAGCAAGTCTTTGAGAAGGCTTGAAGGCAGATTTGAGCAAGTCTTTGTGAAGGCTTGAGGGCAAAATTGAGCAAGTTCTTGAGAGGGCTTGAAGGCAGATTTGAGCAAGTCTTTGAGAAGGCTTGAGGATAGATTTGAGCAAGTATTTGTATAAGGCTTGAAGGATAGACTTGAGCAAGTCTTTGAGAAGGCTTGAAGGCAGATTTGAGCAAGTCTTTGAGAAGACTTGAAGGCAGATTTGAGCAAGTCTTGTGAAGACTTGAAATAGCATTAAGAGTAGATTAGTGATTTGTTCAAGATTTGTGTTAAGGCTTGGGGCAGATCTAAGCAGAGTTGATTGGTGATTTGTTCAAGCTTTGTGTTAAGGCTTGGGTTAGATCTAAGCAGAGTTGATTTGTGATTTTTTCAAGCTTTGTGTTAAGTCTTGGGGTAGATTACGGAGTTTTATTGGTAATGTTTTCTTTTGTGTTAAGGCTTGTGGTAAATCTAAGCAAGAGTTGATTGGTGATTTATTCAATCTTTGTGTTAAGTCTTGGGGATATATTTGAGATAGATTTTGGAGCATATTTATGAGTATATTTAGAGCAGATTTGTACTAGACTTGGGATAGAGTTTGGTGTAGATTTAAGATAGAGTTGAGAGCAAGCTTTGGAGGTGACAGAGCAAAGAGGATAGCAGTCTCCAGTGGATAGAGATCCATCAGCCAGTGTAGTGGGGATAGAGGTCTCCTATGGAGAGAGATCCATAAGCTAGAGTAGTGGGGGCAGAAGTCTTCTAGAAGATCACCAACCAAAGTGGGGGAAAAGTTTCTTAGCCCTGAGTAGAGGGGATAGAGTATCTATTGTGGAGAGAGATCCACAACCACTCGCTAGCAAAGGGGATAGAGTTCTCCTATGGAGAGAGATCCACGAACCAAAGCAGAGGGGATAGAGTTCTCCTGTGGAGAGAGATCCATGAACCAGAGCAAGGGGAAAGAGTTCTCCTATGGAGAGTGATCCATGAACCAGTTGGAGAGATAGAGTTCTTCTATGGAGAGAGATCCACAAACCAGTTGAGGAGATAGAGTTATCTTGGATCAAGTTCCACGAACCAAAGAAAAGGGGAAAGAGTTCTCCTGTGGAGAGAGATCCACAAATCAGAGCATAGGGGATTGGTGTCTCCTTTGGACAGAGGTCCATAAACATTGTAATAGGGAATTGATTCCCAAGAAGATTTGTTGAGAAAATTTAGTAGAAATATTTTCTCCGTGGAGTAGCCCACATTGGGTGAACCACGTTAAATTGGTGTCTCTCTTGTGTGTGATGATTTGTGCATTGCTTTGATTACTACTATTGATATTTCCATTGATAATATTGGATAATATTATTTGGGAAAGAAAAGTAAAATTTGGTCTTATATTGTTCACCCCCCTCTCAGTATAAGCCTATGTTCTTCAATTGGTATCAGAGTGGGTTCCTTCGAAAGAGTCTAACAGCTTGAAGGAAGAGTGTACAGGAACACAGATGGCATCTCAAAGTGGATCTTCAACAAATAAGGTACCATTGTTCGATGGGAACAATTATGCTTTCTGGAGCATAAGAATGAAGACTTACTTGATGGCACAAGGATATGAGACATGGCAAGTAGTTGAGGATGGATTCACACCTACAACTAATCCTCCCATAGATAAATATGGTAAGCTCTTGCATGTGAATAATGCCAAGGCTATGAATACAATCTTAAGTGGTTTACGTGAAGCAGAGTTTGTAAAAGTTATGCATTGCGAATCAACAAAAGAGATTTAGGAAAAACTAAAGCAAACATATGAGGGAGATAAAAAGGTCAAGATGGCAAAATTGCAAAATCACAAGAAGACATTTGAAGACTTGAAGATGAAAGATGAGGAAAATATTGTTGCATACTTACTTCATGTGGATGAGGTTGTTAACACCATGCGAGGACTTGGATTTAAAATTGAAGACTTCGATGTTGCTCAAAATGTTTTAAGGTCACTTCCTATGAGGTATGATGGAAAGGTTTCAGCCATAGAAGAAATAAGAGATATTAAAAATTTGACTATGGATGAGTTACATGGAACTCTCACAGCTTATGAGATGAGAATAGTAAAGGATCCTATTCCCAAGAAAGAGGTAGCCTTCAAAGTAGCAAAGAAGACAAAAGATAAGAAACCAAAATCAAGTGATGTGTCAAGCAGTGATGAAGAAGCTAACTATGGCAGAAGAAACAAGAAGGATTCAAGAAAGCAAAAAGGTACAAAAATAGTAAAGTGTTTCAATTGTGGTAAATATGGTCACTATGCATCTAACTATCCAGAAGTTGGAAGTAGTAGCAGTGAAGAGAAACAAGATCATAAGAAAAAGGAAGCAGGAAAATCCAGGTATGAAAAGAAAAATATGTATGGACAAATCAAGCATGAAAATAAGTTTTTTCAAAGGCATAAGAAGAGTTTCTATGCGGACAAGATAGACAAGGTTTCAAGTGATAGTGATGAAAGATCCTCAGATAGTGAAGAAGAAGAAATTCTCTTTTTGGCAATAGAAGAGGAAGGAAGTGCTCCTGTTGAAGATAAATCTGAAAAGTATGAAGATGATCTTGAAGACCAAGAAGTAGAGAAAGATTCAGAGAATGAAGAGGAAGGCGTAGTAGATCTAGAAGCAGAACTTATTGTTGCTCTCAAATAATTGAAAAAGGTTAGAAAGCAAAATTCAAGATTCAAGGCTCAATTTCAAGAATGTGATGAAGAGAAAGGAAAGCTTATACAAGATATGACAAACTCAATAGCTAAGATAAGGAGATTTAAAGAAAATCTAGAGGTAAAAGTCTTAGAATGTGAGAGATTAGAATAAGAGGTAGTTTCTCTAAGGAAGGAAATGGAAGAGTCTAAGGACAAGCTACACAAGTTTGGGAAAAGTTCAAAGACTTTGGATAAGATTATCAATGCACAAAGACCTTCATCTATCAAAACAGGACTTGGTTTTGAAGAAGGACTAGGGCAACAAGAAGAAGGGTCAAGTTCAAGCTCAAAATAGGAAGATGTTTTAGAGGAAGAGATTAAAGGAGAAATTGAGAGTAGAAGCTTCACCAAGGAAGAAAACAATGCACAAACAAGGAACAAGGATCATCATAGAGAAGAAAGGACTAAGAGACCAATGGGTTCAAGGTAAGATTTCTTCAAAGGACATTGTTTTTCATGTAATAGGTTTGGTCACAAGGCTATGCATTGCAGGACTCATGGAAAGAAGGAGTATGGTATTACTAAGAGGAACTTCAAAGATGGACATTTCTTTCAAGGGTATTGCTACTCTTGTAATCAATTTGGTCATAAAGCAATTCACTACAGGGTTCATGACAGAAATAGGTATGGCTTCACCAGGAGGAACTTCAAGATATTTGCACCTTCTAGGAACCACAAAATTAAGTGTTATAAGTGCAATAATATTGGGCATAAGTCCAAGTGGTGCAAAATAGAGTTTCCATAGCTTCCAAAGACAAGCAAGAATAAGGATACTCAAAAGAATCAAAAGGGTATGTTGATAAAGAAGGTTGATAAAGGAAAAGAGCATTGTATGTTGGGAGTAGAAATACTCCCACCCCAAAATTAACCACCTCAAGGAAAGGAGGTGGGGAGGGGGTTGAGCTAAGAGTCTTATATTTAGCCCCAAAGGAGTCCCTTTTCCATTGATGTCAAAGGGGGAGAGATTTGAATAAGGGGGAGAGAATTCAATTAGGGGGAGCAAAATTGGAAAAAGGAAAAAGGGATGTTTAAAAAAAGAGGTTGCCATCAATGACAAAGGGGGAGATTGTTGGAAATTTTGAGTAATAAGGTTGTCATTGATGTCAAGTGTTTGGTGCAAGGCAAAGTCCATTTTGGTACAAGCAAAGTGGTAAAATAAATGGTTATAATATTTTATATTATAAGCCAAAAAGGTTGGCTAAAAGGTTGAAGACAAAGTTTACGCCCATGGTTTTAAAGAGAAAAGAGAAGATATTATAATATTTTAATATTATAATAATTAAGCCAAAAGGGCTTATTAAAAAGGAAAAATAAGATTTGATGAAGACCCCATGCAAAAGTATTATTTAATACTAAAATTAAATAATATAATATTTAACCTAAATTTAAATATTATATTAAATAAATAATTAAATTTGAAATTGGCAAAGGGCGCCAAAATTCAAATTTAAAATGGAGGCACTTAAGTTTTCTAT
Source organism: Wollemia nobilis (assembly GCA_028583015.1). Taxonomy (NCBI): domain Eukaryota; kingdom Viridiplantae; phylum Streptophyta; class Pinopsida; order Araucariales; family Araucariaceae; genus Wollemia; species Wollemia nobilis. The sequence continues at coordinate 6,169,047 of JAQPPZ010017116.1, read as the reverse complement.
CGACGTCATGCAATTACCTTGAAAGCATATAAAAGGGAGAAGCAAAAATTAAAATCAAATTTGAATCATCCAAAGTGAATGCGCATGCGAGAAATTCGATAGTGGAGGACAGCGAAACGTGTTAAAAATTCATTTGTCAAGCAAGCGACAGGGATAAAGACAAGGCGGCGAACGTCTTGGTTCAGCGAGGGCTGGTAGCCCAAGTGGCAGGTGGGTCCTGCGTAAGGTGTGGGTAGAGGAAAGTTTAGGGTTCGATTCCCCCTAGCACCGGTTGAAGAGTTTTTGTTTTTGGTTCATCGGAGGCAGCAAGTATAAGATGTTGAGGCTAAAGGTTTAGTCTCAACCGCTTGGCTAGTGCAAGCGGTCGAGCACTGCGCTTGGAAGGCTGAGGTCGGAGGGTCGATTCCCATCCGTGACAAAGCAAGATAATTTTTTTAAAGGTATGCGCCATGATTAATTAATGTATAAGGTATGCGCTATGTTGTTGAAGTGTTGACTATAGTTAATATTTGGCAAATGATTTTTGGCTTATAGTTTGGAACATAGGAGATATAAGGAGAAATATTTTTGGCATTATATTTAAAGGGTTAAATATCATTTATTTTTATGCTAAGCTTGGAGTGATAAGTTTGTAAGTGGTTTATTTATCATTGTAATTATTTGTTCTTGGAAATTAAATTGGAGTGAAAATTATTTTGAAAGAGTGGAGATAAAAGGTGTAAAAGGTATTTTATTTGATTGTAATTCTTGCTTTATAAAAAGGGAAATTGTTGAGAGAGTTTTGTGAGCTTTAATGCATTGTCCATGAGAACTAAAGAAGAGTCCTAGAATATTATTTTCAGAATTCTTTGAGCATCTTGTTGAGGGAATATTCATGTGGAGGTTTTGAGATAGACTGTTGCTATCTAACCTTGAAGTGGCACAAAAGGAATTGGTTGTTGGTGAGACAGGTTTTGAAGATATATCTCCATCAAAGCAAAGAGGTATGGGCACATCATCCTTTGTTTGAAGTGTTTGTTGGAATGAATGTTGTGAAACATAAGGTGGAGTGAAAAGGATTGTTTGATAAGCATTGTTGGAAATATTTGAGTGAGTTTTATGTGCTTCATTGTTGAATATTTTGAGAACATTTGAGATAGAGATTATGAATTATTTGAGTTAGGGTTTGAGACCTACATTGTGCTCTTTGTTGGAAGAAGTGTGAAAACACTTGTTTAGGGTTTGTGAGCAAGTTGTGCTTCATTGGTTGAATGATTGAGTGAAATATTTTGAGCATTGGTTTTGAGTGATATTGATAGCATTTGAGAGACAGTGATTGAGATCAATTTTGTTAAGGGAAATTATGTATAAGTGTGATTGATTTGCTAGACGATAGATCTATCTTTAAAAGAGCAATAAATGCATTGTTATTTTATTTGAAAGGTTTGGCAAGAGAAAGACATAAGTGATTGAGTGCAAGATATTTGAGTATGTGCAAGGCATATTAGATTCTCTATATGTTCTAGAGGTTAAACGAATTCTAAATAGAATTTTTTTATGTTTTCTTAAGAATTTTTAAGTTGTATTTTGTATGCAAGTTTTGGAGCTATTTGAGCAAGCATTTATGAAGGCTTGAGGATAGATTTGAGCAAGTCTTGTGTGAAGGCTTGAGAGTAGAACTAAGCAAGCTCTTTGAGAAGGCTTGAGGGCAGATTTGAGCAAGTATTTTTGAAGGCTTGAGAGAAAAATTGAGCAAGTCTTTGAGAAGGCTTGAAGGTAGAATTGAGCAAGTCTTTGAGAAGGCTTGAAGGTATATTTGAGCAAGTCTTTGTGAAGGCTTGAGGATAGAATTGAGTAAGTACTTGAGAGGGCTTGAAGGTATATTTGAGCAAGTATTTGAGAAGGCTTGAGGGAAAGATTTGAGAAAGTCTTTGAGAAGGCTTGAAGGCAGATTTGAGCAAGTCTTTGAGAAGGCTTGAAGGTAGAATTGAGCAAGTTCTTGAGAGGGCTTGAAGGCAGATTTGAGCAAGTCTTTGAGAATACTTGAAGGCAGATTTGAGCAAGTCTTGTGAAGACTTGAAACAAAATTAAGAGCAGAGTTTGGATTTGTTCAAGCTTTGTGTTAAGGCTTGGGGCAGATCTAAGCAGAGTTGATTGGTGATTTGTTCAAGCTTTGTGTTAAGGCTTAGGGCAGATCTAAGCAGAGTTGATTGGTGATTTGTTCAAGCTTTGTGTTAAGAAGCAGAGTTTTTGGTGATTTAATAAAGCTTTGTGTTAAGGCTTGGGGATATATTTGAGATAGATTTTGGAGCATATTTATGAGCAGAGTTAGAGCAGATTTGTACTAGACTTGGGACAGAGTTTGGTGCAAATTTAAGATAGAGTTGAGAGTAAGCTTTGGAGGTGACAGAGCAAAGAGGACAATAGTCTCCAGTGGATAGAGATCCATCAGCCAGTGTAGTAGGGACAGAGGTCTCTTGTGGAGAGAGATCCACAAGCCAGAGCAGTGGGGGTAAAAGTCTTCTAGAAGATCACCAAGCCAAAGCAGAGGGGATAGAGTTCTCTTATGGAGAGAGATCCACAAGCTAGAGCAGAGGGGATAGAGTTCTCCTATGGATAGAGATCCACAAACTAGAGCAGAGGGGATAGAGTTATCCTGTGGATAGAGATCCATGAACCAGAGCAAGGGGAAAGAGTTCTCCTATGGAGAGTGATCCGTGAACCAACTAGGGAGATAGAGTTCTTCTATGGAGAGAGATCCACAAACCAGTTGAGGAGATAGAGTTCTCTTGGATCAAGTTCCACAAACCAGAGAAAAGGGGAAAGATTTCTCTTGTGGAGAGAGATCCACAAATCAGAGCATAGGGGATTGGTGTCTCCTTTGGAAAGAGGTCCATAAATATTGTAATAGGGAATTGATTCCCAAGAAGATTTGTTGAGAAAATTTAGTAGAAATATTTTCTCTATGGAGTAGCCCACATTGGGTGAACCACATTAAATTGGTGTCTCTCTTGTGTGTGATGATTTGTGCATTGCTTTGATTATTGCTATTGATATTGCCATTGATAATATTGGATAATATTGTTTGGGAAAGAAAAGTAAAAGTTGATCTTATACTGTTCACCCCTCTCTCAGTATAAGTCCGTGTTCTTCATTTTAATAATATTTTTAGAATATAAGGGGTGTCACACATAGGAACATGAAATTTAAGGTTAAGCAAATGGTTTGTTGCCACAACCTAAATATTTTGATGCTCCAAAAAGATAAATGTAAGGCTTGGAAATTAGATTTAGCTCACAAGTGACTTGGAAATTTGCTTTTTGTTTGTCAACATCCATTATTTCCCCACATGGATGAAAGACCTTGTTGTGAATAAGAGTGAGGAATCATGACATAAAACAATATAGGACATATTTGCTATTACGGGTAATATGGTTTCTACATTATATTACAGGTGAAATATCATATCTATGAGAATGATTAGGTAGTAATTTTCCATCAGCAAAATGATTGGTGGTAGGTGATATTAATATGGTGGAATCTAATGAAGATAGAAGTTAGAACTTTTAGTTTCCATTGTCCCTTAATGAGTTTAAGTAATATGTGGTATATAAGAATAGTCTTGGAAATTTTGATATCCTTAGGTTGCTTTTACTGCTAATAGAAAATCATGGTTTATTTGGCATAATAGTAGGATAGGTTTTATTGTTATGAATAATTTTTAATCAAGAAATTTAGTTCAAGCTGCAATATATATTGGGACTATGATAGTTCAATTTGTGATCACTCCCCCATAGTTTACTCTATTTGTATAAGAAAATATTCCAAATAGTTAGATGATCTTCCTTCTAAGTTAAATGTTTCTTTACTTGATTATAAAAAATGTCTTCAAGGGTTAAGAGTTGTTTGGGATAAAATGGACAAGCCTCTTGGGGATAATGGTTAGATTCCATATTGGAAAATAGTTATCACCCAAAATGTTAGATTGGGTAGAGCTTATGGTAAGCATAAAGCTAAGGCCCACATGAGATATGAAAAACTATTATTATTTCCTTGTCTTAGGCTCATAAAGATCCCTCCCAACATCTAATATAGTTAAGTAGAAAGAAATATTTGTTGAAGCTAATATTCTTAGGTTAGACAACTAAAGGATAAAAAGGGATAGGATTAGATTTGGGATTCAGTGGATCAACCTAGAAAATAAAGAATCTAAGCTTTTATAATTATATCAAGCATAAACAAAAAAATAATATATCTCTAGAATTAGGAATTACAATGCAAGTTTGATAGTAAGGATAAGGGATTACTCAAATTTTTAAATCACATTCTAGAATTTGCATAGGAAATATAGTGAGTAATTGGATCAAGTTATAGAATAAATATTCACTAGATTTATTACTTGTAGAGTGTTTGAGGAATAATTAATATTTCTGAAAATTTCTCTCTATTTCAATAAACTTCTTGATTCCCTATATTTAATGCAAAAAGAGAAGGCTCCATGAATTGATGGTTTGGATAAAAAATTATTTTATGTGGTATTTTATTGGACAAGATTGTTTTATGATGTACAAGGAAGTTGATAGGAAGGGATAATTGAAGGGCTTAATTAATCAAGGTCTTATTAATCTAGTTTCCAAAGGTAGTAATAAGGATAAGGTTTCAAAATTTTAAATCATATTTTAGAATTAGGAATTACAATGCAAGTTTGATAGTAAGGATAAGGGGATTACTCAAATTTTTAAATCACATTTTAAAATTTGCTTACGAAAGATAGTGAGGAATTGGATCAAGTTATAGAACAAAGATTCACTAGATTTATTACTTGTAGAGTATTTAAGGAATAATTAATATTTTTGGATATTCCTATCTATTTAAATAAACTTTTTCATGCCTTATCTTTAATGCAAAAAGACAAGGCTGCATGAGTTGATGGTTTGGATACAAAATTATTTTATGTGGTATTTTATTGGACAATATTGTTTTATGATGTACAAGGAAGTTGATAGGAAGGGATAATTAGAGGGCTTCATTAATCAAGGTCTTATTAATCTAGTTTCCAAAGGTAGTAATAAATATAAGGTTTCAAATTTTTAACTTACATTTTAGAATTAGGAATTACAATACAAGTTTGATAGTAAGGATAAAGAGATTACTCAAATTTTTAAATCACATTTTAGAATTTGCTTAGGAAATATAGTGAGGAATTGGATCAAGTTATAGAACAAAGATTCATTAGATCTATTACTTGTGGAGTGCTTGAGGAATAATTAATATTTTTGGACATTCCTCTCTATTTCAATAAACTTTTTGATGCCCTATCTTTAATGCAAAAAGACAAGGCTCCATGAATTGATGGTTTGGATACAAAATTATTTTATGTGGTATTTTATTGGACAATATTATTTTATGATGTACAAGAAATTTGATAGGAAGGGATAATTGGAGGGCTTCATTAATCAAGGTCTTATTAATCTAGTTTCCAAAGGTAGTAATAAAGATAAAATTTCAAATTTTTAAATCACATTTTAGAATTAGGAATTACAATGCAGGTTTGATAGTAAGGATAAGGGGATTACTCACATTTTTAAATCACATTTTAGAATTTGCTTAGGAAATATAGTGAGGAATTGGATCAAGTTATAGAACAAAGATTTACTAGATTTGTTACTTGTAGAGTGTTTGAGGAATAATTATTATTTATGGACATTCCTCTCTATTTCAATAGACTTTTTGATGCCCTATATTTAATGTAAAAATACAAGGCTCCATGAATTGATGGTTTGGATACAAAATTATTTTATGTGGTGTTTTATTGGACAAGATTATTTTATGACGTACAAGGAAGTTGATAGGAAGGGATAATTGGAGGGCTTCATTAATCAAGGTATTATTAATCTAGTTTCCAAAGGTAGTAATAAAGATAAGATTTCAAATTAGAGGTCTATTACTTTGTTTTATGCTTCATATAAAGTAGTTGCTAATTCCTTAGGCCATAGAATTAGTCCCTTTTGAACTGCAAAAAATTACAACTTGTTATGTGTGCATAATCCCATTTCAACAATCTTGGAAGGAAGGGACAATCTTGCTTTAACCTCTAGATTTAGATTGGATCCCTACTATCCTTGCTAAATTCTAAATAATCTAATATAATTGTGTGAAATTAAATGTAAAAAAATAAAGCATGGAAAGCAAAGTGCTCAAATTAAAATGCATGAAAATAAATTTGGAAATTTAGGGTGCAAAATATTAAAAGTAAATATCACTATAAATATATCAAATAGAGCATGTGATCAATCAACTCATGAGCAAATAAAATAACAATAATGGTATCCCTTTTATATAAAATAAAATTAGCAAATAATGATAAGAGGACAAAAGGGTATTTCCATAATCATCGTGCATTCTACAATCCATAAGGAAAGTGCAACTAATGAAAAGGAAAATATCTCATCCATTTCTCATTAATCTTAGAAAGGAGCAAGTACAATGTGGTTCTCACAAAGGGTAGCTTTGAATTTTGCAAGGCCAAATAATGTTTACAATGGATTCCATGTCTCCAATTTATAGGAAGAATTCACCCTTGAGTTACCTTAGGTGATAAATTATTACTCACTATTAAATATAAATATTTAGGAATCTTTAGCAAAATGATGCACCTCCAAATTTTATATGCCTCTAAATACATATCTACTAAGAAGGCTTCTAAAGTTCTTGATGGTGCCACTACATGCCAAAATATTGTTTTCACAAAATCTCCTTGGGATCCATGTATCTCTTTTTATCCCTTTAACTATCCATGAACAATTCACTTTAATACGAAAGTGAATCTCTTATGTTTGAGAGTTCTATGCTCCAATATACTAGTGCTTATCTCTTGTGAAGCAATCACTCCTTGATGATGTGTGTTGTACATGTCATTGCTTTACCCAAAACTTGAGATCATTCTCCTTTGCATTCATCATACATTGAATCATCCCAAAAATAATTTTGTTCTTCTACTTTGTTACCTCATTTTGTTAAAAGGTGCAATGAATGGTCCATATAAAATATTTGCATAAACTAGTAATAATACTCAATGGAATTACTAGTGTACTCTCTATTATCATCAGTCCTTAGTTATTTGATCCACTTCCCATTCGTATTTTATCAATACATCTAAAATATTGAAATTATAAAAGGCTTTATTTGATTTGGTGTAAATTCATAAGAACTATAAAAGCATCAAAGAAAGTGATAAAGTATATATTTCTTAAAAGAGAATGATCTTCCATAAACCTTTAAATTTTGTTGTGCACAAGCTCCAAAGGCTTATATGCATGATAAAATTTATTTTTGAGAAAAGACTTGTAATTGTGTTTTACCAATATACATCTCTCACAAAATCCCTTAGGTGGTTCATGGGGTGGAAGTCTATAAACCTGTTGAATTGAGGAGTGTTGATCTCTAATTGAGATTTTGTACCCCTAATTTGAGTTTCAATAAGGTCAAAAGGGTTTGCCAATGGATTTTTCTAACCTTTGGATTTATACTGGCTTTCTACCATCCTCACAAAAGAACTCCTATGCTAATCTAAACTTACTTGCATTAAAGTGAAGTACAAAAAGAAAAATGTAGAAAAATAAAGTGCAAAATAAAATCCATAAAAGTTGAAGGGTACAAAAGATCTAGACAAATACAACTTTTAAATTATAGTGAGGAAAGTGTGTGACCAATCAATGCATGAAAATTGAATACCATAAATGTCCACTCCTTTATTATATTGTGTAATTAATAAGTGAATGACAAGATGAGCTAGAAGAATCGTGCCATAATCATTGCACACTTAACACATCAAAATGACAGTGCCACAAGTTTTGGGATATCCTAGGCAATGATGTAGTGGAAGCTATAATTGAGGCTCAAAAGGACATGGAAATCCCAGAAGGAGTTAATGCTACTTTTTTAGTCCTCATCCCTAAACTAGTGGGAGCAATGGAATTTTCCAGTTTTCGCCTCTATCGCTTTATGTAACACTCCGATGAAGATTCTCACAAAAACAATCGCCAATAGGGTCAAGGTTATCCTTCCTTTCATCATTGATATGAACCAAGGTGGCTTTGTGAAAGGGCGACAAATATTGGATGGTATCATCACAATTCATGAGGTTATTCATTCAATGGTGACTAGTAAGGAAGCAGGTATGTTACTAAAGCTTGATATGAATAAAGCCTACGACCGGGTCTCATGGCGGTTCCTCACCAAGATTTTGGGTAAGTTTGGTTTCTGTCCCCAGTGGATTAAGTTGATTTTTAATTGTATCTCTACTACAATATTTTCTCGTCATGGTGAATGGGTCACCCTCCGGTTACTTTAAGAGTGAAAGGGGGTTGCGACAAGGAGATCCTTTGTCTCCATACTTGTTTATTATTTTAGCGGAAGCATTGGGTAGGAAAATTTCAGCAGTGGTGGCAGATGGTCAATTGGAAGGTTTCAAACCAGCCTCAACAACAGAGCCATTGTCTCACCAACAGTTCATGGATGATACAATCATTGTTTCCAAAGCCTCGGTGCCTCAAGCTAGGAAGTTGAAGAGAATTCTAACCAAGTATGAGACAGAAGCATGACAATACATAAACTATAAGAAGAGTAGCATCTATTTCTTTAACACGCCCGGTGGGAGGGAGGAAAGAATAGCTAACCTCTTCGGTTGTGGAAAGGAGCTTCTACAAGCAACTTATCTAGGCATGCCTATGTTCGAAGGAAGAATGAAGGCTACTTTGTGGAACTCAGTCATTGACAGGATCTCCAAAAAGTTAGCAGGGTGGAAGGGCAGCCTTCTCAGCTCCGCATGAAAAGCCTTATTAGTTCAAACTACTTTACAGAGCATTCCAATTTATTGCATGTCTCTATTTAGAATGCCTGCAAAGGTCCGAGCTACATTGGAGCTAATTCAGCGCAACTTCTTGTGGTCAGGTTCAGAGGAGAGAAAGAGAATTTTGTTGGTAGCATGGAATCAGGTGTGTGCAAGCAAGGATCAAGGGGGCCTGGGGTTAAAGAGAATGAAAGAAATGAATCAAGCTCTGATTGGCAAACATGTATGGAGATTTATCAATAATGATCAATTGGGATGGGTAAAACTTCTTAAGGCAAAATATATCAGAAATAATCGAGACTTCCCGAAAGCCGATAATCTTCCTAGAGGATCCTATTTTTGGAATTGTTTGCTCGAATGTCGGGAGGTAGTCGAGAAAGGCATCGATGGAGAATTGGTAATGGAAGACAAGTGGACTTTTGGAAAGACCCGTGGTTGGAAGAGGCCCCTCTGAAAGATAACTTAGACCTTCAGGTCCTCCAACATAAACTTTCGAAGGAAATGGGAGGAAAAGTAGGGGATTTTATTGTTGTAGCACAGGAAACTTCTTCTTGGAAGAAAATCACAGTTCATAATCTGTCAGAGCAAGAGAAGGTGGCCCTAACCAAACTCAATGATGCTTTAAGGGTGTTCCCGATCATTCCTGGTGGAGGAAGAGACAATGCGATTTGGGGCAAAACTACAAGTGGGATCTATTCAATAAAAATCGCCTATAAGTTAATCCACTCAGGATTCAATGGTCGGACTCCGACTTCGTTATTTGGTTAAATAATTTAACCCCAAAAATAGCTTTCTTCTTTTGGTTGGCAGTTCAAAATAAGATCCTGACAATAGATAATCTGCAAAGGAGAGGTTTCCAATTCATCAATCGATGTATCTTGTGTGAGAAAGCAATAGAATCTGTAAGTCATATATTTTTAACTTGTGATTTTTCTTGTACAGTCTTCCAAATGATCCCGTCCAAATTTCATATAGATTGGGTCTCGTCCAAATAGCATGTCCGACTTCGCATACAATGGGCTTCCCCCTTCCGGCAAAGCTTTTGACTTGGCTCGGAAGCTCACCTTACCCCATTTTTTATGGGGGATATGGAATGAGAGAAATAAGAGAGTATTTAAAGGACATAAGAAAGATCCCAGGTTATGTGGTAATAAAATAATCATAGCTTTGAAAGAAAACTGGAAAACTTTCTTCTTCAAAAATGAGACCATGTCTCTAAGGGAAAGGAGGATTTTGCGGAACTAGGGAGAGGAACTTCCAGACCTAGACATTACAACCAACCCACGGGATGGTGTCAAGTGGATACCCCCCACACAAAAGTGGGTTAAGTTTAATTTTGATGGGGCAGCTAAAGGAAATCCGGGGGCTGCAGGAGCAGGAGGAGTTTTGAGAAATGAGGAAGGAAAAGTGGTCCTTGCCTTTGCAGAGCCTTTGGGAACTCAAACAAATCATTTTGCAGAAGCCCGAGCCTGCATGCAGGCAATGAGAATTGCCAGACTTGAGGGTTATAAGGAAGTTATCTTTGAAGGGGATTCGCTTAATATAATCAAGGCAATTAAGGAGGATAAAGACCCTAGCTGGACCATATTGGAGCTTATCCTAGAAGCAAAGATTCATAAATCTCATTTAGTTAATGCCCGAATCCAACACACCTTCAGAGAAGGGAACCAGGCGGCGGATCTAATGGCAAATATTGTAGTTTTTGTTGGGGAGATGCAAATTTGGAAGGATAACTTCCCTCAAGAACTATTGGTGTTGGCTGCTAGAGAAGAGATAAGATCAAACCTGTTAGAGCATCAGGAGATCAGAGGGGCTGATGATGAGTAATCCGACGGATGGAATTAGGCGAGTAAAAGGCATCCCATTTGTCGGGGCCCGGGAGGTGACAAGTGTACAAGACAAGCAACCTAGTGTTAGTAAGTGCTAGGTGTTGTTTGGTTTTTGTTTTATCCCGAATAGTCAAGCGACAAGTATAGGACTGTGGACTCTAAGTATGGCTTAATGTGAGTCTTAGAAAGATCCATTTTATATTTTGATTATACGGGCTTGATGCTAGAACCAGCCCATTTTGACTTTGTAAAAGGTTTGTGGACCTTATAACCACCTCTACCTTATACCAAAAAAAATGACAGTGCCACTAATATAATGCTTAAGGACTTACCAATTTATTAGAATCTCATGAGGATAAATCACAATGTGGATTTCAAAATGTAGCTAAATTTCATGGTCAAAATATGAATACAATGAGGGCCCTAGGCCCCTATTTCTATAAAAGGTTTACCCCTAGGGTATGAAACAATTACTCCTAGTAAAAGTAACTTTAGCAAAATTTTGTATCACCAAAGGTTACATACCTCCAATTATGCTCTAATAGATTTAGAAGGCTTTCAAAATGACTTAGTTTACCACTACATGACAAAATTATTGCTTTCTTAATGGTTTGCCTTGGGATACACACCTTCAATTTACCTTTGTGATTGCTTGAGTGGTTTGCTTTAGATTTGCAAGCAAATCAAATAAATTTTATGAGCAAATTTATTGGATTTATAGGTAGATCAACTACTTTTGTTAAGCAAATCACTCCCTCAAGGTCTGATTTACCCTTGCCTCAAATTGGTGCAAGGAGGGTCCTAGGGAGGAATTCACTCATTTTAGCAAGTGGCTCAATTACTTAAAGTGAATTATTCACTCTTTATTTATTTTATAAATAGATACAATAGGCTTGATGGTGGTGTCACTATGTGTCATGACCCACCTTGGAAGGACTCTTTCATGAGATGGACTTTGTATTTATAGATGATGGTTAATACTTAGTTTTGGATGTATTTAGTTGATTATATGTAATTTTTATTATGATGTAAGGATATGGTACTACTAATATGGTTTGTGATTGCAAGGCCAAGTACTCTCGTGGGTGGGCAAGGTGGATGTCCACTAAGAACAAAGTATTGAAAGGGAAATGATGTGACAAAAAACTCTAAGGTAAGATGTACCCAAGGTAACGAGTGGTTACCACATGTAGTTGCATTAATGTATGCATACAAATGTGCTTGTAGGTAGTCATCATCGCCTAAAAACTACATCCACAACAAAATTTGATAACCTCAAAGTTATTGTAATAGCCTTTTTGTGCATTGTATAGGAGAAGGAATTTTGATGTATTACCACATCTTATTTTGATTTACGTGTTTTCCTTCCTTGAAATTGTCATTGTTTGCTTCGTTATGAAAATGATGCCTTTGTTTTGGAAGTAAACTGGTTAAAAGTACTTTTGTGATTTCCAATGTTATATTAATAAGGGGGGGACTTATTAATATTTAAGGTGGTACTTTTAATGAACATTAGTTTAATGTTAAATTAATATTAATAAGGTGGACTTATTAATATTTATAATTATACTTTATAATTTACATTGTATTTCTAATGTTGTGTCTTATATATTAATGAGTGGATTTATTAATATTTATACTTATAAACATTAGAAAAATTGAAAGTATTAAAGAAAATAAAAACAATAGCAATTACGAAAAGACTTTGCATTATTTTAATTAAAATTGAAATTCAAAAGGAAAAATAAATTTGTGTACAAATGGTTGTAAAGTTAGTTCAAAAAGTTGGTCGAACTATCTCCGTGCACCTTAAGAACCCTGTTGAAAAATAAAATAAAAAGATATAAGTCTCGTAACATAGGACTTAAAGCTTGGAGGCACTGTGATGGATATATACAAGAGGGTTGCTTCGTTAAAACTTGCATCTTCTACTCCCAATAGCATCTGAAGATTAAATGTAATTTCAATGCTATTTTATCTGGAGCCCTTACATTGAAGTGTTTGAGCTCTCTTTGTTCATATTTATTAAATGATTTTTCAGAATGCTTGAACCATAGGAAGAAACTCCTTCTAAAACCCTAAAGGAATAAGATAGTTTATTTTATTTATCAAATATAGAATGTCAATAGACCCTTATTTTTGTTGTATCAAGTATTATGCCATCCATGGATGCACTCAAGAGGCTTTGTGTTTTACACAACCACCAAATCCCAAGAGCGTTGGCTAGCCGAGTGTGCACAATGCCCATATACGATGGCCTAAGGTTTGATTAATTCAAAATTTGATTTTATTAGAAATTAAAACCTACAATATCTGCCTTGCAACACACCACACATGGGCCTTTCATGCTCTACATTAAAATGCAATGATAACCTAGAGAAGTTGACTGAGTGTACCCCTAGACTATGATAAAACCCTTATTATTATCCACTATACTTGGTGCAGGATAATAATAATATCATGTATTGATTTTGCATATGGTCTAAGTAAGAAAAAATGAGGTGTGTGCTTTGGTTAGCACATGTTGCCCTTTTCTTGGGTTGACTTTCCTTAGGGATGATTTTATCTTTTAGTTCAATCTTAGGATAGAGTGGGTTTTATTTAAAATAAATCTTTTAAATTATTATTAAGGATTACAATGGATCATTGTCTTAAAAAATTAGAGGAAATATTTATATTCAACAAAAAAAAAATCATTTTCCTTTAGTGTATAACATATTCTTAGCTTTGGATTCAAAGAGAAATGATTTTATTTGATAAATTCAAAATAAGCCATCAAAATGTGTTATATTGAAAGATAGAATTAGGGTTATTTTGTTTGTTTCCACGAGTTATTTAAAGAAGTTGGATTATTGAAGTTATGATTCTAGAATATATAAAATAAAGGATTTGTATATGAATATCGTAAGTATTTTTGTAAGATAAGATGGTAATTTTAATGTGTATCTTTGATGACAAAGATATTCACACTTAAAATTCAAAGATATATATTTGGTACATCTTTTGTGAACCTTAACGGTGTAAAAACAAATTCTCTCTCAGGTTGTTAGATTCGGGTTATTACACTATGACACACTAATAGGGGGAAGAAGAGGAATTTTTATGAAAACACTTGAGAAATTCATCAGAAGAAGGGAAAATAAGAAACAAGATGATAAAAGTAGGAGAAGAGAGACATTGAAATAAGAGCTACTACTTTATGTATATACTCTTTTGGCCAATTTTCTTGTCACTATATCAAACCAAGATGCTTCTCATTCATAGAAATAGGCAATATTATCCATTCCATAGAGGTGAGTTTATGGGAATTTTGTCACATGATATTACCAATTTTGTAGGGTCTAATACATAAGAAATCAAAGTTTTTTTGTACCCCTCGTTTTGGTTGATCTCATCCCATTTAGACATGAAGTCTTCCTCTTTATGTTTTACTTTTGTGGTTCCTTTTCCAAACCATCTTTTAACTACTTCTTTATGTCACACGATCTTCTTGAATGCCTTTTCTCTTTCTTCTTCTAGGGCTAGCATCACTATATCTGCATATAATGCCTTCTATATCCTAGTATACCAATCACTTTGTGACTTTGAGATGGTCCTTTTTAAGATTCTTTTGATGTTTTTGCTAGTCAATTAGATCAATTTGTTGCCTTAGGGATAGTAATTGGATGATTTTTTGAGAAATAATTTATACTCCAAGGAACATTTTGTTACCTTAGTCTCTTTGAAGGAGGTTATCTTATTTGTGACTATGTTGGTAGGTGTTCCAAATATAGTGATGATATCTTCTAGGAATTGGACTACCACTTCTTGATTAGCTACTTTGGTTGGGATTGTTTCAACCCATTTGGTAAAACTATTTGTAGTGGTGAGGATCCATCCATGCCCCAAACTTCTAGTGGGTTGATTTTACCTATAAAATATAGGTTTTATTCTTCAAAAGGTTTAGTCACAAGGATAGGTTTTAAGGGTATTGGAGCCCTTCTTTCTCTTCCTTTAAGCATGCACAATTTACAGTCTTTGACCTACTATAACAATTGATGAAAATAGTAGGTCAATAGTATCTAGCTCTTGAGATTTTGTGAGCTATTATAAGTATAGAGAATTTTTCTCCTTCATCATGGTATTACTTGATTAAAAATGTCATATTTTTTTTCTATGTAGTGGAGTAGGTTGCCATCATATCCTTTTTCTAAAAAATATATTGTTTATCCAATGATAATGTATTACCTTATGTTTGAATGGAGCTCTTTCCTTGGTTGAAAACCCTTTTAATAATTTCAATTTAAGCATATATCAATGAATATCATGCATACATCTAGCCTAACTTTAGACATGAAAAATTGATTCACTTTAGTGGTTAATCTTTCTTGAGTCCTCCTAGGAGACCTCCTAGGCTTTCCTAGGAGAAGGGCTAGGTCTCTTCTCACTTTTTACTTTGTTTTCTTCCCCTTTATGCGAAATCGTGGTCGCTCTCGATAGGGTGCAATTTTGCATAAGGTAAAATCATGGTCGGTCCTGACAAGGTGCAATTTTGCATTTTAGGGTTTTCTTCTAGGGTAACCCTAATTTCTTGAATTTTGCATGTTTGGCTCAACTCTCCTTGGTTTTTCCACCCATTTTGCTTTCAAATAAACTATATAAGGAGGGTTTGTGTTGGAGCCCTAAGGAGAGATCTACTTCTCGGGAGGTCTTAACCCTTCTATCTGCTTCTGCATTATCTGCCAGGTAATTTTTCTCTTTTGTATTCATGTATTGATTTTTGGATGACGTAATCAAGTTCTCACATATGTATTTTATTTTTTGCATAGATTTTGTGAAATCATACCCAATCTCTATGGGGTGTGATTTCACCGATGTGAAATTGTGGTCACCTATTATGGGGTGCTATTTTTCCTAGATTGCATCTTGGGTAAACTACTATCCCGAGGCCCTAGATCTCCATTATAGGTGGCATATAGGATATATTGCTACATTCTATTTTATGGTTTCATCATTCTATTATGCTATATTATGATATGCTTGTTTTCTTTCCAAAGGTCAACTTTCACTTCTATTTTCAAAGGTCAGCTAAAAGGACCTAGGGGGCTTGACTATTGCACCTCCAAGCATTATTGGATAGAGGCCTAAGTAGGCCTCTTAATGTTGATTTATCTTGCAAGAACGGAATTATTGATATCATTGGACAAAGGATAAAAGCTTGGATCAACCACCAAATAAGATAAGTGCCTTGATTAGTCTTTAGGCTATTTGTTGAGCACTTTCTATGAAGAGATCTACAGAAACTTATTCCAAAAATAATGCAGAAATAAATAACTTAGAAGAAATGACAACACACAATGCACATAGAACACACAAGATTTACCCTGGTTCACCCGATATGGGCTACTCCAACAAAACAAGAGCCACACCTCCTTGATATTATTATTCACTTCCTTGCCCAAAAATGGGACATTACAATAAATATAAAGGAAACTCTTTCAACCCTAAACCACTATGTGGTATTAGAATACAATGGGCACAATACCATGGGCTAAACCACCCACACCCACCAACCATGGGAATCCCAAAAATCACTTTGAAAAAAGGAGGCAAATATTTTTTGGGAGCGATTTTCGAGATTCCCATGGTTGGTGGGTGGTTGGTGGGTGTGGGTGGTTTAGCCCACGGTATTGGGTCCATTGTATTCTAATACCACATAGTGGTTTAGGGTTGAAATAATTTCCTTTATATTTATTGTAATGTCCCATTTTCGGACAAGGAAGTGAATAATAATATCAAGGAGGTGTGGGTCTTGTTTTGCTGGGGTAGCCCATATCGAGTGAACCAGGGTAAATATCGTGTGTTCTATGTGCATTGTGTGTTGTCATTTCTTCTAAGTTATTTATTTCTGCATTATTTTTTGAATAATTTTCTACAGATCTCTTACAAAGGATTGGGTTGATAGCGTATGGACTAGCCCTTCTAGCTAGTTCTAAAATTTATCTAGTCTTCCATGTATCTTCTCTCAAGAAAGTGGTTGGCAATAGGGTCTAGGTGTAATCTACACTTCTAAAGTTGTATGAGGAAGGTTCCATCATTCTTGAACATAAATGCATTCTAGACTGTAAATCACATACCCTTCGTCGATGTCTCACCATCGATGTTCTTGTCCAATGATGTGGCCTACAACCTAAATATGCTACATGGGAACATATTCAATAGCTAAAGCAACATTTTCCTCATATTTAGCTTTGAGGACAAAGCTTTTTTAAGGGCAAGGGCATGTTAGGACTCCATCCTAACACTATGATGTAATGTTCCATGTTGAACGTGGGGGACACCCATAGTAATATTTTGTAAACATGGGAAACACCTATGATAATATTTTGAAATATTTTGGAATAGTTGTGGCTTTAGAAGCAAGTAGACAAGTGGCACCATTATATGTAACTATTATCAAGAATGTAATTATTTTGTAGGTAGGATATTCTAGCTCGAGTGGCATTTTGCATGTAAGCCAACCTTGAGAGTTAGGTGGTAGATGAAGTCTTTAAAACTACGATGAACAAGAATGTATGTATTTTTTTACATAATTGAATGAAAATATTGAAGGAGTTTGCCCCTTGAAGTGGTCCGTGATTTTGTGTTATTTTGTGAGATTGTTCATTTTTGCATTTATATTTTATACTACAATAATTTGTATTTTGAGCATTTATGTTTATTTGTCATATTTGTGTGAGTTTATTTTTAATAGTAGCAAAAGGGCTATTTCTTCCATTATTTTTTATTGTTACATAGTTTAAAATGGATGCGTAGATAAACCCTATAATTTTTTCTTCCATTACTTTTTTTTTTTAATTGGTTGCATACATTGAAGCAAGTGTGAAGGTTTGAAGGTAACTTGTAACTCATGATACTATAAGTTTGTAAAACTTTTAAATGTTTAGTTAAAGTTTCTTTATAAGTTTTTTATTAAATTATACTGGTTTTAATATTATTTTAACAAATATATTGTAATATTAATATAATAATAGTTAATGGGTTTTTGGTTCAACAGTTGGAACAAATAGTTGATGTAGCCCACACCAAGGTTCAAATCTTGGTGGCATCAAATAACTCCATGTAACTAAATCGATATCACAAAACCAAAACAAGTGAACAATAGTTTCTAAAGCATTACAAAATTTGCATTGAGGGGAAATATGTAAGATCAAAGTCAGACTATTAGAAATCATTTTTTTTTTATGTAGAATATGCCATCCAAAAAATTGAGTTTTGGATTCAATGGGAACTTCCCAAATTTGAGCAGCAAGAGACTGCCAATGGTCATTGGAAAAATTGACTTATCATTTGGCATTAAGCTTAGAGTCTAGAGAAGGGCACAAAAGATGCTTGTAAATCTAACTAGATTTAATAGGCGAGATTCTTTGATCATTAATCCATCTCCAGTCGATCTATATAGAGTGGATAATTGTCACCAATTTAAAAAGGACCTCACAAGGGATGGAAGCCACAACTAAGCTATAAGCCTATTTAAAGCAAAAGGAAAGGGAGAAATAATTACAGATTTGATTCCAAGTAAGAAATGAGCAGTTACCTAGATCTCAAATATCCCTAATACGACTAATACCTTTCTTCAAAAAAGTGAGACCATGAAAAGCACTACTCAAAGCTAGAGGTTTATCATTATGGAGGATAATTTTATTCCACCAAATATTATTTAGACTGATGCTCAGACCATGTCACAAGGAATTAGATCTCCAAGCCAATAAATGAGAAATAGATTGCTAGACTTCATCACCTTTTTCATGTGATTGAGGATCTCTAGAATCTCACCCCTTTCTTAAATATTAGGGAGGAAGCCCAAAGGAAAAGAAGCCTTGACCTATTTATTTGATACTATGGGTGACTGACTACACAGAGACTACTTTTGTTTTCGTGGGTTGGTTTGGTTCTCTTCATTATAACCTTTCTCTTTGTGCATAAAAAATCCCTAGGTGGATGGTTTACGGGTACAACCTTTGTGACTTCATGGTATACTCATGGCCAGTTCCGTCTCTATTTAAAAAGGGGAAGGTTGTAATTTTTTAACCGCTGCAGTTTCCCTTTTGAAATAGAGAGGCAGCCGAGGCACATTCTTTGCTGCTATTATGGGGTCCTGAAGCACTTAATTTTTAGGAGATTTTAAAGCCCTCTCTCTCAAAAATAAAAGGTGTCTCTTAATCTTAAAATAGCGGCGGGTGGTCTATGGACTTTCGCTGCTCTTCATGGTGCTTTTGGTCCTTTCAAAACAGAGACGGGTTTCATGGCCAATTTGAACTTTAAGGGCTCGATCTGCCCCGGCGAGAGCAAGCGACCTTATAATGCTTTTAAAAGTGTTCTCTATCCCCCTTTTTAAAATAGAGATAAAATTTTCATCAAAAAAAAATTTTGAAACCTTACGCTACCAGTTACTAAAAATAGTGGTTGTAGCCAACTCTCCTATGTAACCAAAAAAAAAAATAGAGATAAAATTTCGAGCTGTTTTTGTTTCTGTATCCTTGATCCATCCTTCTAAAATGGAGAGGGGGCCAGTCTGGTTGGTTTTTCGCACCGGTGCAGCAGCTTGAAACTTCTCTTTTTTCAAGGTTTTCATAATTGGACCTTGAATCCTTTTCATATGATGGGAGTTGCCGGAGTATTGGGTGCTGCTCCTCTATGTGCTATTCACGGTGCTACCGTGGCTCAAAAATAGCGCTTTATTCGAAGACGCTCTCTATTTTAAAAAGGTGCCCCTCCCCTCCATTTGAAAAGGATAAATTGCTTTTTTAAATAGGGCAAGGCAGAGGGAATTCATTTTATGCTTTTAACCCTACTCAAGCTGAAGAGACTTATTCCATGGTTACTGCTAACCGTTTCTGGTCCCAAATATTTGGAGTTGCTTTTTCCAATATTTCAAGGTTACTAAAAAGCTTTATGCCCCTTAGATTAAAATAAAGAGGTGTTAATGACCGGTTTATGGATGAGCGCCATTGGAGTGGTTGGTCTAGCTCTAAACTTACGTGCCTATGACTTTGTTTCCCAGGAGATCCGTGCAGCAGAGATCCTACACCTCTCACCATATTTTCTTTAATTTTTTTTTGGTATTCATGCTTGCATGGCAGTTCAAGATCATCAACATAATGAAAATCTTATATTCCATTAAGAATATTGCAACAAAATTTAGCTATAGTCTTTTTGTTGCTATTAGCTTTTATTTTTATGTATATTCAATCATAGATGCTTTGCTCCTTATCCACCTCATATATATATATATATATATAGATTCTTTATTTATTTTTGGATGGATAACCCCTCAAACTAACAAACATAGTGACTTGCATAATACCTTTCATTTGGAACCACATTCGTAGCCTGATGGCACTGAATCCCCGTCGAACACAGGGATTGCCACATCCAAAGGAAAGCTACCAGATTCCTATTCTATGTCAATTATTCTTTATACCAGAAAACGCCGCTTTCTTGGGGGCTGTTTGTCGGGCTCTACCTACAGATCGCCAAAGTTCTGAATGACTCCGCGATCCCGCCCTCCTTTTGCTTCTCCAGAACCCAGAGCCCTTGCCTTTTTTAATAAACTTTCCATTCTTTTTTATAATTAAGAAAATATAATTTTTAATATTATGGCTAACGTCGACCAAATAAAAAATATATTAATACAAGCCTTGGAGGTGTCGTTTACGTGTAGCCTAGACGGTTTGTATAGGTCAAATAAAACAGGCGGGTACTACAAGCCATAAATCGTCAATCCCTTAGAATATTCTAATCCGACGGTGGAGATTATCCGGATTAGATCCGGTAATTAATAGTCTCAATTTTGTAGCCTTGTCAACACCAGACTTTTACGCTCGGTATATTCCTCTCCCACTAAAAGATCTACCCCACCCAGTAATATCGAGGGTTTGGGGCTTTAAAGGTCTTCCGGGGTACTGGATGAACCCTAGATTTTTGTTTGTATTATATCATATCGATATTTTAACAGATTATATACTAATATTAATATATTTTTATAATCCTATATTGTTTTAATTATGACAAAAATTTATATTTAAAATAAATAAATTCATAATATTTTATTATAATAATGAAATATATTTATAAAGAAACTCTTTATTCTCACCTCTCATCCCAAATTTCTTTAACAAATATTAGAAAATTATGTAAAAAATTTAAAATATTTTTTATAGTAAAAACTCCTCGTCTTTACCAAAGGGAGTGTAGTAGCGAGCGCGAGTCGAGAGAGAGTGCAACAGCGAGTGTGAGCGCGAGTCGAGAGGGAGGGCAGTAGTGAGTGCAAGCAAACCTAGAGTGAGTGCAATCAAAAGCGAGTGCAAGTTGGGAGTGAGTGCAGTTGGAAGCGAGTGCAAGCTTGAACCGGAAGTGTAGCCAGAAATGAGTTCGAGCACGAATCAAGAGTGAAGAGGAAGCGTGAGTAGGAAGTAAAAAACAAAGTGTGATTCAATTAAACAAAATCAAGTGTGAGCTGGCATGAAGTGTGATCTAAGAGAGAGTGCAAGCCAAGATTCAGTCATAGCAAAAGAGTAGTGGGTTCATTCAAAGGGCATTAATGCTTCAAACCCTTTCCATGAATGCATGGAATATTGTTTCCAAAAAATTGTTGAAGCAAAGGAGCGCCAAGAAAAAGAAGAGACAAGGGCTATTGCGAGCCAAGACGAAGTGCAATCCAAAAGCAAGTGTAAGGCAATAGAGACTGCAAGCTAGGAGCGAGTGCAAGCCAAGAAGGAAGGTGAGCCAAGAGGGATTGCAAGCCAAGATCAAGTCCCATTAGCTAGTATGGAAGGAAAGTCATATTTGAAAGCCCTATTGGGAAGTCAGGATGTCCTAGTTGGAAGTATGCAAGCCCAAGTTGGAGATAAGCAGAAGAGCAAATACATGGCAAGTTCAATCCAAGTAGTAGATGTTACACCATAAGTGAGTATAAAAGATGAGATGATTGAACATGATATAATGGTTCTTAAAAGTATAGGGTTAATATGTAAGTTCCATAGATCATGGCCAGGGTTTTTGGAGATTCAAAATTGGATCAAATGGAAGTAGGGATTAAATTTAAATTACTCCTTGAATTTTCTTCTTAAAGGTTTTTTTCTCATCATCTTTTCCAATTCAAAAATTAGGGATAAAATAATAGTTGGTGGCCCATGGTTTTGGGGGAAGAGATACACTTTATGTGAGACCAAGGAATGCAAATTTTTTTGTTGAGACAGAAACTATCAAGAAGCTTCCAGTATGGGTTAGGCTTTTTGGACTTCCATATCAGCTTATAAATAAGGATGTTTTGAAGAATATTGGAAATACCCTAGGGAAATTTATCAAGGAAGGACTAACTACTAAGGAGCAAAAACATGTTATATATACTCGAATATGTGTTGCTATGGATTTTTCAAAACCTTTGCCACAATCCATTAAGATAAAATATGAATCAAGAGAATGAGATCAACAAGTAGATTATGAAAATATCTCATTTTGTTGCCACAATTGTTATGAGATTGGACACATGGCAAGAGTTTGCAAAGTGAAAACTATGAAGAAAGAGACAAAATTCTAGCCATGAGATAAACTTCAAGACAAAGCAAGAAAATCATACATTAATAGAAGCTAGATCAGATCAAGGATATTCCACTCCGACAGAAGAGGTAAAGAAAGCCTATATACAATATCATTTGGCAAGTTTAGAAGGAATTAAAGGTGCAAAAGAAGATGTGGAGAGAAATCCTAAAACAAAGAAAGCAAAAGAGGTCAAGTTTTTTCTAGGTAAATCATCTTCATTTTCCTCAAGTAGTATAAAATCCTCTCCAAGTAATAAGAGTGAAAGGGATGAAGATGTTATCTCTTGCACTTCAAGGTTTCAAGAGCAACATAATAAAGAAAAAATGATGGAGGAAACTCGTAACAGTTTAGTTTTTTAGAGAAAAATAACAAGGTAATTGCTACATAAGAGCATCCTTGCACTTTAGGGTTTCTAGGGCAACATAAAGAAGATTATGCTTTTGAGGTTATTCCTTGCACTTCAGATCCTTTAGAACAAGGAAAACCTAAAGATGATAAGTCTTACTATGAACATTGTGGAAAGATTGAAGAGATGGATGAAGATGAAAGTATTGCTAAGAATGAAAAAAAAAAGAGGAAGACCTAAAAAGCAAAACAAAGAGAAAAAGAAACCCATAGAGATATTGATATGGGAAAACAAAAGCAAATATCACAAGTGCTAACAAGAAGTGGGGCTAAACCCACAAATAAAATAAAATAAATAACAATGAAAAACTTGGAATATTAGGGGAATGGATAAGAACCCTAAGAAAAGGTATTAAGAAATTATGAGGTTGCTATAGACAGGATATTTATAGATATAAAAGTTGGACAATATATATTTTAGTCATTAACGATGTTGAATTTCATCTTGGCAGAATTTAAATTTCAAAAGACATCATATATAAAATGAGTTGATTGTGGAAACTTAGCAGCTTGAGGAAGATAGCCATTAATGGTGTTGAATTTCATCTTGATAGAATTTAAATTTTAAAAAAGCATATGATATAAAAGGAGTTGATTGCGGGAACTTAATAGTTTGAAGAAGATGGAGATTGATAGAAAGACAAATGAAGAATATCTTTGATGGAAAGGTAAAGTTGGATATGCTTTAATTAACTTGTTAGAAATGTAATGAAAGCAATGCAATGTTTTATTTTTGTAATGGGAGTGGCCCAATAGAAGCCACACATAGCTTATAAAAAATCTTTGTCTTTACCACTTACCCTAAATCCCTTCACTACCTTGTACAAAAAACCTCATGGGTTCATGACATCAAACCCCTCATGGGTTTATGACATCAAACCCTATTAAGGCAACTTTAAAAGTCTATAACATACTATTTTCCTTTACTTTTCTTCTTTTTATACATAGAAGAATTGATAACCCATTAGGTGCTACGACTATAAACCCTAGCATGTTATATTAGACAAAATGGAACAACCAACTGATAAACACTTGGCCACTACATCTAGCCTATCCCTTTCTAGGTAGGACTTACCACTAGGATATCATTCATAAGTCTAAAAATTGAGTTTTAAGAGGTCTTAATGCCCCTCGTATCGAAGTTTAAACTTAGATCTCTTGATGAAAACCCAAAACTTACTACTACTATATTTATCACAAATATTTGCTCGAGTTATATTAGATTGTGTGCATGGCCAAAAATAAAACTCTTAAAAACTATTATTATTAAAAATTATTCTTCAATTTCTCTCTACACTTTTAAATATAAAAGGTCATCAACCATCCAAAGTGCCAATAAAATAAAATATATTTTAAATTTGCCAAACGCCATCCAATGTGCTAACGGTAACTTAAAATAAAAATAAAATATATTTTGAAAACAACCGTTACAAATATCAAGTCATGGCACCAGCAATAAATTTTGTATGTACTAAATGTTTGCCTAAGAAAACATGCTCTTTACAAGAATATTTATTTAGTTATCTACGTAAAAAAAAAGTTATTGGTTATTATAAATCACTAACTCCCATACACCCGAACAAAATGATTTAAGACACACTTACACAAGAACATTTAGTTACTTGGCTATATTATAAGTATATTTATATAAATAAATAGTCACCATGATGGGCTACCATGTCTTTCCATTCAAACATGACGACCTTTACACGTCATCACCAACTACCATACCTATGGGTGTATGGGCTACCATGCCTTTCCATTTAAACATGACCGGCTTTACATACTACTAATCCTTTATAAAGATATAAAGGAGCATAAATAGGTATGAATGAAAAATTTAAATAAAAAAAATTTAAATTATTTAATGATATATTTAAGATAAGTCTTGAAAAAAACAGATAGTATTAATTTAATTAGTCTAATTTTTTAACTTTTACAGAAGAGATTAAGGTTTGAATCTTGTCAAGCAATACTTACATATCAGTTAAGTTATTATAATACCATTGTGTGGTGATAATGTAATACGGGTTGAGCTCATTCTAATCCTATATAACCATTTTTTTTTTAAGTTGAAAATATTGTTGTTGATAGATCGAAGAATACAGACAATGAGGAGGGTACCATGGGGTAAAAAAGGAAAGCAACGTTGAGAGAAAGGATGCTAAGAACAAGAGTGACAACAAAGGAGGAAATACTAAACAAACTGAATCTAACATAGGCAAAATTAGTCGAAGGGAACAAAATGCTGAGAAGGATGACATGTTGGTTGAGGAAGTCATCATCATCATTGGGGTAACAAAATTAAAGGTTTTGGTGGTGGTGCTCAAGAAAGAGTTGAACAATGATGTAGTTCTAAAGGAGGACATGGTGGTTGAGGGATTGGAGATGTAAAACAAGAAAAATCTTGCAAAGGAAGAGGAGTTTAAAGAGGTTGAAGGTAAAGGTGGAGGAGAAAAGATGATAGAGTATAGGGTTTTGAATAAGGAAGGGGTAGACATCATAGCATCAAAGAGAAGTAAGTCATATATGGGGGTGGATGAGCTTCCAAAAGGGGAGAATCCCATGAAAAAGTTGGAGGGGGCTATTGAGGATGTGGATTTCATACCAAAGGTAAATTCCATCCTTACCATTAGAGGAGGCATTGTCTTTGTCTAACAAGCATGCTTCGTCATGTGGCCATTTACATCATCAACTACATTATGTGGGCCACCTTCAAGCTCTAAATCATTGTTTCTCATACTCTATAGACATATCTAGGTCTATTAATAGCCCTATTATATCCTATTGGAGCCTTAGGAGTAGTGATGGCATTGAAAATCCAAAAGGCATTGCGCTGCTACTTACTTCTAAACTGCCTTGTGCTCAAAAATTTGAGCGAAACATCTTGGGGCTATACTTAGCATTTTTTCTTGAAACTACAACTATGCTTTGAAAAGTCAAAGGACGTTGCGCTCCTGCTAGACTCCAAAAAAGGGATGCGCTCTTGGTTTGGGGCAAAACAGAACTGGGTCCTACTTGCAACTGAATTTGAAATGCACTGCGCCCCATGGAAAAGTCAAAGGAGCTTTCGCCTTGGAAGACTTAGAAAAGGCTTTGCGCTCCAAAACTGGAGCGCAAAGGATATGGGTCCCACATCATTTCAAACAGGTCTATGCTAAACGGTCAAAGGTGCTTTCGCTCCTCCCTGCTCCGAAATTGCCTTGCGCTCTCCAACCAGGGCGAAAAGACTTTGGCCCACTTAGCATTTTTCCCTTGGAGTTGAGTTTTGCCCAGCCAAGGCCCGAAACTGCCTTGCGCTCTTACATAGGGGTGAAAAAGCCTGGGTGCACTTACATTTTCTTCTCTAAAGATGGGTTTTGCTGCTCTTTGACCCGAAACGGGCATGTGCTCTACCTCTGCTCTGAAACTAACTCGCGCCTGGAGATATGGCGCGAAGTACCCTCGCGTCCAAAAGACAAAGGTCCTACGTGATGAATGAACAGAAAAACTGCACCAGCCCTTGGGCATAGCCAACAAATTTTGATAGCAAAAGCAGGAAAGAAAGAATACATCCTAAACAAAGAACATAGCCTCAGGAAAGGAGAAATTACTAAACAACAAAATATACACAGAGGAAATCAATGTTGTAGGAATACCAACAATACTACTTTTGATGAGTTAGTCAACATTCTACAAGAATATGAAGTAGAAAATTCAATCAAAAATGAAATGACTAACAATTCCTTAGTATGAAAAGATAATTCACAAGGTAATATTGCTTCAATTCCAAGATACAATTCCAAATGGAATATAATATATTGTTAAATATGCAAGAAAAAATGTCATAGCACAATAATAAAAAAATTAGTATCATGGAAAACAAAAGAATATGAATCAAGAAAATCAAACAAATAAGCCATTACAATAAATACAATATCAATAGAATATACAACGACAAAAATAATTACAGTCTAAACCTTTTGAATGTTAGTATCCTATTAAAAATCAATATAGTCAACCTCAGTTACAATATAGAGAATTAAATAAAAAATGACATCTAGCTAAAGAAATTTAGGAAATTTAAGAGTTGGAAAAAACCACTATAGAAAATGAATTCAGAGCTCTTTTAGCAAAATTGATAATCAATAAAAATATATTTCTCTCAATGATTTTGAAAGATACTAACTTTGTAGTTGATCGGGATATAGGTGGCCAACATGATAAAAACAAGATATAAAATATCAAACTGTAGAAGTAGAAGAAAATGATCAATAAAATTGAGATGAAATCAAAAATAGAATATGGGAAGCACATTATCTATGGTCATTTGAATAATGAATATGAAGATGAAGACCATGATTAAATACTAAAGTATTCAATAACCAAATAATGTAATATAGCGGGTGTTTGAAGTGTAAGTTGAGTCTATGTGCACAAGTGTCTTAGATTATAGTATGCAAAGTAAAGGTTGAGAGTCATATCTAGATGTTCATACAATATAGAGTAATGTGTTGATTAAGGATGCAAGTGTCAAGTACGGAAGACAAGAATCATTAGACTTGGCATATTGAAACAAATAGTCAAGTATCCAAAGATTCATTCTACTATAGCTATATAGTACTCCATAGAAAAGCATCAAGTGTCAAGTATCAATATCACATTATAGAGAGAAGTATGTATTTTATTTGTAAGAGAAAGTGTAGTAATAAATATTGCATATATTTTGAGTAATTAACATTGTAAGTTGTTCTACATGCTTTGTACATGTATGATTCAAGATTTTTATATTCATATTACTATTTAACGATGAATATTATTTGATATACTACTAGCCTTGATATACATATTAATTTGCTCGTACTAATAAACTCATATCATTATCTTGACCTTATTACTTTGTGGCTATATTATATCCATTCTTATGATATTTAACTTCTGAGATTTATGGTAGTATTAAAGGCTTAAAAATCCATCAGATCTTACACTCCATAATTTTGTCTAGCACCTATTATTTAGAATCAAGTGACCATATTTATCATCCAATAGCTAGTTGTATTCTTGTTTGACATGATATTTTATTATTTTATTTATTAGTCCCGATACTATCTAGTTTGGTTCATTTCTCAGTCTAACAATTCTTTCTTCTAACAACTTGGTATTTTTTTTATCAATACTTCTTATATGCATCCTCCATAGGGGTTGAACCTAGGTCTCAAAACTGATAATGCAAGTGGCATCCTTGCTGGTAGACCACATGCACGTGGATAACTTAGCAAATGTTTCATATTCATTCTTCAAGTTTGTTGCTTCAATCTCCTATTCCCCCAAATCTTTGATTATAGATTTTGGTCATTCACTTTGAGAATTGTTAGTTTTTAAAAAAATTAAAATTTTTCCATTCCTTTGCTTTTGAAACAATGCCTTAGATGGAGTTTTTCTCCCATCTTCCAACACAAAGCATTTTCGGAGTAAGTGGGAGCGCTTACATCTTTGAATTTTTCACTCTGGTGCTGCTCCCAATGCAGTAAGACATTTCGCTCTTTTTTCAGGAATAAGGCAGTTTCGAGCCAAGTGGAAGCGCTTAGACATTTGAATTTTCCACACCAACGCACCTCTCGAGGCTCCAAGGCATTTTTGCTTCAGTTTTTCCAGTGCAAGGCATTTTTGAGCCCAAGGAAGAGCGCAATGACCTCTGACTTTTCAACATTAGTGCTGCACTCAAGATACCAAACTCGTTTCACTATAATTATGGAGATTTGGGCCAGGAAACAACAAAACGTAGGTAGGACCTACATTGACTAAGTGCTTGTTATTGTCTAGACCCCTTATCCCAACCAAAATTCCTTAGAGATGCTTCTCAGTGATACAAGGTACATAATCATCTAACTTAATTGCAATCAAATTGGGAAGCTTCTAGATTTGACATTTTGGATTTCAGATTTTGATAGTTCACTGAGGCAATTCCAACAAGCAAGGAGATGGTGCCAACTAGCTAAACCTGTCAACACATTGAAGAGGTGCAACTGCATTTCAGTGAGTCATCAGTTTTTAGGCCATGCCTCATTACTGTTTTATGAGTGCTTATTTCTCAAACCCTATATTTTCTGCTACCACGATGCTTTGTGGGTGTACATTTATATTTCAAGCGACAAAAATTTCTATAAAAGCCAACAATTCTAATGTAATAGGATGGAAATTTTGCTAGAGGTTTGTTGTAACTTGAATTCTACTATCAGTACAGAGAATATTTAGCTCTAATTTTGGACTTCTCTTTATGTGTATGTCTTCTATCTTATATTTCTATTAAATTCCCTGCTTTGTCTATGGGTTATAATTCTATGTCTGGATTTGACTCCTGATAGAGGGTGAATGCTGGAATAATTCTGGAGATTGCACATGTTAGATGCTTGGTTTTAATTTCTATTAGTTTTTTTGTGTTGATTGCTATTAATTTAACGTGTAATTAAGTTATCATGTTGCTTGTACATCACCCCTATTCTACTTGGCCTAAGGCCATATTTACCATCCCTTTTAGTCATTTATAATCTCTTTCCTGTTCCTTAATCTCAATCCCCATGTTAGAATAGCAAGGGAACCAGCCCATATCTAGATATTGGTACGAGAGGAATTTCTTCCTTCTGACCTTTTAATGTTAGTCAGGTCTAGGGCGCATGGATGAGACATTCCATACCTAAGGTATATTCTTGACCAAAAGTTTTTGGCACGCCAAGTGGAACCCAAACGTTCCATGTCAAAAGTAGTATTAAGAGTTAATGTTCATCTTGTTACTATCAAATCCGAATATTTAGAGACTCAGCTAAACTCATAAGCCTCAGAATATTGGAGTCGATTTAAAAGCCTACACCTTCATGTACACTAGATAAAAGGCTAAAAATTTAGATTAAGCAGTTGAGTTCTTCGAGCTCAACATTGATGCTTTGGGAGAACATCCTAAAGTGGTCCCCTCCACTATCCCATCGGTTCAAGCACCCTCACAAACATTTGTTATTATTTCACAGACTCTAAGTCCTATGAACATCGTGACTAACTTACCCCTTCAATCGAACATTCCAAACATTTCGATTCAACCAAATCCACCAAATCCATTGGTCTAGATGGTGCAGCCTCCACCCATGTAGTTCCCTGTATGGAATCATTTAGGACCTCTAGCTTTGCAAGCTCAAAACCAAGTGCCACCCACAACATTGAAGGCTCTACCCACATACGATGATAAGAAAATATGTCTTATGAGCATGTCCAAGATGTTGTTGCACTAGCAACCATTCACCACATCATTGAAGAATATATCATGGTGAGAATGTTGGTTCTCTCGCTTTGAGGTAAGCTCCTCTATTGGTACCAATCACTGTCGATCGACACCATCACTACATAGGACCAATTGGCAGAACAATTGATAAGGGGTTTCAAAGAATAGGTAGACCCTTAATCCTTGTTGCATCAGTTTACTACCATCCAAAGGCATCTCCAATAGGAGGTGGTAGATTTTAACGTCAGGTTCACTCAAACCTGGTAGAGAGTCACTGTTGGTCTTCGACCCACTCTGGAGCAAGCAACATTCTATTACTTGAGATATTTCTATTTCGACATTAGCATGAGCATCCAGTATGCTAATTTCAACACGTTCCTCGCCTTGTATGAGCAGGCATATAAGGTTGAGGCTGACCTAGTAGTTTTCAAAAAGTTGCTTTCAAAGGTGACTATGCTGATTTATTCGTATTTTCCTCAGAATGTGTATCCTAGTGCATCTTCTCAGTCACTCCCTACACCCCTGATGTACCCCAATAAATCATGGAATTCCAACCCTAAGAATCAAGTAGGACCTACTTCGTAGTTCCAAGCACCTGTTGTTCCTCAACTTCCAGCTCCTGTCCCATATCCAGAATTACCTACACCAATGGCACCATTGCCATTACCCATGCCTCAATCAACTATAAATGCATAACGGGCCAAAGAATTGCAAGATTTGCTTGCATCAATGAAGACGATGGTGAATGAAATGACCATCTTAAGGAGGAGGCAAAATGATAAAAGCTTCTAGCTAAGGAGATTTCCTCTCCCAATCACTAGGTAGCAAGCTTCTTCTACCAGCAGGTCTCCTTAGAGAAATACGATGATGTTGGAAAATGAAGAAGTTGGTTCATCCAGCAGAGCTTATTGGTTCTCCACCTGTAATGACTCGCATGGTGAAGAGACTTGCATGGTTCATATGAACTATGTACAGACCCTTACAAATAGTGCTCCTGGTAGGCAGGTAAATATGATAAGGGAAATTGATCATAATTTTATGATTTTCCCTATCGAGTAGGTCTTTGTCCTGATGAGAACTGGTAAGAAGCCCATCAAATTTGATTCAGTTCAAATGGAGTCGTTGAAGGTACTCACCAGTTCCAAGCCAAATGAGAAGACACCATCACAAAAAAATGAGCATGTCCAGACATCAGAGTCGAGATATTCTATCCTATTAAAAGAGTTTCTACCTCTAAGAGCAAAAGGGAGAATTTCTCAACCGCAAGCTTCAACCTCTCAACCCCAAATCGAAGCGAGGGATCAGGTGAGATAAAAACTCAGATATCCCTCACTGACCAAGTGATAGAGAGTATAAGCGATGCAGTAGTACCGAACCTGGTACGATATTTCTAAGAAGAGGGGCGACTTTGGTATAGGAGCATGCAACATAATCGAAGAGCTAAAGAAGACTCTAGCTAAGGTAATACTCTTCGACTCACTCCAACTACCCGATCAAGTTGACCTACTACATGAGTCACTAAAGTTTGCCAAAGGCAATGGGAAGCCAACTCATACTATCTAAATGTAGATGATGACTACCTTAGCTATCGGGAATAACATACCATCGATGTTCTATCTGTCCCTCAAGATGGAGGGATAGATCGTGCATAACTGCATGGTTGACTTTGGTACTGCTACTACTGTGATGCCCAAGGTTGTTTGTGAAATTATGGACATGGAGTACACTAGGAATAGTCCTGGAGTGCTTCAACTGGATGGAACTCCAATTAAAACAATGGGGATCATCAAGGATATCCTGATCATGTTGCACAAGATGTCGTAGATCACAGTAATTCAAGAAGTTGTGGTAGATTTAGAGCCATATTTTAGCATGTGCTTATCAAAGGAATTCACTACCAAACTTGGAGGCTATTTATCTCTAGATTATTCGCTCTTGGAAATCCTCTTCAGAGGAAGAAGGATTAAATTTTTTAATGAAAAACCCTCTATCTTTCACATTGAAAGGATCCAGGATGCAAAAAAATAATTGGACTCGATAAATATGATCGAGGAAGTAGAGGAGGAAGAGAAAGTAGAGTTAATGGAAGACTCTCTGGATGAACTCCACATAGAAGATGAATTTTCTATGCATGACTTTAATACCATTATTGAATCCGAGATTGGGTGCTATTCAATTACTAAGCCTGAAAAGGATAAGGTACCAAGCAATCAAGACCCCATGGTCGATCAACTATGGAAGCTCTTCTTTGATGGTGTTCGATGTAAGAATGGCATTGGGGTAGGAGTTGTCCTTATCTCTCTTTCGGGAAACTAGAAAATATACTCATATAGAGTCACATAGAGCTGTACAAATAATGCTACCGAGTATGAAACCATGTGTTTGGGGTTACGAAAGGCATAAAAACTTAGAATAAAGCAGTTGTAGATCTTCAAAGACTCGAAGTTGATCTGTAACCAAGTAACCAATAAGTGTGTTGTGAAGCAACACTATTTGAAAGCATACCATAATAAGGTATGGGATCTGCTTGAGTCCTTATAAGCTCTGAATATTTAGTCTATTTCATGAGAGCAGAATAAGCATGCTAATATATTAGCGTCTATTGGAGCCAGATGCTCCCTTGCTAAGAACATAATGCAAAAACTAAAGGTAGTAAAGGTGATGTATAGGCCTTCGATGTTGGATAAAAATATTTATTGGCAGGTCCTTGATAGCAATGAGTAGATCATCAATTTTTTTATTGACAAAGTAGGCAATATTGAAGATAGGGCCCTCAACAATGAAGAGTATGAGGGGTTGATTTAGCTGAAGAACAACCATGTCCCAAAGGGCTTAATCACCCTTGAAAGTTTATTTGATTAGGACGACATGTCCCTCACTCACAATATCAAGGTGGACACGATAGAGTACGAGGATCTAGAAATAGAATTCGAGAAATCCTTCAATGTGGGAATTGATTGCACTCCATTGGAAATTGAACAAATCTGAACCCTGTACAAAGAATACCTGGATATCATTGCCTAGAGCTATAAGGACCTGAAGGGGTATGATAAGAGTATCTTCCAGCACACGATTGAGCTGTAGGAAGGGATCAAACCTTTTAGGAAAAAGCAAAGGCCATTTAACCCAAATATAGAAGTGATGATGAAGATTGAGATTCTAAAGATGCTGGAAGAAAAGATCATTTACCCTATCAAGCACTATTATTGGGTGGAAAACCTGGTCCCAGTGTAGAAAAAAAATGGAGAAATTCACTTGTGTGTCGACTTTTGGAACCTCAACTAAGCGTCTTTGAAGGACCACTACCCACTGCCCCAAATTAATCAAATCCTTCACGTAGTGGTAAGAGTGCATAGATTCTCTCTGTTGAATGGCTTCTTTGGGTACAACCAAATTTGGGTAAAGGATGAAGATCAGTTCAAGACTGCATTTACCACCAACTGGGGCACTTTCACCTACTAGTGTATGTCATTTGGTCTCTCAAATATCGGGGCAACCTTCCAAAGGGTGATGGTGGTAAGACCCCAAGGTCTTACTATAAAATTATTAACAAATTAATGTAAATGTAATCGCAGGCCACTCAAAGGGGGCTCCCTTGTAATCGCTTTGCCACTATAGGGGGCTCCCTCCTTAGAATCTATGCTTATTATTCTTCTTCTTGGATGATTTGATATGGATGGCCAACCTAATATATATATCTACCCTAAAGCTACGTTGGTGAAGAGACATGATGGTTCACGTATGAAGAGACGTGATGGTTCACGTTATGAAGGGTTGTGATGGTTCACTTTATAAGTTAATAATATAATAATTAAATGATTAATAATACTAACTAATACTAACTAATAATGTTAGGATTGAGGATCCTAACATGCCACCCTCCTTAAAAAGAGCTTTGTCCTCAAAGCTCAAAGTGAGAAGCTTTGTCCTTTGTTTTCCAAGAAGGATTTGTGTAAGTTCTTGGACTCTTTTAATGGCATCCTTTCGTAGGCAGGGATATCGAGAAGGATGAAGCATTAGAGGGGGTTGCCAAGAACAATAGTAGAATCTCCCTTAGGAAAATCATGATGATGATGGGAGGGCAACCCTTGGGGTTCCTCAAATACTTCAGAATGATGCATCAAAAGTGATGGTAATGATTTCATATCCTTTTTTGGTTCCTTGGTAGAGCCAACGGAGAAGGAGTGTGTAGTCACTCTGCGTTGGTTCCGAATAGGTTTGGTCATATGGCAAGAACTCACTATTGGTGAGGAAGGTATGTGTAGGTCTTGTAGAGTGCATGTTTGGCTAGCATTGATCACTTTGGGTATGTCTACCTCATCCTTGCTTGGTACATCAATCACTTCTTGCACATCGACCTCATTGTCTTCATTGCGGTGAGTAGGTGCATTGGTCGCTTCGGACACAACTACCTCATCTGCTTGCTCTATGGAGAGACAGGGATCAACTTCCTTCAATAAATACAATGTTAGTGTAGCACATTTATGGTGGGGTCCAAATTGTTCATCACAATTATCACAGAGTCCTTTTGCTCGTCGTTCCTTCATCTCCTCAAAGCTAAGATGTTTAATTCGTAAAGTTCGGTTAGATTTGGGGGTTGTGTAAGTGCTTTGTGCCCTTCCATTATGCATAGGTTTGGGAGCGATGTAAGTGGTCGACAATTTTTCCATAAGTGGTTTCCCTAATCGTTGTTGTGCATTGATTTTATCTTCAGCTAATTTTGCCAATCCATAGGTCTGCATCATGGTATAGGGATTGAACCTTGTCACCTCCATTCTAATTTCCTCTTTTAATCCCCTAATGAAGCCATTGATGAGAATTGATTCATCCAATATTGTGTTGTGTTTGGTGATATCCTCAAACCGAGTTTGATACTCACGCACATAAGTGATTTGATGAAGATCTTTGAGCAATTCCCACATGATTGGGTCCCACATGGCTCTGATACCAAATGGTAAGACCCCAAGGTCTTACTATAAAATTATTAACAAATTAATGTAAATGTAATCACGAGGCCACTCAAAGGGGGCTCCCTTGTAATCGCTTTGCCACTATAGGGGGCTCCCTCCTTAGAATCTATGCTTATTATTCTTCTTCTTGGATGATTTGATATGGATGGCCAACCTAATATATATATCTACCCTAAAGCTACGTTGGTGAAGAGACATGATGGTTCACGTATGAAGAGACGTGATGGTTCACGTTATGAAGGGTTGTGATGGTTCACTTTATAAGTTAATAATATAATAATTAAATGATTAATAATACTAACTAATACTAACTAATAATGTTAGGATTGAGGATCCTAACATGCCACCCTCCTTAAAAAGAGCTTTGTCCTCAAAGCTCAAAGTGAGAAGCTTTGTCCTTTGTTTTCCAAGAAGGATTTGTGTAAGTTCTTGGACTCTTTTAATGGCATCCTTTCGTAGGCAGGGATATCGAGAAGGATGAAGCATTAGCGGGGGTTGCCAAGAACAATAGTAGAATCTTCCTTAGGAAAATCATGATGACGATGGGAGGGCAACCCTTGGGGTTCCTCAAATACTTTAGAATGATGCATCAAAAGTGATGGTAATGATTTCATATCCTTTTTTGGTTCCTTGGTAGAGCCAACGGAGAAGGAGTGTGTAGTCACTCTACGTTGGTTCCGAATAGGTTTGGTCATATGGCAAGAACTCACTATTGGTGAGGAAGGTATGTGTAGGTCTTGTAGAGTGCATGTTTGGCTAGCATTGATCACTTTGGGTATGTCTACCTCATCCTTGCTTGGTACATCAATCACTTCTTGCACATCGACCTCATTGTCTTCATTGCGGTGAGTAGGTGCACTGGTCGCTTCGGACACAACTACCTCATCTGCTTGCTCTATGGAGAGACAAGGATCAACTTCCTTCAATAAATACAATGTTAGTGTAGCACATTTATGGTGGGGTCCAAATTGTTCATCACAATTATCACAGAGTCCTTTTGCTCGTCGTTCCTTCATCTCCTCAAAGCTAAGATGTTTAATTCGTAAAGTTTGGTTAGATTTGGGGGTTGTGTAAGTGCTTTGTGCCCTTCCATTATGCATAGGTTTGGGAGCGATGTAAGTGGTCGACAATTTTTCCATAAGTGGTTTCCCTAATCGTTGTTGTGCATTGATTTTATCTTCAGCTAATTTTGCCAATCCATAGGTCTGCATCATGGTATAGGGATTGAACCTTGTCACCTCCATTCTAATTTCCTCTTTTAATCCCCTAATGAAGCCATTGATGAGAATTGATTCATCCAATATTGTGTTGTGTTTGGTGATATCCTCAAACCGAGTTTGATACTCACGCACATAAGTGATTTGATGAAGATCTTTGAGCAATTCCCACATGACTGGGTCCCACATGGCTCTGATACCAAATGGTAAGACCCCAAGGTCTTACTATAAAATTATTAACAAATTAATGTAAATGTAATCATAGGCCACTCAAAGGGGGCTCCCTTGTAATCGCTTTGCCACTATAGGGGGCTCCCTCCTTAGAATCTATGCTTATTATTCTTCTTCTTGGATGATTTGATATGGATGGCCAACCTAATATATATATCTACCCTAAAGCTACGTTGGTGAAGAGACATGATGGTTCACGTATGAAGAGACGTGATGGTTCACGTTATGAAGGGTTGTGATGGTTCACTTTATAAGTTAATAATATAATAATTAAATGATTAATAATACTAACTAATACTAACTAATAATGTTAGGATTGAGGATCCTAACAGATGGACTTAGCCTTTGGTGAGTTACTCAATCGCATCATTGTGATTTATCTAGATGACATGACTGTTTTCTCCCACAAAAGGGAGGAACACGGTCTACATTTGCGACAGGTGTTTGAGAAGTGCCGGGAGTTCGGAATCTCCATAAACCCGAAAAAGTCCATTTTTGCGGTAAAAGAAGGCAAGCTCCTGGGCCATGTGATATCGAAGAAAGGACTAGTTGTTGACCCTACCAGGGCGGAAGCCCTCCTCAAGCTACCTCTACCAACGAACAAGAAGGGCCTCCAATCCTTCTTCGGGCAGATTAATTTTGTTCGAAAATTCATTTTCGACTTTGCCTAGGTAGTAAAGTCGATGACCGAACTCCTCAAGAAGGATGTTGAGTTTCAGTGGACTGAGGAGAGGAAGCGGGCATTCAGGGAGATAAAAGAAAGAATCGCTCAGGCCCCCATTCTAGTGAACCCCAACTACTCCAAGGATTTTATCCTTTACGCCATCGGTGAACCGGAGAGCTATGCAACTGTCCTTACTCAGAAGAATGAGGATGGGGATGAGCGACCGATAGCATTCCTGAGCCAAGTCATCCACCCGCATGAGGAAAAGTACAACTTCATTGAGAGGCAAGTGCATGCGGTGATGCGGTCACTAAAGAAGTTTCGCCATTTTGTCTCCCAGAGCAAGACGATAGTGTACGTGGTGCACCCTGACGTTAGAAACTTCATCATTCAAGGTGAGCTTGGCAATAAGAGGGCAGGATGGGTCTCCAAGATCCAAGAGTTCGATATAGAGGTTCGGCCCACTAAATTGGTCCGTGGTCGAGCCTTATGCCAAGAACTCGCCAGGAGTGCCGCATCCGAGGTGACGACTTGCCAATGGGATGACCCAGCGTAGGAGAGCAATCTTGCAAATCGGTCTGTACTCGATAGAGATTGGATAGAAGACCTGGTGGAATACTTTAGTACTGGACGGTGCCCTTCTGACCTCAATGCTTCATAGAGGAGAAGGTTCAGGCTGCAAGCCTGCAAATATGTGTTGTTACCGAGCGGTTTGTTTCATCAAAATATTGACGGAGTCCTCCTGAGATGTGTCAGGGGGATAGAAAAATAGAAAATCCTGGACGAGTTCCATTCTGGAATTTTCGAGGGCCATTTCACCGGAAGGCCTATGGCCTTAAAAATAATAAAAGTAGGCTATTATTGACCTACAATTTTTGTTGATACCTTCGAGGTTAGCCAAAAGTGCGACAAATGCCAAAGGTACGTCGATCGCACCAGGAATGCTTCTCTGCCCTTGCACCCAATTCAGGTCGAAGCTCCATTTTAGTAGTGGGGCTTAGACTTCATTGGGGTGATAGATCCCAATTCCTCTATAGGGCACAAGTACATCCTGATGGCTACAGATTATTTTACCCGATGGGCCGAAGTAGTGCCCACCAAGCAGGCTAACCAAGATGTGGTCATCGCCTTTATGGAAGGATTGATAACCCATTTTGGGATACCGGATGCAATAGTAATTGACAATGGCACCCATTTCATCGGTGCCAAAATATGTGCATTCACGAGTAAGTATGGTATCTACCTAAAGACTTTGTCTAATTATTACCCATAGGGCAATGGTT
Organism: Wollemia nobilis; assembly: GCA_028583015.1. Lineage (NCBI taxonomy): Eukaryota > Viridiplantae > Streptophyta > Pinopsida > Araucariales > Araucariaceae > Wollemia > Wollemia nobilis. The sequence continues at coordinate 6,130,786 of JAQPPZ010017116.1, read as the reverse complement.
TGGCAGAGTCCACAAATAAGAACTTACTCAGGATCCTAAAGAGAACATTGGAAGGCAACAAGCGGAGCTGGCATCTGCTTCTAGACTTTGCTTTATGGGCTGACCAAATTTCTATTAAGAAATCAATCAAGACGTCCCCATATTCCCTGGTATATGGGAAAGAAGCAGTGCTCCCCACGCACATCGAGTTGCCTGCGTTGCAGTCTCTCCGGTCTTTGGACGGTGAGGATGAAGAGTTTGATCCTATAAGTGTTAGGATAGCCCAACTACTGCAGTTGGAAGAAGAAAGAGAAAATGCCTACGAGGCTTTCATGAAGCACACCGAGACCACAAAAAATTGGTTCGACAAGAAGACCTCCGATCGGACCTTCCAGATTGGCGACTTGGTGTTGAAATGGAATGAGAAAAAATCCAAGCCCGAAAATCATGATAAATTTGATGCATTCTAGGAGGGTCCATTTTGAATTTTTGAGGTCCATCAGGTGAACTCTTTCACTCTTCAATATTTGAATGGGTTTACTCTTCCGTTATCAGTTAATGGCCTTCATATGAAGGCGTACTACCAGTGAGAGGTAGTATGAAAATTTTTATCAAGTTGTGTACATATTTTTTATTTCCTTGTTTGCTTGTACATATTTGTTTTTTCGGAGTATAAGTCTCTTCGCCCCTTTTGCGCTATCAGTAGTGTAGTTTTGGGCCAGAGGTCTAGCTGGCAGAGAAATGGTGCTGAAGAGCCTATAAGTTGTTATGTTTTAGTTTAGTCTGTATGTTTTTCAGTGCACCAAGAAAAAAAGAGAATAGCAGTTTCAAGCACCCAAATTCAGCTAACTAGAATAGCAGGTTTGCAAGAGTATCAGGTTCACCATTTTAAGCATTTCTTGGAAAGAGTAATTCAGTAGATCAAAAGCGCCCTTTCGTCTAGCAAGAGGGAGTTTCGCTCTCTCATAGGAGCAAAACTATGTTTCGGTACTCTAAGGAGCGAAAGTGAAAAACAAAGGTGAAGCTAAGTTAGAACTAAAAGGCCAAGACCCCAAAGGTCAAAGTCAAAGGTGATTTCGGGGTTACATTGAGCGCCAGGCCTTTTCACCCCAGAAAAACAGTGAAAGCCCATTTCGGGCCTTATCTGGGTGAAACCCACTTTCGGAGTAGAGAGGTCGAGTTCGGCCCAAGGAGCTTTCGCCCCAACTCAGGAGCGCAACTTAAAATCGAAGCTCGTTTGGGTGAAGCGCCTTCTAAAAATTTGTGCCAGACGTATAGCCAAACAGAGGAATGTCGGTGGGGCCCAAGGTCGTTTCACCCCAGTTTTACAGTGCAAGTCCTTTTCGGGGGTTTGATAAGGCGAAAATGCCTTTGACTTTTCCAAAGGCGCAACCCGAGGAGGAGAAGTGTATGTGGGCCCCATTTCCTTTTTGCCCCAGTTGGCGAGCGCAAGGCGATTTCGGGCCTACTAAGAGAGAAAGCTCCTTTGACTTTTCTCGCCCCGACGTCACTCCCAAGGCAGCCTTTCGCTCCAGTTTGAGGGCGCAACTCAATTTCGGGAGTTACATGAGCGAATGGGCCTTTCGCTCCACTTCTTAAGCGAAAGCCATTTTTGGCTCCTAGGAAATGATGAAAACATGTTTAAAGCGAAAGGATTTTGCTTTCTCCAATGCCACGGGCACGCGATCCAAGATAAAACCTACCCAACGCACTCCCCGAAGAAGGTCGTTGAAGCATGAAATAAATTTAAAGGAGGCGGCACGTCTCGTCTTTCAAGGAATATTACGGCCCACGCAGTTGGCCAACATTGGGAGGTGCGCTCCGCCATCGGTTAGCACGCAGAAGATCTTCCACCTTGCCCACAATCCCTCCAAGAATTTACTCCACCCCAACACCATTAATACGGTGGGTAAATCGCAGCCCTATAAGAAGGCCATCACTACACCTCAATCGAACCTAGGAAAATTACTGAGTTGTTGCGCTGCTCGCCATTGCCGGAGTTCAGAGAGTGAGTATTGCTGGTAAAAAGTGGAGCGCTAGGCATTAGTAAGGCATTGTCATTTTCAGAGCAAGCGCTTGGACAAGTGCATAGTCAGGATGGGCAAGAAGAGCACTGAGAAAAAGAAGGAGAAGGTCTCGAAGAAGGTGGAGGGTGAGAAAAAAGAGAAGAAATAAAATAAAGAGAAGCCACCACCGCCCCCACTCGAAGATAGATTGAGCAGAATTCGGGATTGTGTGCTCACCAGAACGAGCATAGAGAAGTTGCGCGGGATAATTGAACTTATGATGACCAAGGTGTCTATCGAAAGCAACCGGACAACCGCTTATCACTCCTACCTGTATTGGTACCTATGCACGCCTGTGCATCATTGCCCGGAGCTGATATGCGCAATCGCTAAATACTACAACCCACGGACTAGGACAGTCCTAGATGCCAGAGGGAACAAGTTGTTCTCCATCTCTGCCCAAGACGTTCGAGAGGCTTTCACCTGTGGACAAGGGCCCCCTACTGATTACATCATTAGAAAAATTAACAGCACCGAGCAAAATGAAAGATATGCCAACACAGTGCAGATGCGGCAGTTCATGGAGACTCAGCTGTTAGAGAAGCCGACACCCGGAATATTGCCAGACCTCCCCAAACCCTTGAAGAAGTTTAAAAATCCTGACATCTACTCCATGCTAGCATGGGTTATGGGGCTCTCCATGGATGCCCTAGTGTATAAGTGGCAGGTTTCACTTGCCGAATGTATTTCACATGGTGAGTTCTATTCTCCCGATGCCATGGCATCGAGGACAAAACCTATATTTTTCGACTAGGCAGACTGGGTGTCGCGACAACTGCACATTCAACTGAGTGAAGTTCAGAATGAAAGGGATATGTCATTTCGCATCTGCTCGTTCATGGCATGGTATTTCTTCTACCACATGCACGGTCATTTTGCCTTCATCGCTAAGAGTCGTACAGACAAAGAAGGCAAAGCGCTCCCCGTTTATTAGTGGACTCGAAGTCTATCAAGGCGCGAGTCCTACTACAACTTCAATAGAGTGTTCCTCGGTCCAGCTCTGGAGATCATCCACGGTGCTTGCGAGCGAGTGCCGAGGAAGATGAGAGATTACATAGTGCAGGAGCAGTTGGGTGACATTTTCCAACTGACATAGGGCCTTGTTGTCAGAATCTTCGGGTTTATTGGGAAACCCTTCTTGTTGTCGTACTACACCACTGAGTACCTGTTCACCCTCGAAGTCGCCCGTCAGTGTGACTTCGTTGATGACACGTATGGCCATGGGCGAAGGAAACCACACACCTGCCCTTGGCCCTTCAACCTCGACGACATTAAGGTATCGACCAATGGGTAGAACACCTTTCTAGTGGTAACACTGTATGAGTTTGGTCTGATTGACCTCCCCCAACGATGGAAGTACGACCCACTAGATGTTTTTAGGGAGAAGATCGGGGCAAAAAGCTTCCATAGTTGTCCATGCCCAGACATCGAAGCGCAGCGCAACAACCCCTCAAGGCGCGACCTGGAATGGCACGTGGAGAGGATGATGTCTCTTCCCCCATGGCATGAATTCTACACAATAGAGGTCGAGTACGACCCTACACAAAACCCGATGCATGACCCTGATGATGAAGTGTTTAAGGCGATAAAGAACAAAGTGCCCGACTGGTCGGATGAAAAAATTGCAAACTGGTGGATCATGAGGGTCCACAATGGAAAGGAGGCATCCGATCCATCGCTTGTATTGGACCAAAATTTCTTCGAGGCGTATGATGCACATTGTGAAACTTACCGACCCATCTTGTTCGCTAACATCGTGCCTAGGAGTACTCAAAGCCCTAGCAGAGTGGAAGACATGGTGGAAGTACAGGAGCAACACACTGATCAAGACCCACTTGTCAAGGAGAAGGGCAAGCAACCGCTCTTTAAAGAAGACATCACTCCAAAGAAGAGGAGCATTGGTGTAGAACTTTTGCTCCCTCAAGCTGCGAAGAAGCCCCGGTCTGGTCCAGTTCGACCTTTCGGCACAAACCCTCCTGCAACATCGATAACCATGGACGCAGCCGTTCCTGAAATTCCTATTCAGGCACAACAAACACAGCAAGCATGGTAGGAGATAGAGTTTATTGACTTGGAAATAGAAGCGTCAAAAAGGAAGGAGGAGCAAGCCCTATCATGCAATAGTTCACCTCTTCAGCTCTGGCAACGCCCGAGCTCGCAGGTGCGTTCTCTCTCTTCCTCTCTCACTTTTGTACCTATGGCAGATATTCTTTCCCACGCCAAAACCCTTGTTCCCACTCAACTTGCATTTGGCATCCCCATGTCTGTCGCATCCTTCCCTGCATCCCAATCATCAGTTCCCTCAATGCTCCCTCCTATCTCTCAGATGTTTATCTCCTATGCATCTGTCTCCAACGCTTTTGTGTTTTCTGCAATGTCCACCCCTATCCCTCCTCAAGTTTTCGCTAATCCAGTCATTGCATCTGTCGTTGCTTTTAATCCAAACCTATTTTAGTAGTGACACCCCTCAATGTTTCACTCCCAAGCCCTAGTACTTCAGTTGCAACCATCCAAACCCCGACATCTCCCAAAGTTGCTGTAGTCGCTGCCCCAGCTGTCCCTGACTTATCTCTCGAGGCAAACCCTCAACGGGATTTTTTCCCCTTCTCGCCACTCTTTGGAGTGCAGGAACCAATGGAAATGGAGCTAGAAGTTCTGGAGGAGGGCCCAATTATGGAGAGTATACGTCGGGCACAGCAAAATTCCTCGACCTGGCTTAAGGGCCAGAAAAGAAAGAATGTGCAGGCTCTAGCCCAAGTGGAAAAGAGGGCTATGTTCGACCCGCAGAATATGCAACTCCACAAGATGGAGAAAGTGCCCAAGGTCCAAAATCCATTAGAGGAGATGACGACAATAAACTATTCTTACCGTCATACGGTGGAAGATATGAGGACGATCGATCCCACGAAAAAGGTAGGAAACATCCAGGTTGAGGTGGGATCCCTCTATTTCCACATGGAGCACTTCAAAGCTCGCTGCTATGATGTTGAGGCCAAAAACTTAGAGCTTGAAGAAACCTTGGTGCTCACAAGGGCGCAACTTGAGGAAGCGCAGTCCAAATCTGAGCAGTTGCAGCAGCGCGTGACCAGTCTAGAGCAGGAGGTGGAGAATTATAGGAAAGAATCTGAGCAACGCCTCAAAGCGCATGTAGAAGCAGAAAACCAGTTGCAGGTTTTGAATGCTCAGTTTCAAGAACTATAGGTCCAGTTGATAGCAAAGGTAGGGCAAGCAAAGGTCTTGTCAAAAGATCGTGTTAAGGAGGTTCGCCATCGCTTCCTGACCAACTTTCGAACTAGGGCACGCAAAGCAGTAGCAATCCTAACATTCATTTGGGAGGCCAAGTAGTCAGTCACCTACGGTGCTTCCATCGTAGAGGATGCTAAAAGGGACATTGACCAATGGCTGGAGCTGGCCATGAAGGTACAGACCCTAGAGAAAATGGACCTCGAGCTTACTCCAATGTGCCCACTTGCTCGGTCATGGGCAACTGCAAAGATAACGTTGAGGGCTTTCTTCGCAAGAATGAAAATAGTTCGAGAGGCGAGAAGGCTGATGGATGCATTTGAGCGGGAAAGGCGAGTTTCTCTGATGTATTTCAAAACTCTCGCGCAGATCGGTTTCCCTGGCTTCACGGACGAAGAAGACCATATCTTGTCAAAAGAAGAGCTGAAGTCAGTTTGGGATGCCTTTGAAAATGATACTTCAGAGATTGACAGTTGGGAGGAGCCTATTTCAGAGCATCAGGTGATGCAGTTAATAGCCAGGTTTGCGCGGATGGAAGCCTATTTGGTAGACCTTAGCGAGAGATCTAATTATGCTGACATAGATCAGCTCGAGACCTTTGGATACCTGGTCAAGGAGCTCCAAGATCGTGGCACAATCAAAGAAGACGCTTGGGCCCTGGTCCAAGAAACCTATGAGCATATCCAGGAGCGTCTCCCACCATCAAAATCTGTCCAACAATAGGAATATCAAGCACAAGAGGGAGACTAACAAGAATAAGGAGATCAATAGGAAGGACAGGTCCAGGAGCGCCAAGAAGAAGACGGTGAGCACCAAGAAGAAGAGGAAGAAGCAAAGAGGGAGAAGTTGGAGGAGGAGTTTACTGCCATCAGTGAGCATTCAGAAAAGGACAACGATGATGACTCTGAGCCCAACAGATAAGGCCTGGGATCTCAACATTGAGGCGAGCTCAATTCCCTCGTGAGCCGCCAGAGATGTTGGCATTCCTGCAACATTGATTTCCTATGTACACTTTTACTATTCAGTAATTTCTCCTTCCCTGAAGCTTTGTTCTTGTTGTTTGGAATGTATTTTCTCTTTCCTACTTTTTCTATCAAAGTCTTTTTGGCTACGCCCAAAGGAGAGTGCAGTTTTTCTTGGTCACTCACCATGCAGGGTCCTTATCTTTTCGAGGGCGAGGGTAGTTTCACGCCATGTCTCCAAGCACAAGTTAGTTTCGGAGCAGAGGTAGAGCGCAAGCCCATTTCGGGCCAGAGAGCAGCAAAACCCACCTTTGGAGAAGAAAACGTAAGTGTGCCCAGGCTGTTTCGCCCCTGAATGAGAGCGCAAGGCAGTTTTGGGCCTTGGTTGGGTGAAACTCAACTCCAAGGAAAAATGCTAAGTGGGCCAAAGTCATTTTGCCTCAACTGGAGAGCGCAAGGTAATTTCGGAGTAGGGAAGAGCAAAAGCACCCTTGATCTATCAATATAGACATGTTTGAAATAATGTGGGGTCCATATCCTTTGTGCTCTAGTTTCGAAGTGCAAAACCTTTTCAGAGTCTTCCAAGGTGAAATCTCCTTTGACTTTTCCATGGGGCACAACACATTTCAAATTTAGTTGCAAGTAGGGTCCACTTTTGTTTCATCCCAAACCAAGAGCGCATCCTTTTTTTAGAGTCTTCCAGGAGCACAATGCCCTTTGAATTTTCAAAGTGCAACAACAATTTCAAGGAAAAATGCTAAGTATGGCCCTAAGATGTTTTGCTCCAGTTTTTTAGCGCAAGGCAGTTTCGAAGGAAGTAGCAGCGCAATGCCTTTTGAATTTTCAATGTCAGCACTGCTCCCAAGGCTCCAATGTTTTTTCGCTCCAATATTCTAGCGCAAAGTATTTTTGAATTAAGTGGGAGCGCTTAGACCTTTGACTTTTCCACTCTGGCGCCCCTCCCAATGCAGCAAGGCATTTCGCTCTATTTTCCTAGCGCAAGGCAGTTTCGAGCCAAGTGGGAGCGCTTAGATATTTGACTTTTCCACGCCAACGCACCTCCCGAGGCTCCAAGGCATTTTCGCTCTAGTTTTTTATAGTGCAAGGCAGTTTCGGGCCTAAGGAAGAGCGCAATGACCTTTGACTTTTCAACGCCAGCGCTGCTCCCAAGATAGCTAAGTCATTTCGCTGCAGTTTTGGAGCGCAAGCCCATTTCGGGCCAGGAAACAGTGAAACGTAGGTGGGGCCTGCATCGACTAAGCGCCTGTTTCTGTCTAGCCCCCTTGCCCCAGCCAGAATTCCTCAGAGATGCTTCTCAACGACACAAGGCGCATACTCATCCAGCTTAAATGCAGTCGGTCTAGGAAGCTTCTAGATTTGACGTTTCCAGATTTCAGAATCCTATCTTTCATTGAGGTGGTTCCAACAAGCGAGGAGGTGGCGCCAGCAAGCTAAACCTGTCAGCACATTGAAGAGGTGCAACTACATTTCAGTGAGTCATCAGTTTTAGGCCATGCCTCATTACTGTTTGATGAGTGCTTATTTCTCAAATCCTATCTTTCCTGCCACCGCGATGTTTTGTGGGTGTGCATTTATGTTTCAAGTGGCAGAATTCTCTATAAAAGCTGACAATTCTAATGTAATATGATGGACGTTTTGCTAGAGACTTGTTGTAACTTGAATTCTGCTATCAATACAGAGAATATTTGGCTCTAATTCTAGACTTCTCTTTATGTGTATGTCTTCTATCTTATATTTCTATTAAATTCTCTGCTTTGTCTGTGGGTTATAATTCTATGTCTGGATTTGACTCCCGATAGAGGGTGAACGCTGGAATAATTCTGGAGATTGCACATGTTAGATGCCTGGTTTTAATTTCTGTTAGTTTTCTGTGTTGAGTGCTATTGATTCAACGTGCAATTAAGTTATCGTGTTGCTTGTCCATCACCCCTGTTCTACTTGGCCTGAGGCCATATTTCCCATCCCTTTCAATCATTTATAATCTCTTTCCTGTTCCTTAATCTCAATCCCCAAGTTAGAATAGCAAGGGAACCAGCCCATCTCTGGAGATTGGCACGGGAGGCATTTCTTCCTTTCGGCCTTTCAATGTTGGCCGGGTCTAGGGCGCATGGATGAAACATTCCATACCTAAGGCGGATTCTTGACCAACAAGTATCTTTGCTTAAAACTTACAAACATGTGACTAGATTATTGTAAGTTTCTGGAAGTGCTCTTAATGTCACTTGAACAAGAAACATGTCTTCTAATTTTTTCCTAGATTCAATAGTTTTGCTTTTATATTTGATACTTTTCGAAGAAATAGTTCAATACTTTCACCACTATTAAATTTTAAGGAATATAATTGATATTGAAGATTAAGAATAGTAGCTTTGTTTTTCCCTTCAAATATTTTACATAGAGTATTCCAAGCTTCTGTAGAAGTTTCTACTCCACTTATATAAGGTTGTATTTCATTAGTTATTGCAAATGTTATTATCATAAGTGCTTTGGCTTCACCTTCTTCATATCTTTGAATTTCTCTTACATATTCAATAGGTTTTGTTTTTGTTCCACTAACTATATACCGGAGTTTTTCACTACTATAATAGATTTCACTTTATTTTTCCATGAAGTAAAATTTGGTCCTTTCAGAAGTTGATATTTAGAAAGGAAAAACCTGTTGTTAGACATAGTAGTACTTATTTAATAGAACCTTTGATGTAGACAACCTTATAACTCCTAGGTTTAAATAATTCAAGAATTTCAAAGTTTCTAGTTTAATTCCTATGGAGCAGAAAACCTTGTCTCCCTAGTTTTAGAAACTAAAGAATGAATTTTTCAAATTTATATTTTCCTAAATTTGATGTTGAAATCCTTTTGTTTCCCAATATTCAAAACTTTTTAATTTTCAAATCTTAAAAAAATAAATAAAACCAAACTAAATATACTTCTTTAAAACTTTAAAAACCAAATAAAATAATTTTATTCCTTATCACTTCAAACCTTAATACAAATACAAACTTCAACGTTATAAATTTCAAAAAACTTTAATCTATCAAAAATTCTTATTACTCCAAATGAAGAACTAAAATAACTTAAATTCTAATCTACTCATCACTCCACGAAACATAAATAAACTCAACTCTTCATTAAATAAATCAATAACTCCTAACTATCTCTACTTATCACTCCTTAATATTAATAAATAACTTTAACCTTATAGCTCCTATTAGCAAAATAAAACTTTAGATTATAAAAATCCTAAAAAATTAATTTACCTTCGAATTTTCCTACTTCTACGATTTTCTTCACAATATTGTTCTACGAATATTACACCAGGAATGACTCATGCGAACAACTCTAAATGGACTTGGATGAATGAAGCGTGCCACCATGCATGGCATAATGTTTCGCTTCCACACATGTTGAGGCATTCCACTTCTAGGTATTTCACTTCAATCATGTAGAGACGTTATACCTCCAAGTTATCGATATAAATAACCTTCAATCACTTTACGTTACAAACCAATTATGTGTTGAATGTGTTGGAGTTTGTTGACTCCAATGTTACCTATGTTACCTTTCCTCCTTCGTAGATCTACCTAACCGATTCTTTTTCCTCCTCAAACGATCTAACTTCTTATTGTTTGGAGAACACTTGTAATTCTCAAGGCATTATTTCTCTTAGGATAGTGAGCTTAGGTTTATGTTGCTCAACTTTCTCAAGCACCTTTCAATGTTAAGTTGATGCTTTTCAATGTTGCTCATGGGTTGGTTTTGCTCAAAATTTATATTTGCTCTTAGATTAGCACTTATCTTAGCGTTCTCAGGGTGACCTTAGGACGTGCTCTTAGATTGGTTCTACTTTCAACATTCTCATGGAAACCTTAGAGCATTTCTCTTATATGGGTGTTAATCTCAATGTTCTCAAAATTTTTCTTTGTAAACTTTAACCTCTAATCACTAGATAACTAATATTTGTAGTTGGTTCTATGTCAATCAAATTTTCATAAACTTTGCAATATCTTAACATTCATTTGGTTGTTCATTGCTCTAGACTAGATCGACAAATGGCTATAACTCTAACAATTGCATTCAATCTATTTGATGTAAGCAAAATGGCTCTCACTCTATTATGCTTCACATTTGAGCCAAGTGGCTCTCTCCTTCATCTACTCCACCTTGATCCAAATGGTTTTATCCCTTTCAACTCTACCTTGAGTTCAATGGCTCTATCCCTTTTAGCTCTATCTTTAGTTGAATTGTATGATGTTGATGTCTTTGCACTACTAAACTATGAATTCTTACAAATAATTTTTTTCCTTATTCTATCCTCTCTTATTTATTATCTTATCTTGAGTATGCTTATTTGTATAGCTATTGTATTTTATTTTCTCTATATGGATACCTTTGTCAAGCCTCTTAAATCTTTATTTATTTTCTCTATATTCAATCCTCTTGGGTCTATGTCAAGGTCAATATGACTCAAGACTTCATTGTCAAGGTCTTTAGGACTTGTATCTTCATGTCAAGGCCAATATATTTGTGATTTGAAACCTTTTCTTATGTCAAGGTCTATGTTCAATATTTTATGCTTAATATCTTGCAACTCTTATTAATCTGCTAGTAGATGAAATTTTACTTTAAGATTGATTTATATATCTCAAGATAAATATATCTTTCTTAAGACCTAATATATCTTTCTCCTATTCAGCTTTATTTCTCTACTGCTATGTTTTCTCTACTGCTTAATATATATTCTCTTAGGAATCTCTAAATGCTTCTTAATCTGATGCTACTATTTTTTTTGCTTTAAATAGAAGATGAAATTTTTCTCTATTCGTTGTAGGAAGCTTCTCACTCTTTTGCTGCTGCTTTTCCCTAAAATCAATAAAGTCTTAGGTTTTTGCTGGTGCAACCTAAGAACACAAAATCAATGTTAGAGAATCTCTTTTTTGTCATTCAAATCTCTAATGTCAAGGTGATGATGAATGTCCCTAATTCCTCTATCAATGTTAAGGGTTGGTTGTGACCCTAAATGATCAACTATCTTAAAGTTGATTTGCCTTCAATTTTCAATGTCAAGGGTTGGAAATATCCTTGAATGGTCAACTATCTCAAAGTTGATACGTCTTTCAATATAGGTGAGTCTTGGTCTTCACTGGTTGTACTTCAAACATAGAAAAACACTAGCCTATATACTCACTATAACCTTATAATAGAGTTCAGGTCTAATTGCCTCCAAAGAAGACAAACTCTAAATCATTTTTTATCACATTGGAAAAAATTAATTTTTGTTAGTAGCTAAATTAATTATGTTGACCTGGACAGAATCTGGTAGAAGCTCTAATACCATTGATGGATTTTTAAGCCTTAATACTACCACAAATCTCATAGGTTAAATATCATAGGATCAAATATAATATAGCCACAATACAATAAGATCAAGATAATGATATGAGTAGAATATTATGAAAAAATTAATATGTATATCAAGGCTAATAATATATCAACTAACATTCAATAATAAACTAGAAAATGAATGTAAATAGCCTGAATCATACATGTACAAAGCATGTAGAACATCTTAAAATATTAATTGCTCAAAATCTATGCAATATTTATTACTTCTCTTTCTCTATAATGTGATACATCTTCATATTGTTCTTCTTCGTTATGTGATGCCACTTGCTCCTTCTATGGATGACTCTTTGGATACTTGACTATTCCTTTCCATATGCCAAGTCTCATGACTCTTGGTTTATCTACTTGACATTTGCATAATGACTCACATGACACTTGTGCATTTCTTGCACATACACACTTACATAAAGGGAAAATAATACTCACACTCTAAACTATGACTCAACCCTAATATAATATTTACAATTGTACCATGAAGGTGCCATGGGGGTACATTAGCATGTACCAAATAATGTAATATACTCCAACAAAATCCACTCCAAAAATTGATCATTTTATGTGAATATTAACTCACAAAGAATTTCTTATTGTTGAAAATCTAAGTAGAAGGGGTATACATGGGTTGTTAATATGTATGTTATGTAAGAAGCGGAAGAAAATATTGAACACTTGTTCATTCAATGTGAAGTCTCAAACCAAGTTTGGAACTTCATGTGACAAGCATTGGGCTTTAAAATTGACATCCACTTCAAAATTAAGGAGTGTGAGGAATTTTTAACCAAATGGGACACTAATTATCCTTTTTACAAAGATGGAAAATCAACAATAAAGTTAAGTTGGGAAGTACTACCATGAATTGTATTGTGGCAAATACGAAAAACTTGAAATGAAATATACTTTTGAGATAAAAATAAGCATCCTTTTGGGGAATATTCGTGTAGCATAGTAATCCTCAAACTCTTAAATAAAACCAATAGAAGTAGGATTATGAATTAAGACTTATTTATGGAAGCTAAAATAAGAATAATTTAGCTTTTGGAAATACTATTTGTAACCAAGCAGGTAAAAAATATGAGCCCCCAAGATTTAGAATATGAGCATACCATTTGTTTTTGATGGTGCATCTAAAAGGAATCTAGGATCAGTGGGTGTAGGAGGGATTATAGACTCAAGAAGAGTATTAGTAGAACTCTTTTAAAAATTAGAAGTAAATTTGAATAATTTTTTAGAAATATTGGCTTTGAATAGAGGATTAAAAATTGCTAGCAAAAAGAGTGGTTAGAATTTATAGTATATGGAGATTCAAAATTGGTCATTGAAGCAATGAGCAAAAATGTATAAATAGCAAATCTAATGCTAGATGTGATTCTATAGGATAATCAAGAAATATGCAACCATTTCAAATCCATAAGTTTTGTATATGTGAGAAAAAACTTTAACAAAAAGGTTTATCAACTTGTCAATGAAGGAGTTCAATAGAGCATACAAAGACCAAAAATAAGATGTTTTGAGATTGTTGAAAAAGGGGTTACTAAAGAAAAATTAGCATGATTCACATGAGCTACAAAATAATACAAGAATGATAGAGAAAAGTATGACAAATTTTGGTGCTACATATGATTGGAGCTATTTTTTGGTACTACATTCCAATATCATTGGTGCTACACATCACTAGTACCACACATTATTGATGCTACATATCACTAGTGCTGCATATCAAAGGTGCTACATATCAAAGGTGCTACATATCATAAGGCCACACATCATTAGTATCACAATTTTTTATATAATAGATGTATTATATGTAAATCAAAAGACTGTTTTTCAAACAATAATATTACTTAATTCACCAAATGTAAGATACTATTAATAAATAAACTTAAATAAACAATTACCAAATCATATCTTTTAATTTTATCCATATCATTAGATAAAAAATCATATTACAATTTTTAATTTTTATTTTATTTTTTAAATTATACTCTTTTTCCCTCTACATGCTAAGGAGGCAAAACTCTTAAAAAGTATTATCATTAAATATTAATCTTCAATTCTCTTTAGAATTTTAAATATAAAATGTAGTTATAGGGGACAATGCAACGGTATAAGGTTGGTTCTTTTTTTTGGGAGGTCTAAGGTTCAAACTGCAGCATGTGTATGGTTATGTGTTAATATTCTATTGGTAAGCGTAGCTCTCATCCTTACAAGGGATCAAGATTGAGGACTTTTCATTCCTATGCATCATTTTGTAGGGGTTTATCACACTACCCAAATTTAAAAATAAAAAATAAAATAAAATAAAGGACCATCATACCATGAAGTTAGCTCAACCAATTAGACTCCTCAATATTTAAATAAAAGACCAAGATTCAAATCTTGACAAGTTTAGATAATATCCAAGCTTTGTTGGAATACCTCTAATTGGTGATGATGCAATACAAGTGGGGTCTGTTCCCATCCCTAAAAATAAAAACTAATATATTAATTCAACTCCACAAAGTTTATCACACTACCCAAATCCAAACAAAATAAATAAAATAAAGGCCTATCACACCATCCAATATGATAATCCAACTCCAAAAAAATAAAATGTATTTTAAATCTGTTTCGATATATGTACATGTTAAGATTATAAAACTTTCAAATTATTATTAAAATTTAATCTTAAATTCTCTACAGGCTTTTAAACATAAAAGGCCATCAAGCCATCTAGTGTGCTAAGGGTTTATATATATATATATATATATATATATATATATATATATATATATATATATAATTTGGAAACAAGCATTACAAATATCAAATCATAGCATTAGGAATAAATTTTGTATGTACTACTCCTTAGTCATTAAGGAGACATGCTCTTTACAAGAATACAAGAATATTTATTTAGCTATATATGTAAAAAATATTGGTTGGTACATAAATCATTAACTCCCATGCCTCCAAAAACAATGATTCAGAGACATATTCATAAAAGAACATTTGTTTACTTAGTTGTATAATTAAAAAATATATATGTTTTATAATAACCATGGGCTATCATGCCTTTCCATTTAAACATGATTAATTGTTTTTAAAATATAAAGGAACAAAAATTATGTATAAATCAAAATTTTAAATAAAAATATTTTAATTTATGTAATAATATATTTAAGACATGTTTTGAATTAAGGTTAATTTAGACATTATTAAATGTTATTAGTTTAATTGGCTTAATTTCTCAAATTTTAAGGGGAGACTAATGTTTGAATTTTGTCCAACGATACATATATAATAGTCAAGTTGTAATATCCCTGTATGATGATGATGTAATATAGGTCAAACCCGTTTCAATCTCATATAACCAATTAAAAAAAAAATTAATGTAGACATTGGCTTATCAAGAGAATAGTGTCAAAGTTGAAATTTTGTTATTGACTTATCAAAGAATAAAGACAAAGAGGAGGATACTACAAGGGTTCTAAAGGAGAGCAAGGTTGAAGGGAAGTATGCAAAGAACAATAGTAACAATGGAGGATATGATGCCAAACAAACTGAACCCAACATAGTCAAATTTGGTCAAAGAGAAGGAAAATGGTAAGAAGGATGACACGTTGATTAAGGATGTCATCATTGTTGTAAGGGCAAAAAAATTAAAGATTGGGGTGGTGGCACTCAAGAAAGAGTTGGAAAATGGTGGCATAGGGATTGGAGGTGATCAAGAAGGCATCGACCAAAGAAACCTAAATGAAGGTACAGTGGCATAGGGATTGGAGGTGATCAAGGAGGCATCGACCAAAGAAATTTTATCAAAGGAAGGGGAGTTTAAATTCGTTGAATACAAAGGTGGAAGAGCAACGATGACAAAGTATAGGGTTTTGAATAAGGAATGGGCAGATATTGCAGCATCTAAGAGGAAGAAGTTGTCTATGGTGGTGGATGAGCTTCCAAAAAGAGAGAAGCCCATGGAAAAATTGAAGGACAAGGCTATTGAAGATGTGGATCCCATGCCAAAGGTAAATCTAGTCCCCATCATTAGAGAGGTCTTGTCTTTGTCTAATAGGTATGCTCCATCATGTGGTCATTTACATCATTAATCATAGTGTATGTGCCACATTCGAGCTCTAAATCCTTATTCCTCATACCTGGAGATATCTCTAAGTCCATTAATAGCCATGTCATGTCCCACCAGTATTTTCCAATAAATTACCCATGAAGTATTTGATAAAATTTGTTTATATTTTTCATTGTGGGAATGAAACCCATTAGACATCACATATGAATCGAGGAATTTAAGAGTATTTCATGGACCTTTTAGGTATACCGTGTACAAGAAGAAGATACAAACATCAAATCATATACTTCATTGTTCCTTGCCTTTCACCATTTGGAGATACGTTTAGAAAAAAAAATCTATTGGATTTTTCCATTGACATTTGAAGAGTTAATAAAACCTCATATAAATTATTTTAAAACCAAAATATTAACCATTCTATGGACTAGTCCTACCATTATTTATAAAAAAAAATGAAATTCTTAAAAAAAATCAATATCACATTCAACTTAGGGTTCTTATTGTTCCCTCTGTAGTAGGATATATACAAACAAGGTACTCATCATTGGAAGTCTCATGTTTGGAAAAATATGTGCTAGTTGTTTGGATCCAAGATTTGAATATACATGCAAGATTGAATTATGACAATAGAGTTAAGGCAAAATATCTACATTGATTACACAAAAAAAAGATATCCATAATTTAGGTCCATCATATAACTATTTTATTGATATTGCTTAAAAAAAATCTAAAAAGTTTGGTAGATATAGTGTTTATTTTTTAGGTAACATAGGCAAAATTCTTCTCACTTACTCATAATAATATGGAAGTGCAAAAAACAACTATGTAGACTTTAGGGTACTTCTTAAAGATATTAAGATAACAATGCAAAAGGGATGGAAAAATATTTCAATTAATGGGGATTCAAAATATCATGGAAATACTAACATATCAACAGATAATAAAATAGGTTGAAAGATAATTTAACCAATTCGATATTGACATTTGCCTTAGAAAATTTTAAATTTTAGAAATTAATTGACCAAAGAAGATTTTATCTTTAACTAAAAATGACAAGAAAATTTTGTTTAAAAATTAATAATTAAAAAAGAACATATTTGATAAAAAGACAAGCTAAATAAACATTTAAGATAAGAGTGCAAGTTAGGAGGGAGTAGGAAGTAGGAAGCATGAGCAAGAAGTAGGAAGTAGGAAGCATGAGCAAGAAGTAGGAAGCAAAGTGCAAGTAAGGAGTGAGAATCACTTCTTGTTTCAGATCGTAGGAGTAACTCAAAAACTAAAGAATTCATGTGAAGAAAATCTAGGTAATATGTCAAAAAAGCCACTTTTAAAAATATTTACTAGAAGTAAGGATGCCCTTGTTGGAAATATGGATACCCTAGATAGCGATAAGTGGGACAACAAATCTATGACAAACCCTATTGAGGTAGTAGATACTATACCAAAAGTGATTATCAAGGATGAAATGATCGAGTATGATATAATTATTAATAAAACCAGAGGGTTGATATGTAAATTCCATAGATATTGATTAGGTTTTTTCTGATATTAAAAAATGGATCTTGTAAAAGTGGGGATTTAAATCAGATTACTCCATGGCATTTCTTCTAAAATGACATTCCCTAATTAAATTTTCTAGTTTAAAAATAAGGGATAAAATAATGGATGATGGTCCTAGGTTTAGGTGGGAAGATGCATTATATTTAAGACCATGGAGTGGAGATAGAGATTATTTAAAGGCTTTCAATGTGGACTAGGATTTTTGTACTTCCTTATCAACTTATTAATAAGGGGTTCTAAAAATAATTGGTAATACTCCAGGGGAGTTCAAATAAGAGGGGACAACTATTAAAGAGAGAAGACATGTTGTAAACACTCGAATATGTGCTTCCATGGATGTTTCAAAACCTTTATGATAGTCCATTTATAATAAAATAAGTTCAAGAAATACAAAAACAACAATAATAGCAATCTAAAAATGCACAATAAACAATATCGAAAGATAATAATAATTCATATTCAATTGCCAAAAAAATCAAATATACAAAATCAAATTCTAGATTAAAATCACTGTAAGTCCTTAGCCACTAAGATAGGGCAAAGTCTCATATGTGTGATAGAGATGACAAAGATTCAAAAGTGAAAAATAATTCCAACTATTACATAACTCTTCTTATTTATAGACTAAATAAACATTAACTCTAACCCTATGTAACGATCCAAATAGATGTGTTAGTTCATCCATTGGTCATGTCCATTCATTGATTATTTCATCTATTTATATGTAGATAGGTTTATTGAATTAATATCATCAATCATCATTTATCATTTGCGTATTTGCAAGAGACTCTGCCCTCTCTTAGTGGCTACGAGACTTCACCCTTTCTAAGTGGCTATAGGACTTTGCCCTCCTCAAGTGGCTTGGTTTATTCAATTTTGGAAGTAACTAAGGATTTCTCCTTCAAGTGGTATCAGAGTCGTTCATTCTGGAAAGCTACGCAAGGTTTTTTTAGATATTTCAATTTTTGTAGTTGTCAAGTAAAAAAGCACAAGAAGGGAAAGATTCAGTTTTGTCAAGTCACAATCAAGGGAACTTTACTACGTACATTGGTAGGATTTGTGCTCAAAATTGAGAAAAACTTCAATGTATTTTATCCATTTTTTTTTGGTAGTTCCTGGTGCATCTAATAAGAACAAAAAAAAGATTACTAGTGTAATCGTTTAAATTTCATTCTCTAGCGCTAAACTGTCAACAATAGGAGAAGTCCATCTAGTAATCAAGTGAATTTAAATTAAATTCCTAGTTCTAGACAACATCTGTGAGTGTTGTCACAACCAAGGCAGGAGTCTGTGTTCTTACATAGACTCAACAGTGCAAAAAGTTAAAAATAAATTCACAACTCGGTTCCCGCTGAAAATATTTTTATAACAAATGTAAAAATTTGATTCAACAATAATTCTTTGCCTACTCGCATCTCCAGACCAGCAAAAAATATTGCATCCAGTGCATACTACATTGAGCATAGGTGACGTTGGAAAAAATAAAAGATAACCCTAATAATTTAATTAATTTTCAAAGGTGACCATTTCCTTCTGTCTTAGGATGCTCCCCCCCTATTTGGAGATGCCAACTTGCAGGCTATGCCTAAAATTGGGTCTGACCACAACCCCCTAATTTTTTAGATAGTCAACAAACCTCAATTCAATATGCCTTTTCTCTTCGAAGAAATATGGATTCAACACCCTGAACTTAAAGACCATATAGCTGAATAGTGGGGGGAAAGTTTCCCTAGAACTGTCACAAACCAGGTCACTCATAAATTGCAGTCTATTAAAGCCAAATTGAAGATGTGGAACAAAGAAACCTTTGGAAACATCTTCAAAAATAAGCAAAAAAATTAAAGATAGGCTTCAAAGGATTGAAAATCAGTTTCAGCAGGGATAGGGAGATGACAACTTGAGAATGGAAGAAAAACTTATGTTGTCAAAATATCACAATATTTTGCCAAAGAAAGAGATGTTTCTGGTGCCGTAAATAGAGGCACCTATGGCTCAAAGAAGGAGATTCCAATTCCAAATTTGCCTAATAAGGCATAATGGCACTTTCATGTCAGATATCCATGAGATTCGTGATGAAGCGGTAAGTCACTTTCAGACCCTCCTTGGTTCTTGCCCCCCCTCCTTCATTCAATCCATGAAATTCCTCCTTGAGCACATCCCCAAGACCATCTCTGACAGCATGAATGCCCTCTTGCTCAACCTTTGAAGCCCTGGTGAAATTCACCAAGCTCTATTTTCCATGCAACCGGTAAAAGCACTAGGTCCTGACGGCTTCTCCCCAAGGTTCTTCCAAGATTTCTAGGACATCATTAGTCCTGACCTTTGCCAAGCCATCTCAGAAATGTAGAATATCAAATTCATTCCAAGAGATGTAAACTCCACCTTCCTGGCCCTCATACCTAAAGGTCTCAACTCCAAATTCCTGTCTAACTATTGGCCCATTAGCTTGTGTAATATCATTTATAAAATTTTGTCCAAAGCCATGACCAAAAAACTCAAAGGCATTCTCCCCTCCCTGATTGACCCCTACCAAGAAAGTTCTATTAAGGGCCAAAACATAGTGGATGGGGTCATTACCATTCACAAGCTCATTCACTCTGCCCTTAATTATAACAAAACAACTTTCTTCCTCAAGCTTGACATGAACAAATATTTTGATAGAGTTGATACGGAGTTCTTGACCAAGGTCCTTTAGAAGTTTTATTTTCATGATAGTTGGGTTCAACTGATTTTCCAATGCATATCTTCATCTTAGATTTCTGTGTTGTTCAACGGTAGGTTACTTCCCTAGCACCAAAGGGTTGAGGTAAGGGGACCCCCTTTTTCCCATTCTTTTCATCAACCTAGCTAAGAGCCTGGGCATAGCTATCAAATTCGCTTGCTCCATAGGGCTAATATTTGGAATTAAAGTAGCATCCAACCTTCAACCCTTGACTCACCAGCAATTTGTGGATGACACCCTGTTGGCTACTGTTGCCTCTGTAGCTGAATCTAAAGTCATAAAATCCATTCTCAACCTCTATAAGGAAGCTGCAGGGCAAAATATCAATTTCACCAAAAGAAATATTTACTTTACCAACACTCTGCTGAACTAGCAAGTCAAAATATCGAATATCCTGGGATGTTCCATTGCAACATTCCCAACCACCTACCTTGGCCTTCCAATTTTTCAAGGGAGACTAGCAAAGACAATGTGGAATAATATCACCAAGATATTCCAAAATAAGTTGGTTGGGTGGAAAGGGGCCCTTTTGTCCCAAGCAAGTAAGGCCACCTTAGTCATGTTTGTTCTCCAAAGCATCCATGTCTATTTTATGTTAGTTTTAAAAATACCTGCAACAGTAGGGGCAGCTATTGAACAAATTCAAAAATGATTTTTATGGACTAGAACTGACAATCATAAAAAGTTTCATTTAGTCGCCTAGGATAAAGTTTGCACTTCAAAAGACAAGGGTGGGCTTGGTTTTTGCAGGATCAATAATTTGAATCAAGCCCTTATCACTAAACAGGCCTGGAAGGTGTTCACTAGCAAAAACTTGGAGTGGGTCTCCATTATCAAAAGAAAATACTTGCAACACCATTCCTTTAGGGATGAAGGGATTCCTCAGGAAGGATCCCATTTCTAGCGATCTATAATCCAAACCAAACAACTACTCCAGCAAGGTACCAGGTGGAAGCTTGGAGATGGGAAAAACATTAATTTTTGGTGTGATCCATGGGCAAGGGACAAGCCCCTCATCAAGTATCCTGACATCGCTACTCTCAAACACCTCACTGATAGCAGGTTTGGGTCCAAAGTCATAGATTTCATCATGCAGAATCAAGACGATCATAAATGGAAGAAGCTTCACTTCAGAATGAGCAATGCAGTGCTCAACAAGGCCATCTCATCCTTGCAGACAGTTCTTAGGATAAATTTTATTCCTAAAACTCAAAATAAATACAAACCCTTCTGGAAATGCACCATTCATGGTTACTTTTTAGTTAAGATTACGTTTCTTTTAATGGAAACTTCACAAAAAATGCACAACACCAAGGGTGCCCCTGCTATAGTTAAAATATTTTGGCTCAAGCATCTCATCCCAAAGGTGGCCCATTTTTATTTTTTGGCTTCCCAAAATAGGATTCTCACCATTGACAACCTGATTAAGAGGGGTATCATAGTCCCCACCAGGTGTTATTTGTGCCTTCACGCGTGGGAGTCCAATTAACATCTCTTTGTAGAGTGCCCTTTCACCTACAATGTTTTTTCAATGTTGGTTAGTCTTTTCCAGGTCAAATGGGTATGGCACCAGTCAACCACTGGCCTGTTTACTCAGTGGCCCAAAGTTTTTTGGAATCCCAAGCTCAAGTTCTTATGGGAATCTCTTCTTCATCATTCGATGTGGCAAATATGGCTTGAGCATAGCAATAGAATCTTCAACGATCTCACAAGGGATCCTAAAGCAGTGGCTAACAAAGCCTTGAGATTTACAATCAAAAAATCAAGCCTAGTTCCCTATTTGGACATACCCACGGTTGGATTGGAATATTCCTTGGTTAAGTCCTTGGGCATTTCTACCGATTGCTCTAAACCCCAGACCTTATCAACTGTAGATCCAATGCCAAATGGACCCCCTAGGTTGGTTCAAGGTAAACTTTGATGGGTCATCTAAAGGAAATCCTGGGGTTGCTAGGGATGGAGGTATCATCAGGGACCACGAAGGAAAAATAATCAAAGCCTTCATCAAAAATTTAGGAGTCTAGTCAAAAAATTATGTCGAAGCCCGGGCCATTTGGAGAAGCATTGAAGTCAGCAAAGATTTGACTAAACCCATAATTTTTTAAGGGGACTCTTTGAACTTGGTCAACTACATAAAAAATAATACAACTAGAGGATGGAATGTTCAAAACATCATCCAAGAGTGTCAACTTACTCTCAGACAGTGCCCACTCAACAAAATCCAACATGTGTTTAGAGAGGCAAATGCAGTAGCTAAACTTTTGGCTAACATAGAAGCCAATCAAAATAGCCTTACCATTTGGGAAGAGTCTTTCCCTCAAGACATCGTCAATGCTACCAAAAATGATGTGGACCGTTTATCCAACTAAAAACAAGTGGCTCTCCAAAGGTGTTTTTATCAACACCAAGGGTGTTCATTTCAACACCAAGGATTTTTGTTCCCCTATCCAAATCATCATTGCTCCCCATAAAGTTGGTTGTACCCCTAACCATCCAAGTCATTCTAATCGTGACAAAGCTCTTAGCCTTCTTCGCATCCATTTTTTCACCCTGTGTCACCGCCTCACCATCCTCATTTTCCTTCACTCCTCTTTGTTTGCCCAATAACCCTTCCATTTCCATGTCTACCTCGCTTTTGGTACCCTAAGATTCACTATGATGGTTAGTCTCTTCTATGTTGGCATCCATTCAACCCCCTTGTGTGTCCGAGTTACCTCCTTGTCTTGCCCAAGTGATAAGGTTGGTCTGTGCCCTTTCCATTTTTCAAACTACATCGAAAAGGGCCCATCGGTTATTCTTACCCCATGCCCGAGTCCTAAGGCCTTTATATCAATCTCTCCCCATCTACTAGGTCTCCAATTATGGTTTGGCCTTTAGGTTGGCGGTATTCGATTTTGCTGTGCGATCTCCTACAGGTTTTCTGGCAATATGGCCATCCTCGAACCAACAAATATCTAGCTCAAACCCGTTGTCGAAGCTTTACTTGGTGCCAAAGGGTTCATACCTTTCTTCAATCTCTTTAGCGGAGTGGATGAACGAGTCACCAGCGACTTTGTCAGCCCGTGGGACAATGGAGTGGTTTAGATCCATAGGCTTCAAATTAAGGTAAATGTTCATCTGCTTGCTAAAATCTCTAGTTTGGCTCCTAAAGGGAGGGCTATTAGAATGGATAAACACAATTTTAAATAGAAAACAAAGCACTTCCCTGATAGAGGTAAGGATTTGGTGTGGGAGAAGGGAGGAGTAGCTCGATATTCTCTTCCCCATTCCTAGGACTCTGCCATTGTACCCATCATCCAGTACATCACTGTTGATAGTCTCAATAGCCCCCTTCACTCCTATCACCTAGCCTTTGTCAACCACCTCCATGACATCAGACACATGAATATCCCTGATTTTCTCCTTAGGTCCATCAACATCACCATTGAGAACTTCAAGGACAAGAAATCATCCAAATTCTCGTTATACCAGGGTATGTTCCTAGTTATCTACAAGCATGCCCTTCTAGTTCAGCCTAGATATGGCCCACCCCTCTTCCCTTCGATCCTTGATCCCTCCATTGAGCCTACCCATAAGACTGAGGTGTGTGACCCTGACCCCCTAGTGGATCCCCAAGGTCCCTCAATCGATACCCCATCGCAGTCGGCCCCCCTTATGGCGATGCTCTTAGTTTCACCCACCATTCTCAACCTAGCGACAATGGAGAGGAAAGCCCTATCCCCATCCCCAAGGATGTGACCCCTTCGAATTCCCGCCCTATCGGTCCAAGCTTGAGGAGCAAAAGGAAAATTGTTTGCCCCCATTTGAAATGCATAAAATTGCATTGATTGGAGAAGAAAAGCAAGAACGAGCCTCGCCCCTCACCCAAGAGCATTTTGGACAATGAGGAAGAGGCCATCAATAGTGTAGAAGATTTTTTGTGCACCACGACTGTCAACCATGCCACTAGAGCAATGGAGCATCTCAATGCTGCTGCTAGTATGATCAAGAAGCTGGGTGCCATCCTCTCCAACATTACCAAAGAAGTCTAGGAGCTCCCGATGGTGATAAGCATCTTGCTTGCAAAGGACAAAAAAATGACGTTAAGGAGGATGGGTAGGAGTCCTAGTAGGTGGGAGGTGATGGGTACTGGCGGTTGGAATACCCATGTTTGTTTGGTTGTTTGATGGGTACTGGCGGTTGGAATACCCATCATGGGAATATACTTGAGCAGTATATCATTGCTAAGTCGCAATACTTTAATTGTGGCTTCGTTCATGAGAGCATCTAATCCTTTTCACAAACAATGTCCCCACCAATCACTGGCCTTCCACCTAATCATAGGAGTGAATTTGTGAAATTCAAAACGGTGAAACAAATTTTGACAACCAACTTCTGCATAAATTGCTAATTTTTAACAAATTTTTGCATTATAAAAGTTGTCAATTTTTTTGACAATTGCTGCATTATAAAATTGCCAATATATTTCGTTAACAAAGGTAGCAAATTTTGACAACCAAATTTTGCATAAATTATCAAATTTTAACAGCAATTTGTGCATTATAAATTGACAACATTATTTTATCAATAAGGACATCAATTCAAAATTCTCCAAATTCGAAGGCTAAAAAAAATTAGAAATTTATCAAGATTCGAGGTTGAAATTAAAGGCAAAAGTTTAAAATTTTTTCAAAATTGCATCTTGAAAACAAAGACAAAATTTTGATGACAAGGACCAACAACTCTTGGTGATAATATTTTGTAGAAATTTTTGGTGACGACTTTTTAACAACAATTTTGGCAACGACTTTGGCAGCAATTTTGGCGATAACTTTTTGCAATAATTTTGCATAATCTTTGATCATTGCAAATTTGAAAATGACACCAAAAATACTACAATTCAGTTAAATTCAAGAATTCCTCATTAAGTGGTAGGGCTTTCTCGATGAAGATGCTACATGGGAGACAAAGAGTATTTTCCAATCTTTTCTAGCTTTGAGGACAAAGCTTTTAAGGGAGGGAGCCATGTAACGATCCAATAGATGTGTCGGTTCACTGATTGGTCATGTCAATTCATTGATTATTTCATCTATTTATATGTAGATAGGTTTATTGAATTAATATCATCAATCACCATTTATCATTTGCGTATTCACAAGAGACTCCGCCCTCTCTAAGTGGCTACAAGACTTCACCCTCTCTAAGTGGCTACAGGACTTTGTCCTCCTCAAGTGGCTTGGTTTATTTGATTTTGTAAGTAACTAAGGAGTTTCCCTTCACCCTAATGCTCATGTTTGTGATTGTGTCCAAAAAGTCATAACCCACCTAGGGAAGCAACACAAAATACAAACATGATTCCCTTTTATCTTCTTAAAATGTTCTCTTCTCAAATATTTTCTTTGAATAAATCCAATAAAACTTTCAATAAATATAAGCCTTCTAACTTTTTCTTTTGAATATAGACTTTCACTTTGACTTTATGATTTTAAATAAGTAATTTCCTTTTATCTCATTTTTTAACAAAAAAAAAACCAAATTTCAAATAATTATTTTTCCTTCTACTAGCCCTTTCTTTTAAAAGCAAACTTTCCTCTTTAAATATTTCCTTCCAATTCCCATCATGTACTTTAGATAATAGAAGTGGAGTTATATGTTATGACGTGTACCTTATGGAAAGCACCTAAATTTTTGCCATGTCAAACTTCAATGTCTTTGCTTGGGAAATATGCCTAACACATTAACATCTTAACCATTTCTTCTTTCATTATTTGCACAGTCTCAAATTTACTATAGGCTATCTATTACTCTATCCTTTCCTTTTCCTAGTTTTTATATGTTGCATCAATGTGTCTTCTCCTTTTATTGGAGCACATAAATATTTTCTTCTTAATAAAGTTTTTCCTTTAAAAAAAAATCTTAGCTTTCCTTTCCTATTTACAGAAACAAAACTCTATTAAAAAATATTTCTTTCAATTATTATTCTTATTAACAAATAAATCTTATAAACTTTAACTTTCTCTTCAAATAATAAGCCTTCATTAAGCGCTCATGGGAACATAATAAAAGGACAAGTTTAGAAATACCTTATTAAAAGTTTTAATATTCTCTTTTCTCGCTCAACAATGTTAGACATTTCAATACATTGTTTTTTCCAAATTTTGTCAGCGTTGCTTCTTTTTAGGATCTAAAATTATGTTTGAAATGTCAATTTCATGATGTTACTCTAATGGGATTTCGATATTACATTTGAATATCAACTTTGAGGTATTACTTTGAATACCTCCTCCCTCTAACTTTGAAAAAACTAATACTATTTTCTAAAATGATTTCATAGGCAAGTTTTTCCTTATCCAGGTGACACAACAAGGCATAATTTTGTTCACCAAGGCATGATGTGTCATGGACACATATTTAATTGCCTTCTCTCAGTAGGAACACTTAAAAATAAAAAGCTAAATCACAATTTGGAGAAGCAACACAAAATACAAAATAAAGCTAAATCACAACCTGGAGAAGCAACACACAAAAATCTATGATGTCCACATCAAAATTGTTACATAACATGAAGCATTGTCTCTAATATATAACCTTACAAACAATACTCCTAAATTTTGCTCCTTTACAACAATAAAGCTAAATAACAACCTACAGAAGCAACACAAAATATAAATTAAAGCTAAATCACAACTTGGAGAAGCAACACAATATACAAAATAAAGCTAAATCACAATCTGGAGAAGCAACACACAATACAAAATAATGTTTTCATCAAGTATTAGGTTTCATATGCAAAATACAATTCAAAATCCTATTCATAATATTTGATCATAGTATCAAATACAACATTCATAAAAGATTGACTATTCCATATAACATTGTGATGGTAAATAGTAAAAAAGAAACCATACCTTTTACCAGACCTACAATCATATAGAAATCTACTTAAAATTTGTGATAAAACAACCTCACATCTATTGGGAATCGTTGTGATTGTGTTACCACCAACATGTCTTGGTTTTTTTTATGTCCATCTCTATATTAGTTTTTTTTTCTATTCTTCGTCCAACTAGGGTTTAGTTCTATAGAACTCCTTATTTCACATATACTATTTAGTTTTATTTTTTTATGCTTGTTCATCAGGCTGTTCTCTTCCACAATGAAATGAACCTTGAAATTTGATATGTAATTCTTAGCAAAGTAGATTATAAATCATTGTTTTGTAGTTCTCTAATTCCTCCACTTTTTTTTATTTGAATCAATCATCTCTAGACTCTCTTTCTCTCTTCTCTTATATCTATTTGTATTCTTTAATATGCCTACTTTATTTTTATTTTAGATATATAGAATGTTTTTAGAAGACTTAGACATACTCAAACATGAAATTTGTAAACTATAGCAAAATAGTTGCATGTCTTATCAAATTTGAGTATAAATAAGATCTAAGAATAGATTTAACTACCAATAATGGATAAGAGATCAAAATTGGTATAGGGTTTTCTAAAATTAATATAAACTATCGAGGTACTGATAGTATAAATAGACCCTCCCATTGTCTAACTAAATTTATTTTGAAGGAGATAATTTTTGTATGAATTTTTAAAGTTGATAAAATTTTGGAGCTACTTTGTTTTATTCTTGTTCTTGTGTTGTAGTGAGTTGTGTTAATCTTCTACCATGTAAAGAGAAAGGGTATGCTATGTTACAAGAATAAATATTTTTAATTTAATTTTATACGTATGTTTTTAGGTATAAATTTATTTTATATTTTCCATTAGTATACTTTCTATTGCAAATAATATTTCTATCTATATTTTCCTCGAGCTTGGTACATCAAAATTGATAGTCACCTATTACAACATGGATTCCAACGAAGTCCGTCAGATGCGAATCTCTATATAAAGAACAATGGTTCTAACATAGTGATTATGGTGCTATATGTAGATGATTTGATCATAACAGGTAGTTTAGAAGGCATGATTGATACAGTAAAAAGTGATCTCAAATCATCTTTTGAAATGACAGATTTAGGACTTTTGCACTATTGTCTTGGTTTACAAGTAACTCAAAAAAAACATCATATCAGAGTTACACAGAAGAAATATGCCAAGACTTTGATTGAGAAATATCGCATGACTGATTGTAAGTCAAAAACTACTCCCATGGAAGCAGGAATTAAGTTGTCAAGATATGATCAATCTCCACAGGTAGATGGCACTCTCTATCGTCAACTAATCGGGAGTCTTTTATACTTAACCAATACCAGGTCTGATCTAAGTTTTACTGTGGGGTATCTTTCGTGGTTCATGCAGGAACCCAGGGTAAGCCATTGGAAAATAGTAAAAAGAGTTCTACATTATATCTGTGGTACAACAAATTTTGGCTTGGAATACAAAAAGAATAACAAGTTTTATCTACAAGGATATACGGACTCCAACTATGCTGGATCCATTTATGATTGGAAATCAACTTCTGAATATATCTTTCATCTTGGGTCTGGCCCTGTCTCTTGGCATAGAAAAAAGCAGTAGGTGGTTGCTATTTCTTTTATAGAGGCAAAATATCGTGCAGCCAATGGGGCAGTATGCGAGATAATATGGCTATGTCGCATTCTTACAAATATGGGTCTTCCAAATAATATTCCACTACATTTGTTTTACGATAATCAGGGTGTTTTGAACCTTGTCAAGAATCCCATTTTTCATGATCATACCAAACACATTGACACAAGATGTCATTTCATTCAAGATGAAGTTCCAAAGCATCATATACAACTCGAATACATTCCTACTGAAAAGCAAGTTGCAGATATTTTCACCAAAGCACTAGGACGAGTCAAGTTCAAAGTATTTCGCCAAGCTCTTTGTAGTTGCCATTAATGTAATAAGGGGGGATGTTAGCGCACATAACCTTTATTATGCGCTATTGAGTGCTCCTCCTAAACCGTTGAGGAGGTTGGTTGGTTGGTTATCCAACCAACCATGGCATTGTATATATATCCCTTCCAAATCAATAAACTTTGCTTGTTCGCGTTATTTATTCTTTGACAAGTGCTTCAACAGTGCTTGTGTTCATTATAAAAAGTTGAAGTGTAGAGAAAAAAGTGTTATTGTCTTGGTTATAGAATTGAAATATGGGTGGAAGGGTCATCGGTAATAATGGAGTTAACACAAAGGATTTTTTTTATCTATGGTAAAATTAAAATATCAATAGTAAAATTAATTTATTAAATTTCATTTTTTTTTGGTTACATAGATGAATTTGTTACAATCACAATTTTTAGTAACTTCCAATGCAGCTGGCAGTGGTTCAAACTATTAGCGAAGGCTTCCAACACACCCACCGTCTCGTTAATGGTAACCCGACATGAGATGGGGACCGTCGGACGCACAAGGTTCACATCGTCTTCATCAGTCTGGTTCAACATGTGGCATGAAGGGGACCGTCAGACAAGCAAGAAACAGATCATCGTCATCAGTCAAGTGCAACACGCAGAGGAGTCGAATCGGGCTACTGGCTATGCATGGGCATGCCTGTGGGATTGGAACCTAGGTCTCCTCTCGGTATCACTTTAGACGATTTTATTAAAAGTTCATAAATTTGAACAATTAAATATATGTTATTCAATATTAAAAAATAAATTATATTTAAACCAATTAATTAATAATGTATCTTCTTAAAAGTATCTTTTATGTGTGTCTTTGGACCTAACAATAAAGACTTTACAACTCTCAATAGGAGGTTCACTATTTTAATTATGTGGGTGGGTAGGGTTGTATACCATGCTTCTTCAATAAATGTGTAGACATCTAAAATACGTCATCTTGAGGAGACTACCTAAATGGACTCCTTTAAGACCACACAACCCACCTTGAGCAACCTAAGGGCTAATCACCACGTAAACGGTACATTTCCCTATAAGACCATAACCGTCTTGACCCGCAACTAATAGAATTCATTTGGAAGCTTGTAGATTAGATATATAGGACACCATTTTATAACTCCAAACTTACCTATTGGTTGAATCATGGGGAGGATATACAACCAAAAAAATAAATCATATTCTATTGAAATATGTGAAGGTATTCAATGATGCTTCGAGAATGGTCGCTCTTGGCAAGGTAGGTCAAGATTGGAGGTAAAGATAGGTGGTATGGGATGTCCATCTAGACCATTGCACGAATAGTACAAGTGATGGTTCCTTGTCTAATTTATAAATAAAGATGAATTTAACAAGGAATAGGGATAGATGAAAATATCAAAAATAAAATTATTAAAAATTATTTTGATGATGCTTTTAAAAGAAATTTTTGAAAAATTATAAAATAATGTTTTTTAATATAATAAATACAAAATTTTACTTGTTTACTCATAATCATATAAAACTTCAACTAACAACTAACAACTATGTAAAAGCCATGTCACAAAAATTAAAATTACAATTAAAAATGATGAACATATATTTTAATTGAAAGGGATTCATAAATAATTATTTATATTATAAAAAATAGATGTAAAAATCATCAATTATTATTGAAAAAAATCTCTTACCTATAATATATTTAAAAAATAAAAAACATATTGAAAAAATTAAGTTTTTTCTATATATAAATCCACAATGTCCTTATTACAAAAAAAAAAAAAAAAAACTACCACTATAAACACCTATCCACCTCAGTAAACATTTACTGAAGTGAGAGGGACCAGAGGGACTCCAAAATGGAATTGTCAACCTCAAACTAGTAAGCACTAAGCAGAAAATCAAACAGTCGAAGGAACTTTGAATTGGAACGGACCAGAGGGACCAAAATGGAACCGTCAACCTCAAACTAGTAAGCACTAAGCAGAAAATCAAACAGTCGAAGGAACTTTGAATTGGAACAGTCGACCTCCAACTGACAAACGCTACCTCCAACTAAGAAGCACTAATGAGAAAATCAAACAGTCTACTACCTTTGCCCAAAATTCAAATTCACTTTATTATTAAATAACACCTGAAAATTTAGGATGTCAAATTTATGTTTGCAAAAATAAATTGTCAAACGAACAATGTAAAACTTAAAATCTAAAATATATGTGTTCTTGCCGGAATACATATATAATTAGAGAAAAAGAAACCTTATTACAGTTATGCCTCTCCTAATTTAAAGAAAATTTTGAATGTTCAAACCTTAGTGCGTATGGGTTTGGTAGATTTCCGTGACGTTGTAATTGAGTGGGAGGAAAGTAGGAACGAGAAGGGTAAATGGAAGCTTGGTCAAGGAGACATAGACTGATTATACTTTTAATATCATCTTTTGGTCAAGGAGACATAGATTGACTATACTTTTAATACCGTCTTTTGTTTTTTTCCTTCTTCTACGCGTTTTTCTACCACAAATCTAACTAGTTTTGTTATTTTATTTTTTTACTGTTTCCTTTCATTTTTGTACCACAAACCCAATTAGTTTTTGTTATTTTATTTTTATTTTTAATTAGTAGAAAAAACAGTTACGATTAATACATAAGATTGAGTAGTTTTTTTTAATCTTAACTCTTTATAAAGTTAATATATAAGACTGAGTAATCTCCTTCCAACATTATTATTATTATTTTATTTAGTATACTTTACTAACCTATAAATAATTATTAATATTTTAATTTAAGTTTTTTTAAAAATATTTTAAAATATAATTAAAAACAATGTTTAAATAAGTATTTTATATTTAAATTTTTAAAATAAATAAATTAATATAAAATATTTTTATTTAATATTTTTTAATATAATTTTATAAAATATAATAATAATAAATAAATATTAAAAAATAATATATTTACATGTTTACAAATAAAACAATCAGCCCCCATAAAAACACATAACATTAAATATATATATTTTTTAATTTTCAAAAATTAAATATAATTAATATAAAAAACTAACTTCAAACATAAATTTATAATTATCTCTAAGAACATTAAAAAATAAACAAAAATAAAATTATTACGCACGATAGGCGTCCTACAATGGCAACCAGGAAGGTTAGCCACCCCGTAAACAATATTAATATTTTATTAAAAAAGCTGACATTGAAAAAATTATCCAGAGACATTAAGGGTTACAATGGATTTAAAATATTTAAAAAATATTTAAACTATTTAAAGGGTGTGATAAATAGGCACCTCGAGATTGATAAATCTCGGTGTTTATAGATATATATTTTATGTATCTAAGCTAGTTTAACAGCAAGGACGCCACTTACATTATGGATGATGTTACTTGACGATTAGCCTTTTTGGTGGTGGACGTTGGCAATGTCGACAGACGGGCAGCGAGTCAGCTCACAAGCTTGAAAATTTGGCTCCAAACAAACATCACAGCTTTCCAATGTCAATGTGTGGGGTGGAAGGCTTTTTGTTATTTCCAAAAAAAACTATCATCCTTTCCATACTCTCTTCCTCCACCTTTCTTCTTCTCATTTTCCGACCATACATATATCCAAGTAAATTATTTATTTATTTATTTATTCCTTCCTTCGTATCGTCCATAAATGGAGGTGCCCATGCATTTGCACTTCCATCTCACAACGAGTTTCTTCGTCCGATAACTCCCCTCACACTGAATTTAAGTCTCAGCGGTTTGTTTGTTTGGGTTTGAAGAGATGGGAAGTTGTTTTTTATTGTTTTTGTTGTTAGTAATATCCATGCTGCTCTTCCTCTCGCCTCCTGCGTGTTCTGACTCTGCTCCGTCCAATGTCTCTAACCATGACCAACATGCGCTCTTGGGATTGAAGCATGGCATCACTGTTGATCCCAACAATTCCTTGGCAAACTGGACTCCATCTCTTCCTCTCTACAATTGGACAGGTATCACCTGCTCTTTTCCATTGCAAAGGGTTTTTAAGTTGAATATCTCACAGATGGGTTTAGTTGGCACTCTTTCCCCCTTGTTGGAAATTTGTCTGCTATTGAGTTGATAGATATGTCCAACAACCTCTTTCACGGTCATATCCCACATCAACTAGGACAGCTTACCAATGCCAAGGAACTGGTTTTGTATGGAAATGATTTAGAAGGAATCATTCCAACCAGTCCTAGCAATTGTCACAATTTATTTGAGTTGACACTCAGCTACAACCGATTACAAGGGAATATTCCAGTTGAGCTGGGCCACTTAGCACGATTAGAGAGACTTTACTTGGGATTATATACTCCTAGATTATATTTTTATACTCCTAGATTTTATTGAACACTTTCCACGAGGGAGTTTTGTGGCTCATCATGTGATTAATGATATTCCGAGAGTCTCCCTCAATGATGACTCGACGAGGATCCTTCTGGAGCAGGACCAGGCCTCGCCATAGAGCCATAGCTTCTACAAGTTGTTGGTCTGGGTCCCAATAGATTCAGCGTAGGCAAGGATAATATTCCCTTCATGGCATCGGATAACCCCTCCTACTCTGGCTCGCCTAGGATTACCTTTGGAGGCCCCATCAAAGTTCAACTTGATACTTCCTTCAGGGGACGAAGCCCATCTGAGATTGGCCCTAGGATTGGGACCCGAGGGGGAATCTGAGACGTCAACGTGGATCCCCAAGGAATTGAAAAGGGCTAGCTCACTCGTTTGCGGGGAGCCTGGGGAGGGCGAGAAGAGCCGGATGTTCTCAATGGCATAAGCAACGGCCTTACCTGCAATTGCTATGGGATATTTGGGTGAAGAAGAGAAAGCTTTGTTATTGCGCTCCAGCCAAATTTTCTAGATTAGGTGATGAAGGTAGAGGGACCAGAGGGAGCGGAGCTTGGGGTGTCAAAAAGGATTTGGCTATTGAGAGAACAATCTGTGATGGAGTTGGGTTGGACCCATTGGATGTGGAAGGATTGGAGCAAGTGACTGAGGGCTCCGAAAGAGTAGCTATAATTGGTAAACAAGTGACTTGTTGATTCCCAGCTAGAGAGACAAAGATAGCAACGGTTTGGGATCATGAACCCTCTTCTCGCTAGGTTCTCAATTGTAAGGATCTTGTTTTGAATGGCAGTCTAGGAGAAGAAGCTGATTTTGAGAATGAGTTTCTTTCTCCACACTAGGTTGAAGGGGATGTTGGGAACCTATGCCATCTCTTAGAGGAAGTAGGCCGACTTGACCGAAAAGGCTCTGTCATCAGAACCTCGCCAAATGGGCCTGTCCTCGGCATCCCTTGTTGGGATCGTGACTGCATTGAGAAGAATTGAGAGGTTGGTGGATTGGTGTGGGAACCTACCCTCATCGATGGGCCTCCAAGCTGGGATCTCGTTGAGCCTAGATATGAAGTTTGCTACTTTACTTCCCCTAGTGGCAACCAAGGAGGGCATAAGGATCTGGAACTCCCTGTGCTCACTCAACGGGTCATCTAGGATTCATCTGTCTTGCCAAAAGTCAATGGAGCTACCATCACCCAATATCCATCTACAACCTTTCTAGATGAGGTCTCTGTTTTGGGCTATGGATTTCCAGAATGTCGAGCCATTCTGGGACCCTTAGTCGCTTAGAAAGGGGAGGTTTTGGAGATATTTCCTCTTGATAATCTGGACCCACTCGGACTCACAACTAATGAAGACCTTCCATGCTTGCTTGGCCAGGAGGGTAAGATTCATGCGGGAGACTTTCTTGAGGCCAAGGCCTCCTTTCGTTTTGCTTTTGCATACCAGGTCCCAGGACACCAACGAGATCCTCTTTTTCTCTTTGCTCTCAAACTAGAGAAATCGCTTTTGGATTTGTTCTATCTTAGAGCTCACCGAGACAGGGATCCTGAAGATTGACATGAAGTAAACCGAGATGCTCTATAGGTAGGCTGAGGTGAGAGTTGCTTTGGCTGCATGGGAGAGGAGGTGGCCTTTCCAAGAGGTCGACTTCTTCTGGACCCTCTCAATAATGTTGTTCCAAATGGCTTTGGTTGGCCTGCCCGAGAATAAAGGGATCCCAAGATAGGAAGTGGGAAGGACCTCCAGGGAGCACCCCAAAATCCGCGCTATCTTCACCTGCCTGACCTAGGGAGTGTTGATGAAGTAGATCTTGCTCTTGAGAAGGTTGATCTTCTGCCCTGCGACATTCTCGTAGAGTTGGAGAATGTGTCTGATGTGTTGGGCATTTTTATTCCCTAAGTCAAAGTTGTCATTGATGTCATCGGATGAATTCATCATTAATGTCAAGGAACTCGGCAAGAAATAAAGTCGTCAAAGTTGTCACTGATATCCAAGAAGGAGCTTCAATAGTGTAGAAGTTAAAGGCAAAAAAGCTCCATAATATCTTAATATTATATGGGAGCATAAGTTAAAAGGTTGTTTCATAAAAACCCAAGGAGGCTTATTGCAAAGTTAAAAGGAGGTCCAATAATTATTTTATAAAATATTTAAATTCAAAAGGAATTTAAATTTTATAAATAAATATCATTAATACCAAGTTGTGTTTATAATATTTAAATTTAAATAAATTTAAATCATTTATAAATTAATTCGAGCACCAACGTCGAATAAGATTGGAGGAGCGCCAACGTGTGTGCATAAAGGTGGAAATGTTATATATACCATGCCTTAAAGACATTCGAAACGTGATTGCATGCGAACTGTGAAGAGGAAGCTCGTGAGAAAACAACGATTTCGTATTTCCTTGTGGCAACGTTTGGGAATAATTTGATAGCGACGAAAAGTTTGGAGCCAGCTGGGCAGCATGGCCTAGTGGCAAGGAGGCATTGGCTAAAATGTTGAGGCGTCGAGTGGCCTGCGTTCAAAATGTGATGGCAGTGTTTGCATTGTGTTGAAGCACCAAGGGAAGGCGCACATTTTTATCTTTGGCAGAGAAAGGAAGGTTCATAGAGCACGTGGTGCTCTCCCCTTCCCAAGCGAGCACTTAGCTCGTGCGACGGTTGGAGCAGCAGCTAAGGCATTGGTCGTGGGCTACGTTGGGAGTTTGAATCCCTTCCAAGGCAAGGTAATACTTTTGATAATTAATTTTTGATATTGCCTAAGGTTTGGAGCTAAAAGGTTGTTGAAAGGGATTGTTAAATGAAATTTATTTTTCAATAAAGTTTGGAGTTAAAAGGTTGCTTAAGGGGAATGTTAGTTTGAAATTTATTTTTAATAAATTTGGGAGTTAAAAGGGGTTGTTAGTTGGAAATAGTTGAAAGGGTTGCTAGTTGAAAATTGTTGTTTGTTGGAAATTGTTTTTAATAATATTTGGAGTTATAAGGAGTTTGATTTTATTTTTAAATAAAGTCTCAAATATTATATTTGCATATTAGAGGAGTAAGACTTTAAGAGAGTTGACTTTATTTTTAAAGGGACTTTTTCCAAAGAGATTATTATGAAGGTGTTGATTATTATTTTAAAGTTGGAGTGATAAGGTGTATTTTGTTTGATATCATTTTGTATTGTGATTCATTGAGAAAATTATTATCTTCTAACGTTTATTTGAGATTGACATAGAAGTTATTGTGCTTGTGGCAAATTTATGAGATCCCTTCATCATCAAGAAAAAGGTATGAGCACATTCTTCCTTGGTTGAGTTGATTGGTTGGTTTTTTGGAAAATAAGTTTAGAGTGAAAAGGATTTGATTAGGGTTTCCTTTTCGAGAGTGTTTGAGTTATTGCTTCAAGGTTTTCTAAAATAAAGAATTGTTTTTAAAACCTTGTTTTATAAGCATTGTTGTTGAATCCATTGGTTGTGTGACGAACTTGAGTTAAGGTTTTTGCAAAATAACATGAGTATCATTGTTATATGAAGATTGATTTATAAGCATTGTTGTTGAAGTGAGTTGTTGTGCAAAGAACTTGAACTAGGGTTTGAAAAGAACATGAGTATCATTGTTATGTGAGATTAGTTGTTGAGCATTGTCGAAATTTTTTTTGAGTTGATGGTTATATGCTTGGACTAGGGTTTGTGAGCAAGGGTTGCCTCATTGAGTGATTGGTTGAGTAGAGTTGATTGAGCCTAGTCAAGTGGGTGTGTGAAGTGATTGTTCAAAGTTCCATAAAACAAATTATCCTATATTTTGATTTGAGTTGAGAAAGTGTTTGAGCATTGAGTTAAAACATATTGAGTCTCTAACAATTCTCTTTATGTTTCTATGAGATTGAGCAAGTTCTGAGTGGACTTGTTGAGCATATTTGAGCAAGTTCTGAGTGAGCTTATTGAGCATATTGAGCAAGTTTTGAGTGAGCTTGTTGAGCAAATTGAGCAAGTTTTGAGTGGAATTTTTGAGCAGATTGAGCAAGTTTTGAGTGGACTTGTTGAGCAAATTGAGCAAGTTCTGAGTGAGTTTGTTGAGCAGATTTGAGCAAGTTATGAGTGGACTTGTTGAGCATATTGAGCAAGTTCTGAGTGGACTTGTTGAGTAGATTGAGCAAGTTATGAGTGGACTTGTGGAACATAGTTTGGTGCAGATTTGAGGATAAGTTTGTGCCAGACCAGAGATAGATATTGAGCAGATTTGTGCTAGACCGAAGGATCGTGTTTAGTGCAGATTTGAGACAGAGCTTTAGAGGTGACAAAACAAAGAGGATAGAGGTCTCTAGTGGATAGAGATCCATCAGCCAAGGCAGTGAGGACAAGTCTTCTGAGTGGGGACAAGAGTCTTCAGTGGAGAGAGATCCACAATCCAGTGCAATGGAGGTAGTAGTCTTCTAGAGGATCACCAGCCAGAGTAGAGGAGAAGGAGTTCTCCTGTGGATAGTGATCCACGAACTTGATTTAGGTGATTGATATCTCCGTTGGACAGAGGTCCATAAACTTTGTAATAGGTAAGGATTCCCAAGAGATTGATTGAGAAAATTTTAGTGAAATATTTTCTTCGTGGAGTAGCCCACATTGGGTGAACCACGTAAATTGTGGTGTCTCTATTGTGTATGGTGTTTTGTGCATTGCTTGATTACTAATGTTGATATTGCTATCTATTCATTGTATAATATTGATTGGGAAAGAAAAGTAAAAAGTGGTCTTATACTGTTCACCCCTCCCTCTTAGTATAAGCTTGTGTTATTCATGATGGTCTTAGCCTGAGCAATAGAGGTTGAGGTGGCCAGGATGGTGTTGTCGATAAATTGTTGGTGAGTGATTGAGGAGAGCCCAGAAGCCGCTTTGATCCCTAAGATGAGCCCACTCTTAGCAGCATTAGAGATAGTTCTCCCTAGAGCTTAGGCCAGTATGATGAACAACATGGGGGATAGGAGTCCCCTTGCCTCCAGCCCCTGGAGCTAGGGAAGAACCCTATAGGGGACCCATTGACCAGGACAAAAAACCATGGGGAAGAGATGCATCTCCTAATGAGGTAGACCTAGGATGGGTGGAACCCAAATTTGAGAAGGACCTCAATCAAGAAATCCCAATTGACCTTGTCAAAAGCTTTGTTCATGTCTAGCTTGAGGAGGAAGGTTGGTTTCTTGGAAAGGGTGGCAGAGTGCAACACCTTATGGATTGTGATGATACCATTGGTAATGAATCTCCCTTTGACATAGCTCCCCTAACAAGAGTCAATGATGAGGGGGAGGATCCCTTTGAGCCTATTTGCAAGAGCTTTGGTTAGGATTTTGTAAATGACATTGCAAAGGCTGATGGGTCGAAAGTCTGACAGGGATTTGGAAGCTTGAATTTTAGGAACCAAGGCTATGAACATGGAGTTGAAGCCATGGGGAATGGATTTGCTAGATTGGAGATCTCTAATAGCTGCACAGACCTCAGCCCCGATCAGGTCCTAAAATGCCTGTAAAAAGCGAGGGAAGCCATCCGGACCAGGGGAAGTATCAGGCTTCATGGAAAACAGGGCTTCTTTAATCTCTTTGGATGAAAGGGGCCTAATGAGCATCTCGTTAGAGGCAAGGTAAATGGAAGGGGGATCTGCTCAAGAAGGATGTTGGCCTCCTAGGGGGTAGCTTGAGAAGGGGTGCGTAGAAGAGATTGAAAGAAGGCGGTCTCATCATGGATCTCAAAGATATCCTTCGTGGTCCTGCTGTCACTGCATATGAGTTTTGAAATCCTGTTGGAGCTCCTATTTATCATAGTAAATAGGTGGAAGAAGTTAGTGTTCGAGTCACCGTCTCTGAGCCATAGGGCCCTAGATTTTTACCTCCAGTACGTTTCCTCACAAGCGAGGATGTTGTGGAACTCCCCTAGGAACTCTCACTA
Organism: Wollemia nobilis; assembly: GCA_028583015.1. NCBI lineage: Eukaryota > Viridiplantae > Streptophyta > Pinopsida > Araucariales > Araucariaceae > Wollemia > Wollemia nobilis. Next base: position 6,091,665 of record JAQPPZ010017116.1, on the reverse strand, counting down.
TTCAGCTCTAGATTGGTCGTCCTATGGGCCTTCCTGGGATTGGTGTTCAATAAGCTCTAATATTTCCTTGACCACCCTTTTATTTTTGAAGATGTTGCCAAAAGTGACCCTGTTCCACACCTATAATTTATCCTTGATGAACCTGAGATTCTTGTAGACCTGGGCAGAGGGGGATGAAGGGCTGTCTCCACCACTGCCCAACTTGTTCCCTAAATCCAGAATGGTGAAACCACATGGCCTCAAAGTGAAAGGGGTGTCTGAAGGGGTGCCCTTTGCCAACTTCAAGGAGAATGGGACTATGGTCGAAGCCAATTATGGGAAGGGCTCGAAGGGTAGCATCTACAAACATCGAGATAACTTCTCTTGAGAGTAGGACCTTGTCTAGTTTGACTTGGATGAGATTTGCCCCGGCTCTCCTGTTGCTCCATGTGTAATTTACCCCTTTTAGGTGAACATCCATGAGTTCATTTGAATCTATGAAGGCCCAAAATTTCTCCATACTCTTGGTGATTAGAGGGGATCCACCTTGTTTTTTAGAAGGGTACAGGGGACTATTGTAATCACCTGCAAGGATCCAAGGGAGGGTTTGAATGCATCTCTCATGTGACTAATCACTTCCCAAAGCATGGCCTTATCCACTGGGTTGTTGGGGGTGTAGACATTGGATAGGATCCAAGAGGAGTTGGAGGATTTGTAGTGAAACAACATATTGATGATTATGTTAGAAGAAGAAATTAGTCTCCCTTCGATCTCATTCGGGTCCCACATGCACAACAACCCTTCAGAGGATCCTTGGGTCGAGACGAATGTAAACTCGCCATTGCTCCACACTACTTTGGCTACTCTAGGGGAGGACATCTCATCTAGTTTGATTTCCTAGAGAATGAGGATAGAGGGCTTGTGTTCTTTATGGGGATGTGCCACAATACGTCCCTTAGGGGCTCCATTAAGCCCTCTCATGTTCCACATGAGAACCTTCATTTGGCACTTTTGGAGGGTTTTTTGCCTCCCTTCCCCTGATGGGAGGGAGTTTTGGATTTTTTTGGTTCCTCTTTGAGCATGTTGAGGACTTCAGATAGTAGAGTGGTCTGAAAACCATTCGCTATGTCGTCTTTGACCTCTTTCATTCTCTGCTCGCCAAGGATTGGATGACCTCTCTTCTTATCCATACCATAGTCAATAGTAAATCTTTTACTACGGGTCCTCTTAGGGCTGACCCCTTCCGAGGCTGACTGGGATAGAGTGGGGTTGCCTTCGTTGTCTCTGTATGACTGACTGGAGTTAGGGCTAGACATGGCAAGTGGGGGAAGGAGGGCCAGAATTGGATGGGGAACCGACCAAGGAAAAATCGATCAGGGGGGATCGAGGAGGGGAGGGGGGTGAGAAGTAGAGGAAATCACGGTCACGAAATCCAGCTCAGGAGTGGAAGCGGGGGGGAGGGCAACCCACGATGGGAACTGGGTTCGAAGGGGGGAGGGTGCGTCAGAGGGTGACCTGCTTGTTCAAAATAAAAATCAGGAATAGGGTCGAAATGGAGACATACCTGGTCGAAATCTGGTACCAGGGGAGGGTCAACCTTTTATTTCCATTTCTCCTTAGGGTGATGATTTCTATTTTACCAAGGGATCGCCTGTGTCAGAGGGCCATTCCTGTAGGGAGCGGGTTGCCCGAAGCTAGGGAAGGAAGGTCTCGGGTTAGGGAATCTATTTAGGGCTCTAGGAGGAGCCCTTAAGACAAGGTCACCATCGAAGGAATCCTCATGTAAGTCTAAGATGCAGTTAACCTTAGATTAGTTAGGCCAAGGTAATAATAATTGACACAAAAATTACAAAGCCAAAAATATATTAAACTAACCAGACGATTAATACATTAACATAAACCTTATATAGGTTTAGAACTTGCGTAATAATAGGAAAGGGAAGGTAGAGGAAGATCGGGGAGTTTAGAGAGAACAGAGGAGTAGGATGTGGAGTGGGAGGTGGCAGCGAGCGTGGGGAGAGGAAGGGAGTGGAGTGATAAGGGAAAATGGACAGCAGGAAAGGAGGAAGCTAAATGGAGGGATAAGGAGAAAATGAAGGAAAGGGAGAAGGAATATCACGCCGACCATCTAAGCAAGATTAGCCGACAAAAGTTGAGTGTGTTCACACTGAGCTTAGAAAAACTAGTTTTTTCTAAGCCTGTTTCAAGCTAAGTTCTGTTCACACTTGCAACATTCTCCCCCTTAAAGTTGAGAGAACTGACTATATAGTCTCTCAGCTTTACAAATTGAGCTTTAGCCAGTGCCTTGGTGAAGATGTCAGTGACGTTCTCCAAAGTGTGGCAATAGTGAAGCTCAACAATATCAGTTTCCACCATATCTCGAATGAAGTGGTACTTCATATCAAAATGCTTTGATCTACTATGGTGGACAAGATTGTATGCCAACTGAATGGCACTGATTTTGTCACAGAATATTCGATTTGGACCACTTTGCTGCTCTCCAATCTCTTCTAATACCTTTCGAGCCATAGAGCTTGAGTACTAGCATGAGTCACCGCTATATACTCACTTCGTTGAAGATAGTGTTACTACCGTCTGCTTCTTGGAACTCCAAGTTATTAGGCCCGAACCAAGACTAAAATAGTTACCCGATGTGGATTTTCTATCATCAATATTGCTGCCCCAATCACTATCACTAAAGCCTTCAAGCTTGATAGTATCACTTTTGTAGTAATCGGATTCCAAAATCCAATGTACCCTTCACATATCTCAAAATCCTTTTAGCTACCTACAAATGCAACTCGGATGGATTAGACATAAATCTAGAAACAAGAGATACAACATACTGAATGTCTGGTATGGTGTTGGCGAGAAACATCAAACTCCCAACAATGCTTTTGAAAGTGGTCACATCAACTTTCGGTGCTCCATCATCCTTGCTTAATTGGATCCCATGTCCAATTGGAATTGCAATTTATTTGCATTGCTCCATAGCAAACTTCTGAATCATATCTCGAGCATACTTAAGTTGACAGATGAAGATCCCCGAATCTGTCTTGATGTACTTCCATTCCAAGAAAGTATTTCATCAAGCCAAGATCCTTCATCTCAAATTCCTGCATCATGGAGTGCTTGAACTCCATGTTAACTTTTTCATTACTACCCATAAAAATGAGATCATCCACATACAAACAATGAGGATGTCATTTCCTTGATTCAGGTAGTAGAGCGTGGGTTCATTTTTGCTTCTGATGAACCCATAATCTTTAAAGTACCCATCAATGCGTGAGGACCAAGCTCTCAGTGCCTGCTTGAGGCCATAAAGAGCCTTCTTCAGCTTTGTAAACAAGATGTTCCTTGTATTTCTCTTCAAATCCTCGTGGTTGCTCAACATACACTTCTTCTGTCAAGTAACCATTTAGAAATGCACTCTTTACATCCATATGTTGGACTATCCATCCCTTGTGTGCAGCTAAGGCAAGAACTATTCTGATAGTCTCCTGTCTGGCTACAGAAGCAAAAGTCTCTTCATAATCAATTCCATATTTCTGAGTAAATCCCTTTGCAACTAATCTCGCCTTGTGCCTCTCAATGCTACCATCAACATTAAACTTGGTCTTGTAGACCCACTTACATCCAACACATTTCTTTCCTTTAGGAAGCTTCACCAACTCCCAAGTGTCATTGTTTTTTATAGAGGTGATCTCCTCTTTCATGGCATCTTGCCAAATCTTTTGAGTACAAGCCTTCTCATAACTAGAAGGTTCAAGTTGTGTATTAGTTAACAAAGCATAGTTAACTAAATCTCCCCTAGGTTCCTGCTGGGAAACATCATCACCATACAAGTGCATATTTTCTAATATTTGTAGAATAGAATTCATTTCACTAGCTTGACTCCTAGTGTATCTTTTTGAAAAATTCTTATCCAACATCTGATATGATGGATGATTCTATAGAGTTCTCTTACCTCTTGATGGAGAATCGATGTCCATTGGTGAGGAACTTACTGATCTCTATGGAGGACTTGGTGAAGAAGTTGAATCAAAAGATGAACCTGGATCTTTGGGAGGAGACTGCTTACTTTTCTGTGGTGTCTACTGTTGCACCTGCTTAGAACCTACATCACTAGATTCATCATCACTAAAAATCTAAGGCTTACCCCATTCTCCCCCTTCATCAAAAATCACATCCCTGGAAAGCACAAACTTTCTAGTTCAGGGATTGTAGAGTCTGTAAGCTTTTGTATTCTCACAATATCCTACAAAGATGCATGCCTGACTCTTTGGATCGAGCTTCTTTCTAAGCTCATCAGGAATGTGAGAATATGCCAACGAGCCAAACACTCTAAAATACTTAACATTGGGCTTTTTACCATACCAAGCTTGGTAAGGTGTCTGTCCTTCCAAAATTGTAGTAGGACTTCTGTTCAAGATATCTACGCTGGTCCTGGCTGCATCTGCCCAATATGAAGTAGTCAAATTCTTCGTATGAAGCATAGACCTTGCCATCTCCACAATGGTGCGATTCTACCTCTCTGCGACACCATTCTGCTGTGGAGTGTAGGCAGCTGTGAACTGCCTCTTAATGCCATGTTGCTTATAAAAATTCAAAAACTCATTAGAGGAGTATTCTCCTCCTCTATCGGATCTAAGACATTTTACAAAATATCTACTCTCACTTTCAACTCTTGTTTTGAAATCGACAAAGCATTCAAATGCTTCATCCTTATATTTCAAAATATATATCCAAAGACATTCTAGTAAAATCATCAATAAAGAGTAGGAAGTAAGAGTTGTTACCAAGACTCTTGGTCTGCATTGGACCACAGATGTCTGTATGCACTAGCTGAAGTGGATAGCTAGCCCGCCATGCTTGGCCATGAGGAATTTTTGATCTGGAATGCTTCCCAAGAGCACACCCTTCACAGACTTCCTTACTATCTTGAACCTTAGGAAGTCCGGTTACCATCGCTTGTGAAGTTAGCATTTTCAAACTAGCTGAATTCAAATGACCATATCTCAATTGCCATAGGACATTTGGATTGGAAATAGCAACATTTGCTAATTTATCTCCCCCTGGCTGGCCAAACTTTAAAGGAAACAATCTATTCTTTTACATTGGCACTTGTGTAATGATTCTATTACTGTTATTTTTATCAAAAATAGTGCATTTACCCTCATCAAAAAGCAACTTGTAGTTCTTTTCTAACATTTGACCAACACTTAAAATATTGTGTTGAATATTGGGTGTGTAATAGATATCACTTACATGTTTGACGCCTTCTTTAGTTGGAACCGCCATTGCTCCAATGCCTTCAACTGCCAATGATTTATCATCTCCCAATTTGATGTCGGATTTGTATGAGGAGTTTAGAGTAGCAAAGAGCTCTTCTTTGCCACTCATATGGTTTGAACACCCGATGTCCAAGATCCATGTATCATTCATGTTCCGATCTGCTTGGCCATAAGAGAGAAAGAGATTTGTGGCCTCTTCCTCTTCTCCAAAATTTCCAAATTGACTGCTTTAGCTACTACTAGTTCCTTGTGAAGTCTTTGTCCAACAATCACGAGCATAATGGCCAATTTTGCCATAATTGTAGCAAGATTGTTTTGAATTATCTCCTCCTTTGCCTCTGCTTGATTGTTTTCCTCTATTTTGCTGTCCTCCTCTATTCTGTTGTTCACCTCTGTTTGAGAATCCTCCTTTGTTCTGATTTCCTCCTATGTTAGGAGGTCCGCCTCTCTGATTATTTTTGCCTCTACCTCGATTCTGTCCTCTACCACGACCTCTACCTCTGCCTTCTTGTGAAGCAAAGGCTTTATCATCTCCTCCATAACTTGTGGAAGGAGTTTGTTGTAACCTCTCTTCATGTGAGAGAAGTGAGCCAATTAGGGATTCAAAAGATAGAGAAGTTAGGTCTTTGGATTCTTCTATAATGATGGCTACTGAATTCCACTTAGGAAGAAGTGTCCTCAACACTTTCTTCACTATAACTTCAGGCTTTACATCTTCTCCTAAAGTGACCATCTTATCTACTACGGCTTTCACACGCATGCAGTAATCACCAACCTTTTCACTCTCTTGCATTTTAAGAGTCTCAAACTCTCATTTCAAGGTTTGTAGTTTAACTTGTTTGACTTGGTCACTACCCCTATAACTTTCTTTTAAAGCATTCCAAGAAGATTTAGCAGTTATAAAAGAAGCTATTCTAGGGAAAATACTTCTATCAAGGGTGGCTTGGATATGATAAAGGGCGAAAGAATTATTCTTCTGTGCTTCCTTTCTAGCCCTTTTATCAGCCACATTCAAAGTTGCCCATTCAGCAATAGTAGGTTCAGTATATCCCTCTTCAATCACATCCCAAAGACCTTTGCCTATCAAAAGAGTTTTCATTTTAATTAACTAATACTCCTAATCACCACGATTGAACTCAGGGATTAGTAGACTAGTATTGGAAGCCATATTAGAAAGCAAACTTTATTGCAACTTCAAACAAGTAGTACAAAGAAGTACAAAATAGATCACTGATTTACTAATTTAAATCAAATCTAGCTTTCTTAATATGCTCACTGATTTGGCGTTCTTCTTCTCGAGGATCACCTAAAACTGGAAAGGTGAAATTGTCTGCTTCGTCGTCACTAATTATGATGACTTCAGGTGCTACTGCTGGTTCATAACTTCTTTTAAGAACATTTCGTTCTTTAGTTGTAGGTTTCACCTCCACAGGTTCTGCTTCCTCTTTTTCTTCTTCTTCTTCTTCTTCTTCTTCTTGTTCGAAATCAGGAGAGCGTGGTGTATAGCTCTCACTTGTTTCGACTTCAGGCACTGCAGGTGTATAACTGTCACTTGACTATCCTTGAGGTACTATTTCAACCGTCTCGGATTCAACTATCCTTTGCCCAAAGATATTATCTTCAGAATCTGCCTCGTAGCTAGAATCTGGTTTCCTCAGATGAGCAATCACTTGATTCTCTAATTGGCAAAACATGGTATGAAGTCCATACCGCTGGACTTTTCCGTCAAAGGAATCAGGAGTCTCTCTTCTCAATAGAGAGAGTAATGCATGATAGCATCCGGTTGACCGGATCATCTACCCAGAATCACACCGTATGAAATGGGTTACAACTTAGTATGATGCCAAAAATAAACTTTTTATATCAAAAAAAAACTTTGCACCCTTTTATTTTTATAAAAAAAATTCTAAAATTTGTTTTAATAAAGACTTATTTAAAAAAAAATTAACAATTTCCTATATATATATTTTTAATTATTATTTTTTAAATGAAATGGATATTTAAAAAAACAATAATCAAAAACTATATATAGAAATTATAATTTTTTTTTTAAATTAAAAAAAAAAAAACAAATAATAAAAATTTAAATAAAAATTTAACCTTTTTTTTTTTGAAACCCCCGCTGGGATTCGAACCAGTAACCTCTGCTGTCTACCCGACAGACTTAGCAGCTGCACCACAGGATGGGAGCAAGGAACCAAAAAACAATATTAACCCTCCATAAATCGCGAAGACAAAAAAAATTAATTTTTTTTTACCCCGACGGGATTCGACCCCGGGTCTCTGCTCTGCAAGGCGGGGAACTTCACCGCTAGGCCACACTAGTCGGATGAGATAGGAGAGGAAGGGGGTTCTACTTACAATGGCGGCGAAATACTATTTGAAAAAAAAAATTCCAGTTTTTAATCCCACATTCAGGGGGCAAAACAAATGTCCAGGCTTTATCAAAGCCTGCGGACACACAAGAGTTCGATTACCTTTGGGCAATCGATTCGCCAATCCTTTTGCTTGTTAGATGACCAATCAAATGCCGCCACGTGGCACACATCGGAGCCCTCGCCCACATCAGCCGCCACATCAACATGCGTCCACGTCAGCACGCCTCCACGTCAGCATGCCATGTCAGCCTCGTCCACTTCAGCCAGCCACGTTAGCATGCCTCCATGTCAGCCAGCCACGTTAGCCTTGTCCACGTCAGCCAGCCACGTCAGCTTCGATCCACGTGCTGCCAGCTCCGTCGCCACTTCAGCCTACTGTCAACTCTACCACCACATCAGCCTGCTGTCAGCATCGTTGCCATGTCATCATCTAATCAGATCCTCGAGATCCGTGCGCTCCTCGGGATCCATGCGATAACTACTCTGCTCCTCAAGATTTATGCGCTCCTCGAGATCCGTAAGACTGCTACTTCATCGCTCCTCGAGATTCATGCAATAGCTTCTCTGTCACTCCTTGGGATCCATGTGCTTCGGCTTCCATGCCTTACCTCGGCCCTCGGGATCCGTGCCCCCTCGGCTCTGATACCAATGTAAGTCTAAGATGCAGTTAACCTTAGATTAGTTAGGCCAAGGTAATAATAATTGACACAAAAATTACAAAGCCAAAAATATATTAAACTAACCAGACGATTAATACATTAACATAAACCTTATATAGGTTTAGAACTTGCGTAATAATAGGAAAGGGAAGGTAGAGGAAGATCGGGGAGTTTAGAGAGAACGGAGGAGTAGGATGTGGAGTGGGAGGTGGCAACGAGTGTGGGGAGAGGAAGGGAGTGGAGTGATAAGGGAAAATGGACGGCAGGAAAGGAGGAAGTCGAATGGAGGGATAAGGAGAAAATGGAGGAAAGGGAGAAGGAATATCATGCCGACCATCCAAGCAAGATTAGCCAACAAAAGGTGAGTGTGTTCACACTGGGCTTAGAAAAACTAGTTTTTTCTAAGCCTATTTCAAGCTAAGTTTTGTTCACACTTGCAACACCTCGGAGGACTAAGGAGGGGGCATTGGTTTTGAAGGTGCCCTTGCATGCGACATTGGGTGCAGAAGGTTGGTTTATTTTAATATTCCAACGGTTGATGATGTTTGAAGGATCATGAGATCAGGTTGACAAAAACTGGGAGCTCAGATTCGAGGTTAGCATTCATGTAGATACGTACATGGACCATTCGGGATCCTGCTTTGGTTGTGGTGTTGATGGCCACCAGCTCCCCGATAGCTCGTGCAATGGTTTTCAGGACCTCTTCTTGCCAGAGGTGGAACAACAAATCTGGGATCCAAACCCAGATTGGGGCAAAGTTTATACTTTGATTATTAGGCTTGAAATTCGTCGCCTATCACCTCAGGAACAAACTCTTGCCCAAGAACCAGGGCTCTCCCATGAGGAACCGACTGGTGTCTTCCCGGTTATTGAGTTTGCTAAGCAAGAAGCCTTTGGAGAGGGCTACGATTTTCATGTGGCTCGAGGTTTTCCATTTGGAAAAGGCCCAGCGCCTAATGGATCCATATTTGAGCGCCCTCCGACAAACTTCCTAACTAGGGAGGAGGACGCCCTAGAGACGTAGTTGGATAAGATGTCCCCTGGGATAGTGATGTCGATTCCTTTGAGGGAATGGCTGGTGCTTGACATTTTTGGGAGGATCGCCTCCCTTGAGGTGATCTGCACGTGAATATTTGCTAGGGCTTCCAGGGATGGGGCCCTCGGTTGGTGGTTTATCGAGGGGCTCCTTGTCCTGGGGTCCCGCATGAGGGGAAGCATGGGAACCCGCTATCCTGTCTGCATCCTTACCTAGGGAAGGTCCGCTTGAATCCTGGGTTGGGCCTACCTATTGGATGCTGTTGTCGCCTGCGCTGCCCTCTGTGTCCGCCATCGTTGCCTCCAAAAAGTTTGGTTTTGATTATAGTTGGTGTGAGTGGATTAAATGTTGTTATAACACTACAAAATTTTCTATTTTGATCAATGGTTACTTCAAGTCATCTTATGGACTTTGTCAAGGTGATCCACTTTCTCTTTATCTATTCATTACTTTGGCAAAAGCATTAGGGGGGGAGCCTTTTCAAAGGGCAAAATGGAAGGAAAAATCAAGGGTATTCAAGTTGCAAAATATGGTCCTTTTGAATCTCATCTTTGATTTGTTGATGATACTTATCTTTTGGGTCATCCCTCAATTAGTGATGCCATAGAGTTTAAATCAATATTATCATGCTATGAGAAGGCTATTAGATAGTTGGTAAATACTACAAAATCCAAGATTTTTTCATTAATACTGCCCTAGATTTACAACAAAATATTGTGAATATTTTAGGGTTTAAAATTGAAAATTTTCCATCAACCTACTTGGGTATTCCTTTGTCTAATAAAGTAAATAAAAAGAAGCTTTAAATCTCTTTTTTTGGATAGAATGAAAGATTGCTTGGTAGGTTGGAAAGGTAAGTTCTTAACCATGGGAGGAAGGCTACAACTAATAAAGACTACATTGCAATCCATTCATGTTTATATGATGTCACTTTCAAGACTGCCAATAGGTATTTGCATCAGAAATTGATAAAATTCAAAGAGAATTTCTATGAAGGAAAAACTTAGGTTTCCTCTTTGTAAGTGGGATAGGGTTTGCAAAGGAAAGAATATTGAAGTAGGCTTGTACAATTGCAGACTTATGAATTTGGAATTAGGAGCAAAGCTTGGGTGGAGATTATTCAAATATTAAAGAAAGAATTGGGAAAAAATATTACTTCAAAAATATATAGGTTCTTTTGATGCAATGAAATTATTTAGGAAAAGAACTCTACCCAAAGGATCATCAACATGGAACTTCATATCATAGAGTTTGCAATTGATAAAGAAACATATTAGATGGTTAGTCAATGAGGGGAGTTATGCAAATTTTTGGTCTGATGCTTGGTTGAAGCCTTATCCTCTTATCTCTGACTCAAAATGACAACCATTGGCTCAAGCATGCCTAGCATGTAAAGGTTCAAAGATCAAAGACTATATTATTATGAGCAAAAACTCCAGATTATGGATTTCTTTTAGTAACCTGGTTGAAGGAGAGGAATTCAAACAAATTGCAAATGAACTTCAAAAGATGCTTCAAGAGTTTTATTTACCGATTTTTACACGAAAGGATGAGTTGGTTTGAAATTTGTTGAAGGATGGTGGATACTCAATCAAGTTAGGATATGAGGATTTAGAACAATCAAAATTTTCTTCTCCTAAAGATTTTCCTTGGAAGAACGTTTGGTCATTAGAGGCTCTCCCTAAGGCCTCAACATTTCTTTGGTTAACAATTCAAAGTAAGATTCTTACATGAGAGAGTCTACAAAGAAGAGGATATTATGGACCATTCATATTGCCCTATATGAGAAGGATTTAGGAACATCAAACCATTTACTTTTTTATTGTTCATTTGCTCACACCATTTGAGGTTATTTTTAAAAAATATATGATTTTATATTGGGTAGCTCCATCAACACTGAAAAAAGTTCATAATACGTTGGATAAATTATTTCAGAGCTAAAACATTATTTATTCTTTGAAGGATTGGCCCTGACATTATTTGTTGGAATTTATGGCTTGAAAGGAATAACAATTTTTTTTTAAATAAATCTCAAAATCATACCCTAGTTTAAACCGTATTATTGCTAGAATATCTACAAATATGATATGATGCTCACCATAGAAAAAAGATAATAACTTTATTTTGTCACAAATAATAATAATAATAATATCTTATATAATACTCATCATAATATTTATTATTATTTTAATTTTTTATTTTTATATCCAACCTAATATAATGATTATTTGTTTTATAATATGATTATAAAAAATATATTTCAATAATCTTTTAATAAAAACTTAAAAATATCAAGTATTATTATTTTAAGATTGTTTTCTTGTGCCATCAAAGCTATATTGTCGACGTTTGAAATTCTTCTCACAAGACGACAATTCTTTTATAATTTCTTAAGGAAAAGATTTTAAAAGATGATTGTCCGCTAGACGCTACTTCCTAAACATGGGATTTGGCAACAACACTACATGTTATGAAAATAGTTGTGGAAAAAAGATTTAATGTCAGCACTTTTCCTACTCAGAATATCGCTACACCAATGTTCTCTATAAAAATCTTAAATTATTAAGATCATTTTATTTATAATTTCTTAAGGAAAAGATTTTAAAAGATGATTGTCCGCTAGACGCTACTTTCTAAACATGGGATTTGGCAACAACATTACATGATATGAAAATAGTTGTGGAAAAAAGATTTAGTGCCAGCACTTTTCCTACTCAGAATATCGCCACACCAATGTTCTCTATAAAAATCTTAAATTATTAAGATCATTTTATAAATTTTTATATTTTGTTTTAAAGAAAATTAGTAATTTTTATTTTTATATATTTAAAAAAAAATTAGGATTGACGCATATTTTATTTGTATTACATCACATCGTCATAAAGTAGCATTACAACAAGTTAATTATTTAAGCATGTATTTTTAAAAATTCAAACCTTTGTATCTTCTATAAAAAAAAAAGTAAGGAATTTAATTGGTTGAGCTATTGCATAATGGCATAGAAAAGATTAGCATGACGTTAATTAATTAATTAATTTATTTTTTGAATTTAATGAAAAACCCCTTGGAGGGATCTAATCCTCTCTTTATCATAACAATGAATAACTTAAAGCAAGCCTCTAGTCACCTTACATAGTATTATTTTGATATTTCAACTCTAAAGCCGTCATCTCACAAATATACAGTAAGGGTTTTGGCTCTTCTTCGAAAGGTCCAAGGTTCAAACGGCGATGTGGGTGGGTGTGTGAGGGGTGGGTATGTGGTGGCTTTGTGTTAAATTCTCTATTGATGAGTACAACTCTTGGCTTTAGAGGGGTCATGGTTGAGAGGAGAATGTTCAGCCGTGTGAGGTCCATGTGCATCGTCGGTCATAAAGGTTTCTCACAATAAAAAAAAATTACAAATATGATTTTAATTGTCAAAACACAAAAAAATATTTTCTTATATAAAATATTATTATTATTTATGGCAAAATTGTAAACCTTGTTTTTGTTTACGTTTGTCTTTTCACAATGTTTTTTGTTTTTTTTTTTAATAAGTAATGCAGAGTACAAGAGTTGATATAATTGAGACCCACACTTTCCAAGTATACCAACAGGAACCTTCCTTTCTATAATTTCAACTCAAATCACCAAAATAACATGATACAAAGTACTACCAACTAACAACAACCTACAATAATTTATTTTATTAAAAATTTAATCACAATTTTAAAAAAACAAACGCCATAATTAAATATGAAAAGTGTATTAAACATCAAATCACGATACTTGTTTTTTCAAATAATTGATGAGTCCACGAGCATTAAAATAAATTCACTTTGGTCAAGTCCAGGTTGGCTAGCCCGCAATGAAGGTGACATGGTACAAAGTGCCACCAACTAAAAACTACTGGGATAGGTTTTAGATTTTTTTTTTTTAAGAAAATTTAATTTTAAATTACCGTAACAAAATATATATATTAAAATCAAATCACGGTACTTGTTTTTTCAAATAATTGACCAGTCCACGAACATTAAAATACATTCACTTTCGTCAAGTCCACGTTGGGTAGCCGGCAACGAAGGTGACACGGTACAAAGTGCCACCAATTAAAAACAACCTACAATAATTTCTTTTATTAAAATAAAAAACAAAGTACAATAAAAAAAATTATTGCACGATTTTTAAGTGCTTGGCGTTTTATCTCCATTTCTTAAATCGTTGGCGTTTCGTCTTTTCCTTCCTTGGCTTCTCTTCCAGCAATTGCAGACTCTTCCTCCACCTTCTTCTTCTCAATTTCCGACCATATGTCCAAGTGAATTATTCTTCCATTATTTATTTATTCATTGGTTCGTATCGTCCATAAATGCAGGTGGCCATGCCTTTGCACTTCTATCTCAGAGCGAGTTTCTTCCTCAGATAACTCCCCTCACAGTGAGTTTGTGATTTTGCGTCTCAGGGGTTTGTTTGTTTGGGTTTTAAGAGATGGGAAGTTGTTTTTTATTGTTTTTGTTGTTTGTAATCTCCACGCTGCTCTTGCTCTCGCCTCCTGCGCGTTCCGACTCCGCTCCGTCCAATGTCTCTCACCATGACCAACAAGCGCTGTTGGGATTGAAGCGTGGCATCACTTTTGATCCCAACAATTCTTTGGCCAACTGGACTCCATCTCTTCCTTTCTGCAATTGGACAGGTATCACCTGCTCTTTTCCTTTGCAAAGGGTTCTTAAGTTGAATATCTCATACATGGGTTTAGTTGGCACTGTTTCTCCCCTTGTTGGAAATCTGTCTGCTCTTGAGTCGCTAGATATGTCCAACAACCTCATTCACGGTCATATTCCACCTCAACTGGGACAGCTTACCAATGCCAAGGAACTGTTTTTGCATGAAAATAAACTAGAAGGAAATATTCCAGTTGAACTCGGCCACCTAGTACGATTAGAGGGACTTACCCAAATATTCTCACCGGTATGATTTCTTTGTCGTTGGTAAACCTCTCTGCCTTGATCGTGTTGGTATTGTATGAAAATAATCTTACAGGCCCCATTCCTGCAGAATTGGATAAACTGACGCAGCTACAAGTTCTTTACCTCTATACAAATCAATTGTTAGGCAACATCCCCTCCTCCATAGGAAACCTTTCATCCTTGACTAACTTAGAATTGTCAAAAAATAATCTCACAGGCCCCATTCCTATTGAATTGGGCAAACTGACCCAATTGCAATTTCTTTTCCTCGATACAAATCAATTGTCAGGCAGCATTCCCTCCTCCATAGGAAACCCTTCATCCTTGACAGACTTAGAATTATCAGAAAATAATTTCATAGACATCATCCCCTCCTCCATAGGAAACCTTTCATCTTTGACTTACTTAACGTTGGCAATAAATAATCTCACAGGCCTCATTCCAATTGAATTGGGTAGGTTGAACCACTTGCAATTTCTTCACCTTTTTGAAAATAGGCTTAGTGGACCAATCTCTACTTCCCTAGTAAATTGTACTAATCTCATAGAATTAAGTTTGGACCAAAACCAACTAAGCGGACACATTCCACAAGAACTTGGTACCAAGCTTATCAATTTGCAATACCTTTCTCTATGGGAAAATCAACTTAGTGGAAACATACCAAATTCCATTGGAAATTGTTCCAAACTCGAGCTTCTTTATCTAAGTAACAATTTGCTAAGTGGAATGGTGCCTATGGAGTTAGGTAAGTTGTTGTTGCTTAAAAAAATCTACTTACAAAACAATCACCTTGTTAGTGGTAGCAATAGTACATTGGCTTTTCTTATTGCTCTTACAAATTGCTCCCACCTTGAATGAACTACATATTGGTCAAAATCATCTCACTGGTGTTTTGCCTCCATCCATAGGCCACCTTTCTTCCAAGTTGTCTTACTTGAACTTATCACACAACAAGATAGGTGGAAGCATACCCAAAGAGATTAGCAATCTTATTAACTTAACCTTCTTGAGCTTTAGCAACAATCTTCTAAGGGGCCACATTCCATCTAAAATTGGAAGACTCCATAAGTTGGAAAGATTAGATTTGAGCAACAACAACCTTTATGGAACCATCCCAGATGAGATTGGTGAGATGCAAAGATTAGGATTGCTAAATGTTAGTTGGAATAATCTATCTGGAAGAATTCCAAATTCTCTGGGTAGACTCCAACAACTAAGAAGACTTTTTCTTCATCACAATCAATTCTCAGGAGAGATACCTGCTAGTTTAAAGAGTATTCCAAATTTGGAGCTTCTTGATTTCTCTTACAATGATCTAAGGGGAAGAATACCAGGAGAGGTTATGGCTAGTCTTCAAAATCTTCAATTCTATCTCAATCTATCAAGGAATTTCTTGCAAGGACAATTGCCTATAGAGATAAGTAAAATTATAAATGCTCAAGCAATAGACATTTCTAGCAATCATCTTGATGGGGAGATTCCAGAGGCACTTGGGAATTGTATAGCCCTAGAGCATCTCAACCTCTCCCATAATGTGTTTGAAGGTCTAATACCAGATGCACTTGGCAAATTACAAAATCTACAAGTTGTTGACCTCTCCTATAATTTTTTGTCAGGTACAATACCCAAGTCACTTGGACAACTAAAAGAGCTTTGTTATGTGAATGTTTGTTACAATAATTTGATAGGTCAAATTTCAGAAGGGTTGTTTCCACATAGCAATGTTACTGCACTATTCATGGGAAATCCCAACCTTTGTGGTCCAAAAAAATATTTGTTACCTGTATGTTCAAAACAAGGGCATGAAAAGCATTTGCTTCTTACAAAAGCAATACTATCAGGTGTTGGAGTCATTGTCTTCATAATATGCTCTTTAATTTTGGGAATTATGTGGAACCAAAAGTTTTCAAGGCAACAATTTGATCTTTCAAACTTTATGTTTGGAAGATTGGGGTATCAAAAGTTCACATATCAAGATCTCTTCATTGCAACAAATGGATTCAATGAAATAAATTTGCTTGGATCAGGCAACTTTGGTTCAGTTTATAAAGGAGTCTTAAGGGATGGTAAGATCATTGCTATCAAGGTTTTTAGCTTCCAAAATGAAGAAGGGCAGAGAAGTTTTAAGAGAGAGTGCAAATTTTTGGGAAGAGTTCGGCACCGTAATCTCATTAGAGTCATAAGTGCATGTTCATACCATGATTTCAAAGGTTTAATTCTCCAATTTGCATCTAATGGGAGTTTGGAAAAGCATTTGCATCTTGATAATAATGAAGAGGATGTTTGTGGATTAGGATTGAGTGAATGTTTGAACATTGCCATAGATGTAGCCCATGGCATGGAGCATTTGCATTATGATTCTCCTATCCAAGTTGTGCATTATGATTTGAAACCTAGCAATGTGCTTCTGGATGAGAACATGACAACACTTGTAACTGATTTTGGTCTATCTAGGCTAACTAGTTTTGCAAACTCTATGGATTCCATGAGCACAACACTCACTCTTAGAGGATCAATTGGCTACATTGCTCCAGGTATTTTTTTTTTTCTAATAATAACATCTACTTTTTTTTTATTGAAATATTCTTATGAATATTACTAATTCTAGATGACTTAATTGTAGAGTATGGATTGGGTGAAAATGTTTCTATAAAAGGGGATGTTTACAGTTATGGGATTTTATTATTAGAGATGGTTACAAGGAAGAGACCAACTGATGCCATGTTTGTGGAAGACTTGAATTTACAAAAATGGGTGAGGTCAACTTTTCCTAATATGCTACAAGATGTTGTTGATAGCAGGTTGTTGAGTAATGTGAATATGGAACAACATAGATGCCTTGTTTCTTTCATACATATTGGTTTGCTTTGTACAAATGAATCTCCTCAAGAATGACCCACTATGAGAGATGTAAGATGATATTCTCACAATGACACTGAGAGGGGGGGTGAATCAGTGTAGCTATTAAAATTCAAATCTACAGTATTTAAAACTGAAGCAAAGAGAACTTGAAAATAGGTAAAGCAAATTTCACAAGAGAGCACACCACAACACACAATATAACGAGGTTCACCAATTTGGCTACTCCTCAAAAATGACTGCTTGGACTCCAATCCAAATCCAGCTAGTGCAAAACACCAATTTTACAAACACTTTACCAGCATCCACTGGAAGGAGCACCAACCCCTTAATTTTTTCTGCAACTGATAGGAGCACCAACCCCTAATACCAAGCACCAACTTGGACTGCAATTCTGAGTTATTACAATGACATAAAAATGCCTTCACCGTTTACACGACCCTGACTGGTCTGCAATTAAACAAACTCTGCACACTCTCACGGCTCTGCTTATTTCTCTCTCGGCCCTCTTCTAACCCTCTTTACACAGTAATTTCACTCTTACAGCAGCAACTTGATTCTCTGTGCGACTGTCTTTTTATAACCCCTTTTTCTCATCGAGACTCCTCGTCTTCTATGACTTTTCGAATCCTGCATGCAGTCGAATAACATTCTCAGACTGTTCGAATTCTTTTCTATGCGTGCATACATTTTTCGATTCTGACTTATGCGACTGTTCGAATTCTTTTTCAATGCGTGCATGTATTTTTTCGATTCTTCTTATCCGACTGTTCGAATACTTTTTCAATGCGTGCATGTATTTTTTCGATTCTTCTTATCCGACTGTTCGAATACTTTTTCAATGCGTGCATGTATTTTTTTTTTTTCTTTTAATGCGTGCATGTATTTTTAACTGTCACTGCACTTGTAACCGTCGCACTGACTCCAGTTAACTTTTCTAATTTTGGCTCCCTGCTTTTTCTCTACCACTGCCCCTTTAATCATAGTTCTGTTCCGTTAATCGTCAGTTAGCATGTTGTTGCCACCTGTCACGAAATCGTGACACTTCTCTCTTTGCACTCTTCTCGCCTTCTACCCATGAAATAATCGACCTGTCACGCGATATCGCGACACTTTCCTTTTTCCTTCTTCATGTCATTGCACTTTCCTCTCTTCTCCTTCACAACAAATCGACATGTCGCACGAAATCGTGACACTTTCTTTCTGCTTCTCTTCGCTTCCTCGAAATACATGTCACGAAATCGTGAACTTCTCCTGCCTTCTTCCCCGACATGTCACGAAATCGTGACATCTTCGCTTCCTTCACTCTTTCCCACTAAAACTGACATGTCACGAAATCGTGACATCTTTCTTTCGTACACCCTCCTTGCTTCACCAAGAAAACTAAACATGTCATGAAATCGTGACATCTTTCTCCTTGTGCACTTTTCTTCCCAAAGAACATGTCACGAAATCGTGACATCTTTCTCATCCGTACACTCTTCTTGGCAAGCCCAAACCTGACATGTCACGAAATCGTGACATCTTTCTCTTCCTTGTGCCTTCTCTTCGACCTTGTCGTGAAATCGTGACACTTTTTCGTCCGTACCATCCTTCTTGCTACTTGTCGCGAAATCGTGACACTTTTCTTTGCGAGCTCTTTCTCTCAAACATGTCACGAAATCGTGACACTTTTGCTTGCGCCTTCTCTCTCCTCGGCCATGTCACGAAATCGTGATATTTTCTTTTCTCTCTCTTCGTTATGTCAAATCGTGACATTTTATGATTTTCTCTCTCCTCCATGTCGTGAAATCGTGATAGTTTGGCATGCATTTTCTCTCTCCTCCATTGTGTCGCGAAATCGTGACAGTTTGGCATGCATTTTCTCTCTCCTCCGTTATGTCGCGAAATCGTGACAGTTTGGCATGCATTTTCTCTCTCCTCCGTTATGTCGCGAAATCATGACAGTTTGGCATGCATTTTCTCTCTCCTCCGTTATGTCGCGAAATCGTGACAGAAAACATGTCGCGATATCGCGACGCTTTTCTTACTTGTCTTTTTCTTTGATTTTTTGAATCTGGCCACTTCTGTCTTCTTAGAATTTCACTGTACTTGATCTCGACCGACCTCTGAACTCCTGTCCACCGCATCAATCGATCTATCCGTCTCGTGTTGACAACAATGACAATACTTTTGCTGCACCTTGCTCAACAATCTCCCCCTTTGGAATTGTTGGCAACACTCATGCACTCTCCTGTAATTCTTCTCCCCCTTTGACAATAATACCAAAGGGTTGCTGCAGACTCCCCCTGAGTCTATGCACACCATTCTCGGACAAATATTGTTATAGTTAGCAAAAATCATAAATATAAGCAAAACTATAAACATAGGCATAAATGCTCCCCCTGAGAATGTGATCCCAAATGATAGTCAGTTCTTGGGAATTGTGACCACTCCCAACTTACTCCGAAGGTACTCAAAAACTTCCTTGGGCAATGGTTTTGTGAATATATCAGCTACCTGCTCTGTAGTTGGAACAAAATCCAATTTGACCTCTCCTTCTGCAACTTTATCCTTCAAGAAATGATACCGGATCGCAATATGTTTGGTTCTAGAATGCATAACCGGATTCTTGGATATGTTGATAGCACTAGTGTTATCACATTTAATTGAAATTGGCTCTTTGAAGTGAATACCAAGATCTTTCAACGTTTGTCTCATCCATAATATCCGTGTACAGCATGTTGTTGCTGCAATGTATTCTACCTCTGCTGTGGATAGAGAGACCGATTCTTGTTTCTTGTTGTGCCATGCTACCAACCTCGTCTCCAAGATAAAATGCTCCTCCACTGGTACTCTTTTTGTCATCAATACATCCCGCCCAATCTGCATCAGAATATGCAATCAGTAGTGAAGTCTTTACCTTTTGGGTACCACAACCCATAATCCATAGTACCCTTGAGGTACCTGAAGATCCTCTTTACAGCTGTCACATGAGTTTCTTTGGGACTAGCCTCGAAATCTTGCAACCATGCATACTGCCTGTAATATATCTGGTCTAGTGGTTGTTAAATACAGCAGGGCTTCCAATCATAGACCTGTACATTGTTTGATCTACATCTGGAGATTTGTCATCCTTGCTCAACTTGCAGCCTTGTTGTCATGGGAGTGCTAACAGGTTTACTATCTTCCATTGTGAACTTTTTCAGCATTTCTTTCACATATTTAACTTGAGAAATAAAAATGCCCTTTTCATTTTGATTGACCTGCAGTCCTAGGAAATAAGAAAGTTCACCAATCATAGACATCTCAAATTCTTTCTTCATTTTAGTTGCTATGTCTTTGCAATATTCATCCATGCTACTGCCAAATATTATATCATCTACATAAACAACAAGAACAATAAGATGGCCCTTCTCTGTTTTGACATATAAATTGTTGTCCACCAAACCTTTCTTGAACCCTTGTTTAATAAGATAGTTATCCAGCCTTGCATACCATGCTCTGGGTGCCTGTTTCAAACCATATAACGCTTTCTTTAACCTGCAAACAAAATCTGGATTGTCACCGAGTTGGAAGCCATCTGGTTGTTCAATGTAAACCTCTTCTTCCAGTTTTCCATTCAGAAATGCTGATTTTACATCCATTTGATATACTTTAAAATTTTTATGGACTCGCTAAATCCAAAAACATTCTGATTGCCTCTAGTCTGGCTACCGGTGCAAAGGTTTCCTCAAAATCAATGCCTTCAACCCGAGCATAGCCTTTACAGACCAATCTTGCCTTATTTCTGACAACCTGTCCATCTTCATTTAATTTATTTCAAAAAATCCATTTAGTGCCGATTATGTTTTTATTTGTTGGCCGTGGTACTAATTCCCAGGTTTTGTTTTTCTCAATCTGATCTAGTTCTTCATTAATTGCCTTCATCCAACTTTCATCTGTGCTTGCTTCAACAACATTTTTAGGTTCAATGCTGGATAACAGAGAATAGTTCCGCACTCATCGCTTCTTCTTGTCTCGAATACCATCCGTGGGGTCCCCAATAACTGCTCACTCGGGATGATTTTTCTGCCAACTGCTGTTTTAAATTTCTTGTTTTCTTCTTCTTCTGAGTCAGTTTTTAAAACATCTGGATCAATTTTCTGATTCTCTTCTGTTTCCTTTTCATCATCTCCTTCAATGACTTCTTCATAAATAGGGTAGTTTTCTTGATAAGTAATTTCTCGTTCTCTACCTTCATCAACTTTAACATCAACACTCTCAACAATTTTCTTTAGCCTCTTGTTGTAACATGTGTAGGCTTTGCTTTTTGTTGAGTAACCAAGAAAAATACCTTCATCAGCTCTATCTTCAAATTTATCGAGATTATCTTCAGTCCGTTTGATGTAGCACTTGCTGCCGAATACTTTGAAATATCTTGTTGTTGCCTTTCTGCCGAACCACAGCTCATAAGGTGTTTTGCTTTCATGCGGCCTTAGCATGCACCTATTTTGAATGTAAACTCAGTATGGACTGCCTCTTTCCAAAATCTGTCAGCTATTTTGTTCTCAGCCAACATTGTCCGTGCCATTTCCTGCACTATCCTGTTCTTCCTTTCTACAACACCATTCTACTGAGGTGTCCTTGCTGCTGAAAACTGTCTTCTGATCCCATATTTTTGATAGTATTCTGCAAATTCTTCTGAAATAAACTCTCCTCCTCTGTCTGATCTTAGGCATTTAATCCTTTTTCCAGTTTGATTTTCAACCTATTTTTTAAAAATCTTGAACATCTCAAAGGCATCTGATTTAAGCTTTAAAAATAATACCCATGTCATCCTGGAGTAATCATCTATGAACAACATAAAGTATTTGTCACCGTTTATGCTTTGTGTTCTCATGGGTCCACACAAATCAGTATGAATTATCTCCAACGGTTTGTTGGTGAAGTATTCCTTTGATTTAAATGTGGATCTGGTTTGCTTTCCTTTTTGGCATGAAGCACAGATGCTATTTACTGGTTTGCCAATGGTTGGTATATCTCTTACTGCTCTTTTTGAACTTATTTTTACCAGATTGTCAAAGCTAATATGACCGAGCCTCTTGTGCCACAACCAATTTTCATCTTCCTGTCCAATCAAGCATGTTCCTTCTACAGTTTCTGAGAGAGTATATAGATTTCTAGAAGTCCTCGATCCAAGAGGCTATCGCCTTCCCACCGTGTGCTTTTCTCACTTCACAGCCCTCGCTTCTTAAAAATGACTTCATGACCTCTCTCACGCATTTGACTTACACTCAGTAAGTTGTGCTTTAAACCAATCACAAACAGAACTTCCTTGGAATTGATCTTTCCATCACTTATCTTGACCGATCCTTTGCCAACTATCTTGGCTCCATCATTATTTCCAAACTTCACGGAGCCTCCTTCATATTTCTATAAATTTTTAAATTTTTGTTTATCTCCTGTCATGTGACTCGGAACATCCACTATCCAATATCCATGGTGCTGATTTGTTCTGTGCTTTGAATGTTGTCTGTACAATCAATGATTCCTTTTCTTCCTTGAGTTGCTCCTTTTCTTTCCATTCTGATTTGACTGCAGTTTTGGTCACTTGTTTAGACTTTTCTTTGTCAGTGGCCTGTGCTTGTTTTTCTGGGAATTTTCTGTTTTGCTTTAAACTGTTTGGTTGAGTTCTTCTTCCCTAAAATTTATTTGCTGCATATGTGCTTCTACAGTTTCTTGCAATGTGTCCAAAGTTATGACAGTTATAGCATTCTACAACATACTCCATCAAGGGTGAAAATGCATTTCTACTTGTGAAATTTCTTTGTCCTATATTATAAATGCAATCTGAAATCTTATGACCGTAAGTGTTGCATTTAAAACAATAACCAGAAAAGAAATGATTAAACCTTGGAGTTGGTCTTTGCCAATTTGTAGTAGGAGTCACAAATTTTCTTCTCCTTTGATGTGTGACTTTTGTGAATCCCTCATTGTCAGCACTCTTCTCGTGCCTGGCATTGTTGCTTTCTTTAGCATGATTCGATTTTCTTTGGTCAATCTTGATCTTATCTTCTTTCTTTGCTGGTTCTGCAGTTATGGCTTTTGATCCACTTGAAGATTCTCCTTCGACAAACCCCAAGCCGAATTTGATGCCTGTGGTCCTCTGACTATTTATGATTTTTTCAAGCTATGCATAACTTCCTTCAAGTTTGTGATAGCAACTCAATTTTTGATTCTGTTCTTCTAGCCGTATTCTTAAACCATCTATTTCTTCTTCCAGTTTGCTGCACTCATCTATTTTCATGGTTAATTTTACTTCAAGTTCTTCAGACATTTTCTTAAATTCCTCTGTCTCGTATTTTCAAACTCGTTTATTATGTCATTGGCATCCTCTAGTTTTCTTGAAAACTTTTTATTCTTTTTCCTTTCTACACTCAACTCTTCAAGTGCAGCAACCAACTCACCTTCCGGATATACTTCAGCCTCATCCTTAAAGTTTTCATCACCTTCCCGATTTTCTTCTGTTCTTTCTTCTTCAAGTGCCATGAACAGAGCTTCACCTGTTTTTTCTTCGAATCCTCACCTGAGCTTTCTTCAGAAGAGCTGACATTCTTGGATATGAAGCTTTTCTTCTTGAAGTTGTTCTTTCTAAAATTTTGTTTCTTCTTCCAGTCACCTTTTTCTTGGTGTGACCCTTCACCATTTTTGGTTTTCTCATGCATTGGACATTTAGTTGCAAAGTGACCGACTCCTCCACAATTGAAGCACTTAAATGGTAACTTTCCTCTATACTTTCCTTTTCCCTTTGTAAGTTTTCGAACAAAGTTAGCTTCCGTTTCATCCTGTGTCTCTTCATCCTCAGATTCTTGTTCAGCTTTTATATTTTTGTGTGCTTTAAAAGCAGCTTCTCTGTCTATGGGCTTAGTTTGTCCTATTCTCATTTCGTATGCAGTCAAGGAACCATGCATCTCATCCATGCTAAAATTGTTTAGATCTTTTGCCTCTTCTATTGCAGAAACTTTAGAGTTAAATCTTTTGTGAAGAGTTCTGAGAACCTTTTTCACGACAACTGCATCTTCAATTTCTTCACCGAGTCCTCTGATTGCATTAATGATTCCATTGACTCTCAACATATAGGCCTCTATGTTCTCATCTTCATTCATTTGTAATGCTTCGAACTGAGCTCGATGAGTTTGCAGCTTGGCTTCCTTGATCTTGTTGTCTCCTTCATGGATGCTCTTCAGTTTATCCCACATGTCTTTTGCCGATTTACAGCTCATGACTCTTATCAGTTCACTGTCTACTAGCCCACACATTATGGCATTCTTTGCTTTGGAGTTGTTCTCAAACTTTTTCTTCTCAGCAGTATCTGTTGGAGGAGTAGTGGGTGTTGTGTATCCACTTTCTACAGACTCCCAAATGTCGTATCCCAACGCACTCAGATATGTCTGCATCCTGAGTTTCCAGAAAGTGTAATTAGTTCCATCGAACAAGGGAGCTTTGTTGGATGAGAATCCTTCACCACCTGCCATTGTGTTTCTTCCAAGATCACCTTAGCTGATTAAGCTTGTTCAAGAAACCTTGCTCTGATACCAATTGATATTCTCACAATGACACTAAGAGGGGGGGTGAATCAATGTAGCTATTAAAATTCAAATCTACAGTATTTAAAACTGAAGCAAAGAGAACTTGAAAATAGGTAAAGCAAATTTCACAAGAGAGCACACCACAACACACAATATAACGAGGTTCACCAATTTGGCTACTCCTCAAAAATGACTGCTTGGACTCCAATCCAAATCCAGCCTATGCAAAACACCAATTTTACAAACACTTTACCAGCATCCACTGGAAGGAGCACCAACCCCTTAATTTTTTGCTGCAACAGATAGGAGCACCAACCCCTAATACCAAGCACCAACTTGGACTGCAATTCTGAGTTATTACAATGACATAAAAATGCCTTCACTGTTTACATGACCCTGACTGGTCTGCAATTAAACAAACTCTGCACACTCTCACGGCTCTACTTATTTCTCTCTCGGCCCTCTTCTAACCCTCTTTACATAGTAATTTCACTCTTACAGCAGCAACTTGATTCTCTATGCGACTGTCTTTTTATAACCCCTTTTTCTCATCGAGACTCCTCGTCTTCTATGACTTTTCGAATCCTGCATGCAGTCGAATAACATTCTCAGACTGTTCGAATTCTTTTCTATGCGTGCATACATTTTTCGATTCTGACTTATGCGACTGTTCGAATTCTTTTTCAATGCGTGCATGTATTTTTTCGATTCTTCTTATCCGACTGTTCGAATACTTTTTCAATGCGTGCATGTATTTTTTTATTCTTCTTATCCGACTGTTCGAATACTTTTTTAATGCGTGCATGTATTTTTTTTTTAATGCATGCATGTATTTTTAACTGTCACTGCACTAGTAACCGTCGCACTGACTCTAGTTAACGTTTCTAATTTTAGCTCCCTGCTTTTTCTCTACTACTGCCCCTTTAACTGTAGTTCTGTTCCAATTAACTGTCAGTAAGCATGTTGTTGCCACCTGTCATGAAATCGTGACACTTCTGTCTCTTTGCACTCTTCTCGCCTTCTACCCATGAAAACATGACCTGTCGTGATATCGTGACACTTTTCGCCTCTTGTTACGCTTCTCGGCTTCACCCAAAACTCGACATGTCACGAAATCGTGACACTTTTCGCCTCTTGCTACTTCTCGGCTTCACCCAGCGAAAACTCGACATGTCACGAAATCGTGACACTTTTCGCCTCTTGCTGTGCTTCTCGACTTCACCCGAAACTCGACATGTCACGAAATCGTGACACTTTCGCCTCCTTGTCCACTTCTTCGCTTGCACTCGCGAAAACTTGACATGTCACGAAATCGTGACATCTTTCGCTTCCTTGCACTCTTCTCTCGCAAACTCCAGCGAAAACTTGACATGTCACGAAATCGTGACATCTTTCGCTTCCGTACACTCCTCTTGGCTTCAACCAGCGAAAACTAAACATGTCACGAAATCGCGACATCTTTCTCTGCCTTGTGCCTTTTCTGCCTTTCGCCCGTGAAAATGGAACATGTCACGAAATCGTGACATCTTTCTCATCCGTACACTCTTCTTCGCAAGCCCCAAAAAACTGACATGTCGCGAAATCGCGACATCTTTCTCTTCCTTGTGCCTTCTCTTCGACCCTGTCACGAAATCGTGACACTTTTTCGTCCGTACCATCCTTCTTGCTACTTGTCACGAAATCGTGACACTTTTCTTTGCGAGCTCTTTCTTCAAACATGTCATGAAATCGCGACACATTTCTTGCGCCTTCTCTCTCCTCGACCATGTCGCGAAATCGCGACAGTTTGGCATGCATTTTCTCTCTCCTCCGTTATGTCGCGAAATCGTGACAGTTTGGCATGCATTTTCTCTCTCCTCCGTTATGTCGCGAAATCGCGACAGTTTGGCATGCATTTTCTCTCTCCTCCGAGATGTCGCGATATCGCGACAGTTTTCTTACTTGTCTTTTTCTTTGATTTTCTGAATCTGGGCCACTTCTGTCTTCTCGAAAATTCACTGTACATGATCTGACTGACCTCTGAACTCCTGTCCACTGCATCAACTGATCTATCTGTCTGTGTTGACAACAATGACAATACTTTTGCTGCACCTTGCTCAACATAAGAAAGGCATTGGAGAGTCTAAGAGATGCTTTCATGGGAAGTGTTGCAACCACTTCCTATTTAACAAGAACCATATCAGATTTGATACACAATGATAATGCTCGTACAAAAGTAGAAGGGGTGTCTGATAGCCAAAGTTCTACATATTAACCACTATATAAGCATCAAAAGCATATATAAGGTATATATTTTTACATTGATCTTTCTAATGATATTGCAATTAAATGATCATAATGGACCATAAAAATCAAGATGGAATAGTTGAATAATAAAATCATGTAAATAGTCTAGTATGTTACCATATAATGTATGGAAGAGGTTGGGTTTGTTCTATTTCTTATATAGTTTAAAGAGTAGGTTCATTGTGATACATAAGGTATCATTAACAGTTATTGATTAATAATATTATTAAATATTATTTTAAATCTATGAGATGTTTGATCGGATTTTTTTTTATGCCTCAAATTTACAGTTCAACAAATCTAATCAAGAATTTGATCAGATTTTTTTTTATGCCTCAAATTTACAGTTCAACAAATCTAATCAAGAATTTATTGTTGTGCTGTTAGATATTGTCATTAGAAATGATCACTTGCAGATTCACCGATATCTGTGCTGAAAGATTAGGTAAAATTTTACGCTTTTGATTTTCCCATTATAAAATATTTGATCATATTTCTGCATGTCATATTGAAAGAAAAATCTCTCAGCTAGGTCTTATCTTTTTCCATTAGTTGCATTTTTTTTTAATTGGCATACAGACCTCAGTTACTCCTCCCTGAGTCTCCTGAGAGTAACTTGACTAGTCCGTGGATCTGAATTTTTAATGAGAGGGAAGCAATTGAAGCACTATCGAGCTTAAATCCTCAGTGTCTCCTGAGAGTCACTTGACAAGTCCATGGATCTGAATTTCTAATGAAAAGGAAGCAATTGAAGCATTATCGAGCTTAAATCCTCGTTTGGCCTAAGAAGCCATAGACGGAGGACCAGTCTATGCTGTCAATGACACCTGGGGAGTGAACCCATCTCTGACTATTTTTTACTCCAATTAATATGGGCCTATGAAATTGTAGGGAGGCTAGCCTTGGCAAGGCTTGAAACCTGGTCTTCTCTTGTCTTTTTGGTGATATTGACCACTAAATGCTTGTTTATACTTAATAGTTCTTCTTGCTGTTTTTTCTTGTTGAGTGCATGGGTGTCTTGTTTCTAATTATAATTTATTATTTCTGGGATTTTAGGCCAAATGATACTAATTCCCCATTTAAAACCTATAATTTCAAAATTATAATTTCATCTGCTGTGAACAGGGAAGATCTGAAATAAACTGCCTATGGATATGGAGGATAATGATTTACCATGCAATGAGGAAGTGCTACGAATTTCAGAGGACATAGCCACAGAGGAGAAACGCTTAGAAAAGAGCAAGCAAGGCGAGAGAACGAAGAAATCGAAAAACAAGTGAAGAATGAAACTTAGCCAATGGGTGGAGCTCTTTTTGACAAATTGGACGAGCTTCTTAGCCAGACTCAGCTTTATTCACAATTTTTGCTCGAGCAGATGGACGACGTTCAAATTGTAGGGCATGACACTGTATTTGATGTTTTAAAATGCAATTCAATCGTATATCTAATACTAAAGAAAAACATACCTCTTCAGATTCCTTCTGGGAATTGCAATGCGAGAGAACCCGAGGGAAATACTGGAGGTAGAGGCCGTAAGAGGAAAAGGGCTGGTGCATCTAATGTGGTAAGCCTCTAACAATTCTTTTCTTACCAACACACATTGTATTTGGATATCTGCACAATGTGAATTGCGTTCCATTTATAAGATATGGTAACTGCATTCGATGTTTCAAATGCAAGTTGAATTGTATTTATGCTTTGCAAATATTGAAGAAAAAGTATACATTTTCATGTTTCAACTGAGAAGGGCGATGCAAAACAACCTGAGGGAAAAACCAGTGGTAGATTCCGAAGGGGGCAAATGTCAGCTTCACCTAATGCAGTAAGCCTCTGACAGTTCTTTGTTCACTAACACACCTTGTATATGTAAAGCGTTATGTGTGCATTACAATGCCAAACCATGCCTGTTTATTTTCGCAGAATTTTGAGGGAGGTTGCAATAAAGGCACTACAACTTTGCCTTTTTGTTTACAATCTTTAGATATTGATATATTCTCCACTTAAGCTTTTTCACAAGAAGTGATTACAAACCTAATGTTATTATTTAAACTTTCTGTACTAGGTACAGACTATTTTTTATCCCTCTCTCCAAATGATCTATTCTTAAATAGAATTGTTTATGAACTTACTTTTTCCAGTCAGGCAGAGGATGCTTGGAACATTGGAAATGCATCCTTAACTAGTGCCAATTTCTTTTGATCGCTGGCACACCTTCAAACTCCTAGTCTTCTACTCAATAAACAGACAAATGGTAGATGTTCATTTTAGTTGAAATAGTTAAATATTCTGGTAGAATGTAGCATTTAAGTAGATATGGACACTTTTTGAAAGTGTTGTGGAGTAGCTTTAAGGTGATGATAGTTAACATTTGATGCCTTGCAATTTCTTCATTTCAAGCTGAATTTGCTAATTTTAAGTGAAAGTATACTGGAGCTCAACTGATTATTGCTGTTTTGTAAATTGGTACCGCTTTAATGATTACTGTGGCTATTTCCTGTTAATCTGTTCTAGCTAGCAAGAAGCTGGATGCCTTTTTATGTTTAATGGACGTTCTGTGAGAAGTTTCCATATTAAATTTCATTCTTGGTTTGTGTTAGTTAACCATAGGTCTCAAGTGACGAAAATTAAGAATAAAAGGTGAAACTATCTTATTAGAAACATCTAGTTGGCATCTATTCGTGACATCATAAACGGTGTTATTTTTAAGCATCATAGGGCATATTTAAGACTAAGAGTATAGTGCCTTTGACTTTGATTAGCCAATCCATCTGTTGTTTTCTTCTTGAACATTTAATGTATGGAATTATCCTAATTGTGTTATTGTGGATCTTACAATTGGTTAGGCAAATAATCAGGCAAGAGTTGCAGTTAAGGTGATGCTGGAAAATTGCCAAGAAGACACCCAAGTTAATGGTTCCGATGACTTAACAGAGGAGGAGAGGAACTGGAAATTGCAAATGGAATTGTTCCTCTATTGACTGGGAAAAGGTGTCTTATCAAATTAAGGGAGTGAAGTGGTTGATTTCTTTGTGGCAAAATGGTCTCAATGGAATACTTGCAGATCAAATGGGTCTTGGCAATACAGTACAGACTATTGGTCTCCTTTGCTCATTTGAAGGGAATGGGCATGCATGGTCCTTTCCTTGTCGTTGCTCCTCTTCCTACTCTTTCAAACTGGGTCAGTGAAATTACCTGGTATGAGTCTGAATCTTTGTTATTGCTGAGCTATTTAGACGGCTTGTTTGTTTTATCTCATCTAGATAATAAACTCAAAGCAAAGCTTATCTACAGGTTTGTACCAAGCATGAATGCTCTACTTTATCATGGGTCGAGAAGTGAGCATGATGAGTTGAGGAAAAAGCACAAGCCAAGAGAAGTAGATTCGGATTTCCCTGTAATTTGTCACATCTTATGAAGGTGCTATGAATGACATCAAGGCATTTGCTCACTACAACTGGAAATATCTAGTTGTTGATGGGGTTTGTTTGTCATAGAATTCTCATTATTTTGGCTTCTGAAGTTCTAAACACTTCTTTGTCGTTGGCTTTTGTGATTATCTCACTTGATTATTTTTTATTACAGGGACATCGTTTGAAAAACTTTGAATGCAGATTGCTGAGGGAGTTGATGCAGTTAACTGTTGAAAACAAGGTTCTTTTAACAGGAATTCCTCTACAGAATACTTTGGCAGAACTTTGGTCCCTCCTAAATTTCATTTTGCCTCAAGTATTCACATCACGCCAAGAATTTGAATCTTGGTATGTCTCTTATGCCTGAATTATATCATTTGAGGTATACATCTTTTGTCTGAGCAATGCACAAACTTACAATGATCTTGTGTTCATAGGAATGT
This sequence comes from Wollemia nobilis, assembly GCA_028583015.1. Taxonomy (NCBI): domain Eukaryota; kingdom Viridiplantae; phylum Streptophyta; class Pinopsida; order Araucariales; family Araucariaceae; genus Wollemia; species Wollemia nobilis. Next base: position 6,060,826 of record JAQPPZ010017116.1, on the reverse strand, counting down.
TTTCTGATGATTGGCACTCTAGGGGACATGTACCCTTGAGGATGGGGAAGGGGACACCCAGGGGTTAGGACGTCTCTAGGTGGAACCTAATTGGGGCTCACAAAAATTATAAAGAGCAACTAAGCAGAAAAACCCCACTAAAGAGCATTTTGCCTTTTGCTATTAATAAGAATATTAACCAAGACTTCAAACTTTGTCGCTGTAGTATTTTTCCCTTATTTCTTTTAGCTTTCTGTATTTTTAGATTTTTTGTGAAAGTGATATTTTTGCCATCCACTTTTCCTATGATGGAGGCTTCCTTCACCTTCCCTTTTTTTCTGTCCCCTTGTTTCCTTCACACCCAAAATAGGGCTTGATCGGGAACCTTGGATAATGATATGATTAGAATATGGCATGTATAGCACTACATGAAAACTATATGCAAATGAGTCATAAAAATAGGAATTTAAAACGGAAAATCCAAAAAGTCAAAGACTCCAAATATAAGCATAAAGACAAGTTCTAGTGAATTTCCAGTTAAAACCTTGCCAGTTATGATAACAAATATACAAGAGAAGACAATCCTATAGCCAAAGGTTCCCTAAATATGAGTAGAAAGACTAGTTCAATGATAAAATTTCAATGGAATCTTTGAAAACAATCTTAGATTTTAAAGCAGATCTGTTTTTTATTATTTGTTAACAAGTTCTTCATCTTAATTTTAAAGTTCTGATCATAAGAAGGTATGGAGATATGCTCATGATTGCTGAAGAGGATATACCCTATTTGGATTTCATTTCCAGATGTTCTCTAAAATATATATGATAGTTGATTGCAATTCTATAATAACCCAAATTTGTGACAATTTTGACTTCTCTTCAAGGTTGTTTGCACAAGGAAACTTAAACATCATAATTCTACTTGTTAGTCTGAAATTTGAATTTGTACGGTTTCCATCATTTGGAGAAGATGATAAATATTTTTCACCCTTGTACAATGAGGACTTTATATGCCTCTTTGAGCTGTCAATTTTGACACTAGGAGAATCGGAAATGCTGATTTGTAGTATCTTAATCTTCTTTTACCTCATTCTCCATGACCCATCTTTTCTCTACTCAAGTCTGCATCCAAGTAACACAATCCCTTTGGAAGTGAAAAACAAAATATATTTTTTTATCCTTTCCGTACAAAGGTTAGGTTGTCTAACCAAAAAATCCTCCATATTAACAGTACCATGATCAATTTGTTAGTCAAACATGTGCATGCAATTATGAGATAATTAAACAGGAGCCTGTGGGGACGATTTCTTAACCCTTTGCTTTTCTTAGCAATCTTATATTTATGATCTTTAAGCAGGTCAAGTCTGATTATTCACTTTGATGATGATGTTTTTATTGCAGATTAAGGATTTTAATGATCCAAATAACAACTTTAATATCTTTTTGCTGAGCGCACGAGCTGGTGGTCTTGGGATCAATCAAACTCCTGCAGATACCTGTATAATTTATGATAGTGACTGGGTGAGAAAATAATAGCTATTCTCCATCTTAGCAATCAATTTTCATCTTTATCCTTTTCCATTTTGCAATTTTATAAGGCCTGCAATTCTGGGTGCATACGTAAGGAGATACACTAGTATTTTGCATTGTAGGCACTTACGTGTTCAATGTTGGTCTTGAATTCTTTCTCATGAGGTGTAATATCTAGTTGATTGTATCAGTGTGGTTATAATGACTTTGATACAGAATCCTCAAATGGATTTGCAAGCAATGGACCGGTGCCATAGAATTGGACAAACACAATCTGTGCATGTCTACAGGCTTATCAAGCCCACTCCGTAGAGGTAAGGACTATCGTTTGAGGTATGTGATCAAGACAATGGCCTTGTCTTATTATTTTGTAATAATTGGTTGCTGAATGTAGGGGCGCTTGCTTGAAGTAGCATTTGACAAGCTAAAGTTGGAGCGCTTGCTTGAATGTAGGGGCGCTTGCTTGTAGTGATTGAGAATGGCCAATGTTGTCAGGAGAAAAATACCAATACACTAGAGGTTTGAACTTTCATAATTAGAGTGGATTTTAATTGGTTTATTTTATCCAACTTGTTTCTTGTGTAGGGTTTCTTGCATAATTTGGATTAGAAATTTTTTTAGAGTTTTTCATAAAGCGTTACAAGCAATTAATTGATAAAAAAATTGTTAATGATATCCAGCAATCAGACCTGCTTGCTTTACTTCGGTAAGGAAGGGATGAAGAAGAGGAGCTTCTGCAGACAGAAATTAGTGAACCTAATCTTCTGCGTCCCTTGGATCGCTCTGACACGCTAACTGACCCTGCTGAAATTAAGAAAGCTATGTCCGAGCCACTTCCTCTAAAGGGGCCTGGTTGGGAGGTGGTAGTGCGTTGTGGAAAAGGTGGGAGTGTGCTGTCTTCTATTGAAGGTTATCAACAACTTACTAGTGCAAATCAGCAAAATGCAGAATAAATGCTGAGGGCCAGCTGGTCCTTTGTTTTTGCATTTATGTTCCAGAATTCTAGTTGGACTAATCTTGTCATCCTCTATATCTATTATGTTTTTCTGGGTGTAACTTCTTATCCATGAGAACCTTGTAGATTAGTGCTTGGGCATGGGTATCAAATGACTGATTTTGCATAAAGTTGGAAAAATGTTGTCTTGGAATTTGAAGTCCATGCAAGCTCAAGTTTTTGCACAGTTGGATATGTAACATATTTTTTGGCACATTTTGTTGGGAATCTCACAGCTGATTTGCCATGCATTGCATATAGGATGCAAAGGTGGTTTGTTTTCTGTTGGATATCTCAACAGAAGACATCTTTTTGACATGAATTACAATGTATACCAAGCAATTTGCTGTTTGGATATTTGTCATCTTTTCTTGTTGCCTCCCTTTAAATTCTGTTTGGACTCTGGGCATGTCAGTTGGTTTTTGCAAGCAGATCAATCTCTATCTATAAATAGTCAAATTTTATGATTTTTAGGATGCCTTGGCTACTTGATCTATGACGATGTATTATCCTTTATCAAGAATTTATAATATAGTGTTGAGATTCTACTCAACCATATTGAGATGACTTATACTCCTTAAGCATATGAAGTTGGTGTGAACTTGTTATTGGTGCCACCATCTACTAATGTCTTCTTAGCCACTGTTACTACAAACCATTTTCTTTTGGAAGACAATGAGGAGGAAACGTCACCCATTTTGTACACCTAATCTAACTCATCACACTATCCATAAGCAACTATCTTGAATCCATTATCAATATACCTAATTATTGATCTATTTGGTTGAAATCCCACCATTTTGCCAGTCTAAGCAATGTGCAAATAGAGAGGATATTAAGGTAAATACCTAGAACATGAAGAAATTCCTCAAAATAAGAGGAACCAATAGTCACATCACCATATTTGAAAACCTGAAAGCCTGAATAATCACCAATGGGAACTTACCATGATGCTACTCATTATAGCTAAGATAGAAGATGACAATGTTTAGTCATGTGCCTCATTGATACAAAATAAAAAACCAATTCATTTGAGAATGTAGAAGTCCAATATGTTAAATGGACTGTTGAGTGGATATTTTGCCCTATAGCAAAATGATCACCACAACTAGAGCATCGAACAAGAAACTCTCTCTTGCAAAGAAATTAAGTAGCATTATTCATTTCTCCAAGGTTCTTGTGAACAAACATTCATATGCATATAATCAATCAAGACAAAAGCAAATAAATGAATGTATACCAAAATAACTTAAACCATGCAAGTAACTGTTAACAAGGGGCCTTTAATGATTCGAACAAGTACTTTACAACCATAATCCATTAGATCAACCAAATGCGAAGATAGCTTCTTTTAATGTTCTTGAGATTAAAGTGATCTACGCAAAACCCAGTTAGTGACCTCTTTTATCTTCAGCTTAAAAGGACTCCAAATGAGAAAGTGTGTGGTATAAGCCACTTCATTTTAAGCTCCGTGCCTTTAACATGAGATTCATTTTTAGATTTAGCGGGTTCGTTTTATCTTCATTTAACAATGTTCCACTATCCCTATGTTAGCATTTGGTGTTAGTAAAGTTAGCAATGTTATCATTAAATGTTAGCAAAAAAATTTAGTAAATTAGCAAGCTAGGATTCATTCACTTGATCTGATCTAGTGTGCATTTGGAATTAGTAGCCCTCCTTCTAGCGCCAAAATGTTGAGTGGATATTTTGCCCTATAGCAAAATGATCACCACAACTAGAGTATCGAACATGAAACTCTCTCTTGCAAAGAAATTAAGTAGCATTATTCATTTCTCCAAGGTTCTTGTGAACAAACATTCATATGCATATAATCAATCAAGACAAAAGCAAATAAATGAATGTATACCAGAATAACTTAAACTATGCAAGTAACTGTTAACAAGGGGCCTTTAATGATTCGAATAAGTACTTTGCAACCATTATCCATTAGATCAACCAAATGCGAAGATAACTTCTTTTAATGTTCTTGAGATTAAAGTGATCTACCTGAAACCCAGTTAGTGACCTCTTTTATCTTCAGCTTAAAAGGATTCCAAAAGAGAAAAAGTGTCGCGATATCACGACATGTTGCATTGTTGCGGCCAAAAGAGAAAAAGTGTCGCAATATATTGCGACACTTTTTCTCTTTTGGCCGCGACAATGCAACATGTCATGATATCGCGACACTTTTTCTCTTTTGGTCACGACCATGCAAAGTGTCGCGATATCGCGACACTTTAGGGGAAAAGGGAAAGAGATAGCATAGAAAACAAAGACATCAAAAAGGAAAAAGATCCTAAGCTAACCTAAGCTAACAAGGGTGGTGCATCGAGATCATAATTCCTCTACATAACAATAAGACGCACATATGCATGAGTATAATAATTTGTCAACAACTCAAAGGTGAATACTTCCTCCTCTCAACATGTTAAGCACAAATTGCATATAAAGGAAACAAGATAGAAATCAGAGTCATAGCCTCTAGTATACACAAACACAAATACATATAAGAAATAGGACAAAACAAACCAAATAGTCACGATCTCAAGTGTATATATATAAATATAAAAATTATAGATTATACAAGGAGTGGGGGCTCTAAAGCTTACCTACAAGACCAATCAAGGCTCAAGTACTACTATACAAAAGAAATGAAAGGAAAGTTACGTATGAATCTTAAGGCTTCAATAAACAACTCGTTGATCCTTTACAATGCTAAAACTTCTCTTGTTTACATATTACAAAAGGAGAATTTTTTCTCCAAAACTTGCATAGGGGTCTTTGTTAAAAATTTACTAATATCTCCTTGATTTGATTTTCCTGCATCAGGTTTGAGTAATTCGAGGTTTTTGGGTTGACTTTGAGCTTACTAGATATTCAACCACCATCCTTGGGATCTTGAGACTTGATTAGGAATACCTTCTACAATCAATTTGTTATGTTTGGGATTGTTAATACTGCAATTTCCATGATTTTATCTTTAATTGTCATCCACTCTCCTTAGATTATTGAGCCTAATTGATGTCGATAGGTGATCTTTAACTTCCTTCACTAGTTATCCCATTAGTTCAATTCATTTTTCCTTATGGGAGCTTGTGCATCATTACTAACATTTGCAACTTGATCTGATCCTTCTCCCATCGCCTAAGTTAGATACATTACATTTTCCCTCCTAGATGGATCTTGTTATCTCTTTCACTTCACTTTGTCTTCTAAGATGATGTGAGTTATCAATTGCTTGTCAAAATGGTCTCTTTGTCCTCCCGTATCGAAACTTTAAAACTTCCAACATCTAGCTAGATTCTTTGTTGAAAGTATTTGGTGGAAGTTTTCTCTTTTGTTCTCCCATTGGACCTTTTGAAATTTCTATCTTTTGAAAGTTTATTGCATCACATAATCTGATTCTTAGAACTTTTCTTTCCCTATTTTCTTCAAAAATTTTAAAACTTTCAATCTTTGGTCATTTTGCTTAACTTGTGTCTTTTAAAAAAGTTTCAACTTTTTAGAACCTTTGGCCAATGTGGATGTCAATGTTTTTCCATAATTTCTTGGTCATTTTTTTTTGCTTATATTGGTTTGTGTAAATCAAAATCATGATCTCATTTGCAACACAAGAAGTCAAGTTTTTTTTCAAAATTTGGCTAAGTGTTTTAAAAGTTCATAGGATTGCTTAAAACTAGAATGAACAAAGTCAAATCCTTTTTAGTACTGACACTAGTGCAACATCATAAAAGTCCAAAAATGCACAAATTGCACAAAGCCAGAGTGGATAAAGTCAAAAGAACAAACCCATATCATCGAGGCAAGTGATGTCAATAGAAGAAAGAAAAAAATTGAAATCATGTAAGCAGGGATGCTCAAAATTGGACCCCCAAAAACACAAAATAACATGTTTCCAGTGTTAATCGAAACATGCACTTTTACACAAAGGCAGAGTGTGACAATCCTAGATGATTTCCAACAGTGACATCAGCATCCTAATGTCAAAGTCCAAAATTGTGCAACAAAAATCAAAATTGAACAAAGCCAAAACTAAACAATGTTGAAGTGTTAAACAAGCCAAACAGATGCATAAATCCAAAAATCATCCCAAGGTGACATCATAAAAATATCCATAAGGTATTAATTTGTTCCAAGGAGTTCTACAAATAGAATGACAAGCCCAATTTCAAAACAAGTGCCCTAAAATATCCCTTTCAAAGCTACAACCACCCCAATGCCTTCTACTTGTTTCAGTAATGACATTGAAACATGAAAATGATAGGTTTGAAAAATAAATTATAACCACTCATCCCATCATAGAAGACAATTGTAGATCAATGGAGCAGATTGCAAATAAATTCAAATTCAAACATAGGACAAAATCTAAAACCACCACCTCAGCAACATTAGCTTTTTTGCTAGGTTTACCATTGTGAATCTTTTGTTGCAGGATTCAAAATATGGTTTATAAATAAACCATGACACCTCTAACTGAAGGGTCGATTTTGTAGCATTTGCCTGGATATTTGCTATGCAATCCTTACTACGAATTAATAAAAAGTGATAGTCGTTTGGCCTCCATTACTGATGTCATTGTAGGCTTTTATGAATATATCTTTGTTCTAAGTTATTTTTGTTACACTTTTATAATTGGTCTATTATGTTAAAGTGAATTCTGCTATTTGGATTATTGTTGGATTTCTATTTATTGAGGTCTTTGGAATGATTAAACTATGAAATTGACATTAAATAAATTTGTTTTGCATTTGATAATGAATGGTCTCTTAAATATCATTTAGATTTGTTGTGTGATCTTGCTACATGGTGATGTCCAATGTTGTTATGCTATATCTTGTCCATCATTTACTCATTTCTTTAAACATTTACATTCTTCTAACATCTCCTTCTCTTCACCCTTAACTTAAACCCTTATTTTTAGTTTATAAGTATACGAAAAAGTTGACATTCTTTGGAGGTTCAATTGAGAAATCTCATTCATTCAAAATGTTGGCTAAAGTCTAGGGCACATTCAATAGACTAGGAAAATTTTATGCCCATAGTTATTTCTAGCACACCTGGTAGGATGAATTACGATAATTCGCTTACCTATCTAATTTAGTAGAATCTTGGTGAACTTCTGCCATAAGAATATTTAAATTCTTTCACCTAGTGACTCCACTTATTTATAAATAATAAACAAAAACCTAGTTGCTACTATATTTTATTTTGTTGTGGTTTTTATGTTGACAAAATCCATAGCTAAGAAGATAGAGAATCCATTATTGTTTCTTGAATTGCCTTCATTTAAGTCAAGATAAACTAAGTCTCTACCTCCATATTATTTATCATAAAGTGTAGATTCTATGTTCTCTAGCTCTCTAGAACCCTTAGGAACATCCAATTCTAAAGTCATGGCTCATAATCAATAATAGATCCCTCAAAATTTCCCTAAGTGGAACACCATCATAACATTAGGTTTGGCACATGTTAATGATATTCCTTAGATAGCACTCAAAGCCTTGTCTACCTATGATGGCACAAATAAAATTGCATATGAACATTACCAAGATTTGGTCTCATTGGCTACAATTCATAACATACAAGAGGAAGATGTTAGGCTCCTCGCCTTATCTTTTGGAGGAAAGATACTACACTAGTATCATACTTTGAAATATGCAAGTATTCATTCATAGGATGATCTAGCAAGATATCTTGTCAAAGAGTTTAATGAGCTAGAAGATCCCTTTTTGCTACTCACCTAATTTATAGTTATTTAGTGACATCCTCAAGAGATCATCACAAATTTTGGTATCAAGTTTAGTAGAACTTGGAAAATAATTTCCCAAGATATTAGACCTCCTATCCCCTTGGCAAACATTTATTATATCAGGGCCTTAGATCCTGACCTAGGGTTTCAAACATAATGGGCTCCCAAGTCTATCAAGGCACTTTTATCGCTGAGAATACACTAATCTCTATGGGAAGGTTACCTCCTAGGGTTGTAATGCCATATTTTCTATAAATAGTTTAGCCTACTCAATAGAAGGAAACTCCAATCACAATCACACAACTTCCTTTAGTTCCTCCTATTCCTACTCCAAAGGCATTGCCTCTGACACTGATTTTTACTAGCCCTTAAGCCAAAGGACTCTCTGATAATGATAGAGGTATTGACTACCTTAAAGACATTGAATAATAAGATGACTACTATTGAAAAAGAAAGGCAAAAAGATACTAACCTAGAAGATTCCCCTATGTTGTTAAGGATCAAAGTGCTTCCACTAGCAACATGACAAAAAATGTCAATAATAATTGCAATGATCATGAACCAAAACCAATGGTATTAGAGTCCAAATTGTTATGCATAGTGTGTAGTGATTTCCATAATGTTTACACTTGCATGATATATCAACACCAAGCCTAGTTGGTTGTCACTGAAAAGGTTAAAAAGGTATAGAAAGATCAGATAAATATGCTATGGGAACCATAATAGATTATGATTATGCAAGATCCCTTAGAGAAAAAGTGCATATAAGTATTTACTAGGTCAAAAAAGAAGCCACTATTGGTAGACCCACAAAAATTAGGACTATTTTGAGTCCTAACTCAACCACAAAAGCCCATAAATAGATGTTGCATGATTTCAAAAAAGGTCTAGCCTAAATAAATCCAAGAAAGCTCCCCTTTTTCTAGAGCCACAAAAGGAATGATCAAATTTGAAACAAGGAGAGAAGGCAAAAGAGACTTTGTCTAAGTCAAAGGAACAAGCCCAGGACAAGCTCAAATATCATTTTGTAACCAAAAGATTAAAAAATAGAAGCCACTCAAGAATATAGGAGTTTTAATGAATCAAAAAAGAAGAAAATAAAGAGAAAGAATCATCGGGGTTCAACATTATTGAAGAAATGAAGAAAACCTCTTCTAAAGCGAGTATGTATGATGCCTTGATGATCCTTAGACATATTGATTTTCTTAGAGCTTCATTAAAAAACTAACTTAAGAGGTAAGCCAAATCCAAAATATAATCTTGCTCAAGATTTGATAACTCCTAGATCCAAAAAGAATAGGCCACCTCCTTTTTACATGTCCTTAAGAATAGAAGGGTCGATTGTACATAATTATATAATTTATTTTTGAGTTGTGACTACCGTGATGCCTAAGGTAGTATTCAAAGCTATGGGGATGGAATACACTTTCTCATGTCCTAGAGTTTTATAATTATATAGAACTCCTATCAAAATAGTTGGAGTTATAAAAAATATTCCAACGATTCTACACAGAGCACCAAATATTACTATAATACAAGTGGTAATTGTGTACCTCAAGCCATATTTTGGTCTTTGTCTTTCCTTGGAATTTATAATGAAATTGGGAGGTTACATATACCTAGATTATTTCCATATGATAATTCCACATAAGGGAAGATGAATTAATATCTTTCTCAAAAATCCAACAACTTACCATATATAAAAGATGGAGGAAGAATGTATCAATATGACTTGAAGAAATAGATCCTTTGGAAGACGTTCTTGAAGAGTTGTGGACCGAAAATGAGTTGTCTTTGAAATATTACAATGCCATGAATGAAACCAAAACTAATACATATCGTATCATAGAGCTAGAATAGGAGAGTCCCAACTATGATAAATCAAGAACTTTGAGAAATAGAACTTTGGAAGCTTTACTTTGATAGAGATAGATGCAAGAATGGGGTTGAGGTTGGAATATTGTTAATATCTCCTTCAGAAGGATTCAAAAGTTTCTCCTATCGACTAATATGGAGCTACACTAATAACACAACCAAATATGAAGTCTTGTGCCTTGGCTTGATGTAGGTAGAAATAATGAGCATTAAGTTACTTTCAATCTATGGTGACTCTAAGCTTGTGGTCAATCAAGTGAAAATAAATGCAGCAGTAAACATCACTACTTGAAAGCATACCATAATAGGGTATGGGACTTGATGGAGAGTATTGAAACCTTGAGCATAAAAGCCATTCCTAGGGAACAAAATAAGTTAGTTGATGTAATAGCTTCTCAAGGAGCAAATTACATGCCCACTACCAATTATGGTCAAAATATTAATAAGGTAAAGATGGTATCCAAACCATCAATCCTAGATAAGAAAATATTTTGGTAAGTGTTTGAAGATGACTAATAGATCATTGATTTCTTAACAAGAGAGGTGAGATATGCAATGAAACAAGAAGAGATACTAAAAGAAGTTGACCAAGAAGAATTCATTCAAATTAAGAACAATCATACCCTTAAAGGACCGATCACTTTAGAGAGCTTGTTTGACAATAATGATTGAAATACAAGTCATAAAATAAAAATAGAAAAGTAGGCTTACAAAGAGGTTCAAATTGAACCAAGCAAAATTCTGAAGGTCAAATCCACTGCTTTATGGAAGAAGTAGATTGATTTAGATTTTTATGCAAACAATACGAAGATATAATAGCATGGATCTATGATTATCTTTGATTTTATGACAAAGAGGTAATCTAGCGTACCATAGAGTTGACACCTAAAGACAAGCCATTTAGGCAAAAGCAAAGGCTAGTTAATCCCAAAATAGAAGTAGCAACAAAACAAGAGTTTCTCAAATTGTTAAATATCAAAATCATATATCCAGTCAAACATTCTATGTGGGTAGTCAATGTAACAACCCACCAAACCAACTAAAGGAAGAGAGATGTTTTTTTAACAAGTAACAACTTACAAAGAAATCCTAGTATTTTTTAGCATTATTAGGCATAACTACATTTTGAGCTCATTATCGCTATAGGTGACACTCAAGTGGACAGGAGTGGCCAACATCTCATACTTTTGGGGTTCAATTTTCTAAACCTCATCATTTAGAAAAGATACTAGTAGTGGTCTCCCCACTTTTCCTATACCCTAATCGGTATAGAACAACTTGACCATGGTGTAAGGATTATCCTTTAAGGGCCATAATACTTAAAGGGATATGCCATTTTTCTAACCCTACATAAGTCTATCTATGTAGAATTATTTTGGAATAATACTTTAGTGCTTAGTTACCACACCTTCGCATGCCAACTAAGGACATTACCACTCGGTAATGAGTATGGTCACTTGATCCTCATCGTTCAAGGTACCATCACTATACTATCTTGTGAATGATTCCAAAAGCCTCATCACTTTGGGAAACTTGAGCCTCACCATTCAAGGGGTATCATTCATAAACATCTGGTTATTACATCATCGCAACTCCTTCTAGATATATACCTAGTTATTGCATCATTGCAACTCCTAGATATATACGTAGTTATTGCATCATCACAACTTCTTCCAGGATTGGGTTATCTTCTTGACTTAAGGATTCTCTAGTATGAATCTAGTTTCATGTCCAACAATCCCAAGAGTCTAAATGATTAAAATATCATGAACATCTCTCTAAAATGCTATAATTTAACATAATCAAATGCACCATAACACTTGTTTAAGACTAATTATTTTCGAAGTATTTCCATAATCACAATGAAGAATAACACATCATTAGAGCATCATAATCATAATCCATGCATTGAACATATTCTTTTATTTTGCACATAGCCAAATATTTCAAGAACTTAAATAAAAGAATAACAACATATAATCTTTCATTCTTGATCAAGTCTTATGATGCTATAACAAGTATATTTACAATTCATCCTTTCTTCATCAATATCTTTACATAAATTTTTAATATAGATACTTTTCAAGAATAAGCTCTTCTTCGATAACAATTGCAACACAAATTTCAAGGATCCATATTTCCATATTTTCTTTCAAGATCCTTTGTTTGAAAGATTCTTCCCATGAACTTGAATAGAAGTTTAGTGATCGAGATAACTCATAAATTGCTTATGCAAGCTTAACATGCACTAAGCAATGAAACATGCATTTATGCAAAACATTTACATGCAAAAAATGAGAGAATCCCATACTTCTCCACATAATGGATTCCTTTATCTACTCAAACCTTAGGAACCATTATAAAAACATTCTCCATACATTTATAAATTTTGCATTAAACAATATTCATGGATACATTAACTACTATTTCCAACCCAGGAGCGAGCACAGGGCAGCCGTAGAGATAGGGTTTTGACCAGCAGAGTAGCAGAAGGGTGAAACCAGCAGCCACCAACAGCCAGAGAGTGGAGTAGCAGTCTCCAAGTGCGGGGACGAAGGAGATGTCGATGGGCGGGAAGTCATCTGTAGGGGAGCCCGGGAGTGGCTACGGTTCGTGTCTTGGGTGCAACAAAGCGGTCGAAGGGCACCAGGGATCTAGAGGTGCGAAAGCGTCTAAACCCATTGAAGAAGACCGGGCTGTTGACGGTGTCAGTCGGGGTAAGGACCCACTAGACAAAGGGGGTGGTGGGGCTAAAAAGTCTTATGCCTAGGCAGTGGCCTCAAAAACCCTAAACGGGTTTTTTACCAAAGAGTTGTTTTCGATTGGGGATGAACTGGACATCTCGACGAAAGTTCTTTCAAGCTTCATGGATTTTGAGAAATTTACCCTCATAGGCAAATTCATTGGCAACCGTCCCGACATGGAAACTATTCGAAAGTGGGCAGTAAGAAAATGGAGGACTTTTGGTCATATGGAGCTAGCGGCCCTATCCCGGGGTTTTTTTGCCATTAGACTGAACAATAAGGAGGATTACTGTAAAATTCTGGCTGGCGGGCCATGGTTTCTAGGCCGCAAAAGTTTATTTCTTAGGAAGTGGGACATGGATTTCAGTCCTGATACCCAGAACATCAACATTACCTCAATATGGGTTAGGCTCTCGAATATTCCCCTCTTTGGCTGGCATGAAAATGTCATAAGGGGTATTGCGCGCTCCATTGGGGAGTTGGTCACCATTGACCCACCCACCCGAGCTCGAAAGGTTTGTCCAAGCCTATTTTTGCGTTCTAGCAGATTTGGAGGCAAAACTCCCAACTTTCATCACTCTTCGTTCTGGAGGTACCTTTCTTCATAAACAAGCTATTGTCTATGAAAATAGACCAGCTTTCTGCCCCTAGTGTCGGTCCTAAGGGCACCTCCAATCCTAGTGTCCTCTTCAAAAATTGGGTAATTAGAAGCATGAAAACGGAAACCCCCTGGAGCATGGGGAAGGTCAGACGAAGTAGTTAAATCTTCCAGATGCGAAGGGTCATGAATCTCCAGGCCCCTCTAGAGTCTGCGTCGGACTCTCTCAGCCTGAAGAGAATCCCACTCTCCAATCGGACACCGAGCAACTTGAGGCTGACAATCAGCAAGGAGCAGACTCCCACTTGGAAAGTGAATCGTAGGAAGAGAAGGAACGGACCCCATCCTAAATTGTGACTCAAACTATTTCTCTGCCCAAGATATGGGTCATCCCGATTTCAACCAGTCGCAGACGATACTAGAAGATTACCTCTTAGGAAGGAGGGGTGAACAATCCGGTCACATTAGCCCCTGAAACAAGAGGAGCCGAAAGCAAAGTATGGACTTTGGTAGTGAGAGGAAGCAGGGCCATCCTCCTAACAAAGACAGGCGGGACAAAGAGACAACAAATGACGTTGCAAATGTAACCCAGCGTTTGCTGGTTCTGGATGACTGTGGCGCTCAGACGAATGAAGCGCATGCATCAAACCCCCCCCTCAACAAGGAAGGGGAGGCAAGAAAAACCTCAAACTATCCAGATGAAAGTCCTCTCATGGAATGTGAGAGGACTGAATGGTGCAGCAAAACGAAGGTTAGTGGCTGACCTCCGTAGGAGGACTAATCCTTCCATCCTTATTTTGCAAGAGACCAAGGTCGATGCTATCTCCTCTGATAAAGTTGCGAAGGCCATTTGGGCCAAGGCAAATTGTCTGTCTAGCCCTACAGTGGGAACAACGGGAGGACTCATGGTTTTGTGGGACCCTTCGAGGTTTGAGGGCAGCCTGCTATCAACTTCCAACATAATCATCAATGTACCGTTCCAGTCCAAAACCACCAATTTTTCCTGGATTCTGTCCAATGTTTATGCTTCAAATTCTACCACAGAGAGAGAAGAAATGTGGAAAGCTATCTCTCAGATGAGGAAGAATTTTAGTAATTTTCCTTGGGTTTTAGTGGGTGACTTCAATTTTCCCCTTCATCCTTTGGAAAAAAAAGGAGGATCCGACCACTTCAGCTGCAGCTTGGAGGACTTCAGGGATTTTGTCTCTACTAATGGCTTGCTCGACATCAAACTCAAAGGGGCTTCCTTCACTTGGAGTAACAGAAGGATTGGGAGCAGTTTGATTCAAGTCAAGCTCGACAGATTTTTTATGTCCCAAGAAGCTATTCTTATCCTTGGCGGGGCTATCCTTTCGGCTCTTCCAAGGATTGGGTCTGACCATAACCCTATTTTTTTGGAGGCAGATGATGGGCCTATTTTTAAAACCCCCTTTAGATTTGAATCCATGTGGATATCTCACAAGGACTTCAAATTTTTGGTTTCAACGTGGTGGCAATTGAATGTGGAAGGAAATGCTCCTAAGAGGGTGGCTCTAAAGCTCAAAATGGTCAAAGAAAAGCTGAAAGTTTGGAATAAAGAGGTTTTCGACAACATTTTTGAGTCCAAAAAATCCATCTCTGAGAACCTGAAGGTTTTGGAGGAAAGGATGGAACTCAGAGGTTACACTTAGGGTCTCAGGGAGGAAGAGCAGAGTCTTTTGGTGGACTTTCATTCTATTCTTGCTAGGGAGGAAATGTTCTAGCGCCAGAAATCTTGTGACCTTTGGTTGAAGAATGGAGACACCAACACGAGGTTTTTCCATGCGTCTACTATGAGGCACAGAGGGGCCAACAAGATCAGAGAAGTGGCTTGTAAGGATGGGTGCATTACCAGGGAGATAGAGGAAATCAGGAGCGAAGCGGTTGACTTTTTTCAAGATTTGCTTGGCACTCCTCCGGACAGCAACCTTCAGGTCCAAAAATCTCTGCTCGCCAATTTTTCGACTAAAGTCCCCCATGAGGTAAGCATTAAGCTTCTGGAACCTTTTTCCTCGTTCGAGATTAAGGAAGCATTGTTCTCCATGCAACCAGATAAGGCCCCTGCCCCGATGGTTTCCCCCCTCGATTCTTCCAAGTAATGTGGGAGGTCGTGGGTCCGGATGTGTGCGATGCTATTCGGGTTATTCAAGATTCCAAATCCATCCACCCAAAACTCAATTCCACCTTTCTTGCCCTCATTCCTAAGTCTCCTGCCTGCAAAATTTTCTCTGACTATAGGCCCATTAGCCTGTGCAATGTTTTTTACAAGATTCTTACCAAGTCTATAGCCAATAGACTCAAAATAGTCCTCCCCATCCTGATTGATCCTTGTCATGGAAGCACTGTTAAAGGCAAAAACATTCTTGATGGTGTCATCACTGTCCATGAGACCCTTCATTCCGCTTATCGCTCCAAGAATGCTGCTCTTTTTCTTAAGCTCGACATGAACAAAGCCTTTGATCGGGTTGATCAAAATTTTTTGTGTGCAGTCCTCCTCAAGTTCGGCTTTCATCCCCACTGGATTGACCTTGTCTACAGTTGTATATCCACTCCCTTTTTTTCTATCCTGGTCAATGGGTCCCTAGATGGGTATTTCCAAAGCACCAAAGGCCTCAGACAGGGCGATCCTTTATCCCCCATCCTTTTCATTCTTCTGGTGGAGGTTCTGAGTTGGTCCATGAAAGAGGCTCTTCGTCAGAACAAGATTTCTAGCATTTTGTCGACTTCTAGAGTTGATCCTGTCACTCATCAACAATTTTTGGATGACACTCTCATCTCCACTGGGGCATCCATTACCCAAGCCAAATCGCTCAAGTGGATCCTGTCCTGTTATGAGTAAGCTGCAAGGCAAAAGGTCAATTACATCAAGAGCAAAATCTATTTTATTAACACTCCCCTACGCAGGCAACTTCGGATTGCTAGAATTCTTGAATGCACTATTGATTCCCCGCCTACGTCCTATCTGGGGTTGCCTCTATCTTATAGCGGGCGGGCGAGTGGGGATATGTGGAACATGATTCTTGAGCGCCTTCACAAGAAACTCAAAACTTGGAAGGGCAAACTCCTGTCGCAAGCCAAAAAAGCCACCCTTACCAAAGCTTGTCTTCAGGAGATCTCAACCTACTTCATGTCGATGTTCATGCTTTCGGTTGCAGTTCACTCCAAAATTGAGAAGATTCAGAGGATCTTTCTATGGTCTGGCAACGAAGAGAAATCTAGACTCCCCCTTTTTTCCTGGGACAAGGTGTGTTCGAGGATAGACCAAGGCGGTCTGGGGTTGAGAAGATCAAGAATTATGAATTTGGCTTTGATAGCGAAGCACGCTTGGAGGATTCTATCTAGTGATCCGGTGGAGTGGGTTAAGCTAGTTAAAAAGAAGTATCTTGGCCCCATTTCCTTGGATGCTGAGGCCTCCTCCATGGCATCGACATTTTGGAAATCTGTGCTCCAAACCCGACATTTGATCAGCCTGGGAGCCCGCTGGATTTTGGGTGATGGCAACCTCATTTTCTTTTGGAAGGATAGGTGAGCGACTGAAGAAGCCCTTGGGTCAAGGGCGGATCTCACTGGGCTGAGAGGTTTGACTGACCCTAACTCCCAACTCAGGGTGGCAGAGTTCATAGACCGGAGCACCCGTTTTCCTCGGTGGAAGATTCTAGTTGTGGAGGGGTTTAATAATGAGGTTACCTTTCTTGCAAATATCCTCCAGTCAGTTTTAATTCCTTCTGCCAGGAGGAATGACAGAATCATCTAGAGTGGTACGGAGGATGGGCTTATTTCTATTAAATCAGCTTATGAGTTTCTTACCACCAAGACTGCTCTGGACTACAGGTGGAATACTGTGTGGAGGAAAGGAGTCGTCCCTAAAATCAACTTCTTTGCATGGATTGCTTTCCACAACAAATCCTTAAAAATTGATAAGAGAGGTTTTGCCTTCCCCAACATGTGTTACTTGTGTCTTGCAGATTGCGAGACGAGGGATCATTTATTCTTTCATTGCCCGTTTTCCCACTCTGTTCTTAGTATTGTCCTATCCTCATTCCAAATCCTATGGTGATCTCCCTGTTCCCTCAGAGATCCTTTCCACCAATGGCCTAATCCTTTCAAGAATTCCAAAATCCGCTTCCTCCTCGAGGCCTCCTTCCATCATTCAATTTGGCAAATTTGGTTAGAAAGGAATGCTAGAATCTTTGGCAGAGCTCCTAGAGGGCCCCCTTCTGTTGCTCAAATGGCATTGTCCTATGCCATCGAGAATTCTATTGTTGTTCCCAGTCCCCGTCCCTACCTTTCGAGCGAAGAAGCAATTCTCAAAATGATGAATCTTTGGCCGTTTTTGGAGGTTGTTAAAGGGCTCTGTCGGAGGAATATTGTTTGGACCAAACCCCCCATGGGGTGGATTAAATTAAACTTTGATGGAGCAGCTAAGGGGAATCTTGGGCCCGCTGGTGCTGGGGGTGTTGTCAGAGATCATGATGGGAATCTTGTGATGGCCTATTGTGAAGATTTGGGCTCCCAAACAAATCACTATGCCAAAGCCCGAGGCACTCTGAAAGGTATTCGGATACTCTCTAAGGATCCTCGACCTCTTATTATTGAGGGTGACTCGCTCAACATCGTGAATTACCTTCTTGGCACCAAAAATCCATCTTGGAAAGTCTACAACATCATCCTCGAGGCAAGAACGTTTCTCTCCTATGGTGGTAGGTGGAAAGCAAATCATACTTTGAGAGAAGGTAATCGCGTGGTTGACCACATGGCCAATAAAGGGCTCATGACCACGTGTCCGGTCGTGTGGCGGTCTCACTTCCCATCCAAGGTGGAAAGGTTGGCCAGAGCAGACATCCATTCATGATGCTTTCCTTGCGCAGTTTTTGGAAAGCCCCCCCCGACGAGTTTTGGTGTGGCATGGCAATTTTGTCTACTTAGCCGTCCATGGTGTCTTGTCTGTTTTGCTTTCCTTGTTTCATTTCTTCGGGCTCTACTTAGTGTTCCTTTAGTTTTGTCCTGTTTCTTTTTCGTTGGGTTTCTAGGCCTAAAAGCCCTTTTTACAGTTTCCAAGTCTTTAGCATTAGGATGGCTTTACTTGCAATTAGGCTTATTGTTACAGCCAAGAGGTATGATGCATCATTAGAAATATGGCTAATTTTGTACATAAGGTTTTGGGATCCTCTATAAAAACCCACTTTTAATATATTAAAATAATTACCAAAAAAAAAACTACTATTTCCAACCCTCCCATTTACAATATCAAATTTATAAACAAAATAAGATTTACTTTTCTCTAAGTTTTTTTCAAATTGCAACTTAATTTCCATACCTACTTAGCTATCAAAACTCATAAGTTTTAATAGACTCATAATAATATTACTTCCAATAAATCAATCCATAGTAAATAAATAAATGATAGCCACACTTTTTATTTATAAAGAAGACATACAACCTCAATATTAATTAGCCCTTTTCTTTTCCCTTATTCAATATAATAACATCAATATTAAATAACCTTTTTCTTTCCCCTTATTCAATATAATGACATCAATATTAAATAGTCCTTTTCTCTTTCCTTATTCAATAAAAATAACATTAATATAAATTTTTCACATAGTATTAATTTATAATTTTAATCTAAGAACAAACACTATTCTTACCTTATTGGCATAGAACTGTATAAAAAAATATGCTCTCTTTACCAAAAACCCTAACGATAATGCATAGTCTTATTTTCATGAAATACAAGATACACATAATCCAATAATCGAGCTAATAGTTTTATTCTTTCAAAAAATTAAGCATAAAAAGGAAGATTAGAACATAACATTGATTCAGGTCAAATCAAACAATAAAGTCAAACCAACAAGCCAAAATGCATGGCGCTGAAAAACTTGGCTACTATAGCAAGCATGGGGATGCTAAGGCCAATCAAAAACCTTCCCAAAATCAACCAAGGTAGCTCATACAAAAACAACTTGCAAATCAAACACCACAAGACAATACTATGAAACGAACCATTGCAGGCGATCGATAGCACAAGGAAACAATCTAGAACACCCATTCAAACTGAATACTCTCATAAGGCGATAAAATATTTTAGGCAATGAACTCTCTTAACAACACAAGTTCTAGAACCAAGTACAAGGATGGCTCTAAATAAGATATCTATGCTATAATGTCAACCTACCCAACAACTAAGCAGAACGATGATGCATTCACAAAACATAAAAATTTAGTGCCTCAAAAACTCCTACATGTTTAGTTGAAGATGCCTCTACACTAGGGATTCAAGCAACTATTCAAGTCGATTACAAGCTTAACCAACACTCAATACAACAGGGTGAAAGCAAAAAATATAGCTTGAATCAAATATGAGGTTTGAAACTCATTTAATCAAGATATATGCTAATAATAATAAATCTAGAGTCTACATAGGGGTAATTCCAACATTCTCCCCCTTAAAGTTGAGAGGGTTGACAAGACAGTCTCTCAGCTTTATATATTGAGCTTTAGCAACTCCTTTGGTGGTTTCTTCTTCCTGCAAGTAACCGAGTTCCTCTTTTGATGAGCTACTCCCCCTTCATCAAAAGCTCCTTCAAATTATGGTATTCCCATAATGCCACAAGTATTGATTCTCACTAACCAATCTAGCACATTTATGTCATCATTATTTCTATGGTCTTCAAACCATATTTCAGCTTCTAATACTCCTCTTGAGTATGTACAATGCATCATCTTATGTAGATGGTTTTCCCATATTACAATTTCACATACCTCTACACATATCTGCAAAAAAAATATAACTATGCAATAGCTAGTTACAAATGCAACAACAAATTGTTGCTCCTGACACAATGTTTCAATCTTTACTATGGCTTTACATAATTCCTTCCAAGGAATTTTAAACACAAAATACAGCCAACTCATCACCATGCTATCCATGTCCTTTGTAAATGAAAGAACTTCATCCAAATATGTCTCTATAAGACAATCATTTCTCAATAATACCTTTTTAAGACATTCTCCTCCTTTCTTCAAATACCTGTTCACAAAAAACAAATCATTAATCACAAAAACATTACCTCTAATGTGATTAGATTTGGTGCTCCCCATAAAGCTATTTTGTGGCATGTCTCCTTCATTGTATGTTGCTTCAAGAGCAACCATTAAATTTTCACTAAGAGTTCTCCTGCTTTGTTCAATCCATGTTGGTGTGTTGAAACATCATTCATTCAAACAAGCATACATTATTGCATTTTCAAGACAACTCATTTTCTTCAATGTAGACACTCCAAGTGAGTGATCTTCATTTATGAGTGATGTTTCCTTTGCCATTACAAAAAGAAAATCAGCAATCTCATTTTTATTTTCTGTTTCTATCTCACCATTTTCTATCACTCTTGATGAGTGATCTTCATGAAGCATGGAGCTAATAACTCTCATCTCCTCTTTATCAAACTTTTCTTGTGGATCAACATCCCACATCACTTTATTTGCTCTTTCAAGAGAGCACACATCCATTCCAAGTGAATGGTCTTCAAGCCAATGATCTTCCATGAACATTGCTTCTCCATCATCATCTTATTTATTCTCCTCCATGAGAATTGTAGGTGCATTCTTCATAATACACTTTTCATCATCTAGGTGGTCTTCAAGCAAGGAACACTTCAATGTGAGTGTTTCTCTTCCTTCATCTTCAAATTCTTCTTCCACTTTTGAGTGGTCTTCACAACAAGGTCTTTGAGCAATTGTCTCTCCATTGAGACATCCATCCTCTTTTATATCAATGTGAATGCTTTCCAAGCATGTCATTCCTGCAAAAAATTCATTAGTACAATTTTTATTTTCATCTTTTCTCCTCCTAAAAGAAATAATTGACTATTACAATTTTCCATGTCTTTACAAGACATGTATTCATATGTGGGTGTTTCACAATGATTATCTCCAATGAGAGTTGTACAAGGCTCCTTCTCCTTCTCATCCTCTTCTCCATGAAGGAATTCTTCACAATCTCTTCATTCAAGGAAGAACTTATCATTTTCATTGTATATATATTTTCATAAGACATAGCACCCACAACAATCACTTCACAAGCTTCATAATTTGAGTCTCTACAAGACTCTCCAAGAAAGCAAGGCTCGCAAGGCTCTTCTAAGATGCAAGGCTCCCCTTTGCCTATACAATCTCCAAGACTATCACAAACAAATTCTCCACAAACATCGTGGTTCTCTTTCCCAAAACATGTATTCAAAATCTTCCATATTTCAGAGGCTGATCTACAACATGAAATTAATGGGAAAATATTTGGTTTGATACCTTTTCTCAAATCAAGGAGTGCCAAGCAATTCTGGTGTTGCATCTCCTTCTTTAGTCTTTTATCCTCTCCTTCAATAGAGCTCCAATCCGGTTCGGCATATCCTCCAAGAGTGATGTCCCACAACCCCTTTGCAACTAGCAAAGTCTTCATTTTAATTGCCCAAAAATTAAATTCTTCCCTATTAAATTTGGGCACTTTGAGCTCTACATATATATCAGTAATTTTTTTTTAAATCAACAAAACTTTAAATCAAATGCAAAACAAAATACCTCTGTCTCTCTGTCTTTCTAGTTCCAAAAAAAACAGCAATTCAACAACAACAAAAAAATTGTTTCACAGAATACTTCAATATCCAACCAAGCCTGCAACCTTTAGTGATGATCGCAAGTCTTCTCTCAGTGAATCTACTTCAAGTCAACTAACCAACTAGTCAACGGGCTCCACGACACTCCTTCCTCACACAACAACCACTTCCACTTGAAATACTGCACGATTTTGAAATGCAATTCGTTGCTCCAACAAGTCAATGGGAGGATCCACGGCTCTCCACCTTCCTCACAGTACAACGCGCTCCTTCTCACAGCAGGCTCCTTATCACTCTGCACAGTGTATAATTTGTCTTTTCCAGAAAATATCCCCAGCAAATGTCTCCACACGATTCATTGTAATTCAAACAAGACAACAGGGAGCAGTTTGTCTTTTCTAGCAACACGACACACAACAACGTTTTTTTAATTATAAAAAAAAATATTCTCCACATACCTCCTCCTCTGTGATTCTCCACACTGCAGCGATTCACCATTGGCTCTTCTACTACAGTGATGATTATTCCACGACAACCACCTCCTCCTACGTGCGACCTGAGCACGGTTTATTTTTTTAAATGCATCTTCAATGGTACAGATACATTCTTCTCTCAGCACACAGACACGATTTCTCCACTGTTATGTTCGGATGTGCAACACAATCCTTAATCATGACGTCCTGATTTTTCTTTTCTAGAAGATGCGGAAGAGACAAAATGCAATCATGGATCATTCATAGATCCTCCACTAACACATCAAAACAACACAACACATCTCTTTACTCCAAACAGTAATCACGGATAGTGGAGTCCTCCTCAATCAAACATCATGGATCTCTTCAGAAATTCAAACTTCGTGGATCTTGTGGTGTTTCAAACACGTTTGCAGCCTCCATAATGCTCGTCTTGATGCGATGACATCATTCTTATTCAATCTCTGAAAATCGTGCACAACAATCTTCTCCAATCACTTCTGGGCAGCAAATGTTTTGTTGCCCTAAGACTGCAAAACAAGCCTCTGTGGAGCATTCCTCCACACACGTTCTCAGCAAGCTTCTACATAGATTTCCAACACACTATCACGTAGTTTCTCGTAGGCTCCAAATACATATTCATGCATTCACGAGGATCTGACAGACGCATTCACACAACAATCCTAGCTCCTCTTCTCAACAAAAGTTTGGGCCTTTCATACAATTGCAAGAATTTTGCTTATGCTTGCAATATACCCACAAGTTTTCCTATAGCCTACTGGATCTCTCACACTCCACAGATTTTGATCACAATGAACAAACCTGGTGCTCTGATACCAAAATGAGGTTTGAAACTCATTCAATCAAGATATATACTAATAATAATAAATCTAGAATCTACTTAGGGGTAATTCCAACAAAATAGAGATCACATGTTTTAAGAAAGATTCATCAAAAAGAGCATCCTTTTCAAGATTAATAAAATAAATGGATCTACCTTGTCCACAACAACTCAATCTTCCTTTCTTTCTTTCCAAAGATTTTTCACCATGCAATTCTCTTATCCTTGCTAACCCCAAAACTCAGCAAAATCAAAGAACATATAGATTACAGTGAAAGAACTTAAAATTCAAAAGGCTATCTTCCATTTCTTTCTCTCAACCGAGTTGGCCACCCATCACCTTGGAGTTCTAATCCGTTACCAAGTAATGTTCTTCTTCTTACTTTAGCCAAGATTCAAAGATCGATGCTTCCCAAAATTGACTTCCATCACTCTTTTGATTTAATTAACATGTTCTTCATGCAAAGGTTTACCTTTTAATTAATACTAGCCTACTAACATTCATAAGTCCAAATATTAAAAATAAAACCATTATTTGAAGCATTACTTACTAATGTTATCATTTTTCAATGCTTATGTTTTTTTTTCTTCTTATAATCCATTTCCTCTTAATACTACCAACATTAATAATTAAATTAATTATTCATCTAATTAATATAATTACTATCGAATACTAATATCAACCATTAACATCGATATCAAATAGCACCATAATAGCACACAAAGACTCTTGCTAAGCCATCCAAAGATACAATCAACAATATGATAATAATATTTTTTCCTTGAGTAAAAGGTTTTATGATAAATGCGATGTACTAAGGATGGCTCTTTTTCTCAAATAGCAACCTCCTTGCCTAATGGTGCATTCAATCAATCATACACAAATACAATGCACCTACATGAAGAGTTTTTATTTTACCCTTAAGCTATCAATGATAATGTTATCCATCATTTTCATTTTTCTCTCATCTTTGATGGTGGTCTGTCTTGCAATCACAAATTTGATCAGCAATACCATATTCTAAAAGTAGTACAATCACAACATAAAGTGCATCTATTAACACATCTTTATAACATAAGCTAATAATATGCATTAGGTATCCACACATCAATACACAAAATCAAGTATCAAGAGCAAGTCTTGCCAAGGAGGGCCATTACAACCAACTTGGTACCAGTAAGAAAGAAGAACAAAGATATCTACCTCTATGTTGATTTCCAAAATGTAAATAAAGCTTTGTTGTAAGATCATTATCCTTTGCCATAGATTAATCAAATATTACAAGTTGTAGTGGGAGTAGAGAGATTTTCACTCAATGGTTTTTCAAGATATAATCAAACATGGATCAAAGATGAAGAATGATACAAAACAACATTCACCACTAAATGGGGAACATTCACATACCAAAGAATATCGTTTGGTTTATCCAATGTTAGAGCAACCTTTCAGCATACCATAAAATTTTCTTTTGGTGAGTTGGTTAACAAAATTATCCTAATTTACTTAGATGACATGACAATTTTCTCTCATGATAAGCAAAAGTACTTAGAGCATCTAGAGATGGTCTTTCAAAAGTACCACGAGTTTGAAATATCAACGAATCCCAAGAAATTAATATTTATTGTGCACGAGGGGAAATTGCTGGGACATGTCATCTCTAGAAAAGGAATCGTAATTGATCTAAAAATAATTCAATTTATTTTAGCTTTATTGCTTCCCCTTAATAATAAGGTTTTACAATCATTTTTTGGGTAGATCAATTTTATCTAAAACTTTATTTCTGACTTTGCGCGGGATCCTAAATAAAATACAACATTTAAATGGATCTTTAAGAGGAGGAAAGCATTTGAAAAGATCAAACAGATTATAACAAAGTCTTCGGTATCGATCAACCCAAATTTTAGTAAATATTTTATCTTATACATATATGGGTCTAAAGATAGCTATGTTGTAGTTTTGACTTAGAAAGATGATAAGATAGACATTACATGCTTATCAAAATAACTATAATTTCATAGAAAAGTAGGTGTTTGCCATCATGGAGTCACTAAAATAACTCAAACATTATGTATCCTAGAGCAGAACTATAGTCTATGTAGTCCACTCAGATGTCAAGAATTTCATCCTTCAAGGAGAATTGGGAGAAGAAAGTGCTAGATGGATTACTAAAATACAAGAATATATACAAGAATATGACATTGAGATACACCCTACTAAGCTCGTAAAATATAGAGCCTTATGTCAATAGTTGGTTGTCACTTTAGAACATGACTACAACATGTGCATAGAAGACACCATTGGGACAAACCCTGGAAGTGAGTAGCACGTGAAAGAGTCCAATTGGGTGGATAAACTATTTTCAAACAAGAAGATGCCCTGGAGGGTTGAATGATTTTCAAAGGCATTGATATAGATGACAAATATTGAAATACGTCATACTACTAAAAGGATTATGCCAAAATCATTTTGACAAAATTCTCCTTCATTGCATAAAATCGAAATAGGTTGAGAAGGTATTAAAATAGTTCCACATAGGATTGTCTAGAGGATATTATTTATGAAAATGCCACCACAAAAATCCTCAAAGTTGGATATTATTAGACTACCATATTTATAGATTCATTTAAGGTAGCTAAAGCTTGTGAAAAATACCAACGATTCATCGATAAAAAATTAAATCTTGCGCTTCCACTACAACCAATTACGTCAAAGATTCTTTCCAACAATGGGGATTTCATTTTATCAGATCCATAAATCCAAAATTATTATTAATACATAAGTATATTTTAACAACGATAGATTATTTCACTAGGTGGACATAAGCGACAACCATATAATTAGCCAATCAAGATACAATAATTGAGTTCCTAGAAAAGCTAATCATGAGGTTTGGTATCCCAAACACCTTGGTAACCGATAATGGATTCATTTTTATAGGGGTAAAATTCATTAACTTTACTAGCAAATATAGTATCTACTTAAAATTGTCATCAAATTATTACCCTCAAGGGAATGGATTGGCCGAATCCACTAATAAAAATTTGTTAAGGATTATCAAAAGAACCATTGGTGAAAATAAAAAATGCTGGCATGTGTTACCCGACCAGGCATCATGGGTAGACCGAATAATAGTTAAAAATGCATTAAAAAGCCTTGCCTTATTACTTAGTTTATGGAAAGGAGACCATTCTTCGATTGCATCTTGAGTTGCCCATGATGAGATTGATAGACCAAGGGGAATACCAATATGGAAGCAACAAATACTTGAATTACATAATTTCTACTCTTAGAACAATAGAGAGAAAAGGATGATAATAATTTCCAAAAGCATTTAGTCTCAATAAAGCAATGGTTCAACAAGAGGGCCTTTTTATTATTATCAAACCGATGATCTTGTACTTAAATGGGATGAAGACAAATCAAAGCGGGAATCATTAAAATTTTTATTTGTTTTGGTCTAAACCATACAACATCACTACCAAACATGAACATAATGCATGAGTTGTTAGACACCAATGGCCAATGTATATTCACTTATTTTGGTCCTAATGAGTTTAAAGATTTTACAAGAGCTCTTTTTAAACTTTGACAAACCTCAACAGTTCAAGAGTATCAAACTCAATTTGAAAAACTTGCCAATCATACCACTGGTCTAACTGCTGACTTCTTCCAAAGTTATTTTGTAAGTGGTTTGAAGGATGGCAGTAGGATTGAGGTTAAAATGTTGAGACCCCAAACATTACAATAGATAATACAATTGGTTAAAATGGCAAAAGAAAAATTCAAGGATCTAGGACGTACCTCTAAAATTTCCTCAATCTTGACCATATTTTTTTGTCCAAGCCTATGATAAATCCTATCCCTAAATCTCCAACCATAAAAAAATTGACTTATGAAGATATGGAGAATAGAAGGGCCCAAGGGCTATGTTATAATTGTGATGAGAAGTATTCTTGAGGGCACAAGTGTGTGCATAAAAAATTATATTTGCTAGATATGGATGAGGTACCAACCACAAAATATTTAGAGGAAGAGGAGGGTCCTCATGAGGAAGAAACAACAGATCAAGAAACAGATTTAGAAGACTCCCAACCAAAAATTTTTGTGCATGCTTTAGCTGGAGTATCTACTCCCCAAACAATGAAAGTGATTGGTTACTTCAAAGGAAAATGGATCATCATTCTTATTGACTCCGGTAGTACACATAACTTTATTGATCCACGTGTGTCAAAGAAAGGAAATTATTACATTACAACACGCAATTCCTTTGAAGTCATGATTGCTAATGGAGGCACCCTACTATACAAAGAAAAATATCATAATGTCAAACTTCAACTCGAGGACTATAATCGCAAGACAGACATGTTTACCCTACCCTTAGGTGGGTGTGATATTGTTTTGAGTGCATTATAGTTGTGGATATTAGGACCAATTTTATGGGACTTTGCTAAATTATGGATGAAGTTTAGTCAAGAAGGGAAGGAATATACTTGACATGGCATGAAGGCTAGTGTGGCTCAGTTTATTTCTACCCATAATATGGAAACGTTGTTAAAAATTTCCTCTCATAGAGTGGTGGCACAATGTTTTGCTATCAATACCCTCAAGGAAGGGGAACAAGACCATCCAATGCAATTACAAGGATTATTAAATAGATATGCTAAATTTTTTTAGGAAACCAAGGGACTAGACCATGCAATACAACTCTTTCTTGGTAGTCTTCCCCCTAATCTCCATTCATACAAGTATCCTTATGCTAAAAAATTAGAAACTGAGAAAACTGTGCAAGAGCTTTAAGCTACCAGGGTTATCCGTTCCAATGTTAGGCCTTATTCTTTATCAGTGTTATTAGTAAAAAAAAGGATGGTACTTAGTGCTTGTGTGTGGATTATCGAGACCTCAATAAGATCACTATTAAAGATAAATTTCCAATTCCAGTGATTGATGAACTACTTGATGAGTTGCATGGGGCTCGATATTTTTCCAGGTTGGATTTATTGTCAGGGCATCATCAAATTCAAATCAAGGATGAGAAAATTCTAAAAACAACTTTCAAAACTCATGAAGACCATTATGAATTCTTGGTTATACCATTTGGATTAACCAATGCACCTTCTACCTTCCAGAGTCTGATGAATTCCAATTTTACCCTCTCCTTTGCAAATTCATTCTAGTATTTTTTGATGATATTGGTTTACAGTCATTCATGAAAAGAGAATATTCAACACTTATATCAAACACTCAAACTTTTGTCTTACCATAAAATTTATGCAAAGATGTCCAAATGTTCTTTTGGCCAGCAAGAGGTTGAATACTTGGGTCACATCATCACTAAGGATGGCATTCAGGTTGATCCCAAGAAAATTTAGGCTATCCAAGATTGGCTTAAGAATTGTACCCTAAAGGAACTTCATGGATTCTTGGGCCTCACGGGTTATTACAAGAAATTTATGAATAATTATGGCAAGATCATGCCCCCCTTGATAGCCATACTGAGGAAGAATTATTTTCTATAGATAGAACTTGCCAAAAAGGCTTTTGTCGATTTGAAGTATACCATGACCACTACCTCCATGTTAGCAATGTCATACTTATCTAAACCTTTTGTCATTGAAAGTGATGCTTTGGAAACCAGTATTGGGGTGGTTTTAATACAAGAAGATTGACCTTTGGCCTTCACTAGTAAGGCACTTTTAGGCCAAAAATTTGGTAAGTCTACTTATGAGAAGGAAATGCTTGTCATTCTATATGCAGTCAATCATTGGTGATTGCATCTCATTGGGAGATGTTTTTCCGTCAAAACTGATCATCAAATTCTAAAATATTCCTTAGAATAAAGGGTGGCCATAACATAACAACAAAAATGGTTTTCAAAATTGTTAGGTTATGACTACAACATCATCTATAAGAAGGGTAAGGAGAACATAGTGGTGGATGCTTTGCCTCTTTGAGCAATCAATTTTGACAGTATGAGAATCTGAAATGCTGATTTGTAGTATCTTAATCTTCTTTTGCCTCATTCTCCATGACCCATATTTTCTCCACTCAAATCTTCATCCAAGTAACACAATCCCTTTGGCAGTGAAAAACAAAATATATATTTTTTATCTTGCACTGATTGGTGTTGTTAGCTGTTAATAGAAAAATGCCTTCTTGGTCAATAAACTTCTAATTGTTTTATAATGTGTACTTTTAGAAAGCTTTTTCTGAGCCTTGTTCAGCTTTTTGAACATACTAGGTTATTACTAGTAGGAAGTTGGCTTATTTAACATTGATGAATTGGTAACAATTACCAAAAATGTCCACTAGGTATAAATGGTTATACTAACATTTTAGAAGAAGTTTTCTGTATTGGGATTTCTATGATTCTTAATTTTTGTACACATGTTTGTGGAGGCCTTGAAGTTTCAAGAGAAGAGGGACTCCAAATATTCTGCTTGATCATTTATTTGTGGATGTAAAGAGTATCATAAAGGTTGCTTTATCATGTTCTTTAGTAATGCATATATTTATTAATAAACTCTTTTGCATCCCATTGCTTTATCATGTTTATGAAGAAGAGGAGCTTATGCAGACAGAAATTAGTGAACCTAATCTTCTGCATCTCTTGGATCGCTTGGACATGCTAACTGAGCCTGCCGAAAATAAGAAAGCTATGTCTGAGCCACTTCCTCTAAAGGGGCCTGGTTGGGAGGTGGTAGTGCGCAGTGGAAAAGGTGGGAGTGTGTTGTCTTCTATTAAAGGTTATCGACAACAAACTAGTGCAAATCAGCAAAATGCAGAATAAAAGCTCAGGGCTAGCTGGTCCTTTGTTTTTGCATTTATGTTCCAGAATTCTAGTTGGACCAATCTTGTCATCCTCTGTATCTATTATGTTTTGCTGGGTGTAACTTCTTATCCATGAGAACCTTGTAGATTAGTGCTCGGACATGGGTATCAAATGACTGATTTTGCATAAAGATGAAAAAATGTTGTCTTGGAATTTGAAGGCTATGCAAGCTCAAGTTTTTGGATAGCTAGGATATGCAACTTAATTTTTGGTGCATTTTGTTGGGAATCTCACAGCTGATTTGCCGTGTATTGCATGTAGATGCAAAGGTGGTTTGTCTTCTGTTGGATATCTCAGCAGAAGACATATTTTTGACATGAATTACAATGTATTTCAAGCAATTTGGTGTTTGGATATTTGTTATCTTTTCTTATTGCTTCCCTTTAAATGTTGTTTGGACTCTGGGCATGTCTTAGTTATCAATATTGTTTAATCAAATGCTATAGATGAAGTAAGCCTTTTCACTTTCTCAGCTAAAAATTGATTTATTTTGCAAAATTTTCTCGAATTGAACTACATTCATTATCTTTCTTATTTGATTTCAGAACAAAATAGCGACAAGGATTGTTAAAAATAAATGAACAATTGATATTTAATACTAAGGAACATCCAAGGAAAAAAAAAATTAAAAAGAGACATTTGAAAGATAGGTTTGAGCAAAGCAAGTGAAACACAGGATGCTTTGGAAGGGAGAGGAAAGCTTAAAATTGAAGAAAATGGATTTGACAAATGAGTGTTACATTTCATCCAAAGAAGATATGCTAAAACTTGAAATATCAATGTGAATATTTCCTAAGTTGGGATGATGGAGTCTAGACCTATCACTGGTAAGGGAAGCTAAAGAAACGTCTATTTCCGTCAAAAAAAACGTCAAGATGCCTGGTTATAAACTTTTAATGAACATATTAGCTTATACGTGCTTTCTCAAGTGTTTGGCCGCCCATGGAGATAATGAGAATGACTCTCCTAACTTGAATGTAGCGCTGCTGGCTACCCATTAAAGATATTCCTTTTCCATGCAACAATAGATAAGTTGATCAACTTTACTTATGATGGTTTCCATTTTATATTTTTTGCCTTCTTTATGTTTCTTCTGTACCCAAGATCATAATTTCATTTGATGACTTGAGTACATCTATCAATGCTCTCTGCTTCAAGATGACTGAGTTGATAGGGTTGGTTTAGACCCCTTTATGGCTAAACAAATCTTTCTTTTCATTACCTTTAAATTGCGAAACAAATCTTCCTTTTCATTATCTCTAAATTGCTTTTCATTCCTTTAAATATTTTTTTATTCCTTTCCAACCATACAGTCCAAAATATTGTATCTTTTGATATATCTTAAATTACCTATAAAGCTTCACTTATAAAAGTGTTTTACCATTGCTTTAACCATTATTCAATTCTGTCATTCATCACCGTGCATTTACCAAACATTAAAAATCCATGGCCATAGTTTCCATACTATTGAAAAGTGGTCCCAATCTATACTCTCCTTCTTTTTACATAAAATACATTGTGAGAAGTTATGAAAACCCTTTTTGGTAAAGTTATCATAGAATACAATTCTTCTATGACCTTGATGCAGATTTACAGATTAAAACTCCATATCAATATTTCCATTGATAAACATGAAATTTATAGCCACTAAGTTCGAAAGTGATTACTGGAAACAATGATGGCTGGAGTGTGGGTCCCAAGTGAGGGCCACAACGCTTATCGAAGCCTGGTTCTCCTGCAACCGCTCTCCGCAGGTTCCTAACGCCTTCTTTTGCTAGGGATGACACGGACCAGTGTTATAATATTCATTCTTATATGATAGGCCGTTGAGGCGCACCTGGCTAATCGCTGTCTGTCCGCCACCTTGGACTCCTCTATAAAGCTGACGAGGTTGGCTAAGGTTCCTAGAGAAGTGATGATATGGTGTCAGTTTTGGATTAACATGGTGACTGTGCTGTGACGTATATCTCATTTGAAAGTGTTAATTCACCTGCAGAGTAGTATCGTTTCCCAGTAGGTGTTTCAACAACAATTTTCTAAAAAAATTGAAATAAAAAATAATAAACATTAAAATGAGAAAGTTTTTTTTTTATAGATTTGGTTAGCTACTAAGTTCAAGATTGAGCATCGCATCACTTTTTATAAGGATAAGAGGTGAGTTTACTCATAGGGGTCACACACAATCATATACACACTTATCTCCTCACACACTTCAAATTGCAGTTTGAACCTTAGACCTTTCAAAAACATATACACACCCACCCACTTACACACTCGACGTTGCTGTTTGAACCTTAGACCTTCCAAATAAAAAAGCTAGGGTGAGGGAGCTTTCAAGTTTTTTTATTAAAAAGGTTAATAGATAAAAATAGGTCCTATTTGTATTACATTATCATTACATAATGGTATTATAACATTCTTGACAATTATGTATATTTTCTCGTTAAAAGTAAAAAAATTAATCTAATTTGTTAAACTAATATTAATTGATAAGAGTTTTCAATTGATATATGAATACTTTTTCATATTTATTATTTTTTAAACATATAGCAGCAAAATAATTTAGTTGGGGTACATCGAGGACCACTTTACATAGTGATATTATAACACTTTGACAATTATGCATGTATCTTCTCTTCAAAGTCAAGAAATTTAATCCATTGTACTAATGTCAATTGATAAAAGTTTCCATTTGATATATAAATATGTATAGACAAAGACACCACAATGGCAAAATATATTGGACTCTCCTAATAAAAACCCTAGTTCAATTCATCCTAATAAAAACCCTAGTTCAATTCATAGGGAAGGTGGCCCGGTATACCTTTGTTTTTCAACCTCTTCAAAAAAATGATATATGAATATTTTATGAAATTTCATGTTCTATGAAATTGATATTCATTGCATCATGTCAAGAATCAAATCATTGAGTTCTAACATATGTAAAAGAAAGAAAAGTTCTCCTTTTAATCCTCCTTTGGCTTTGACACGAAGAAGCCTCAAAGATAACTCTATTTGAAAAAAGAAGTTTTAAGGGTAGAACAACCATATTGAAGATTGGTTAAAGAAAAATTCCAAAGATAGGTAATTATCTCCGTAAAGCAAAATTTCATGGTAGATTCAAAGGTCTCAAGGTGAGAAACTTTTGCCAAAGACTAGAAAGGCAAAAGTCTTCAAGCATCAAAAAGGGTTTCAAACCCTTCTACATCCAATAAGGTCATAAGCCAACAAGTAACAACGAGGTTGATTTTAGCAAGAAAGAAATGGGGTTTCCTTTGAAGAATTGTCATTTCAAACGACATTAAAGAATGATAGCATAAAATCAACTTTTAACAATGTTCAAAGATCAAAATACTCACACAATGATGTACATAGGTATTCAAGTAGATAGACAAACTTACTATATTCCCATGGATCATAAACTAAGTATTCTAGTACCAATGAAGTACCAAAATTATATTACATATATCTCATCTACTCTCTACATATAGTCTTTACAAAGACTCTTGACATTTCAACTTCAACAAACTATTCATCTCCTCAAACATCCAAGAGATATGACTCTTCATATTTCTCATAAGAGAAATATATTTTATTTACTCTCTAATAATGAAAAACCTCTAATGATTACTAAATGACTAATATTTACAAGACTCTTTCATACCACATATTTACATAAAATTACAAGGATCTTGCAATGTACTTACAAGATACAAAATATTGTAATAAACACCAAAACCTCCCCGTATTACATTATTTGGCATAAGATTCATTGTCTTCATTTGCTTTGGTCTTCTTAGTCACTTATTGTCCTTATTCATGGTGATGTGGTACCTTGATCATTTTTCAATCTTTGTCTTTGTTATTATTTATGTAGTACCTATCTTTGTGCCAATATCGATAGTAGCTATTACTTGTACTTGTCATACTTTGAATACTATTTGTAGTCACGATAATATAAACTATCACTGATGTAGCTTATATCATTATTGTCCCTGGTACTATCTAAATACCACAACATACTATCAACATTTTTAGTCGTAATATCTCCAAGGTTGTTATTGTTTGAACCATCATAAATTTTTGCAATGTTTGAATCCCTACCACCAATTCTAGTAACATCCTTGATAATATGTTCTTTATTTTAGCTACTAGAAACTATTTCAATCTCATCAATACTACTCAAATCATTACTATGTATACAAGTATTACCATATGCATTCATGACCCTTAAATCACTGGTGTCACAACTTACATATACCATTTTAGATTTCAAAACATATTGAATATCAATCCTCTAATGAAGATCAAATATGTATCTCTTTTGGAGTATACTAATGAATAAATTTTTCAAATTCTTTATCAATATTTCAAGAATAGTTTTTAGAGTATTTTTTGTTGCTACACTATCTTATTCATTTTCCATGAGCATTTTGTGTTCAATTAAATGCATTTTCTGATGTTCTTCTAGTAGAATCTAATCTAAATGTTTTTGAGAAAATGCTTTCACATCTAAATCAAATATACCATTTTTGTAAGACCCAAGGGCTTCAATCTTGTTTTATCTTTTGATAAAATACTTTTTACTACCATTGATGATTTTGAATTCTATTGTTATTTCTTTATCCAACAATTGTGATATTAAAATTAAGTTATTTGATATTCCTAGACACATAAAGAACATTCTCCAGTGTGCATTCTAAGAAAGGTAGATTAAGTGTAACATTGTGTATTCCTTGGACTTGGTAGATTTTATCATTTCCAGTCTTAATTGACAGACTTTGCTTCACTTGAATAGAATCAAACCAATATAGGTTGCTAGTCATATGATTGTTGGCTCTTGAATCAATATACCAAAATTTATATTCATACCCAAATTTTGATTTTGTTTGATTTGATTGTGGTGATTTACTATATCTCAAAACATGTTTGTGATAATATTTTCTCTGCTTTTGAAAATCTTTGTTAATTAAGTTTACCTCTTTAATCATATGTGAATTTATGATAGAACTTTTTGATGAAGTCATAATATGTAAAGAACTTCCTTTTAACTATTTTTTAATTCTTTAAATAAATGTTGATTCTTCCTTTATTTGCTAGGATGATGTCAATTTAAAAAAAATAAAGTAGAAGACCTTTAGTCTCTCTAGTTAATATATATCTTCAAATTTCTTGTCCAATATTTCTTTCTTTCTTTTTTTTAATCACTTTGTCTTCTCTTTTAATTTTAATTTTCTAACCTTTTAGATTTCTTTATTATTATTTCTTTTGTCTTTTTTTTTTTTTATTTATAAAAAAAAGTTCTTTATGAATTCCTTTTGTCTTCTTAATTATTTGCTTCAATTTTTTTATGAAAATGGAGAAACAAAATATTCCATACCTTCTAAGATGTGTTGAAAAATTCATCCACTTTTCCTTTCTTTAATATTTTTGCTTTCAAGAGCTCTTTTTAAATACTCCTTTTAAAGAAAATCCCTCATAAAATAGGTGAGCTCTTTGATTTTTTTTCTTTGTATTTTATCAAATAACTTATCAACAACAAATATCAATAGGCGCCAACCATAAATCAATGCATTTAATAAATTTAATAACTTACTTTCACATTTATATCTTCCAATTTCAAATTCAACAATGCTTTACTTTTAATTAACTTTTTTCTTAATAGCTTTCTATTTCCCTTCTTTAACTTTAATCCCCCTTAAATTTTAACTTCCATCCTTCTTTAATTTAATTTCACGCTTAACTTTTGGCATTGAAATAAAATATTAATTTTGAATACCTTTTGCTCTAGTTTAAAATTGCCACTGCTTAGATGTTTTTGATTAAAATCTTATTTTGCTCTATTTCCTTCTACTCTCTACCAACTACTCTTCTATTCTTGGACTCCACTTTTGTTCTTCAAACCAGTTTTTTCATACTCATTGCTTCATCTTCTAGGCTTGTGTTCTAGTTCACTCCTTTTTTCTCCAACATTCAACACCTTCATTCTATGTCTTTATTATTTGTTCTCATTTTCTATTCAAGCCTACACTCAAATTCTCTTTAGTTATCTCTAGCATGACTCTGATGGTGTCAAATCAGGAAATGCTAATAGCAATGGTGGCTTCTTCCATGGCACTCTGTATATCTCTCAACTCTGAATTTAATTATAGCATGATCTTAATATGGCTTTTTATGACACTCCCACGTCTCTTTCTCTCTCATTGAGCACTCTAAACATGGCTCAGTTAATATCTGCAATGCATTCTTCAAGGACTACTTCAACAACATTTACAATATCTTCTTCTCACTTTCGCTTCTCTTAGCCCATGGTTGGTTTCATAGCTCTTTATCATTGCTTAAAAATATGGTCTCTCTCTCATCATATCTCTTGTATTCTCAACCATACCCCTGCTCAAATATGTATTTTCTCAAATGTTGTTCACGTTCTCACTAGATACTCAACCTGGATCTATTACCACTAATCGCATAAAAGTAGGTTTTAATAATATTCAAAGATCAAAATACTCACACAATGATATACATAGGTATTAAAGTAAATAGATAAACTTACTATATTCTCATGGATCACAAACTAAGTACTCTAGTACCAATGAAGTACTAAATTTTTCTTACATACATCTCACGTGCTTGTTTTACATATAGCCTTTACAAAGATTTTTGACATTTCAATTTCAACAAACTATTCACCTCCTCAATCATCTAGGAGATATGACTCTTCGTATTTCTCATAAGAGAGATATATTTAATTGATTCTAATAATTAGAAAAACCTCTAATGATTATTGTAGTGGTTCACCACTACTTGTTCACAACTAAGACAAAACTTTGATAACCAATGATTGAAGTTTTATTTAAGTCTAGGAGACTGAGCCTACAAGAGCTCCCAAGAATTGAGACTTATATAAAGTTCCAAGCAGTGTAAGTATTGATAAATGACCAAAAGAGAACCAAAGTAGCCCGCCTTCGAAATAAACCCCGGTATCAAAAGTTTTGTGAGCAATTGCAGAACATGATGGAGGAAACTCCTTATTAGTCTATGAGAGACATTGGAAGGTCAAGAAAACGTATATGACTAAAGTCAAAACAAGTGACAAGGGTAGTTGAGCAAATTGATGACTTTCTTAAATGAAGAGAGGAAGACCACATACCCAAAAACAACCTCAGTTATTGTCCAAGATGAGCATTCAATAAGAAGCATGGCTCTGACATTCCTATGTTGATCAATCATTATGGTCAAGGAAGTACATCATTCAATGATCAGAATCCGAAGGAAAAGTATATAGGATTGTCAAATCTAGTTGTAGATAATTTTGGAGGGAAAATCCTCCCTTGTAAATCTATAAATAGCAGTAGTATTAGCTTAGTAAAGTTTATCAATAAGTTTGCATTTCATGTATTTGTAGGATTTCCTTTCATTTCTCTTTGTAAAAATAGTAGCATCCTTGAGCAGCTTGTGAATAATTTCAAACCTTTCTAGAACAATTTATGTAATTTTTTTTTGCATATATATACATGGAAGCATGTGTCTATTTTTTGGCCTTTGTCCGCAAAACCATGGAAGTGTATGTATATGTGTTTGCATTCTTTTATGTAAATATCGGGTGTGCTAAGTGTATGTGTGTGTGAGAGGCTTGCATTTATTTTTAGATTGAGTGAGTTTGGCTCTCCTATAGGACCCTCCTACTCACATATGTGTATAACCAGAAGACCTCGATTACTCTTCATTATGTCGAGAAGAGGAAATATTTACTGCTAGCACATGGTGTTTGGGCTATTTTCGAAGGGAGATCTTAGAAAATCTCTTGGCACATCACCCCTTTTTATTTTATTTATTAAGTTTTTATTTTAATATCTCATATCCCTTTTCCCTTGGTAGAGTAGCAAGCACCTTGAATATCACATCTCAACAAGGAGTCGGTCTTGTAAAAACTATCAGAGGCCTCTGATTAAGTTGAATCTCGTGCTCTCAATTATGTGCTACTGTGTCACTCCAATGTAAGGTATGATTATCCCGACTAGAGATAATCATAATCAAGTTAATGACACACTCAGTGTGACCCTAGTGACATATCATTGGTTCTAGAATCACAAGGAGTAGGGATGAGACTTGGTGAGCATCTTATTATATTCATCACTTGCTAAAGCACCTCTCTCACCTGGTGACTACACTCCAAAACAAACACAAAAATAAGCCACTGCTGAAGACACCAAGTCGAGGTTTAGGTAAAGACCTTAGTCTATCTACTTTTGGAGAAGCAAGAAGCTCCATTCACTTGGTGAATCTACATTAAAATAATCCTAGAGGTATGTAAACCAAACATGTTATTATTTTCATATCTTAATGGCTAAACCCTTAGCTCATATCCCATAATATGAGGTAGGATCAAGCCTCTTGAGCCCTTAAGAGCCACCTAATAAATACAAAAGTCTACATGAGTACATATTGGAAATATTACCATAATACATTGGCAAAGGTTATACTACTCCACTAGAATACCTCAGGGAACTGGTATTTATTTACCAGATACATAATATAATGGAATAGGACATAGAATTAGGATTGTTGGTGGCATCTGTTAAAGGGTAAGCAATAAAAAATTATGAGTCTCTCCCTCCTCATTCCATCATAGAATGAGACCAACTGACTTCAGTCACTGATTATGAATAACTTTGTCATACAAAAGGATCCAGTGGTGATAAAAAATGAGCTAGCCTAGGAGAATAATATCACTATTTCTCCTACCCACCACAATGAGCACAAAAACCAACCAAGCTCCCATAATTTTAAGAGTGATGAACAAGAGAGGAGTGGCTTTGTGGAAGAAATGACCACTAAAAGCCACTCATCTATGAGTGGAAGAGATTAAGTATAAGGTGGCCATAGAGATAATGTCCATACAAACTAGGCCAAAATATTTATTCTCCCTGCCTACGCTAATATATCCAAACATACCATCATAGGTAAAAGAATATTTAAATAGAAATCTAGAGCTTGCATGCTGCAAAAGAATAAAAATGGTGGAATGAATCTACTATGATGGAAAAGACAAATAAGTAGGAGCAAAGTTAGCAATTAGAACAACCAAGGTCTTTGGCATTTGTAATAAGCATAAGCTTCAAAGATCAATCCTAACATGAGACCTTAGTAGAGACATGTGTGAATTTTGGAGACATCGGTTGGTTAAAAACCAAGTATCCCCAAAAAATGAGGATTTGAATAGTGGCACACAATCCAAGGTACACTAACCAGAGAGCAATGGATAAAATTTAAATATTTGCTGCCAATAAAGTTTTGAGAAGGAAAGCTAGTGGTTGGGACAAAAAGTCTACATTAAATGTCACCTCAGAATAGAACCTCATTTGCAAGCAAGGAATGACAAGTAAGATTATGGGAATAATTTCACATTGGAAGGTGTGAATATGCATTTAGACACTTCTCGAAGAATATGGCATCCTCTAAAAATCAGACAAGTAAGGAGTAATATATGCAAGGTATGTGGGAGGGAAAAGTGCAAAAAGAGGAAAGGTTAAAAGGAGTAACAACCTTAGAAGAAGAACAAGTTTTTTACTCCTCAACTAAAATCTCTACACTTTATTATTCAACAAAAGAGAAAATCTAGTATTAAGCTCAAAATGATGAAGACATGATTCTCATGCACAAGAAATTCCAAAAGTACCCATGCCCACATATTCCTCCAATATCAAGGTTCTGATGGACATAGCTAAAGATTGCATTGATCCTAAAGTTTGCAAGGAAACCAAAAAGCTGAGAACATATGCTTATGGGTATTTTACAGCTAGTAGAATCTCAAGATTTAGAGCCTAGATATAGACCATATTTTTGGTGTAATACATGGTAACTAAGGTACATTCTTGCTATGAACTGGTAAGCACCTGCACAAAATATTATGACCCAAGTACCTATGAAATTAGGGATGCAAATAAAAATTTTAAAATAACAATTGATGGCTTTACCATTAGGAACTATCAAATGGCCAACCACACATCAATGAGGAAGAATAAAGGATAAATTTTAACAAATTGTCATAGAATGAGAAAATGACCTTTCTATAGTCAAAATTCAAGAAATCGAGAAAAGGTGACCTAATCTCAAAGAAATTTATTCCTATTTATAATTTTGATGAGGGTGCAAAGGATGCATTGAGCATGATGGTATTCCTCTTGGGCCAAGAAAATGATAGAGTAGTCAATGCAACTCAGTTGGGTATTCTACATAGAATGAGGTAAGCGATAATAACCGTAGATTTTTTGAGTTGATAGCAATTCAAATCTAGGAGGGCCTCCAATATTTTTGATTGACATAAACATTCAGGTATTCCTCATTTCTAGTATACCTTATTTTGTATCAACATTATGACATGTTTCTATTAGGGTCTGAATTGACATCAAGAAAAACTTGAACTATGACTATGAATCTATCACTTTCTTGGAGGTGCACACCTGCTAATCACAACTCAAACCCCAACATTGGATGGATCAAATAATGCTTTATCCAACCTCTATAGTAGGATGGTATACCTTGTCAACTAATCGGTGTTGACTCAATTAATATCAATTAAAAGTGTAAGTTTAGGGATAGAAATGAGATCAAGGTTAGAAAATATTTGAATGAATAATGTCTGGATAAAGCTAACAACATTGAAAAATATCAAGAATACTCCGATCAATCACATTTACAGTATGCCACACTTAAGGCTAACAACATTCAAAACTCATCCTCTTAATCATTACAGAA
This sequence comes from Wollemia nobilis, assembly GCA_028583015.1. Classification (NCBI taxonomy): domain Eukaryota; kingdom Viridiplantae; phylum Streptophyta; class Pinopsida; order Araucariales; family Araucariaceae; genus Wollemia; species Wollemia nobilis. The sequence continues at coordinate 6,019,826 of JAQPPZ010017116.1, read as the reverse complement.
TAACAAAACACTGAGAGAAGAAATACAAACATCTAAAATGTTAATAATGCAAATAGCATAATTAGATCAACCTTCAGACTAATAGAAAAAGAAGATATCTACATCATTTTTTTAAGCATGAAGCATTCCAATTTACCCCGAGCTGAGTTAGCAATCCAATATCAGTAGAATTGACTAACCATAATAGCAATAGTAGAAATGAATTCATAGAATAAACTCACAAAAGATGAAGACACAAGCCTAAGGCAAACATCCAAGTAATGCTCCTTCTATTGATTTCTCAACAAAATTATAGAAATATATCAGACAAACACTCTAAAGCCGACCCTTAGAAATGAGGGATCGACCTCTTTACATATATTTTTACAAAAATAGTAGAAAGAATGGGAACATTACAAGGATTTATATGCCAGATCAACAGGATGTTGAGGTGACAGTATCTTATTGGTTTGCAAGAAAAAAAAAAGGAATTATGGTTCATGAACTCTGTAATTCTGAGTTCTGCAAGTTGTTCAACCTTAAATAAAATCTGGTGGTTGTACTGGTTTTAGGTTATCTAGTCCAACCCCTATTCTTGATCAGAATTCTCATCCATAAATCTATAATTAAAAAATTATATGGATCTTAATTTCGGTGACTCTTGGTCTTCCTTGGTCCTTTTCGCTTACATTTTTCAAATTCTACTTCAACTAGCCGCATTCTCTTCAACTTCGAAATCCACAACTTTGAATTCTATTAGGTCGGGTTTGACTGGTTTGACCGTGGAATGAGAACCTTGAAGAAACCCACGTCCTTCTTTGAAATCCAGTGGGTCGGGTTTGACCAATTTGATTATGGAATGATAGCCTTAGAGCAACCCGCATCGTTCTTTAAAATCCACTACTTCAAATTCCATTGGGTCACCTTTGATTGGTTTTAATACGGAATGAGACATTGTGTATTACCTGAATGAGCTCTTACCATATTTGTCAGAACCTGCCTTGTCTTCCATAGTGTTTTTCCTCAATTTTGCTATTCTAAATTCCACTGGTTGTCATTTGACTGTGTTGACTGTAGAATTTCAATATCACATTGGTTGCTGGTGGATCTTAATATTGCATCACTCCTTTCTTATTCAAAATCTACTCCTTTGAAATTCAACTAGGTTGGGTTTGATCTCTTTGACCATGGATTTTGCACTACATCACAGGTGGGCAAAAAATAACATGGAGCTTCTTTTCAACTTTTTGTTGGGATGTCCTTTTCACAATTCCACTATTCCAAATTATGATGGACCAACTTTCACTACATTGATCGCAGATTTTGCCTTCAGCGAATTTTCATATTGCAAATTCTTTGGGCAGAAATTGACACCAACTTGGAGTTATATTCGCCTTTCTGCATTTCGCTCTGCTCCTTTGAATTTCGCTGGGTTGGGTTTGACCAGTTTGACCATAAAATTTGTACCTTAGTGGAATTTTGTACTGCCTTTAAGGTTCTTTCAACACTTAGCCAAAATTTTCAAAAATTTGCTAAGTATGTGGCATTTTTAGGCCCACATTTTGGTGCCTCTTGGGTAAATTTGCTCGCAAAGGTAAGGAACTCAGAGCCTTATCCACTAAAAATCCTAGTAGACTTGAGGTAAGTAAGGGTGCAACCGGAAAGGAGTGTAGGGCTAAACGAAAAGGGAGGGGAAGAATGGTAGACCTAGAATTAAGAAGAACAAAAAAAATAAAAAATGGATGAAGACAAAACAGAATTGCATTAGTAGTCAGTAGAGTGAGGTAAAACAAATCTTGTGATGCCAATGAAATGGAGGTGATCATAGAAAGCTAAGGATAAAACCTAGTGTAACAACCTTCTTGAAACAAAAAATAAAGTCCTAAAAGAGGGGCTAGATGGTATCTTTACAAGCGTATAAGAGGAAGTAGCACTAATGTGCTGGGGGAGTATAGAAAAAAACAAAAAAAGAGATTCGGGTTACACAAAAACAAGGAGACATGCATTACATAATGTCTATGTATGCATACTCCATCGTGGTGTAAGCTCCATATCATTAATTCATCGAGTTGCACACAACAAAGTATGTTGTAGAAGAGTTGCATTACCATATGCATAATGCTGAGGTGGATTTCATATTTTGGTAACATTAAGGTGACGGTTACCACATTGGAAAGCGTTACTAGAGAGTCGGAGCACATCAAAGGTTGTGACGAACACTAAAATTTGCCAAGTTAATGATTTTGTTGCATGGACGAAGGGTCGATGATCCGGATAGGCGAGGATATACCATGGTAGCCGCAGATACTATAGTGACACATCAAGCATTACCAACATGCATTATAAAAAATTGGAGAAGTGGCTAAAGCATTGCAAATGCGATTGATTTTTGCAGCATATGCGAAGGCGTTGCGTTAGAAGCCATCATGATGCAGGCTACAACAGGTTAGACCGTTGGTCAAATTTTGGTGGAACAAACATAGCCAAAGGGTTATGGTAAAATAAATTGAGTTTATCATCTTTGAGGCGGTCCGCCTATGTGGAATATCATGCCAAAAATATATTTTGTAATGTATGCAAAATTTAAAGTCAAAAATATTGTAGCGACATGGATATTATTGGGCAAGTAGAGATTACACCGTGACAAAGGAAAAGAAGGTATTACACCTATTGATAGTTATCCAAGAAATGAAATGGAGAGATTCAAAGGTTACAAAGCTGAAAGAAACAAAGCATTTTTAAAAATATTAAATACTGATTGAAACAAGAGAAGAGGGGTTGGAAACTTTGGAAAAATATTGCAGATGGATCAACACAATAACACTGAATGTTTTTTGAAGATTTTCTTCCACAAGCTGGACTGAATTTTTACCATGTGATGCCATGGCTAGAGTTTGTATTCTGCATTTTTGTGAGTTATTATCGAAAATATTATTTTGTCAATATTTTGGATTTTCAGCACATTTTATGCATGTTAATGGTTAATGTGTTTGTAACTTCAACATATTGCACCCTGTCCATAGGAGATTGCACCTCATTAAAAGCTAGATTACATGAATATGGATCACTTTTATGTAGGTTTTTGTGCAGGATACTAACGTTTGCAGGGTCTATAGAATTTCTAGTTGTAGCATTTTATTTTATTCTAGCTTTATTTTATGTTTATTTTTCTAACCCTGTCTTTTTCAAAAAATTTAAAGTTTTCAAAGTAAAATAAAAAATAAAAAATTCCAAAAACAGTTGCATAGTTCGAAAGAATAAGCTTTAATGCTCCATTTAAAGCAAAGATATTTTTATTTTAACAGAAATTCGAAATTCTAAAAATTTATAAAGATTGCAGTTTTAAAGAGGAATTTTGCAATTTCAGCTTTGCATGATTTTATATTTTGAAGGAGATTTGAATTCCAGCTTTACATTTTTGCTCTTAAATAATAAATTAGTTTCTCTTTATAGAAGTTACAATTCCATTCAAAGGGGGACGATTTATAAGGTATTTTAGGGTTGTTTTCTTTAAAGCAATAAGTTACTTTTCCTTTTTGGAAATCTCAATTTCATGAAAGGGGAATAACTTCTATGGCATTTATAAAGGCCATCACATTTGTTTTCCGTCATGCTCAAGGCAACATAAAATGAATCCACTAATCATTTTCAGATTCACATTTTAGAGGTATATTTTAATCTTTTATTCCATACCTAAAGCAAAGTTCAATAAAAGGATAAAATTGGTTAAACTTGCTTAGCAAAGAAAGATGAAATATATCTAAAACATTTCAAGATAAAAGGAATTTCACTTCTACATCGTGGTCATATGAGGGCCAATCACATTTGTTCTTATTTTAGGTTGCATTAAACAATAAGAGCATAACATAATAAAATAACACCAGCGCAGGCCCCTTGTTAATAGTTATTTTACAAAGCACTAAGGTATTCCAAACACTTTTTGACATATTTATACAAACATACATGCACACATTAAGTAAAATAAACCTTGGAGAAATCTCTATTTCTTTGCAAGAGAGGGTTTTCTAATCAAAATCCTAACTATGAGTGTGGTTTTGCAATTGGGTAAAATTACTGCTTAATATTTTGGCGCTAGGAGGGCCTGATTGGTTGTTTGTGTTATAGATGCTAACTTGTTCATGTTATTTGAAAGAGTGATTTGAAGGCATTTATCTTGACTAATGAGGTTTTGTTGATCGTATCCATTAATTTGAATTTTTTTTAAATTAATGATGCATGGATACTAACCTTTGCAAATTGGAAAATGGTCTTTAATGTCATGATTTAATTTATGCACATCTTTTGAGATTTGTTAGTCATTTTGTGCTTCTTTGTAAGGTATTTCTTTGACTAAAAAACTTCGTACTAAGGTTGTATTCTTTAAGGTTCACTAATGGCATTCCTTACTTATTTAAGGGCAAGTTGTCCTTTAAATGTACCTGGGCCTTCACATCCTATGCTTATAGATATTTTGGATCATCTACCTCATTTTCTATTTAATGGAATGGTATTGGCTGAGGAACATATTCAAGCATATAAGAACACTTTAATTCAATCGCAAATGATTCATGAAGATGTTGTTTGTAACATGTTTCCATTCATATTAGATGAATTTGCTTATGATTGGTATCTTAGTTTACCTACAGGTTCTATCACTTTTTGGGGTCAATTAGAAGCATAATTTTTTGAACATTTTGGAAATCTAGTTGACCCAAATATGATATCAAATCAATTTATCTCCATTTGTAAATAACCTAGTGAACCCATGAGTCAGGTTGAGATACCACCTTCTCCCATGAGGGATTGTTTTTCAGGAGCTATAGATTCCAACCAATACCAACCATCTAATATAATACCCTTGAATTTAACAAGGTCTAATGTGAGCAATCCGGGGGATATGGTTGAATGTTTGTATATTAGAACCACCTTAGATATCATCTAAGAGAAGGTGCAAGTATCAAGGTCAATGTCCATTAATGAGGATTGTAGTAAACAAACCCATCAAGATATAGATATTGGTTCATTTTTATTCACAAAGGAGGATTGGGAGAATCATAGGAAGCAAAATATAAGAATTGATCCCACTGAAGAAACCCTTAACCCACCACTAGATGAATATGAGGAAGATGGATTTTTTGAAATTGAAGAGGGTGAATCCGAGGAAGATGAATTTTATGAAATTGAGGGAAGAGAATCAAGAGATGAATCTAAATATTATACAGAAGACTTGATAGAATCTGATTCTTTGATCTTAAAAGATAATTATGATGATGTTTCAGGAAAATATGAGGAACGTGGTCCTTTTACACATTCTAATAAAACATTTCTTAATATCATAAGGAGGACACTAAAGTTGTTATCTTGTGTGAAGAGCATACACTTCCTGAACAATTAGACAATCATCTACCTTTGGAAAACACGATAGAATTTTATCCCAAGGGTTTAGAAGATGTTTATTACAATGATTGGGGAGGATACGAGGACTTATTTGTTTCTCATATTCCTATTAATGAATTTTTTGTTTCATTTGATATGTAGGATGTTGAAATTGCTATATCACATGAAGTGTTACAAGATCATGATGATGAAGCCCATGAAGCAAAAGAAAATATCATAATGGCTCACCAAGTGTTGGTAAATGAAAATGTACAAAAGGTAGAATCTAACCCTTTATGTCCAAACATCCAATCTTTAGGTGAAAATTTGTATAATCATTTATTGGATTCAAATACTATTTACGATGAAATGCCTATAGAGATAAACGAATAACTAGAGTGGATTTATGCTCACACCAATAATGAGATTGCTTTGTTAAATTAAGGAGAAGTAGACATGCTTGAATTGTTAAATCAGGTTCATCAACAACTAACAATTGAATCTAGGATACAAGATTATAATGATCCTCATTTAGTAGATATCCTAGATGCTTGTAAATTGTTGCATGAGTATGATTGGCCTAAAGATATAGATGATGACTTTGCTTTAAAGTTTTTAGAAATAGCCTCCTATTTGAAGGAAATCCTATATGCTTGTGAAAATGAATCTAATTTTGAAATTTGCATCTCATTGAATAAGCAAAAGATAGTTGAAGGTCATGTATTCACTTGCAAGTTTAGTGAATCAAATGCTCAAGATGGAATTCCTAATAAAATTGAATCAAAGTGGTTGTGTGAGAGAAGCAAGATGAGAATTGTTGCATGGCTTGATATAATCTTACTTGGGTTGGATTTCTGTAAATATTGGCATGCATTCATAACATATGTGTTTCAAAGTGTGCTAATCGTGTTTGGGATCCCAGGAAATAAAAATTCAAAATTTTGCACCATATTGTACATTATTGTATATAAATTTTGGTTTTCATGTTTTGTTTTGGTTTTATGTTTTGGGATTTGTTTTAAGTCTTTGGTTTGGTGAGTGTTGTTTTTGTTTCTTGTCAAGTTTGTATTGCAATAGGTTTTGGGTTTGTTCCCAATTTTTGATTTACAAGTTTATGTTTTGGGTTTGTTCCCTCGATTTGTGGTTGTGTTTTGGGATAGCTACTAATTTATGGCCTCTTGAAAGATGAATTGCCTATTATGTAAATCAACGAAAAGGGGGATAGAATTATTTAGTAATTGTGCCTAGATTTTGGGGATTAAGATTGTGAACTTTAGAACAATGAATAATTTGTGAAGGCTACACATGAACATATCATATTAAGGGGCATGCCTTGAAATCTTGAAGGATGAAGTCATTTTGGTTTACAAATTAAGGCAAAAATATTAATAAAATCTATCTTTAGCCTTGAATGGTCTCTAGCCCAGGTTGCAAGTGAAGTTTAGAAAGCAATATAATAAAAAAAATCTAAATCAATCAAATGGCTTAGGGCACCTCCATCGGGGCTATGGACGCCTGACTGGTAATGGATATTTATTTATAAAAATATAAATACAAATTCATCTAACACTTTGGTGAGCAAGGCCATCTCCACCAAGGCTATAAATGCCTGGTTGGTAGTAGAGCAATGGAAAGGCACATTCTTAAGGAGTATTATTTTATAGCCAAATGCAAAACAGGTGATGGAGTTCGAATAGTTTTTAGGGTTGCAAAATGAAAACACCTTCACAAACTTAGCTAAAGCAATGATTCATATATTTTTGATTGAAGTTGTTTATCCCCATCATCTTTGGATGTTGCTAAATAATTTTATTTCTAATATTTGGTTTGTTGGGTTTCAAAACCAGAGATTCTAGGTTTTCGTCGGAATGCTCATGAGCATTCCTCAGTAGAGTCACCATTTGTTGCGGCTAATCCACAACTAGCCCCAAAAGTTTGGGGACCCACCTTTATTTTTTGTGTGTTGAGATTTTCTCTCATTTTGGAGCAGTAATTTGGATAGGTATCCTTTTTTATTTGCTTTGTTGTGCTTAGGATTTTGCTTAGTATAAGTGGTTTGTGAGTCCTCTTTGGTTAGTGTGCTTGAGGCTTATAAAGTATGGGTTAATTAGTACATTTTGAGTTTACAAATTCAAATAATTATATCAAATAAATTTCAAAAAAAAAGAAATACATATATATGCATATCTACATATATATAACAAAAAAACATATAATAAAAAAAAGGAATAATAATACACATATACATGTTTATATATGTGTATGTCTTTGTCAAATAGATATTTTCTTTGAGGGTTATTTCTGTTGTTTGGTTTTGTTTTAAGATTCTAATAGGTTGATTTTGGTTTAGTTATAGATAGCTTTTTATGTTGTTTGTAGTAGGGTATGGTTATTTCATTTCTCTTATGGTGTTATTATTTTTTTTGGGTTTCAATATATCCACATTCATGTTTGACCTAATGTTGTCTTTTTGGCATAGATGCGTAAACCGAGGCAACTCAGACTGAGAGGTCTTCTCAGATGGTGGTGTTGCTGTTGAAGAGGTCAAGGATGAATCTATGACACCGACGTAGATGTGGATAATACCAACTCGGGTAGTTGACAACTTGGACGAAAGCTAGGTGATGTCGTTGTGACATAGATAATATTAGCATGGATAAGTGATGATGTGGTCAATCGTGCAGATTAGTGACAAGGGGTTCTTGCATCGGGTTTATGTATTCGTCATCACACCCACCTCAACAAGGCCTATGTATCCAGTAGGGTTATCAATAGTAATTTCATTTCCCATGCATCTATGCAATCCCAAGAAAATGACTTATATTACTCAATGGTTTTTAGACACGCATGATACTCGGACCAACCTGATGACCAACGACGAATTATGGTGATGCATATGAAATAAAGGGGATTATTGTATTTTCTTAGCAGTGGGAGAATACCTGGTGAATGGTAGATTGGAGCATAGTATTGAATGCAATGAAACGTGTAATGCGATGGAAAAATTAACTATTTTATTTGGTTTTGCCAACGTAACATGGGCTCGTCTAGACGTCATATGATCAAGATGGTTATGCGATGAGTGGTAAGTGTTAAGAAGTGAAGGGTGCTTGGGATCATGGCACATGTAGACTTTTGCACTGAGAAGAAGATAGATAATATTCATACACCCGTAGATAGGTGAATGGACAAGCAACGCAACGAGCCTTTCGTAGTGGAAAGGGTATATTATTGATAAATTTACTATTTTCTTTGTTTATTTGGTGAATGCATCAGCATAACCAGGATAAGGTATGTGGCATTGCTGACACATTGCATAGACAAATTGGACGTCGAATACCAGATAATGAAAATGTGGATAGGTAGTGAACGAATCTGCATGGCCAACTTGTGACAAGGACCATGTGAAAGAACATCCACACGACGGACTTAGTATTTGGATGACGTGGCCTAGTTAGAACACCGAATGACATAGAGGCATATTATGTAGGTGACTTGATGCCAACGGACAATTTTGAGAGATTTTGGCAGGGTTGTCAACGTCAATGACAAGGAAAGGGATCATCTTCGAGTGCAAATTTGTAATAGGTATAATAGTGTTTAAGGTTGAGTTGCGACGAACCTGAGTCATAGTTTGTATGACATGAATAGATGGCAAATTTTGAGCTTTGATGACACGGATAATGTCTTAGTGCATATGACGGGGACTATACCATATGTGATGTAAATCCAATTGCAAGAGGTCAAAACAAAATACCTCCCATTACATAAAAACTACGGTAAATGAAAATAATATGTAAAACCCTCCATTTACATAAAAACTGCAATAAATGAAAATAATCAATAAAACCCTCCATTCACATAAAAACTACAGTACATGGAAATAAACCAATAAATAATTTATTTTCTCATTCTTGGATTCACTTCCCCTTTTACAATGCAATACCAAGGGAATATATATCCCCAAAGAAACCCTAAAAGAAAACCCTAAAACTTGAAGCCCTAAAAGAAACCCTAAAGCTTAAAACCCTAAAAATAAAAAAATTTACTATTTTCGCAAATTGATTTTTCCACCAAAAAATGTCTTTTTAAGTAATTACTATTTTCGGCAAATTATTTTTTCATAAAAATTTGTCTTTTTTAGTAATTACCATTTTCGGCAAATTATATTTTGCGTCAAATAATTCCATTTTGAGTAATAAAAAAATTACTTTAAAACTTCTTTTAAAAAAACCCTCTAAAGATAGGCTCCTGCATCATTCTCCTTTGGTTGAAAAGAACTCTGCTCCTACGAGTTCCTCTGATCAAACTCATAATCGCTCTCCATAGAGTGCCACACATCTGCAAGTACTCCTCAAAGTACCAATCTCCTTTTGAGGTTTTATATCTCAAACCTCCTACAAGCACTACACATAGTGCCAATTTATTCCTTCGAGGTTTTAAAATAGCAAACCTCCTACAAGCACTACACAAAGTGTCAATTCTTCCCTCTGAGGTTTTTAATAAAAAAAACCTCCTACAAGCACTACATAGAGTGCCAATTTATTTCTTTAAGGTTTTACAAACCTTCTGCAAGCACTACACAAAGTGTCAATTCCTCCTTCTGAGGTTTTATATAAAAACCTCCTGCAAGCACTTACACAAAGTGCCAATTTCTTTCTCCAAGGTTTTACAAACCTTCTGCAAGCACTACACAAAGTGTCAATCTCTTTCTCTGAGGCTTTTACATAAAAAAACCTCCTGCAAGCACTTACACAAAGTGTCAATTTCTGTCTCCAAGGTTTTACAAACCTTCTGCAAGCACTGCACAGAGTGCCAATTTTTTTTTGAGCCTCTTTGCTCTCCTCTCTCTTTTCTTCTCTTCTTTTCTCCTCCCAACAAGATCCAACTTGCTCTGATACCAAATGATGTAAATCCAGCTGCAAGAGGTCAAAAAAAAAATACCTCCCATTACATAAAAACTGTGATAAATGAAAATAATATGTAAAACCCTCCATTTACATAAAAACTGCAATAAATGAAAATAATCAGTAAAACCCTCCATTCACATAAAAACTATAGTACATGAAAATAAACCAATAAATAATTTCTTTTCTCATTCCTGGATTCACTTCCCCTTTTACAATGCAATACCAAGGGAATATATATCCCCAAAGAAACCCTAAAAGAAAACCCTAAAACTTGAAGCCCTAAAAGAAAACCCTAAAGCTTAAAACCCTAAAAATAAAATAAAAAATTACTATTTTCGGCAAATTGATTTTTCCACCAAAAAATGCCTTTTTAAGTAATTACTATTTTAGGCAAATTATTTTTTCATAAAAATTTACCTTTTTTAGTAATTACCATTTTTGGCAAATTATATTTTGCATCAAATAATTCCATTTTGAGTAATAAAAAAATTACTTTAAAACTTCTTTTAAAAAAACCCTCTAAAGATAGGCTCCTGCATCATTCTCCTTTGGTTGAAAAGAACTCTGCTCCTGCGAGTTCCTCTGATCAAACTCATAATCGCTCTCCATAGAGTGCCACACATCTGCAAGTACTCCTCAAAGTACCAATCTCCTTCTGAGGTTTTATATCTCAAACCTCCTACAAGCACTACACATAGTGCCAATTTATTCTTTCGAGGTTTTAAAATAGCAAACCTCCTGCAAGCACTACACAAAGTGCCAATTCTTCCCTCTGAGGTTTTTAATGAAAAAAAAACCTCCTGCAAGCACTACATAGAGTGCCAATTTATTTCTTTAAGGTTTTACAAACCTTCTACAAGCACTACACAAAGTGTCAATTCCTCCTTCTGAGGTTTTATATAAAAAACCTCCTACAAGCACTTACACAGAGTGCCAATTTCTTTCTCCAAGGTTTTACAAACCTTCTGCAAGCACTACACAAAGTGTCAATCTCTTTCTCTGAGGCTTTTACATAAAAAAACCTCCTGCAAGCACTTACACAAAGTGTCAATTTTTGTCTCCAAGGTTTTACAAACCTTCTGCAAGCACTGCACATAGTGCCATTTTTTTTTTGAGCCTCTTTGCTCTCCTCTCCTTTTCTCTTTTCTTCTCTTCTTTTTTCTCCTCCCAACAAGATCCAACTTGCTCTGATACCAAATGATGTAAATCCAGTTGCAAGAGGTCAAAACAAAATACCTCCCATTACATAAAAACTACGGTAAATGAAAATAATATGTAAAACCCTCCATTTACATAAAAACTGCAATAAATGAAAATAATCAGTAAAACCCTCCATTCACATAAAAACTACAGTACATGGAAATAAACCAATAAATAATTTATTTTCTCATTCCTGGATTCACTTCCCCTTTTACAATGCAATACCAAGGGAATATATATCCCCAAAGAAACCCTAAAAGAAAACCCTAAAACTTGAAGCCCTAAAAGAAAACCCTAAAGCTTAAAACCCTAAAAATAAAAAAATTACTATTTTCGGCAAATTGATTTTTCCACCAAAAAATGTCTTTTTAAGTAATTACTATTTTCGACAAATTATTTTTTCATAAAAATTTGTCTTTTTTAGTAATTACCATTTTCGGCAAATTATATTTTGCGTCAAATAATTCCATTTTGAGTAATAAAAAAATTATTTTAAAACTTCTTTTAAAAAAACCCTCTAAAGATAGGCTCCTGCATCATTCTCCTTTGGTTGAAAAGAACTCTGCTCCTGCGAGTTCCTCCGATCAAACTCATAATCGCTCTCCATAGAGTGCCACACATCTGCAAGTACTCCTCAAAGTACCAATCTCCTTCTGAGGTTTTATATCTCAAACCTCCTGCAAGCACTACACATAGTGCCAATTTATTCCTTCGAGGTTTTAAAATAGCAAACCTCCTACAAGCACTACACAAAGTGTCAATTCTTCCCTCTGAGGTTTTTAATGAAAAAAAACCTCCTACAAGCACTACATAGAGTGCCAATTTATTTCTTTAAGGTTTTACAAACCTTCTGCAAGCACTACACAAAGTGTCAATTCCTCCTTCTGAGGTTTTATATAAAAAACCTCCTGCAAGCACTTACATAGAGTGCCAATTTTTTTCTCCAAGGTTTTACAAACCTTCTGCAAGCACTACACAAAGTGTCAATCTCTTTCTCTGAGGCTTTTACATAAAAAAACCTCCTACAAGCACTTACACAAAGTGCCAATTTCTGTCTCCAAGGTTTTACAAACCTTCTGCAAGCACTGCATAGAGTGCCAATTTTTTTTTTTGAGCCTCTTTGCTCTCCTCTCATTTTCTCTTTTTTCTCTTCTCTTTTCTCCTCCCAACAAGATCCAACTTGCTCTGATACCAAATGATGTAAATCCAACTGTAAGAGGTCAAAACAAAATACCTCCCATTACATAAAAACTGTGGTAAATGAAAATAATATGTAAAACCCTCCATTTACATAAAAACTGCAATAAATAGAAATAATCAGTAAAACCCTCCATTCACATAAAAACTATAGTACATTGAAATAAACCAATAAATAATTTATTTTCTCATTCCTGGATTCACTTCCCCTTTTACAATGCAATACCAAGGGAATATATATCCCCAAAGAAACCCTAAAAAAAAACCCTAAAACTTAAAGCCCTAAAAGAAAACCCTAAAGCTTAAAACCCTAAAAATAAAAAAAAATACTATTTTTGGCAAATTGATTTTTCCACCAAAAAATGTCTTTTTAAGTAATTACTATTTTCGGCAAATTATTTTTTCATAAAAAATTATTTTTTTTAGTAATTACCATTTTTGGCAAATTATATTTTGCGTCAAATAATTCCATTTTGAGTAATAAAAAAATTACTTTAAAACTTCTTTTAAAAAAACCCTTTAAAGATAGGCTCCTACATCAATATGAATGAATAGTTTTGTGCAGATGAGAGCTGCAAAAATTTATGAGTAACGATAGCGCAGAGAGTGCACGGTGTAGATAGGACAAAGCTGGTAATAGGCAGGTAAACCGCCTGACTTAATCAGAGGATTTTATCGGAGCATAGGGTTCCTTCCTTGCGTAGGGTCACAAGACATCTCCATCATATCACACACTGAATGTAACGGATGCAAAATCACATCGTGGTTATCCTCTCTGATCGATGAAAGTGACATAAATAAATGAGTATACCCACCGTACAAACCATCGATAGTTGGGAGCACATGTCGAAAAATACTGTGGGATGGTAGTGCCATAGATTAATGGTCAAAATGGACGGTTATAAGGGAGGTGCAAACAACAAAGTACGTTGTAGAAGAGTTGCATTACAAAATGCATAACGTTGAGGTGGATTTCATATTTTGGTAACATTAAGGTGAAAATTACCACATTGGAAATCGTTACTAGAGATTCGGAGCACAACGGAGGCTGTGACGAACACTAAACTTTACCAGAGTTAATGATTTTGCTGCATGGACGAAGGGTTGATAATTTGGATAATCGAGGAGATATCGCAGTAGCTATAGATACAACAGTGATAGATCAAGCATTGCCAACATGTGTTATAAAAAATTGGAGAAGCGGCTGAAGCATTGCAAATACAATACATTTTTGCAGCATATGCAAAGGTATTGCATTAGAAGCCATCACAACGCAGGCTACACCAGGCTAGACCATTGGTAAAATTTTGGTGGAACAAACATAGCCAAAGGGTTATGGTAAAATAAATTGAGTATATCATCCTCGAGGTGATCCATCTATGTGGAATAACATGTCAAAAATATATTTTTGTAATGTATGCAAAATTGAAAGTTAGAAATATTGTAGCAGCATGGGTATTATTGGGCAAGCAGAGATTACATCGTGACAAAGAAAAAGAAGGCGTTACACCTACCGGCAGTTATCCAAGAAATGAAATGGAGAGATTTAGAGGTTACAAAGCTGAAAGAAACAAAGCATTTTTAAAAATATTAAATACTGATTGAAAAAAGAGAAGAGGGGTTGGCAACTTTGGAAAAAGATAGCAGATGGATCAGCACAGTAGCACTAGATGTTTTTTGAAGATTTTCTTCCATAAGTTGGACTGAATTTTTACCATGTGATGCCATGGCTGGAGTTTGAATTTTGAATTTTTGTGAGCTATTATCGAAAATCTTATTATATCAATATTTTAGATTTTTAGCACATTTTATGCATGTTAATGGTTAATGTGTTTGTAATTTCAACGTATTGCACCTTGTTCATAGGAGATTGCACCTCATTATAAGCTAGATTGCATGAATATGGATCACGTTAATGTAGGTTTCTATGCAGGATACTAACGTGTGCAGGGTCTATGGAATTTCTAGTTGCAACATTTTATTTTATTCCAGCTTTATTTTATGTTTATTTTTCTAACCCTGTCTTTTTCATTTTTTTTTTTAAGTTTACAAAGTAAAATATAAAATATAAAATTCCAAAAACAGTTACCTAGTTCGAAAGAATAAGCTTTAATTCTCCATTTAAAGCAAAAACTTTTTTATTTTAACAGAAATTCGAAATTCTAAAAATTTATAAAGATTTTAAAGAGGAATTTTGCAATTTCAGCTTTGCATTATTTTATATTTTGAAGGAGATTTGAATTCCAGCTTTACATTTTTGCTCACAAATAATAAATTAGTTTCCCTTTATAGAAGTTACAATTTCATTCGAAGGGGGATGATTTATAAGGTATTTTAGGGTTGTTTTCTTTAAAGCAATAAGTTACTTTTCCTTTTTGGAAATCTCAATTTCATGAAAGGGGAATAACTTCTATGGCATTTATAAAGGCCATCACATTTGTTTTTCGTCATGCTCAAGGCAACATAAAATGAATCCACTAATCATTTTGAGATTCACATTTTAGAGGTATATTTTAATCTTTTATTCCATGCCTAAAGCAAGGTTCAATAAAAGGATAAAATTGGTTAAACTTGCTTAGCAAAGAAAGATGAAATATATCTAAAATATTTCAAGATAAAAGGAATTTCACTTCTACATCGTGGTCATATGAGGGCCAATCACATTTATTCTTCTTTTAGGTTACATGAACAATAAGAGCATAGCATAATGAAATAACACCAGCGCAGGCCCCTTGTTAATAGTTATTTTACAAAGCACTAAGGTATTCCAAGCACTTTTTGACACATTTATACAAACATACATGCATATATTAAGTAAAATGAACCTTGGAGAAATTTCTCTTTCTTTGCAAGAGAGGGTTTTCTAATCAAAATCCTAACTATGAGTGTGGTTTTGCAATTGGGTAAAATTACCGCTCAACATTTTGGCACTAGAATGAGGGCATGATCTGGTTGTTTGTGTTATAGATGCTAACTTGTTCATGTTAGGTGATTTGAAGGCATTTATCTTGACTAATGAGGTTTTGCTGATCGTATCCATTATTTTGAATTTTTTTAAATTAATGATGAATGGAAAGTAACTTTTGCAAATTGGAGAATGGTCTTTAATGTCATGATTTAATTGATGCATATCTTTTGAGATTTGTTAGTTATTTCATGCTTCTTTGTAAGGTATTTTTTTGACTAACAAACTTAGTACTAAGGTTGTATTCTTTGAGGTTCACTAATGTCATTCCTTACTTCTTTAAGTGTAGGTTGTCCTTTAAATGTACTTGGGCCTTCACATCCTATTCTTATAGATATTTTGGATCATCTACCCTATTTTCAATATAATGGAATGGTATTGGCTGAGGAACATATTCAAGCATACAAGAACACTTTAATTCAATTGCAAATGATGCATGAAGATGTTATTTGTAACATGTTTCCATTCACATTAGATGAATTTGCTTATGATTGGTATCTTAGTTTACCTGCAGGTTCTGTCACTTTTTGGGATTAATTAGAAGCATCATTTCTTGAACAGTTTGGAAATCTGGTTGACCCGAATATGATATCAAATAAATTTATCTCAATTTGTAAATAACCTAATGAACCCATGAGTCTGATTGAGGTACCACCTTCTCCCATGAAGGATTGTTTTTCAAGAGCTATAAATTCCAAACAATACCAACCATCAAATATAATACCTTCAGGGTTATGCACAGTGGCGAATATTCATTTTATAGATAAATATTAGGATTTTTAAAGTTGTAAATTGGCGAATATGAGGACCCTCGACGTTGGCCCATTCGCCTAAAATTTTAGGATCATTTTTTTTAGGGTTAATTTACCATAATATATATCCAAACATAGGCATATTTGTACTCGTTGGAAAGCTCGTTTCAAGCCTGATCTAATGTTGGTATGTTTGTGAAGTTATAATATAATTTAATAGGTAAAAAGTGGCCCCAAATATTACCCTTACATTTTAGGGCTTCAAATACCCCAAATTTTGGTATGAAGATGCTCGATTTGATTTGATTAAGATTCTCCATGATTCATCTTGATTTTGATTAGGATTCACCATTTTTTTACAAGTACATTTTGAGTCCAACCCCTTATGCATAACCCTGAATACCCTTGAATTTAATGAGGTCTAATATGAGCAATCAGGGGGATAGGGTTGAATGTTTGTATATTAGAACCCCCTTAGATATCATCCAAGAGGAGGTGCAAGTATCAAGGTCAGTGTCCATCAATGAGAATTGTAGTAAACAAACCCATCAAGATATAGAGATTGGTTCATTTTTATTCACAAAGGAGAATTGGGAGAATCATAGGAAGTAAAATATAAGAATCGATCCCACTGAATAAACCCTTAATCCACCACTAGATGAATCTGAGGAAGATGAATTTTTCAAAATTGAAGAGGGTGAATCTGCGGAAGATGAATTTTTTGAAGTTGAGGGAAGAGCATCAAGAGATGAATCTAAATATTAAATAGAAGACTTGATACAATCTGATTCTTTGATCTTAAAATATAATTATGATGATGTTTGGGGAAAATATGAGGAAAGTGGTCCTTTTACACATTTTGATAAAAAAAATTCTTCATCTCATAAGGAGGACACTAAATTTGCTATCTTGTGTGAAGAGCATACACTTCCTGAACAATTAGAGAATCATATACCTTTGGAAAACACAATAGAATTTTATCCCATGGGTTTAGAAGATGATTATTATAAATATTGGGGAAGATATGAGGACTTATTTGTTTCTTATATTTCTATTAATAAAATTTTTGTTTCATTTGATATGTAGGATGCTGAAATTGCTATATCATATGAAGTGTTACAAGATCATGATGATGAAGCCCATGAAGCAGAAAAAAAGATCATAATGGCTCACCAAGTGTTGGTAAATAAAAATTTACAAAAAGTAGAATTTAACCCTTTGTGTCCAAACATCCAAGCTTTAGATGAAAATTTGTATAATCATTTATTGGATTCAAATGTTATTTGTGATTAAATGCCATTAGAGGTGAACGAAGAACTAGAGTGGATTTATGCTCACACCACTAATGAGATTGCTTTGTTAAATGAAGTAGAAGTAGACATGCTTGAATTGTTAAATCAGGTTCATCAAAAACTAACAATTGAATCTAGGATACAAGATTATAATGATCATCATTTAGTAGATATCCTAGATGCTTGTAAATTATTGCATGAGTATGATTGGCCTAAAGATATCGATGATGACTTTACTTTATTTTTTTTAGAAATAGCCTCCTATTTGAAGGAAACCATATATGCTTGTGAAAATGAATCTAATTTTGAAATTTGCATCTCATTGAATAAGCAAAAGATAGTTGAAGGTCATGTATTCACTTGCAAGTTTAGTGAATCAAATGCTCAAGATGGAATTCCTAATAAACTTGAATCAAAGTGGTTGTGTGAGAGAAGCAAGATGATAATTGTTGCATGGATTGATATAATCTTACTTGGGTTGGATTTCTGTGAAGATTGACATGCATATCATAACATATATGTTTCAAAGTGTGCTAATCGTGTTTGGGATCCCAAGAAATGAAAATTCAAAATTTTGCATCATCTTGTACATTATTGTATATAAATTTTGGTTTTCATGTTTTTTTTTTGTTTTATGTTTTGGTATTTGTTTTAAATTTTTTGTTTGGTGAGATGAAATAGTCATTTGAGATGACAGATCTAGGACTTATTCATTATTATCTTGGTTTAGAAGTGGCATAGAAGAAGAATCACATCAGAGTGACACAAAAGAAATATACCAAGACATTGATTGAGGAATATCGCAAGACTGATTGTTAGCCTAAAGCAACTCCAATGGAGACAGGGCTACAAT
Source organism: Wollemia nobilis (assembly GCA_028583015.1). Lineage (NCBI taxonomy): Eukaryota > Viridiplantae > Streptophyta > Pinopsida > Araucariales > Araucariaceae > Wollemia > Wollemia nobilis. The sequence goes on along the minus strand of JAQPPZ010017116.1, from coordinate 6,001,302 downwards.
CATCACGATATGATACTTCTCCTCAGGGAGATGGAACTCTCTATCGCTAGTTGATTGAGAGTCTCATATATCTGACCAACACCAGACCATACATCATTTTTATTATGAATTATCTTTCGAGGTTCATGCAGGAACCTAAGGTTGGTCATTGGAAAGCAATGAAACAAGTTCTTCATTATGTCTGTGGTAGTACATAATATGGCTTGGAATATAAGAAGAATGACAACTTATTTTTGCAAGGTTACACGAACTGATTATACTAGGTCAATTGATGATAGGAAATCAACTTATGGATACATTTTTCATCTTGGCTTCGGTCTTGTCTCTTGGCATAGTAAAAAGCATCAAATGGTTGCTTTATCATATATAGAGGCAGAATATTGTGCAGCACATGGAGGATTCTGCGAGGTGATATGGTTACATTGCATTCTTTCAAGTATGGGTCTTCCCAAGAAACTTCCAATCCACTTGTTTTGCAACAACCAAGGTGTTTTGAAGCTTGTCAAGAATCTAGTGTTTCATGAATGCACCAAACACATTGACACTCAATGTTATTTTATTCGATATGAAGTTCCAAAACACAAGATACAAATCCAGTACATTCCCAATGATGAATAGGTTGTGGATATTTTCGCTAAGGCACTTTCATAGACAAGTTCAAAACAAGCCCAAACCCCTAAAGGCACTATGCTTATGATATCCCTACAAAACTAAAAAAAATACTACATAGAAAACCATTTTTACGATAAAACATTCAAAAATAATATAGGGGGTTAAAAATCTTAACTTTTATTTTTATTTTTATGCATGCTCCTAACCTTCCAATGAACACCATGCTTTTGCATGACCTTTAATTTGAGTGTACAAATAGTGGATAGTGAGTAGACATAGAGATAGTGATAGAGATGTAGATTCCTCTACTTTCCCTTGAGAGAAAGGTGCTTCCATCTATGATAAAATGAGAATATCCAAAATTAAACTTTCTTAAAATTAATTTTTATAATGTTATTAAAAAATTAGGAAAAGTTGATGAAATAGCATTTTTAGAAATAATGAATACAAAATTCTACTCGTTTACTTAGAATCATATGGACCTTCAACTAACAACTATGTAGAGACTAGGCAAGATGCAAGCTTACTACAATGGTAAGAGTTTTGGTCTCTCTTTGAGAGGTCCAAGGTTCAAACCCCACTCAGTATGAGAGGACCGAGTCCCCTCATAACAACTTGTGTAAACTCATTAAAAAAAGAACATATATATTTTGACACGTGAGAGATATTGTGGTGGTAAGTCCTTGGGTTTTAATGTAGAAGAGCCAAGGTCAAACTTTGGTAAGAGGGGACCACGACCCCTCATAAAAACCTATGTAAACTTTAAATTTTAAACTGCAAACTTACTGTAGTGGTAAGGACTTTGGCCTCTCTTTGAGAGGTTTAATATTCAAACCCCACTTAATATGAAGAGATTGGGGTGTTCATAAAAACTTGTGTAAACTCATTAAAAAAAAACTATATAGAGATTATGACGCTTCTTACAAAAATTAAAGTTACAAGATGAAAATATATTTCGATTGAAAAGATTCATAAATAATCATTTATATTATAAAAAAAATTAAAGTAAAAATCATCAATTATTATTGGAAGAAATCTATTACCTTCAATAAAAATCGCATAACATATTTAAAAAATAAAATAAAAAACATACTGTAAAAGTTTAATTTTTTTTTTAAATATACACATGAAAATAGACAACCATAAAAATTTACTCCAGTGAAAAAAACTCAAACAAGAGACCCAAAAGGACTCGAGAGTGGCATTGCCCACCTCAAGCAGGAGACCCAAAAGGACTCGAGAGTGGCATTGCCCACCTCAACCTAGCAAGCACTAAAAAAAGACTGAATTGTCTACTACTTTCACCCAAAAAGTTTAAGTTCTGTATTATTAATGACAACTACCACGAGGAAATTTCTGAAGTCAAATTCGTTTGCTAAAACAATGCCAAACTTAAAATCTAAAATATACTTGTTTTTACAAAAAAAATATTCAAATTTAAATGATCTTTAATTTAAATCATAGAAAAAAAAACACATGTTACTATACCTCAAAAGTATGAATGCTTTTCCTTAACTTAATATATATATATATCTATCTGTTCAGACATTAGTGGGTATGGGTTTGGTATATTTCCGAATCGTTTTCAGAGGGAAAATAGCAGCGAGGGCAGCGGAAATAGCGGCGTGGTCAAGGAGACATACACTTACTATACTTTTACTATTTGGGACGCGTTTGTGGAGGAAAGTAGGAACGAGACGTGGAAATGGCAGGCAACGCACATGCAAGCCATTCAATGGAGCCCGTATTTCTCACAGATTTTGACGTCGGTAACCGCAAGGAAGGCCAGAAAATATTTAAACAATGACTCCATAGTCAATTTAAACATCACCCATTATTATTATTATTTTTTTTTTTTTTTGTTGAAATGACAATATTAGCTAAATTACTAAATATATAAATTTTAATAAAAAGTTATCTAAAATCCAAATCAGAGCTTGACTTCCGGCTTTGGTGAAAGTTCTTGATATTTTGGAAAAGGTGAGATGCAATCGACAGCTGTGGGGCACTCGATTTTGAAATCAGTGCTAAAAGAAAATTCATGGAAGAAGCACCGTTGGTTTTCTCAAAAGAAAATTTATGGAAGAAGTATCGCTGGAAGTTGAGTGGTTTATAAACCTCAACACTTACCATACTTTTTGGCAATGGGGTAACAGGCTTAAAAGGTGTAAGTCCTTGGTCCCACGATGTGGGATTCCTCACCCCTATTAACATTGAGTTTGGGCATGTGTGTGGGGGCTGGCCTTCTTGCTTTCTAACCGTTTAATGTGATGTTGCAAGTCTAGTGGCATATTCAATGATTTGGAATTTCTTCGATGTTAATACCCATCTACCTTGTTAGTGTATCTCTACCTTGTTAGTGTATCCCACATTAACCGTGTTATGGGACTTGAGTGGTTTATAAACCACAACACTTGCCACACTCTTTGCCAATGGGGTAGCAGACTTAAAAGGTGTAAGTCCTTGATCCCACTACGTGGGATTCCTCACCTTTATTAACATCGAGTTTGGGCATGTGTGTGGGGGTTGGCCCTCTTGCTTTCTGTGATGTTACCAGTCTACTGACATATTACATGATTTCATCACCTACCCACCCACCTTTTGACTATGAGCGTTGGTGAAAGGTCTTCGATTGTTGGAAAAAGATGAGATGCAACGGACAGCTGTGGGGCACTCGATTGACATATTCCATGATTTCATCACCTACCCACGTTTTGACTATGAGCAGTTGGTGAAGGGTCTTCGATTCTTGGAAAAAGCGGTTAATGTGATGTTACCAGTCTACTGACATATTACATGATTTCATCACCTACCCACCTTTTGACTATGAGCGTTGGTGAAAGGTCTTCGATTGTTGGAAAAAGATGAGATGCAACGGACAGCTGTGGGGCACTCGATTGACATATTCCATGATTTCATCACCTACCCACGTTTTGACTATGAGCGTTGGTGAAGGGTCTTCGATTCTTGGAAAAAGATGAGATGCAACGGACAGCTGTGGGGCACTCGATTTTAAAATGTGTGCCAAAAGAAAATTTATGGAAGAAGCATAGCTGCTTTTACTGAAAGTAGATTCTCCAAGCTCTTACCAATCTTACAGCTGTAACTTTGCCTTTTTTATTATTATTATTTTTAGATATTATGTATCGTCTTTTTCTTGTCTTCTCCTCTCTCGTCTACAGTGTCTTCCCCTACCTTTCTTCTTCTCATTTTTCAATCACAAAACCAAGTGAATTATCCTTCCACTATTAGTTATTTATTCATTCATTCGTATCGTCCATAAATGCAGGGGTGGCCAGGCCTTTGAAATTCCATCTGAGAGTCAGTTTCTTCTTCTTTGTCCGATTACTCCACCACTGAGAGTGACTTTGAGTTTGAGGGGTTTGATTAGAGATGGGAAGCTCTTCATTATTATTGTTGTCGTCCCTCCTACTGCTAATCTCCACGCTGCTGTTGCTCTCGCCTCCTCCTGCGCGTTCCGACTCCGCTCCCTCCAATGTCTCTCACCATGACCAGCAAGCGCTGCTGGGATTGAAGCGTGCCATCACGTCTGATCCCAACAATTCCTTGGCCAACTGGACTCCATCTCTTCCTTTCTGCAATTGGACAGGTATCACCTGCTCTTTTCCTTTGCATAGGGTTCTTAAATTGAATATCTCATCCATGGGTTTAGTTGGTACCCTTTCTCCCCTCGTTGGAAATCTATCTGCTATTGAGTCGCTAGATATGTCCAACAACCTCATTCACGGTCGTATTGCACCTCAACTAGGAGAGCTTAGCAATGCCAAGGAACTGCTATTGTACGAGAATGACTTAGAAGGAAACATTCCACCCAGTCTTGGCAGTTGTCAAAGTTTAGTTCACTTGTCACTCAACTACAATCGACTGCAGGGGAATATTCCAGTTGAGCTGGGCCACTTGTTAGGATTAAAGATTCTTTATTTGGGAGGAAACAGTCTCACAGGAATGATTCCTTCCTCTTTGGGAAACCTTTCATCTTTGACTGATTTGGATTTGGGAGAAAGTAATCTCACAGGTCCCATTCCTGCAGAATTGGGTAGGTTGACCCACCCGCAAGTTCTTCACCTCTATACAAATCAGTTGTCAGGCACCATCCCCTCCTCCATAGGAAACCTTTCATCCTTGACTTACTTAGGATTGGAAATAAATAATCTCATAGGGCCCATTCCTACTGAATTGAGTAGGTTGATCCATTTGCAAGTTCTTTACCTCCATACAAATCAGTTCTCAGGTGCCATCCCCTCCTTCATAGGAAACCTTTCATCCTTGACTGAATTACAATTGCAATCAAATAATCTCATAGGCTTCATTCCTACAGAATTGGGTAGGCTTACCCACTTGCAAGTTCTTTACCTATGGGAAAATCAGTTGTCAGGCACCATACCCTCCTCCATAGGAAATCTTTCATCCTTGACTAACTTGTCATTGTCAATAAATAATCTCATAGGTCCCATTCCTATTGAATTGGGTAAACTAACCCAACTACAACTTCTTTACGCATGGAGAAACAAACTTAGTGGAAGCATACCAAATTCCATTAGAAGTTGTTCTAAACTTGAGCAACTTACCTTAGAGAATAATTTGCTAAGTGGAATGGTGCCTATGGAGTTAGGTAAGTTGTTGTTGCTTAAAAGAGTTAACTTAAAATACAATCACCTTGTTAGTGGGAGCAATAGTTCATTGACTTTTATTATTGCTCTTACAAATTGCTCTCATCTTGAATATCTAAATATTGCTCAAAATTATCTTACTGGTGTTTTGCCTCCATCCATAGGCAACCTTTCTTCTAAGTTGTCTTTCTTGGACTTAGGAGACAACATGATAGGTGGAAGTATGCCCAAAGAGATTGGCAATCTTATTAATCTAACCTTCTTGAACTTCAATAACAATATTTTAAGGGGCTATATTCCATATGAAATTGGAAGACTCCACAAGTTGGAAATATTAGGTTTGAGTAGCAACAACCCTTATGGAACCATCCCAAATGAGATTGGTGAGATGCAAAGATTAGGATCTCTAAATGTTAGTTGGAATAATCTCTTTGGAAGAATTCCAAGTTCTCTGGGTAGACTCCAACAACTAAGAAGACTTTTTCTTCGTCACAATCAATTCTCAGGAGAGATACCCGCTAGTTTAAAGAGTATTCCAAATTTGGAGCTTGTTGATTTCTCTTACAATGTTCTAAGGGGAAAAATACCAGGAGAGGTTATGGCTAGTCTTCAGAATATTCAATTTTATCTCAATCTATCAAAAAATTTCTTGCAAGGACCATTGCCTATAGAGATAAGTAAAATTATAAATGCTCAAGCAATAGATATTTCTAGCAATCATCTTGATGGGGAGATTCTAGGGGCACTTGGGAATTGTATAGCCCTAGAGCATCTCAACCTCTCCCATAATGTATTTGAAGGTCTAATACCAGATGCACTTGGAAAATTACAGAATCTACAAGTTATTGACGTCTCCTATAATTTTCTATCAGGTACAATACCTAAGTCACTTGGACAACTAAAAGAGCTTTGTTATGTAAATATGTGTTACAATAATTTGACAAGTCAAATTTTAGAAGGTTTGTTTCCACATGGCAATGTTACTACACTATTCAAGGGAAATCCCAACCTTTGTGGCCCAAAAGAATATTTATCACCTGTATGTTCAAAACAGGGGCAAGAAAAGCATTTGCTTTTTATAAAATTAATACTCTCAAGTGTTGGAGTCACTGTCTTCATAATATGCTCTTTAATTTTGGGAATTATGTGGAACCAAAAGTTTTCAAGGCAGCAATTTGATATTTCAAACTTTTTTTTTAAAAGATTGGGGTATCAGAAGTTCACATATCAAGATCTCTTCATTGCAACAAATGGATTCAATGAAATAAATTTGCTTGGATCAGGTAACTTTGGTTCAATTTACAAAGGAGTATTAAGGGATGGTAAGATCATTGCTATAAAGGTTTTTAGCTTCCAAAATGAAGAAGGGCAAATAAGTTTTAAGTGAGAGTGCAAAGTTTTGGGAAGAGTTCGACATTGTAATCTCATTAGAGTCATAAGTGCATGTTCATACAATGATTTCAAAGGTTTAGTTCTCCAATTTGCATCTAATGGGAGTTTGGAAAAGCATTTGTATCTTGATAATAATGAGGAGGATGTTTGTGGATTGGGACTGAGTGAATGTTTGAACATTGCCATAGATGTGGCCCATGGCATGGAGCATTTGCATTATGATTCTCCTGTCCAAGTTGTGCATTGTGATTGAAACCTGGCAATGTGCTTCTTGATGAAAACGTGACAGCCCTTGTAACTGATTTTGGTCTGTCTAGGCTGACTAGTTCTACAAACTCTATGGATTCCATGAGTACAACACTCACTCTTAGAGGATCGATTGGTTACATCGCTCCAAGTACTTTTTTTTCAAATAATGACATCTACTTATTGTTTTTTTAAATATTCTTAAGAATATTATTAGTGCTAGATGACTTAATTGCAGAGTACGGATTGGGTGAAAGAGTTTCTACAAAAGGAGATGTTTACAGTTATGGGGTTTTATTATTAGATATGGTTACAAGGAAGAGGCCAACTGATTCCATGTTTGTGGAAGGCCTAAATTTACAAAAATGGGTGAGCTCAGCTTTTCCTAATATGCTACAAGATGTTGTTGATAGCATGTTATTGAGTAATGTGAATATGGAACAACATAAATGCCTTGTTTCTTTCATACATATTGGTTTGCTTTGTACAAATGGATCTCCTCAAGAACGACCCACTATGAGAGATGTAAGAAGAGCATTGAAGATTCTAAGAGATGATTTCATTGGAAGTGTTGCAACCACTTCCTATTTAACAAGAACCATATCAGATTTGATATTCAATCATAATGCTACTACACAAGTGGAAGGGATGTCTGAAAGCCAAAGTTCTACATACTAATTAATGCAAAAGCATAAAAAATATTTATAAGGTATATATTTTTACAGTGATCTTTGTTATGAATTGCAATTAACTTTAAGTGATCATAATGGACCATAGAAATAATTGATATTACTATTTTTAACTCCAATTAATATGGGCCTATGAAATTGTAGGGAGGCTAGCCTTGGCAAGGCTTGAACCTTGGTCTTCTGGGTTTCTTGTTTCCAATTATAATTTATTATTTCTGGGATTTTAGGCCAAATGATACTATTTCCCCGTTTAAAACCTATAATTTCAAAATTATAATTTCATTTGCTCGCCAAATGATACTAGTTCGCCGTTTAAAACCTATAATTCCAAATTTATTTCAAAATTATAATTTCATTTGCTCGCCAAAGGATACTATTTCCCCGTTTAAAACCTATAATTCCAAAATTATAATTTCATTTTGCTCTGAACAGGGAAGATCTGGAAGAGAACTGCCTATGGATATGGAGGATAATGATTTACCATGTAACGAGGAAGTGCTACGAATTTCAGAGGTGAAACGCTTAGAAGAAGAGCGAGCAAGGCGAGAGAATGAAGAAATGGAAAAACAAGTGAAGAATGAAACTCAGCCAATGGGTGGAGCTCTTTTTGACAAATTGGATGAGCTTCTTAGCCAGACTCAGCTTTATTCACAGTTTTTGCTCGAGCAGGTGGACGACATTCAAATTGTAGGGTATTACACTGCAATTGATGTTTTAAAATGCAATTCGATCGTATGTAAGTTTCTCTAATATTAAAGAAAAACATACCTCTTCAGTTTCCTTCTGGGAATTGCAATGCGAGAGAACCCGAAGGAAATACTGGAAAAGGGCTGGTGCATCTAGTGTGGTAAGCCCCTAATAATTCTTTTGCTTACCAACACACATTGTATTTGCATATCTACACAATGTGAATTTCAAGTTATGTGAATTCCTTTCCATTTATGAGATATGGTGACTGCATTCGATGTTTCAAATGCAAGTTGAATTGTATTTATGCTTTGCAAATATTGAAGAAAAAGTATACATTTTCAGGTTTCAACTGAGGAGGGCGATGCAAAAGAACCTGAGGGAAACACTGGTGGTAGATTCCGAAGGGGGAAAATGGCAGCTTCACCTAATGCAGTAAGTTTCTAACAGTTCTTTGTCCACTAACACACCTTGTATATGTAAAGCATTATAAGATTGTTATCCTAACATGGATGAATGACATTATAAGATGTATATGTAAAGCATTATAAGATTGTTATCCTAACATGGATTGGGTGAAAATGTTTCTATAAAAGGGATGTTTACAGTTATGGAATTTTATTGCTAGAGATGGTTACAAGGAAGAGACCAACTGATGCCATGTTTGTGGAAGACTTGAATTTACAAAAATGGGTGAGATCAGCTTTTCCCAATATGCTACAAGATGTTGTTGATAGCAGGTTATTGACTAGTGTAAATATGGAACAACATAGATGCCTTGTTCTTTCGTACATATTGGTTTGCTTTGTACAAATCAATCTCCTCAAGAACGTCCCATTATGAGAGATGTAAGAAGAGCATTGGAGAGTCTAAGAGATGTTTTGATGGGAAGTGTTGCAACCAGTTCTTATTTAACAAGAACCATATCAGAATTAGTACACAACGATAATGTTGGTACAAAAGTAGAAGAGATGTCTGATAGCCAAAGTTCTACATATTAACCACTACAGAAGCATCGAGAGCATATATAAGGTATATATTTTTTGCATTGATCTTTCCAATGATATTGCAATTAAATGATCATAATAGACCATAGAAATAATTGATATTACTATTTTTAACTCCAATTAATATGGGCCTATGAAATTGTAGGGAGGCTAGCCTTGGCAAGGCTTGAACCTTGGTCTTCTGGGTTTCTTGTTCCTAATTATAATTTATTATTTCTGGGATTTTAGGCCAAATGATATTATTTCCCCGTTTAAAACCTATAATTTCAAAATTATAATTTCATTTGCTCGCCAAATGATACTAGTTCCCCGTTTAAAACCTATAATTCCAAAATTATTTCAAAATTATAATTTCATTTGCTCGCCAAATGATACTATTTCCCCGTTTAAAACCTATAATTCCAAAATTATAATTTCATTTTGCTCTGAACAGGGAAGATCTGGAAGAGAACTGCCTATGGATATGGAGGATAATGATTTACCATGCAACGAGGAAGTGCTACGAATTTCAGAGGTGAAACGCTTAGAAGAAGAGCGAGCAAGGCGAGAGAATGAAGAAATGGAAAAACAAGTGAAGAATGAAACTCGGCCAATGGTTGGAGCTCTTTTTGACAAATTGGATGAGCTTCTTAGCCAGACTCAGCTTTATTCACAGTTTTTGCTCGAGCAGATGGACGACATTCAAATTGTAGGGTATTACACTGTAATTGATGTTTTAAAATGCAATTCGATCGTATGTAAGTTTCTCTAATATTAAAGAAAAACATACCTCTTCAGTTTCCTTCTGGGAATTGCAATGCGAGAGAACGCGAAGGAAATACTGGAAAAGGGCTGGTGCATCTAGTGTGGTAAGCCTCTAATAATTCTTTTGCTTACCAACACACATTGTATTTGCATATCTACACAATGTGAATTTCAAGTTATGTGAATTGCTTTCCATTTATGAGATATGGTGACTGCATTCGATGTTTCAAATGCAAGTTGAATTGTATTTATGCTTTGCAAATATTGAAGAAAAAGTATACATTTTCAGGTTTCAACTGAGGAGGGCGATGCAAAAGAACCTGAGGGAAACACTGGTGGTAGATTCCGAAGGGGGAAAATGGCAGCTTCACCTAATGCAGTAAGCCTCTAACAGTTCTTTGTCCACTAACACACCTTGTATATGTAAAGCATTATGTGTGCATTACAATTCCAAACCGTGCCTTTTTATTTTCGCAGTATTTTGAAAGAGGTTGCCTTTTTGTTTACAATCTTTAGATATTGATATGTTCTCCTCTTACGCTTTTTCACAAGAAGTGATTACAAACCAAATATTTTAATTTAAACTCTCTGTACTAGCTACAGACTATTTTGATCGCTGGCATACCTTCAAACTCCTAGTTTTCTACTCAATAAACAGACAAATGGTAGATGTTGATTTTAGTCGAAATAGTTAAATATTTTGGTAGATATTGACACTTTTTGAAAGTGTTGTGGAGTAGCTTTAAGGTGATGATAAGTAACATTTGATGCCTTGCAATTTTTTCATTTCAAACTAAATTTGCTAATTTTAAGTGAAAGTATACTGGAGCCCAACTGATTATTGCTGTTTTGTGAATTGGTACCACTTTAATTATTACTGTGGCTATTTCCTGTTAATCTGTTCTAGCTAGTAAGAAGTTGGATGCCTCTATATGTTTAATGGAAGTTCTGTGAAAAGTTTCCATATTAAATTTCATTCTTGGTTTGTGTTAGTTAACCATAGGTCTCAAGTGACGAAAATATCTTATTAGAAACGTCTAGTTGGCATCCATTTGTGACATCATATACAGTGTTCTTTTTAAACATCATAGGGCATATTTAAGAGTATAGTGCCTTTGAATTTGATTAGCCAATCCATCTGTTGTTTTCTCCTTGAACATTTACTGTATGGAGTTATCCTAATTGTGGTATTATGGATCTTACAATTGGTCAGGCACATAATCAGACGAGTTGCAGTTAAGGCGATGCTGGAAAATTGCAAAGAAGACACCCAAGTTAATGGTTCTGATGATTTAACAAAAACTAGTTCTAGTGGTATACAAGAGAAGACAATCCTATAGCCAAAGGTTCCCTAAATATGAGTAGAAAGACTAGTTAAATGATAAAATTTTAATGGAATCTTTGAAAACAATCTTAGATTTTAAAGCAGATTTGTTTTTTTTTTTTTAATTTCATAACAAGTTCTTCATCTTAATTCTAAAGTTCCAATCATAAGAAGGTATGGAAATATGCTCATGATTGCTGAAGAGGATATACTTTATTTGGATTTTATTTTCAGATGTTCTCTAAAATATATACGATAGTTGATTGGAATTCTATAATAACCCAAATTTGTGACAATTTTGACTTCTCTTCAATGTTGTTTGGACAAGGAAACTTAAACATCAAAATTTTACTTGTTAGTCCGAATATGTACGGTTTCCATCAGTTGGAGGAGATGATAAGAATGAATCACCCTTGTACAACGAGGCCTTTATATGCCTCTTTGAGCAGTCAATTTTGACATTAGGAGAATCTGAAATGCTGATTTATAGTAGCTTAATCTTCTTTTGCCTCATTCTCCATGACCCATCTTTCTTCTACTCCAGTCTGCATCCAAGTAACACAATCCCTTTGGCAGTGAAAAACAAAATATATTTTTTTATCTTCTCATTAGTATTCTACTTGCACTAATTGGTGTTGTTAGCTGTTAATAGAAAAATGCCTTCTTGGTCAATAAACTTCTAAGTGTTTTATAATGTGTACTTTTAGAAGGCTTTTTCTGAGCCTTGTTCAGCTTTTTGAATAGACTAGGTTATTACTATTAGGTGGTTGGCTTATTTAAAATTGATGAATTAACAATTACGAGAAATATGCACTAGCCATAAATGGTTATACTAGCATTCAGTAAGAAGTTTTTTGCAATGGGATTTCTATGATTCTTAATTTTTGTACACATGTTTGTGGAGGCCTTGAAGTTTCAAGAGAAGAGGGACTCCAAATATTCTGTTGGATCATTTATTTGTGGATGTAAAGAGTATCACAAAAGTTGCTTTATCACATTCTATAGTAATGCAGATATTTAATAATAAACTCTTCTGTAATATTAGTCATTTAATAATATGGGGCAACAGTTCCACATATGCTATCTTGTCTTATTGTGGCCTCATAGCTCTTTGTGGTGCTGTTCATCTTTATTGAAAGTCTTTTTTTAGGCGAGCAACATTTATGATACATTCAATTCATGCTTTGTTGTTTGCTTGTTAGGGCCATTGTTATTTCCTAAGCTACATTGAAGTAAATATGCCATCATTAAGAACAGTCACTACATTTTAGCTGTCGAGCACTGACTAGTGCATAAACATGGTCTTTTGTATGATTCATCTTATAGACCAATTGCTTGAGATGAAAAAAACCTGTATCTCCTTTATTGTCAATTATTTGGGTTGCTGACATTACTTTAAGTAGAACATAATGACTGATTAATGTTGGCAATAAATGTAGAGATCCATTGCCTATCTAGTTATTAAGTTAGCTGTGTTGTCATAGCTGAGGACTTTACCATTCTGTCTGTGCTTCCTTAGGAGGAATGTCTATGTTTTTTGGTTATTTGAATAGTACTGGATTATCTTTCCTATAAGGTTTTCCTGGCTTTGATATATCATAGTAGGAGTTTCTTTAATGTACTAAAGAACTTTTTAAATTCAGACTTCTAATTGTATACAATATTTGCTTTTAAGGTTTGATATCTGTGGGAGGCAGAGCAATGGAAAGATGCGTGAACATAATGAGGAGAAATGAAGAGTTCAAGTACGCTTACTTACTTAATGCTGCGAAATTTGAGCAGCGAGTTTTGCTTTTCTTTAGTTGGATTTGAAATTGACAAGAATTGCTTTTTCAGGTAATTTCAAAGCTTCATTTGATCCTTAGGCCATTTCTTCTCAGAAGACTGAAGGAAGAGGTGGAGCAGTCCCTTCCTAAGAAAAAGAGATAATTTTGTATGTAAAAATGATGGAACATCAGAAACATATACAAGACCATTTAGTCAATAAAACTCTGGAAAGCTACTTGCAAAGCAAGGCAGAGTTTGGTAGGTTAACATACAGTTAGATATTATCCCAAAGAGTTGTTTTGTATAGATTTTTTGCAAGCTGTTTGTTCCTTTGTTTAATTACACATTTAGCAATTGTATGGCGTTTTGTTATCTTGATTGTTGAAAATATAACATGATTTATTTTATCTGTTTCAGGAACAGGCTAAAACACAAAGCTGAACAATCTCATGATTCAACTTGAGGAAGAATTGCAGCCATCCTGACCTTTTGGAGTCACAGTTTGATCAATCTTGTAGGGGTTTTGAAATTGTTATCCAATTTTTATAGGATATGCCTTTGTTTTTTTTTTTTGTTATTTGGAAATTTGTGCTTTAATGAACTGATGTTAATAGTGAAGATGATACTTCTGTGGATTTAGAGTTAATTTTGATTAGACCTGGCTTTTCAGATGATTATCCACCAGTGAAGCAGTTGGTTGAGCAGTGTGGTAAATTTGGTTTGCTTGACAGGCTGTTAACACATTTAAAAGCTGAAAACATAAGGTACTGATTCCAACTGGTAATTAAGGCAATTGTTTTGCATACTTCAGCTCCTGTTTAGCATTGTTGATGCATGTTAGACTTGAATCCTGCATATTTCTGCCCTCTTTGAGGACATGCACATTGGAATTCCTAACCTTCCTTTTTAAATAATGTCAATATCCTTGTACCTAATAACAGGTTTTAATATTTTCTCAAATGACCAAAGTTCTGGACTTGCTGGATTACTATCTGAGTGAACTAAAATACGAGGTGTGTCGTATTGATGGAAGTGTTAAATTGGAAGATTGGAAACAGCAGGTAACGGGTAACCCTTTCCATACAAAGGTTAGGTTGTCTAGGCAAAAAATGCTTCATATAAACAGTACCATGATCAATTTGTTAGGAAAATATACCCATGCAATTATGAGATAATTAAACATGAGCTTGTGGCGACAATTTCTCAACCCTTTGCTTTCCTTAGCAATCTTATATTTATGATCTTTAAGCAAGTCAAGTCTGATTATTCACTTTGATGATGATGTTTCTATTGCAGATCAAGGATGTTAATGATCGAAATGGCAATTTTAATATCTTTTTGCTGAGCACACGAGCTGATGGTCTTGGGATCAATCTAACTTCTGCAGATACCTGTATAATTTACGATAGTGACTGGGTGAGAAAATAATAGCTATTCACCATTTTAGCAATCAATTTTCATCTTTATCCTTTTTCATTTTGCAATTTTATGAGGCCTGCAATCGTGCATGCATAAGTAAAGAGATAAGCTAGTAAATTGCATTGTAGGGGTCTTGAATTCTTTCTCATGAGTTGTTATATCTAGTTGATTGTATCAGTATGGTTATAAATTTATGACTTTGATACAAAATCGTCAAATGGATTTGCAAGCAATGGAACTGTGCCATAGGATTGGACAAACACAACCTGTGCATGTCTACAGGCTTATCACAGCCCACTCTGTAGAGGTAAGAACTATCCTTTGAGGTATTTGATCATGACAGTGGCCTTGTCTTATTATTGTGCCTTTTTGTAATAATTGGTTGCTGAACGTAGGGGCGCATGCTTAAAGTAGCATTTGACAAGCTAAAGTTGGAGCACCTGGTGATAGAGAAAGGTCAATTTCATCAGGAGAAAAATACCAATACACTAGAGGTTTGAACTTTCATTATTAGACTGGATTTTCTTTTGGTTTATTTTATCCAACTTGTTTCTTGTGTAGGGTTTCTTGCATAATTTGGATTAGAAAAAAGTTTAGAGATTTTTATAAAGTGTTATATGCAATTAATCGATAAAAACATCGTTCATGATTGCCAGGAATCAGACCTGGTTGCTTTACTTCAGCAAGGAAGGGATGAAGAAGAGGAGCTTATGCAGACATAAAGTAGTGAACCTAATCTTCTGCGTCTCTTGGATCGCTTGGACATGCTAACTGACCCTGCTGAAAATAAGAAAGCTCTGTCTGAGCCACTTCCTCTAAAGGGGCCTGGTTGGGAGGTGGTTGTGGCAGTGGAAAAGGTGGGAGTGTGTTGTCTTCTATTGAAAGGTTATCGACAACTAACTAGTGCAAATCAGCAAAATGCAGAATAAATGCTGAGGGCTAGCTGGTCCTTTGTTTTTGCATTTATGTTCCAGAATTCTAGTTGGACCAATCTTGTCATCCTCTGTATCTATTATGTTTTGCTGGGTGTAACTTCTTATCCATGAGAACCTTGTAGATTAGTGCTTGGGCATGGGTATCAAATGACTGATTTTGCATAAAGATGGAAAAATGTTTGTCTTGGAATTTGAAGTCCATGCAAGCTCAAGTTTTTGGACAGCTAGGATATGTAACATATTTTTAGGGCATTTTGTTGGGAATATCACAGCTGATTTGTTGTGTATTGCATGTAGGATGCAAAGGTGGTTTGTTTTCTTTTGGATATCTCAGCAGAAGACATCTTTTTTGACATAAATTACAATGTATTTCAAGCAATTTGTTGTTTGGATATTTGTTATCTTGTTGTCTCCCTTTAAATGCTGTTTTGACTCTGGGCATGTCTTAGTTATCAATCTTGTTTGAATCAAATGCTATAGATGAACTAAGCTTTTTCACTTTTTTTAGTTAGAAATTGACTTATTTTGCAACCTTTTCTCGAATTGAGCTACATTCGTTCTCTTTCTTATTTGATTTCAGAACAAAATAGCCACAAGGATTGTTAAAAATAAATGAATAATTGATATATAGTGCTAAGGAACATCCAAAAATAAACCTTTAGAAAAGAGACATTTGGAAGATAGGTTTGAGCAAATCAAGGGAAACACAGGATGCCTTGGAAGGGAGAGGAAAGCTTAAAATTGAAGGGAATGGGTTTGACAAATGAGTGTTACATTTCATCCAACGAAGATATGCTAAAACTTGGAAGATCAATGTGAATATTTCCTAAGCTGGGATGATGGAGTCTAGAACGATCACCGGTAAGGAAAGCTAAGAATTGAAGGGGTTAGTTTAACAGACGATCATCGGTTTGATTCACTTACAAAAGATTTTGTTTTTTTAGGGCTTTGATAAAGTTTATTCTCTTCTATAGTTAAGAGATATCTTAACACCAAAGGCAGACTAGCTTATGTACAAGTTGTTTACATTATGCATATTGATGATTTTAAAAGGTTAAGCAAAAATACCAAAGCCAACAGTCACCAGGTAACATGGAGATGGAAATGACAAAAGTGAGCTTTATAGTTGTTCCTTTTGTTAACGACAACAAAAATGGATCAAGCTTTACAAATGAATGATCACCTTTATAGTTGGATGCAACTAATTTTATACACCATATCCTTGTTTTTTAATTTACGTTGCACTTTTTTTTTAATGACTTAATCTTTAGTTATGATTAAAAAAAAAAAAAAATCTTTAGTTATGATTATGGGATTCAAGTGCTTTTTTCAATTCTAGACAAAAAGGAACTAATGCTAAACAATGAAGTGGAAAAAGAAATAGAACCAAAGATTAAGAAGGTACGTTGCCACAGACCATACTTTTGAGTTTGAGATATATTATATTTATATTTTGAAGGTTCTATACTCTAATTTATGCAAAGATGAATATCACTTGTAGCATTAAAGGTTATATTAGTTTGAGTTTTAGAAATATTTTAATTTAAGAAAAAGTAATTTACTAGTTATAATATTCAAGGTTATATAAGTTTTTTTTTTTTTTGAGTAATACTTCTTATACACATCCACCATGGGGATTGAACCCGGTCACATCACCAATAATGCAAGCGGCGTCTTTGCCGGTAGACCACGCTCACGGGGATGTTATATCAGTTTTTTACATATGTTAAGATTTTTTTTTTTGTTGGGTTGTACACAGGTTTCTCATATTTTACAAATTATAACCCTCTCCTTTACAGCTTTTACAAAGAAATTCAATTGTCATCTCAATTGAGTTGTTATAACTAGATACCTACATTCTTTCATAAAAAAGTTTGAATTCTCAATTTTCATTTTGTGGATCTTCTTCAATTTTCTCCGTGAATATAAATATTCCAAAATTAAACATCTTTTCAAAATTCAACATCCTTTTTTGACATTTTCTTATAACAATCGTCACAATAACAAAACTCCACCTCTATTGTCTTTCAAAACTTTGTGCTATCATTGTCCACTTTACGAGATTTGAATGAAGCATAAGTGCAACCCCAAGAATCGTAATAAATAATCTATATGAAAACACATTCCTGTTATAAAATAAAACAAATATTACCAATGGAAAACATTAAAGAAATCTTAACCATTATTTGTTTTAGGTAGTCAACATTTTCTACTCCACCTCTATTGTCTATGCATTGCAATCTTAGTAGAGAAATATTTTCAAAACCTTGTGCTATCTGTAACAACCCAAGTATACTCACCCGGTTGCACCACATAAATAAGCCAAGCAATTTTTAGGGTATTTGTTTTTCACCCAAGTTTATCATTTATCCTAAAAAGAGGTTTCATGTTCCTAGCAATTATGATTCACCCAATGATTCATAAATATAAAATTCAATCAATACACGACATATCATACCATTTTTGGGTTTCAAGACTACTGCAGACAACCACTAAAGTGGACAAGATTGGCCAAATCTCGTAAGTTGTACCATTTTTTGGAATCGACTTGTCTCATTTGACTTCCTCTTGTTCTAGCATAAGGGTCGAGCCACGGTTGGGGTTATCCTCTAAGGCCCATAACACCTAGAGGGTGGATGCATACTTTCTCTATCCTTAGCATATTGAACCTCGATTTAATTGGTCAACTTATTTATGATTAAGTATGTAAGGGGTTAATGTGTTTATGCCTAGTGTCTATCTGATGGTCCTGTTCTCGGAGTCAGCTAGAGCCATGTCATTACCTTGACCTTGGTATTGGTCTCATTGTCCATTGTGACTCACAATAGTTTGTCTCATACCAAACGTCATGGCAGAATTAGTTTATTTATCATACTAGCTCCCTACTAGTCAAATGATACAAGGACTTTATCACTTGTATTTCCTAAGCAATGACCTAGAGGTGACGTCCCATACCGCCCCTCGTTATAAATTATGACAATATCTTTTTTTTTGACCTATCCTACCAAAAGACGGTCACTCACTAGTCTCGTTGCATGCTTGCCTGCATCTCAACGACATTGGGTGTTACATTCATCTTTTTCTAGAATTGAACAGTTTTTCACAGACTCAAGTTGTCCTATTTTTACCCTCTATATCTTAAAGACTCTCTTTGAAGAATACTTTGGAATAATTCAATGGGCGTAAGACAACGATATACTAAAAGACTTCACATAAATTAGTCTAAACCCAACAATCCATCCAATATTATTATTATATTTCTTAAGAAAAGGAGGCGGATAGCCACTACTTCATAAACCATTAGCATTTCGATCATTCATATTTTAAAGAAGAATATAAGTCTAATGCTAGTCAATGCTTAGTTGAAACCGGTTGTCAAGTTGTACAAGCTCTAATATTGCTGTTATGGTACAATTACCAACAAAGGTATAATTCTAAAAACAAAGTGTTCTCTTTTCCCCATCATTAGTTTCTCATCCATAAACATAGGAACATTCAACACTCATATATATATATATATATTTTAAGACTAACGAACACATATGCAAAACCTGCATCTAATTCTTAAACTATCAATTCTGTTAAAAATTATTTCTTCATAACCAACTAAGCAGATACATTCCACAAGAACTTGGTACCAAGCTTGCCAATTTGCAATTTCTTTCTCTATGGGAAAATAAACTTAGTGGAAACATACCAAATTCCATTGGAAATTGTTCCAAACTCAAGATTCTTTCTCTAGATGACAATTTGCTAAGTGGAATGGTGCCTATGGAGTTAGGTAAGTTGTCATTACTTAAAAGACTCTTCTTATATAAGAATTATCTAATTAATGGTAGCAATAGTACATTGGCTTTTCTTATTGCACTTACAAATTGCTCCCAACTTAGAGGAATTACATATAGCTCAAAATCATTTCACTGGTGTTTTGCCTTCATCCATAGGCCACCTTTCTTCCAAGTTGTCTTACTTGAGCTTATCACACAACAAGATAGGTGGAAGCATACCCAAAGAGATTATCAATCTTATTAACTTAACCTACTTGAGCTTCAGGAACAATCTTCTAAGGGGCCACATTCCATTTGAAATTGGAAGACTCCATAAGTTGGAAAGATTAGATTTGAGCAGCAACAAACTTTATGGAACCATCCCAGATGAGATTGGTGAGATGCAAAAATTAGGAGAGCTAAATGCAAGTTGGAATAATCTATCTGGAAGAATTCCAAATTCTCTAGGTACACTCCAACAACTAAGAAGACTTTTTCTTCATCACAATCAATTCTCAGGAGAGACACCTATTAGTTTAAAAAGCATTCCAAATTTGGAGCTACATGATTTCTCTCACAATGATCTAAGGGGAAAAATACCGGGAGAGGTTATGGTTAGTCTTCAAAATCTTCAATTTTATCTCAATTTATCAAGGAATTTCTTGCAAGGACAATTGCCCATAGAGAAGTAAAATAACAAATGCTCAAGCAATAGACATCTCCAACAATCATCTGGATGGAGATATTCCAGAGGCACTTGGAAATTGTATAGCCATAGAACATCTCAACCTCTCCCATAATATGTTCGAAGGTCTAATACTAGATGCAATTGACAAATTACAAAATCTACAAGTTGTTGATCTCTCCTATAATTTTTTGTCAGGTACAATACCCAAGTCACTTGGACAACTAAAAGAACTTTGTTATGTGAATGTTTCTTACAATAATTTGACAGGTCAAATTTTAGAAGGGTTGTTTCCACATTGAAATGTTACTGGACTATTCATGGGAAATCCAAAACTTTGTGGTCCAAGAAAATTCTTGTTACTTGTATGTTCAAAACAAGGGCATAAAAAGCATTTGTTTCTTACAAAAGCAATATCATCAAGTGTTGGAGTCATTTTCTTCATAGTATGCTCTTTAATATTGGAAATTATGTGGAACCAAAAGTTTTCAAGGCAACAATTTGATCCTTCAAACTTTATGTTTGGAATATTGGGGTATCAAAAGTTCACATATCAAGATCTCTTCATTGCAACAAATGGATTCAATGAAATAAATTTTCTTGGGTTAGGCAATTTTGGTTCAGTTTATAAAGGAGTATTAAGGGATGATAAGATCATTGCTATCAAAGTTTTTAGCTTCCAAAATGAAGAAGGGCAAAGCATTTTTAACAGAGAGTGCAAAGTTTTGGGAAGAGTTTGACACCGTAATCTCATTAATCATAAGTGCATGTTCATACCATGATTTCAAAGGTTTAGTTCTCCAATTTGCATCTAATGGGAGTTTGGAAAAGCATTTGCATCTTGATAATAATGAAGAGGATGTTTGTGGATTAGGATTGAGTGAATGTTTGAACATTGCCATAGATGTAGCCCATGGCATGGAGCATTTGCATTATGATTCTCCTATCCAAGTTGTGCATTGTGATTTGAAACCTAGCAATGTGCTTTTGGATGAGAACATGACAACACTTGTAACTGATTTTGGTCTATCTAGGCTAACTAGTTTTGCAAACTCTATGAATTCCTTGAGCACAACACTCACTCTTAGAGGATCAATTGGCAACATTGCTCCAGGTAATTTTTTTCTAATAATATCTACTTTTTGTTTTTTAAAATATTCTTAAGAATATTATTAATTCTAGATGACTTAATTGCAGAGTATGGATGGGGTGAAAATGTTTCTATAAAAGGGGATGTTTACAGTTATGAAATTTTATTATTAGAGATGGTTACAAGGAAGAGACCAACTGATGCCATGTTTGTCGAAGACTTAAATTTACAAAAATGAGTGAGGTCGACTTTTCCCAATATGCTACAAGATGTTGTTGATAGCAGGTTGTTGAGTAATGTGAATATGGAACAACATAGATGCCTTGTTTCTTTCATACATATTGGTTTGCTTTGTATAAATGAATCTCCTCAAGAACGCCCCACTATGAAAGATGTAAGAAGGGCATTGAAGAGTGTAAAAGATGTTTTTGTGGAAAGTGTTGCAACCACTTCCTATTTAACAAGAACAATATCAGAATTGATACACAATGATAATACTAGTACAAACTTAGTAGGGGTGTCTCATAGCCAGAGTTCTACATATTAACGAGTACAAAAATATCAAAAACATTTACAAGGTATAAAGATTGCAATTCGATTATCATAATAGAAATAAAGGGGGAATAGTTGAATAATAATATGATAGAGAGTCTAGTATGGTATCTTTTATGTTTTGAAAGTGGTTTTACGTTATTAAATAATATTTTTTCTGTGAAACTC
Organism: Wollemia nobilis; assembly: GCA_028583015.1. Taxonomy (NCBI): domain Eukaryota; kingdom Viridiplantae; phylum Streptophyta; class Pinopsida; order Araucariales; family Araucariaceae; genus Wollemia; species Wollemia nobilis. The sequence continues at coordinate 5,979,587 of JAQPPZ010017116.1, read as the reverse complement.
TGTTTTTTTTTTAATCTGGGAATTTGAGGTGTTCGTGGGCCTTTTGTTCCCGAGGAATCTGGCTGGTTAGTCACGACATTAAAAAAGACTTCTTAGAAAGGTTAAAAATGCGTTGATTTTGTTGGTTTATTTCCATTTTAAGGAGTCCATCTGTGGTGGATTATTGTCATTTCACATGAGTTTGAATATGCTAAGTTGATTATTCAAAATTTCGATGTAGGCTTTAGAAATGGCCACTACTACATTTCCCGAGGTTGAAGGAGATGCAGACTCACCGATATCTGTGCTGAAGATGAGGTAAAATTTTAAGGTTTTGATTTTCCTATTATAAAATATTTGATCATATTTCTGCATATGTCATAGTGAAAGAAAAATCTCTCAGCTAGGTCTCGTTTTTTTCCATTAGTTAATTCTGATTAGAGCTGGCTTTTCAGATGATTATCCACCAGTGAAGCAGTTGGTTGAACAGTTTGGTAAAATTGGTTTGCTTGACAGGTTGTTAACACACTTAAAAGCTCGGAAACATAAGGTACTGATTCCACCTGGAAATATATACATGCAATTATGAGATAATTAAACATGAGCTTGTGGAGACAATTTCTCAACCCTTTGCCTTTTTTTAGCAATCTTATGTTTATGATCTTTAAGCAAGTCAAGTCTGATTATTCACTTTGATGATGATGTTTTTATTGCAGATCAAGGATTTTAATGATCCAAATAGCAACTTTTATATATTTTTTCTGAGCACACGAGCTGGTGGTCTTGGGATCAATCTAACTTCTGCAGATAACTGTATAATTTATGACAGTGACTGGGTGAGAAAATAATAGCTATTCACCATCTTAGCGATCAATTTTCTTCTTTATCCTTTTAAATTTTGCCATTTTAAGAGGCCTGCAATCCTGCATTGTAGGCACTAATGTGTTCAATGTTGGTCTTGAATTCTTTCTCATGAGGTGTTATATCTAGTTGATTGTATCAGTATGGTTATAATGACTTTGATACAAAATCCTCAAATGGATTTGCAAGCAATGGACCGGTGCCATAGGATTGGACAAACACAACCTGTGCATGTCTACAGGCTTATCACAGCCTACTCTGTAGAGGTAAGGACTATCCTTTGAGGTATTTGATCATGACAGTGGCCTTGTTTTATTATTGTGCTTTTTTTAATAATCTGTTGCTGAATGTAGGGGCGCATGCTTAGAGTAGCATTTGACAAGCTAAAGTTGGAGCACCTGGTGATAGAGAAAGGTCAGTTTCGTTAGGAGAAAAATACAAATACACTAGAGAATCGAACTTTCATAATTAGACTGGATTTTCTTTTGGTTTATTTTATCCAACTTGTTTCTTGTGTAGGGTTTCTTGCATAATTTGGATTAGGAAAAAATTTAGAGATTTTTATAAAGTGTTATGTGCAATTAATTGATAAAAACATCTTAAATGATTGCCAGGAATCAGACTTGCTTGCTTTACTTCAGCAAGGAAGGGATGAAGAAGAGGAGCTTATGCAGACAGAAATTAGTGAACCTAATCTTCTGCATCTCTGGGATCACTCGGACATGCTAACTGACCCTGGTGAAAATAAGAAAGCTATGTCTGAGCCACTTCCTCTAAAGGGGCCTGGTTGGGAGGTGGTAGGTGTGCAGTGGAAAAGGTGGGAGTGTGCTGTCTTCTATTGAAGGTTATCGACAACTAACTAGTGCAAATAAGCAAAATGCAGAATCAATGCTGAGGGCTATCTGGTCCTTTGTTTTTGCATTTATGTTCCAGAATTCTAGATGGACCAATCTTGTCATCCTTTGTATCTATTATGTTTTGCTAGGTGTAACTTCTTATCCATGAGAACCTTGTAGATTAGTGCTTGAGCATGGGTATAAAATGACTGATTTTGCATAAATATGGAAAAATGTTGTCTTGGAATTTGAAGTCCATGCAAGCTCAAGTTTTTGGACAGCTAGGATATGTAACATATTTTTTGGCGCATTTTGTAGGGAATCTCACAGCTGATTTGCCATGTATTGCATATAGGATGCAAAGGTAGTTTGTTTTCTATTGGATATCTCAGCAGAAGACATCTTTTTGACACGATTTACAATGTATTTCAAGCAATTTGCTGTTTGGATATTTGTTGTCTTTTCTTGTTGCCTCCCTTAAATGTTGTTTGGACTCTGGGCATGTCTTAGTTATCAATCTTGTTTGAATCAAATGCTATAGATAAAAGAAAGCTTTTTCACTTTTTCAGTTGGAAATTGGCTTATTTTGCAACCTTTTCTCGAATTGAGATACATTCATTCTCTTTCTTATTTTATTTCAGAACAAAATAGCCACAAGGATTGTTAAAAAAGAATTAACAATTGATATATAATACTAAGGAACATCTAAAGAAAACATTAGAAAAGAGACATTTGAAAGATACGTTTGAGTAAACCAAGAGAAACACAGGATGCCTTGGAAGGGAGAGGAAAGCTTAGAATTGAAGGGAATGGGTTTGACAAATGAGTGTTACATTTCATCCAAAGAAGATATGTTAAAACTTGGAAGATCAATATGAATATTTCCTAAGCTGGGATGATGGAGTCTAGACCGATCACTAGTAAGGGAAGCTAAGAATTGAAGGGGTTAGTTTAACAGACAATCATTGGTTTGATTCACTTACAAAAGATTTTGTTTTTTTAGGGCTTTGATAAATTTTATTCTCTTCTATAGTTAAGAAATATCTTAACACCAAAGGCAGACTGGCTTATGTACGAGTTGTTTACCCTATGCATTTTGATGATTTTTAAAGGTTAAACAAAAATACCAAAACCAACAATCAGCAGGTAACATGGAGATGGAAATGACAACAGTGAGCTTTATAGTTGTTCCTTATGTGAAGGACAACAAATATGGATCAAACTTTACAAACAAATGATCACCTTATAATTTGATGCAACTAATTTTATTTACCATATCCATATTTTTTGATCTGCCTTGCACATTTTTTAAATGACTTAATATTTAGTTATGATTAAAAGCAAAAAAGGGCCAGGATGAATGAAGAGCAACTATGGGATTCAAGTGCCTTTTGCAATTCCACTACAAGTAGGAGAGACAAAAAGGACTTATGCTAAACAATGAATTGGGGAAAGAAACAAAACCAAAGATCAAGAGGGCATGTTGTCACAGACCATACTTTTGAGTTTGAGATATATTATATTTATATTTTAAATGTTCTATACTCTAATTTATGCAAATATGAATATAACTTATAACATTCAAGGTTATATTAATTTTATTTTTAGAAATAGTTTAATAAATGTTTTATATACTCTAATTTAAGAAAATATGACTTACTATTTATAATATTCAAGGTTATATTAGTTTATTACATATGTTAAGATATTTCTTTTGTTGTTGGGTTGTACTTGGGTCTCCCATCCAACTCTCTTTTTTAAATCTTTTACAAAGAGATTCAATTCTCATCTCACTTGAGTTGCTATAACTAGATACCTATATTTTTTATAAAAAGTTTGAATTTCTAATTTTTGGATTTTCTTCAATTTTCTTTGTGAATACAAATATTCCAAAATTAAACATCTTTTCAAAATTCAACATCCTTCTTGACATTTTCTTACAATAGTCGTCGCAATACCAAAACTCCACCTCTATTGTCAATGCATTGCAAAACTTTGTACTATCATTGTCCGCTTTACTAGATTTGGATGAAGCATAAGTGCAACCACACGAATCGTAATAAATAGTTTATATGAAAACACATTAATATTATAAAATAAAGCAAATGTTACCAATGAAAATCATTAACATAAACCTTAACCATTATTTGATTGAGGTAGTCAGCATTTTCTACTCCACCTCTATTGTCTATGCATTGCATCTTAGTAGAGTAATATTTTCAAAATTGTGTGCTATCATAGTACACTTTACCAAATTTGGATGAAGCATAAATGCAACCACAAGAATCATAATATAGTTTATATGAAAACACATTAATGTTATAAAACAAAGCAAATATTACCAATGAAAATATTAAAGTAAATCTTAACCATTATTTGAGGTAGTCAACATTTTATTGCCAACTTTAGCTAAAATTATTCCTCTAACCATAGAAAAAAGAATTTAACTCCATGATCCTCTATTAAAACCTCTTTATTGGCTAGCCTATCTGCACATTTGTTTCCTTCCTTTAAAGTATGTATGAACCTAATTTATTCAAACTCTATTGCAAGGTCTTTTATTCCACAACGATCTCTTGTACATTCCATGGAACATTTGCTTTCTTCAAAAGTGCATTTATTACTATTAGTAAATCACCTTCCATCCATACTCTGTTCCATTTCATTTGTTTGCATATTTTTAACCTTTCCAAAGCTGCCCAAGCGTTAGCTTCATTATTGTCTTAAATCCACTATTGAAAGCATATTGTGACAAAATCTCATCCTTATTACTTCTAATTATTCCTCCTCCTATTGGTTTTGGATTTCCTTTAGATGCTCCATCAAAATCCAAGTTGATCAACTCTACTTCTGATGGTTTCCACTTTATATTCTTTGCCTTCTTTTTGTTTCTCTTATATCCAACATCATAATTCCATTGGATGACTTGACTCCATCTATCAAGAATCTTATCTATTGCCAATTTTATATCACATAACTCTTTTGGTAGTTATTTTTCCTATTGGGTGTACACTTACCCTAGTTAAATAGGTCCATCCAAGTGGTAATTTGTGGTGAGACATAGCTTACCCTGCTCTTGTGCATTGTGCTCTTGAGGCTCATGCATCATACAAAATAGAAGACCCTTCCTTATGAGCCCCATGTATGTGTTGGTGCTACCGAGCAATATGGATGGAAGATGAAGTAGAAATTGACAACATGGAGAATGTTTTGCATCACATCACTATTGAATTTGCACCTCCCTTTAGGGTTGTGCCCCCCACCATCAACCCACCATGATCCATATGATGTTGTTTCACTAGGTTTTTCTTCCTTGCTCCAAAACAAGAGGTTTACTTTGGAAGTGGAGGCGTCTATGATTATTCAAGTTTAGTCTTTTGCAATAGTAAGAGTAGGATTCACTATTTCTTCTATTCAACATGTGCTCATCTTAGCTCAACTTGTTCTGCTTTCATACTCCTCTTATGTGAAGTTATGATTTACGTCTAATGGCTTTATTTTGACAATGCCATTAAGTAGCCCTACCTACCCATGTATATTTCTTGTTTATCCCAACTAGCCTACTCTAACTTGCCACTATCTAGTAATCCACCATTATCTTTGGCTTTGTTCCCTACATAGTTGATGATTCTCAACAATCCATCTTAGTCCCTTTACATAGTTTTACCCCCAATTTCGATAAATCCTCTTCTTCCTTCTAAGGCCTTAATTCAATGAATCTAGTGGTTGTGGCTTGTATTGAGGTTTTAGAGGATTCTGTTAAATGTTGAGAGCCTTTGAGCGTTTATGGTATACCATTAAACCCTAGCTTGACATGGTGGGTCTGTTATTATAAAGGAAAGTTATTACTTCAAAAGGTCATATTTTGAGGTAAATTTAAGGACCAAATATTGTCATTCGATGGACATGTTTATCAGATCCTTGAAACCTAGGTAAAGTCGAGTTCTTATTATGGAGATATTATCTCTAAAATAGTGGAATGTCAAAAATGTATTGTAATTTTATTTTTTTGCATGGAATTCCCATTGAACATGAGTTTTACAAGTGGATAAGGGTAAATTAAGATTCAAGAGATTGGATAGTAGAGGAGATGAGGAGCTTGGGTAAAGGGTATATTTCTTGTCAGTTCAATTTAGAAGAACAATTAATTCTACAATTTGGTATTTGGGGTATATACAGTCAAGTTTGTTATTTGTAGGTCTAGTCATTTGAGTTGCACTTAAAAGGCCTATCTCACACAAACTTTTTGCTTTGTGTGAAATTTACCTTTCTCAATATCACTTTCATACCATATCTCAAGGAAATAACAAGCAATTTAGGTAAAGTAATTTGGTGTAAAAACAAGTATGAAAATTTTTGTGCTTAAGGGTTCATCTATGTGCTTGTGTTGAGATGGACCTTTATGACAAGATTCCTTGATGTATTTAGTTAATTGGACAAAGGTTTGAACTTAAGTAGTATGCTGTGTATTGGAACTAGCAAAATGCTTATTTGCAGTGTCAGTGGGTTATATGATGAGGGATTTTCCCTTAAAAAAACTCTAGGATTGTAAATACTACTTCTAGGGAAGGGGTTTATATAGGATAGCAAGGGAAGTTCAAAAAAATCATATACTAAGATATGAGTCTTGGGCTATGTCCAACGTATATGCGTTATAGGATGAAAATTGTGTCTTCCATTATTGTAGCATTTTTCTTTGTACAAAATGAACCGCTCATTCTAATTCTAGATCAAAACATGGTATAGGATGGTGGCCACAAAGAACAAGGGATAGAAGCTAGTGAATTAATTTCAAGAGGTTAGATAGGTAGGTAGACTAGGGGGTTATTTTTTTTTCAACTTAGAATGAAACTAGTAATCAATCTATTCCTAATATTTTAAAATTTAGGTGCATTCAATGTCTCCTTTGCAAGGGAATTTAACTAAAGGATCAAACTTATATAGATGCCATTCTTTTTTATAGGTGGAAGGAAGTCCAAAGGAAGATGGAGAAATATTCATACCTCTTCTCTTGGGTCTAGTAAAGTAGACAAAGAAGTAGGTTACCATTTGATATCAATAAAAAGTGTTGGTAGTCTGGTTCAATTGGTTTTATATGGTGTTGGTGGTCACAGGGATATTCCAAATCTCCTTTAAGAGATAGATAAATTATTGCCATGTTTAATTCATTTGAGGTTGTAAAGGAACCACTTATTGTTCTTATTTAACATTAATTTCACTAATATTTTTAGACTATAAGACGTCTCACACTTAGAAAATTGAAATTTAAGATTAAGCAAATGATTTATTGCCACAACCTAAATATTTTGATGCTCCAAAACGATAAATGTAAGTGATTTGGAAATTTATATTTTGTTTGTCAACATCTTTTATTTCCCCACATGGATGAAAGACCTTCTTGTGAATAAGTGTGACTAATCATGACATAGAACATTATAAGCCACATTTGTTATTAGTAAGGGTAATATAGTTGGATTTTGCTTTATATTGCAGGTGAAAGATCATATCTATGAGAATGATTAGATACTAATTTTTCATTAGCAAAATGATTGGTGGTAGGCGATATTAATATGGTGGAATCTAATGAAGATAGAAGTTAGAAATTTTCTTAGTTTTCATTATCTCTTAATGAATTTAAGTAATACGTGGTATATAGGAATAGTCTTGGAATATTTGATATCCTTTGGTTGCTTTTACTGCTAATAGGAAATCATGGTTTATTTGGCATAATAGTAGGCTTGTTGGTGAATCTAAATTTAACAAAATTGATAGGCTTATTTTCTATGAATAATCTTCAATCAATAAATTTAATTCAAGCTACAAGATATACTATGACTATGGTAGCTCAATTTGTGATTACTTTCCCATAGTTTCCTCTATTTGTATAGGAAAATATCCCAAGTAGTTAGATGATATTATTTATAAGTTAAATATTTCTTTAATTGATGATCCAAAGTATCTTCAAGAGTTAAGAGTTGTTTGGGCTAAAATGGACAAGCCTCTTGGGGATGATGGTTAGATTCCATGTTGGAAAAAAGCTATCACCCAAAATTTTAGATTTGGTAGAATTTATGGTAACAATAAATCTAAGGCCCACATGAGATATGAAAAACTATTGTTATTTCCTTGTCCTAATCTCATAAAGCTCTCTCCCAAGATCCACTATCATAGTTGTTGAAGCTAATCTACTTAGGCTAGACAATTATAGCACAAAAAGTGATAGGATTAGATCTAGGATTTGGTGGATCAACCTAGCAAATAAAGGATTTAAAATGTTGTAATTATATCAAGCATAATATATATATATATATATATATATATATATAGAGTTAGGGATTACAATGCTAGTTTGATACTAAGGATAAGGGGATTAGTCAGATTTTCAAATCACATATTAGAATTTACAGAGGAAATATAGTGAGGAATTGGATCAAGTTATACAATAAAGTTTCACTAGGTTTATTACTTGTAGAGTGTTTGAGGAAAAATTAGTGTTTGTGGACATTCCTCTCTATTTCAAGAAACTTTTTGATGCCCTATTTTTAATGCAAAAAGACAAGGCTATAGGAATTGATGATTTTGGATACAAAATTCTTTTATGTGGTATTTTATTGGATAATATTAGTTTATAATGTACAAGGAAGCCGATAGGAAGGGATTATTCGAGGGCTTCATTAATCAAAGTTTTATTAATCCAATTTCCAAAGGTAGTATAAACACAAGGTTTCAAATTGGAGGCCTATTACTTTGTTGTATGATTCATATAAAGTAGTTGCTAAATCCTTAGCTCATAGAATTAGTCCCTTTTGAATTGCCAAAAATTCTAATTTCTTATGTGTGCATAATCCCATTTCAACAATCTTGGAAGGAAGGGACAATCTCCATTTAACCTTTAGATTTGGATTGGATCCCTACCATCCTTGCTAAATTCTAGCTAATCTAATCTAATTACGTGGAATTAAATGTAAAAAATTAAAGCATGGAAAGCAAAATGCATAAATTAAAATGCATGAAAATAAATTTGGAATTTTAGGGTGCAAAAGATTAAAAGTAAATATGACCATAAATATAGCAAAGAGAGTGTGATCAATCAACTCATGAACAAATCGAATAACAAAAATAAAATATATTTTATATAAAATGAAATTAACACATAATGACAAGAGGGCAAAAGGGTAGTGCCATAATCATCATTCATTCTAGAATCCATAAGGGAAGTGCAACTGATGGAAATAAAAAGGTATTATCAATTTCTCATTAATCTCAGGAAGGAGCAAGTACAATGTGGGTCTCACAAAGTGTAGCTTTGACTTCCTCAAGGCCAAAAGATGTTTATAATGGATCCCATGGATCCTATTTATAGAAAAAATTCACCCTTGAGTTACATTGGGTGATAAATTCTTACTCCCTACTAAAAGTAAAGATTTGGAGCATCTTTAGCAAAATGATGCACCTCCAAATGTTATATGCCTATAAATAGATTTCTACTAAGAAGGCTTCTAAAGTGCTTGGTGATGCCACTACATGCCAAAATGTTGTTTTCACAAAATCTTCTTTAGAATCCATATATCTATTTTTAGCCCTTTAACTATCCATGAGAGATACTCCAATATAAGAGTGAATCACTTATGTTTGGGAGTGTTATCCTCCAATATGCTAGTGCGTCGCTCTTGTGAAGCAATCACTCATTGTTGACTAGTGCTTCATTTTTTAGGAACCAATCATATCATCTTGAGAAAATCACTCCTCAAGTCTTAGCAAAAATTAGGTTTTGGAGCTTTTAATTAATTGATCCAAAAGGTGTTATACATCTCCAAAATGGGTGGAACCCCAAGGTAGCTCTTAATGACAAGGAGATCATCAACATATACCATAATTATAAAGAAGGGGAGTGGTCCCATGGATGTTAGTGGGGCGGATAACGAAGGCTTTGTTTCGGTTAAGACTCGTAATAAGATAAAAAGGTTGAAGCAGACCTTTACTGATAGACAAATGGATGGCTTACATAATAAGTTTGATGTCTTGGATGAGTTGGCATTTCTTGATGAAGTAATGAATGGTAATTTGAATATGGATGCTCAAAATGTGACTGAGGTGCTGGACCATAATGGGCAATAGGAAGTAACATATCCTTCTTTGGACACAACCCTGGAAATTGTTCCTATTTCGAAGGTGTGACAGGATGGAGTGAAAGGGGATGAGCCTATTTTGGTTGACTTGTTGAATACTGGTAGAGGAAAGGGTTCCAAGCATGGTCCTTTTTTAGGGTTTCTCTAAAAGAACTTAAAAAAATGGCCCCCTGCGAAGCCGGTTAAGGTGGGTAGGAAGAAAGATGCAGATAAACTTCATGTGGAGGGAGAAAGATTGGTTGAGAGTGGGGTGGTTAAACCCATGGAGTCTCACTTTTATTCTCTCTATAAATGATTTTTATTTCATGGAATGTGAGAGTTTTGAATAGCTTACCTTGTCAAAAAGCTATTCGATATTTGGTGCAGGTGCATAAGACAGATGTTGTTTTTCTTCAAGAATCTAAATTATCAGTGGAGGGTCTATTTAGTATTGCTTCTAAACTTTGGGCTCAAGGTCTTTGTCAGTGTGTTGGGGCTGTGGGTAGTTTTGGGGGGATTGTTAGCATTTGTAATATGTAGAAGCTTACTCCTCTTTGGTGGGTCTCGAATAAGTCAGCTCTTTCTATGATAACTTCTTGCCATGAGTCTAGATAAGTGATTTTATTAACTAACATTTACGCCCCCTCGGATATTGATGGGAAGGAGTTGCTTTGGAACCATATTCAAAGTGTTCGGGCCTTGGTTCCGTTCTATCTTTGGATTATGGCAGGGGATTTTAATGCTATATCTAGTATTGATGAGAAGCGGGGAAGTATGGGTACTTTAGGGCCTACCTCTAGGCTCCTTAATGATAATATTCAGCTTCTTAATCTTGTAGATATTAAGCCGACGAGTGGTGTGTTCACTTGGACAAATAGATAGTGTGATTCTAACTCAATCTCAGAGAGGTTGGACAAATTTCTTACTTCTTCATATTGGGTTAGCAATTCTTGGGTTATTAATTTGGAGGTTCTTGACTGGAGGGGATAGGACCATTGGCCTATTAAACTTGCTATCTCTCAAAAAGGAATGGGTCATCATACAAGTTTTAAATTTTAGTTAATGTGGCTTAGGGATCCCTCTTTGTACGACTTGATGAAATTCTGGTGGATTCAGGGTTGTCCTTCCCACGGTACTACTATGTACTCTTTTGTTAAAAGGCTCCAATTTGTGAAATTTCAACTCAAAAAGTGGAACAGGTAGTGTTTCGAGAATTTGTTTCAGGCTAAAGCTTTGGCCCAAAGTAGGCTTGATGTTATCACCAGAAATATCAAAGATCATGGGCTTACGAAGCAGAATCTGCAGGAGGAGTCTGAAGCTTTGCATGAGCTTCAAGAGTGGGAACTTCGGGAAGAAATTTTCTGGAAGCAAAAGGGCAGAGTGGAATTGTTACAAGAAGGAGATCAAAATACAACTTTTTTTTTAACATTGTTAAGGCTCGAAGACATGGCAATGGTATTTATTCTCAAGGTATTCAGTTGTCTGCTTCTCAAGATATCTCTCGGGAGGTTGTTCGGTTCTTTTCTTCCTTATATTTCGAGGATTATTGTGTGGATCACGCTAATGATCATACTATTTTGCATTGTATTTGTAGACACCAAAATCCAACACCTTATAAAACGCATTTACCACCCCACCATCAAATCCTACATAATAAAAAGATATGCCTAAGTTCTAACTTAAGGATATAAAATCCTGCACATTATCTTATTTTCCTAATTTATTAAATCTAGAAAATCACCTTAGGATACCCTGCCTACCCATTGGACATGTATCCTAGACATTTTATCCAACACCCTTGCCACATATTACCCACTCTTGTCCTCCTTGTACTTGCATATGGGGCATATTCCCAACACCCATGCCACAACTCATTTGTTGTGGTCCCCTTATCCCTTTACATAAAACAATATCCCACATCCCACTTCACTTGAAGCCACATCACCCCAGTTAACTGAGGCACACTGGGTGACTCACTATAACTGCCCCCTTCCACCTTGCAATCCAGATTTACCACTTGGCAAGTTGGGCTTGCCACCTCCCATTTCCCTCCAAAACCCCAAGAGGCCTATAAAGGTACCATTAGTCCACCAAGAAAAAGAGAGCTGAATTTGCATACCGAAAAGCTACCAAAATTGACTTGGAATCGACTAGAAATCGTGAAGTGCAAGCTTCATTCGGTTCATTGGCTCGAGTCCCGAGGCGATCTATATTTTAGACAAAATTACCAATCCATGGTTTCACAGTCAAAAAATACAAGTCTGCGGTTTCACAACCGCAGGTCCATGATTTCCAGTACACAACCACGCTTTTGCGGTTCCATAGTCCCGAGCATGAATTCATCGGTACGACCAAGATCAGCAAAATATTGTGTTAGCAAGGCGTTATCGGTTTACTTGTTCTGTCACTTGTTTCATGCAATCTGCTGCTTAGGGTTTTATGAATAACATTGATTTTATTGGTTAAAATATGCAGGTGCTACTGATCCCCATTTGATTTTTTGAATGTGTGCAGGTGAAAAATATCTTGGATAAGCTGTTGAAGCTAAAGTGACCCCATGTTGGATACCAAAGCCCACTCACAAGATTTTATTCAGAATCAAAAGCAATGATGCATTACTGTTACATACATTTCCTCATACATTAGGGGGAGAAGCACAAGATTGGTACAACCACCTGCCACATCAAAGTATTTTTACCTTTGAACAACTAGCGGACTAGTTATTGGAAAGATTCACCCTGAATGTCAGAAAATAAACCACATTGACTGATTTGATTTATCTAAAACAATGTGACGATGAATAAGTCTATGACTTTGGTAATAGGTGGAGATCAGTCATGATCAAGTTACCATTTTCCCTTCCCATGCCATAGATAATACGAATGTTCACGAAGAGTTTTGGTAGACCCATCTCTTCATTATTACAACTGCAACAGTATAGGACATTCGATGAGGCACTTGCCCAAGCAAAGATAATAGAAGAGATCAAAATTCATGAAGGTGAGATAAAGCCTAAAAAGAAAGAGTGGCACAATAAGAATCAAAAGGGGAATAACCACGGCCAATCTAAGACCGCACAGGTTAACCAGATAGTTTTGGGTCAACCACAGTTGAACCAACCAACCCAAGCACAAATCCAACAACCCCAACAACAACAACAACCACAAAAATTGAATCATCAAGCGGTTCCACTCCCACAACAGGCACAAAATCAGACACAACTTGCAGAAAGGCAACAACGTCATTTTAAGCCAAAAAGAAATTACACACCAGTACAAGAGCCATATTCATTAGTTTTTCAGAAGTTGTATGTGATAAAACTTTTTACATTACCGGAAATGAAACCTGAAGATCCTAACAAACCAAAAACAAAAGGTTACAAAGAACACCTCTTTTGCATCTATCATAGACAAAGAGGACATGATATTGAAGGTTGTCATGGATTTAAAGGAATTGTGCAAGATTTATTGGAAGCGGATACAATCAAAATTGACAATCCACTAGCCCAAAACAATAAAAACCTAGGCATATATCAGACACCTTTGCCACATCGAGAGGTAAATCAACAACCGACGACATGGTTATGCATAAGGGGTAGTACCAAAAAAGTATGTATAAAATCGGGGTGAATCAACGTGAAAACTATATAAACTTTGGGGCAAATTTTTCAAATTTTTGAAGAAATTTTTTCAAAAAATGGTGATTTTTTCTTTTTTTCCCACTAAAATTATTAACAAAATTATTATAAGGTGAGTAGCCGAAGGTGACTAGAAGAAGGTGACTGGTAGAAGGCAACTGATAGAAGGTGATAGACAAAAGGCGATAGGCATAAGGCAACTGGTAGAAGGTGACTGGCAGAAGGTGAATGGCAGAAGGCGACTAGCAGAAGGCAACTGGCAATAGGCGACTAACAAAAGGTGACTGACATCAGGTGATTGGCAGAAGGTGATGACCAGAAGGTGATTGGTAGAAGGTGAGTGGCAGATGGCGAGTGGCACAAGACGACCGACAGATGACGACTGACAGATGGCGAGTGGCACAAGGTGACCGATAGATGGCGAGTGGCAAAAGGCGACCGCCATAACCCGTCAATAAGATGATGCCACTTGTCCTCCCTTCTACCACGTGTCGTTCATGCATTAAATATTGCCATGTAGAAATCTATAAATTCAATTGCAGGGTCATTTGTAGCATTTTCTAGAGCAATTTTAAACCTTTTTCCAGCATTTTTAGGGCGTTTTCCATAGCGTTTTCCAAGCAATTTCAGAGCATTTTGGCAACATTTTTAGAGTATTTTGGCAGTGTTTTGAGAGCATTTTGGCAGTATTTTTAGAGGGTTTTGGCAACGTTTTAAGAGCATTTTGGCAGCGTTTTCAGAGCGTTTTAAAAGCACTTTTAGAAGGTTTTGCCAATGTTTTCCTGTTTCTTTTCAGAGATGGCTAGTTATTCCTCTCCTCTTCCATCAAAAGTGCATTTCAAGTACATCTTCTGCCCCAATCTCAAGAGCATTTTCAACACTCCTAATAGAGATTCCCAATGGATTTACACTGCTGGATTTGCTGGTGTGTTGAAGATGCATCAGTTGAACATTAACGTTCAGTTGATGCAACAGATTGTTTCTTGTTACAACCATGATGTGTCCACTATTTCGATGCGTGTGGATAACAAGGAAATTATTTTTTGGTTAAACCCTTCGATGTGCAACGACTAACAGGGCTACCATTTTTGGATGTTGTACTGGTGAACAACCAATACATCTTAACCGATGATGATAAATCGACCCTAGAAACCCTTTACTCTGTTCATCCTAACAATCTGAAAGGTATTTGATGAGGAAATTTAGACCTAGGGGCTAATTTATTTTTAGACCTAGGATATTTTAATTAGGCTTAGTCATAAGAATAATCAACGTGAGTTGTTGATAAGCTCCGTTGAATAGTCTAGGTCTAGGTGTTTTTCTTTTCGGCATTGTAGGGCTTACATCTTTAGCCTTTTCGGATTTGTGTACGTAAATCCTTGGAGCAGTTCATGATTTCCAGGATTACGGTTTTCATTTTGGACTTATTTAAGTCCTAAGTTTGCAAATAATATTTAGCTTCATTTTATTCCATATCATTGGTATCAGAGCGGAGGATTTTTGGAGGTTTTGGGTAATTTTCGATCTCCATAGGGTGGATTGGATAGTTTTTCACCACCTTCGTTCCAGTGTGAAGCTCAGAAAAATTGCACAAATTTTTGCTGCCAATATTGCAGAAAAATTGCAAGCACTTATCATTGTTGTAAATATTGTCATAAAATTTGTTGACAATAAAATTTGACAATGTGCACTATCATCTAAATTTTTATAGACAACAAATGCAACAATAATATTTGTTGTCTTTTTGTGGGTAGAGAATCACATTTGGAGGGCATCAATTCTTCGACTCCAGTGCAGTGTCCGTCCGTCCGTCCTGTTCAGTGTGCCAGCGAGGAAAGTTTGCGACTTCCCGACACCACAAGACAAACATCGTCACTCTGCGTTTTCTGACGCCTCTGGAGATCGTGGCTACACCTGCCAATTTTCGAAGCCTCCGGTCATCCACGCTTTGTGCGGCCACGTGAAGGTTGGATCCACACCACGAGTTTGGTCGCTCCTCCCGATGTCCAATTTGTGACAAAATTTGACGTTTTTCGACGTCAAAAAAAAAAAAAACTCCTTCTGCAGAGCCCGTCCTGTATTCGATTGGCACCAGCGACCTGAAAATTCCATTCTGCCATCTCAACCTACGTGCTTGTAGAGCCCATCCCATATCCGCTTGGCACTAGTGACCTGAAAACTCTGTTCTACTATCTCGGCTTGCATGCCTGCAAACGATTTGGTCTCTAATTACTGCTGCAAATGATCTGAACATTCCTCTTGAAATCGGGAAGATCCACGCGGATCCACGCTGTCAAAATTCAGTAAATCCTGACGCCTGCTAGGTTGTTTTGGGAACCGCGAGACTACAGATTATGGCAGGTGACAACCAGATCTCATAGCTTGCCATTCGATCTCTGTAGTCTGCCTGCAGAGACGGTCGAATCTCCTTGTGCTGGCCCTTGTAACTCTACCATCTTTCCGAATTGCCAGACGGTGCTGGCATCTGTGTGCAGACGGGCAGATCCACTGGAAGCTGAACTCGCCCGAACACTGTAATCTACATTGTCTTGGCCTACGTGTTATAAACAAAATGTGCATCGAGGTTGCAAGATTCCAACTTGTGCCGGGTGCCAGGTTTGACTGCGACAATTGATATTCTTCAGATTTTTGCATTGATCCTATCGTGGTGTTTTCAAGGTGCACAGCTCCGATTGCTCGAGGATTCGATAGGTTGGATTCGCCACCGAATAGTGGTTGTAATATCCAGTTGGATTCGCCACCGAACAAGTGGTTTTAATCTCCGTTTTGATTAGCCAAGCCAAACAATAATTATAAAAAAAAAAAAAAGGATATTCAATTTAAAAAAAAAATATTCCTTTTTGTCTTTTTCACAAGTCAATTTGACTTTTTCAATATTGTGCAAATATTCCTTTTGCCCTTCCATGTTGTAAATTTGCAATTTTTGCAAATTAAATTGGGCACATTTTATTTTGCACATTTTGTAACTTTGTCTTTTTGTGACAATTTTTGCTGGCGATCACTCGGGGTCAAATGGCTTCTGAATTAGCCGACAAATTGGCTCAAGTAACCCAACTTGTCAGCATTTTGGCTGATAAGGTTACTTCTAATGAAGTTCAACAACAATGTGAGGTTCCCGTTTACACTGGTTCGCGAGATCCCGAGGTCCTCAACAGCTGGATTTTGGACATGGACAGTTGGTTTGAGTATACCAAGATAGCAAAGGATCAGAAGTTAACTTTGCTAAGTTGAAGCTTTCTGGCATTGCCAAGGTCCTTGTCACTGATCGACAACGGACCCAAAATCCCATTGACACGTGGGATGAATTGCAAAGAGTTTTGAAGAATAATTTTTATCCTTCAAACTATGCCACTGAGCTTGAGATCAAGTGGCTTCGTCTTCGACAAACCTCCAATATGACTGTTCATGATTATATTTTTCAATTTAACAAGTTGCGGATTTTGAATTCTATACAGGATAATGCAGCACAACTTGTTAACAAATTCAAAAGTGGTTTGCAGGAGCCCATTTACAGGAAGATGAAATACAAGTTGATTGTAAACATTGACATGGCTTTCAATCAAGCCCTTCTTGCTGAGGAGGAAATGAGGGAGCAATCGCGTGGGACTCGCTCTTCTACGTCAGGAGGAAATCAGAAGGCTTCTCCTCAACCTTCCAAGGGAGCTAAATCTTCTTCTTCTCCTTCTCCCTCTTCTTCATCTTCCCCTTCTTCTTCTTCACAAAAATCTTCTTCTTCTAAATCACCTTTGATTTGTAATTATTGTAAAAAGCCAGGACATACTCAAAAGAGGTGTTTTAAGTTGCAAAATGTGAAGAAACAATCCCTAGTTGTAAAGCCTTCCAATGAGGACTCACAAGAAAGTCCCATTGAGGCTACAGGGGAACGTAAGCCTTATAAGGAATTGGCAGGGTTAAACAAATTGACCCTTATGAATACTTCACAAGGTGATCGCGAGAATTTGTTTGTGACTACGGTCCATCTCAGTGACACCTTTATGGTTGATTGTATAATCGATAGCGGCTCGCAGAAAAATCTAATTGCGAGGTCCGTTGTTGACAAACTGAAGTTACCGATGAATCCCCATCCTCATCCTTATCCTTTGGGATGGAAGGACAATGGGATTACATCCGACATCACACACACTTGCACTGTGAATTTTGCTTTCAGTCCTTCTTTTGTGGACTCGGTTGTGTGCGATGTAACTCCAATGGATTGTTGTGGCTTGTTGCTTGGAAGACCCTATCAATACGATAGGAGGTCTATACATGATGGGTACAAAAATACATACACTTTGCACAAAGACAATAAAGCATTCATAATCAGAAGTACACAACAAACACCACATAATTTGATGTTGAGTTGTAGACAAGCACGCAAAGCCATAAATCAAGCAAAGGAATTAGCACTCATCTTCATCAGACCAATTCAAGAAGAAAAGCAAGCACCTAAGCACACTAATAACAGGAGTTCTTCAGTTCATTCAATACTTCAATCATTTTTTGATGTTTTTCAAGAACCCACAAGTCTTCCTCCCGAAAGACAGATTAATCATAGTATTGAGATTGTTCCTGCATCTTCTCTTCCTAATTCTTCAATGTATAGACAATCAATAGTGCAAATGGAAGAAATTAAAAAGCAAATTCAAGCATTGTTGACTAAAGGGTTCATCAAACCCAATACTTCCCCTTGTGCTTCTCCTATCTTGCTTGTGTTGAAGAAGGATGGCACATGGAGATTATGCATTGATTTCAGGGCACTCAATAAGATTACAATCAAGAATCGTTATCCACTTCCTCGCATTGATGATCTCTTGGACCAATTGCAAGGTGCAAAATTCTTCTCCAAGATTGATCTCAAAAGTGGGTATCATCAGATGAGAATTCAAGCAGAAGACACTTGGAAAACAACATTTAAGACCAAAATGGGGCTCTTTGAATGGCTTGTCATGCCCTTTGGCCTTACAAATGCTCCAGCTACATTCATGCGGCCGATGAATGAAGTATTCAGAGATTGTTTGGATCAATTTGTAATCATCTATTTGGATGACATTCTTATATATTCTTCTACTTGGGAGAATCATTTGGAACACTTGGAAACGGTTCTTCAAACTCTTCGAAAGAACCAATTGTATGCAAATTTTCCTAAGTGTTCATTTGGGCAAACATTCATTGCCTATCTTGGGTTTGTAATTAGTGAAAAAGGTGTGCAAGTAGATCCTTCCAAAGTTGAAGTTATCTTCTCTTGGCCAACTCCTACTTCAGTCACGGAGTTAAGGAGTTTTCTTGGACTTGCTAATTTCTATCGCAAGTTCATTGGAGGATATTCTTCTATTGCCGCACCTTTACACTATTTGACAAAGATCAAAGTTCAGTTTCAGTGGACAAAGGATCAACAAAAAGCCTTTGACACATTGAAACAAAAATTGAGTACTGCACCAGTTCTTGTTCTTCCTGATTTGTCTCAACCATTTGAGATAGAAACTGATGCTTCGCAAGTTGCACTTGGCGTTGTGCTCATGCTGAATGGCCATCCAAATGGCCTATCATTCGAAAACATTTTTAGAGGCCAAGAAGAACTATTCTACATATGATAAGGAGTTCTATGCTTTGGTTCAAGCAATCAAGTATTGGAGGCATTATCTCTTGGGAAAAGAAACAATTGTTCATACAGATCACATGCCCCTTAAGTTTCTTCAATCTCAAACAAAAATTGAGGAAGCTAGGCACATGAAATGGGCATCGTACTTGCAACAATTCCATTTGGTAATCAAGTACAAGAAAGGACGAAACAATGCAGTGGCTGATTGTTTGAGTCGTCCTCCTTCTACTCTTGTTTTGACAATTGTCACTACTTCTCATCTTGGCTTCCAAACTTGGCCTACACAGTATCCTATGGATCCAGATTTTGGCAAAGTTTTCCACCAACTTTCCAATCCTTCTTCTTCAAATTTGAGAGCTCTTCAGGACTTTCATATTCAAGATGGAATGTTGTACAAATTGGACAAACTTTGTGTTCCTCATGGGAACAGGGAGTCTCTTCTGAAGGAGGCTCATTCCACACTCTATGGGGGACATTTTGGTATGCATAAAACTCTTCATCATCTTCAACGGTTTTTCTTTTGGCCACACATGCAAAGAGATGTTCTTCGCTTCTTGCAACAATGTGCACTCTGTAATCGCTCCAAATCAGCCAATAGGACATTGGGAATGAGCATGCCTTTGCCCATTCCTTCTCGTCCGTGGGAAAGCATTTCCATGGATCTCTTGAGCGGTTTTCCAATGACAGTATGCAAGCATGATTGTGTCTTTGTTGTGGTGGATAGATTCAGCAAAATGGCCAAATTCATTCCTTGTCGCAAGACAAGTACTGCACAGGATCTTGCCCAACTCTTCTTTGAGGTGGTATGGCGTTCTTTTGGTCTTCCTACAAGCATTGTCTCTGATCGTGACTCACGCTTTGTGGGTCACTTTTGGCGATCACTTTGGAAGATTTTGGGAGTATCTCTTAACTTCTCTACTGCTTATCATCCTCAATCCGATGGGCATACAGAGGTAGTTAATCGTACTCTAGTGCAGAGTTTGAGGATTTACCATCATTCCACTCCAGCCAAGTGGGACTTAAGCCTCACTCACATTGAGCACGCCTACAACAGGGCCGTCCACAGTTCTACCGGGCACTCTCCATTTGAAGTGTGTTTTGGTTTTCAACCACTTGCTCCTTATGAGTTACCTTTGTCTTTGCCTTCTTCAGCCACAATGCACATTCAAAAGGAACAAGACAAGGCCAACTCTTTTGTGCAACATTTGCAGAGTCTTCAAGCCAAAGTGGTTCAAATTCTTCAGAAGACTCAGCAAAAGCAGAAACAACAGATGGACAAGCACCGCACTCCTCATTCCTTTCAAGTTGGTGACAAAGTATGGTTTCATCTTGACAAACGACGATTTGCAGATAAGGCACATAGCAAAATCAAGCCTCTTCGTTATGGGCCTTATACTATTTCAAGCAAATCTCTAAGAATGCCTTTCGCTTGGACCTTCCAGCTCATCTTGGCATTCACGATGTTGTCAATGTTGATCTTCTCAAACCATACTATGATTCCACATTGGAAATAGTTCCAACCATCATTCATCCAGTTGATGTGGTTCCTGATGCTCAGCTTCCGCTTGACGCCGATACAGTCTTTGATACGAAGA
This sequence comes from Wollemia nobilis, assembly GCA_028583015.1. Classification (NCBI taxonomy): domain Eukaryota; kingdom Viridiplantae; phylum Streptophyta; class Pinopsida; order Araucariales; family Araucariaceae; genus Wollemia; species Wollemia nobilis. Next base: position 5,958,951 of record JAQPPZ010017116.1, on the reverse strand, counting down.
CCCGACAAACACGCCAGGGTGCTTCTACTTCATATCTTGTGGCCCGACGAGGCCAATTTCCACATCAGGCTCGCTGGATTTCTGCTCACATTCTGTCCCGGGATTTTCCCTCTTTGTTAAAAGCATTGGAGTCCAATGCTTCTTTTGTTGGGACGAATGATGAGGAAATTTAGACCTAGGGGCTAATTTATTTTTAGACCTAGGATATGTTAATTAGGACTTAGTATTCAGAATAATCAACGTGAGTTGTTTCTTTCCTCCGTTGAATGGTCTAGGTCTAGGTGTTTTTCTTTTCGTCATTGTAGGGCTTACATCTTTAGCCTTTCCTTGATTGTGTACGTAAATCCTTGGAGCAGTTCATGATTTCCAGGATTACGGTTTTCATTTTGGACTTATTTAAGTCCTATGTTTTCAAATAATATTTAGCTTCATTTTATTCCATAACGATATTATTTGAAAATTTATTTTTTATTTAACATTAAATATTGTTCTATTGTACTTTCATTTCTCTAAAAATGTTCTCCTTGTTTTATTTTTTGTTTTCTAATAATGTTCTCTTTTTTTCAGTTAATTCTTCTAAGTCCAAAAGGGGCTTAAACATTTCGAATGTTGGAGACAAATTTCTATATGCTTGCATTGAATTTTTTTAGGCAAGGCTTATTCTATAGGGGCGACCTACAAAAATGCCTTTTTGGGCACTTTCTTTATTGCTTCGTTGTATTGATGGTGGTAAATTTGACTGGTGCACGCACATTTCCAACCGCCTGAAGCACGACCTTTTGAGTGCCCAAAAAATTCAATCTTCTACTTACATAGTGACTACCAACAATTTTATTCTTTGTTTATTTCAGGAAGCTTATTTCAACCTTCAACAGAGCAGTCCTCCCACTGCATTGCACCCCAGTTTGTTGTCTATTGGCATGTCTGATGGTGAGATACAGGTAAAAATATTTGTTGAAATATCATTGTTTTCTTTTTTTATTCTATCTTTTTATTCTCTAATTTTGTTTTGAAAATAGAAAAGAGCATCTCAGTCTTCAAGTAAGAGGGATGCCGCATTTAGGATTCAGGAAGTATCTGTTGATTCTGACACGCAATCGCAGTCATCACCAATAACTCCCAACAAACGTGTGAGGTCTCATGATGGTCGGATTCAGCATACACCTGCGACACCTTTTACTGGAGAAACAATTACAGTCGACGTAGAAGAGGTTACCTCCAACCCACAAGGTAACCTTACTCTTCATTGTTCAAAAATGCTTTTTTAAATGATTTATTTTTTTGACGTAAAATTATGTTTTTTTAATGTGTTTTACGTATTTTTCAGACAAAGGGCAAATGGTTGAAACATCAATGGTTGCAGAGTCTGAGTCGGTATGTATATTTTAAATAAATATTTTTTAATGCTATTGTTATTTACAAAAGATTTATTTTATGTTTTTGTGTGAAATTTAACAGAGGGACCTGCTAGATTCAAAAGGCTAAAAAAATATGGCTCCACCATCTGACCATGACCATAGCCACAACCACAACCACAACCATAGCCACAACCACAACAGGTTCCACTGTCTGTCCACTCAAAGCAAGTTTCGGTCCATCCACATCAGGTTCCACCTATGAGGAACCAATCACGCATGCGTGGTAAAATGTTCCTCACACCGCCACATCATCATGCAAGAAGTGCTACAGAGACACAAAATGTGTCATCATCTAATATTTCTGTTGTACCGATATTAACCTTGGAGAATTTTTCAAATGTTGAGAGTGCATCTCAAATGCCCTCGGGAACTCTAGATTGTGACTTTCTTTATCAGGGTATGAATCCTAAAAATTACCCTTTAAAGGCAAGTGATATTCTTGAGGATGAAGAGGGCATTGATGGAGAAGAGGATGTCAATGTAGATGCCATCGAAGTTTCCCCCTCCGCCACACAGCAAGTCATCGCCCATACTGTTATAGAAGATGATATCCTAAACTTTTCTGAAAATGTGTTATTAGCCGATGCATGTAAAGTTGTAGTTCATAATACTCTTCTTTCGGATATTGATAAATTGAAAGAATGGGAATATCGGGCCAAGGTTTTGATTAAAGCCATCAATGGCCGATATAAGAATTTTTCAAAAAGAAAAGAGTTGTTTTTCAAGATGGAGAATGAGCCCCAAAAGCTCGATGCCTTGCTACATAAAGTTGAATCTGGCACTATGGAGGCCGAGTCTACATACAGAGATGAAATTTTGGCCATTGTTTTGAATCATTTGGAAAACCTCAATGCAGAAGCCCAAGCATATTTCAATGAATGGGCACTTGATCAGAACAAAGTAGCGGTTGCAGAAACAACACGACTTACAACTGATGTAAGTTCTACATCTAACTAAAAAATATTGTTTTTGTTAAATATGTTTTGTTTATAAATATTTACCTTTTTTTATTTCTGTTTTGTAGTCTAATTTCCAGCACCTAAAGCAACAAGTCAGTGCCATGAAAGTTTTGATCAAGACTGCCAAAATTAGCATTAATAATGCTATTGAATTGAAGAAGAGGTTACAACAGACGGTTAGAGAAAATAATTTCCTGAAGAAGATTATCAGAGATAGGGGCCTGGATGTCGAGGCTAAACTGAAAGAAAATGAGAAGGAGCTGAATGCACCTTTCAAAGAAGATCCAGCGAAGGAAGAGAGTGCCTTGTTATCGGGGATCAACACTACAACATAAAGTTTGGTTAGGGTTGGGGCATTAGAAGAAAAGGATATTGAGGTAGATGTGGGTGGACCTTCAGGAAACATTGAAAAAGAATAGAACTTTGTTGTGTTGGATTTGAAGTGAAACAAAAACTCAATATATCTTTATATTTTTATAAATTATTTAAGACTGGTATTTTTTTGAAAATTGAAATCAATGATAGAGGCAATTTCTGAAAAATTCATATTATCATTTTGAAATTTTGTTTTTAATTATTGTTATGTTTTAATTTGAAGTGGAATAAATAATGTTTGATATGTTTTGTTTGATATGTTTGATATCCTTTTTGAGAATTGAAATCAATGAATGAGACTATTTTCGAAAAATGTGTTATCTATTGAAAATTTTGTTTTCAATGTTGTTATGTTAGGATTATATGTGTTGATGTATTAAGTAATTTGAAGTGGAAGAAATAATGTTTGATATGTTTTGTAAATTGCAAATGAATGGTATCCTTTTTGAGAATTGAAACAATGAATGAGACTATTTTCGAAAAATGTGTTATCTATTGAAAATTTTGTTTTGAATGTTGTTATGTTAGGATTATATGTGTTGATGTATTAAGTAATTTGAACTGAAAAACATAATGTTTGATATGTTTTGTAAATTGCAAATGAATGGTATCCTTTTTGAGAATTGAAACAATGAATGAGACTATTTCCGAAAAATGTGTTATCTATTGGAAATTTTGTTTTGAATGTTGTTATGTTATGATTATGTGTTGATGTATTAAGTAATTTGAAGTGGAAGAAATAATGTTTGATATGTATTGTAAATTGTGAATGAATGGTATCTTCTTTAAATATTGAATTCAATGAAAGAGACTATGTTTTGATTATTTATGATGATGTAAAAGTTTGTTGTTCTTTATTTGAAGTGGAAGAAATAATGTTTGATATGTGTTATCTCTTGAAAACTTTGTTTTGAATGTTGTTATGTTTTGATTGTTTGTGTTGATATATTAAGTAATATTGAAGTATGTATTTTATGTTATATGAATTAATTTGAAATGTCAGAAAATGCAACATAGACAATTACTTTCACGAATAACAAATACTACAAGAAAAACATAAACTTTTAACTAATAGTTCAATAACAAGGCTAATGAAAAATGATATACAAAATATCCAGTAACACATTTCTATAATCCAATAAACAAATCATGTGTAATCAAATAATAATATGTATAAAAAATAAAATCTGTGTAATCAAATAATACATAATTAAATCAGAGGGCTATGCTATATAGAGTATCCAATGGCATCCTTTCATTCTGATATGTGAAATCAAATCAAATGATAATATGTGAAATCAAATCAAATAATAATATGTGAACTCAAATCAAATCAAATGAAAATATCCTTTCATTATGATATGTGAAATCAAAACAAATGATAGCATCCTTTCATTCTGATATGTGAAATCAAATAAAATGATAGCATCCTTTCATTTGATATGTGAAATCAAATAAATATATATGTGAAATCAAATCAAATAATAACATGTGAACTCAAATTAAATCAAATGAAAACATCCTTTCATTCTGATATGTGAAATCAAATCAAATGATAGCATCCTCTCATTCTGATATGTGAAATCAAATCAAATGATAATATGTGAAATAAAATCAAATGAATGCATCCTTGCATCATAATGCTGGAAGCTGGAACAAACTCTTTTCAGATTGTACAAAATGTTCTGCACTCATTCCCAAAATTTTTGTCGTCACAATTTGACCAGTGTTACCATCATCCTCATCATTATCAATATTCGTTACACCTCTTCTCTCTACCAAAGAATTCCAATGTGACAATGCTCTTTCGTAAGGAAACTCCTCCACCTCATAGGCCGACACATATACTCTCAAACAATTCTCCAAATTTTGTCCAACCTATTTCGAACTTTAGATTTTATATATGATAGTGCACCGAACACCCTTTCATCTTCCATGGATCCCAAAATCATCGTTTGACATAATTCATATAAATGAAAATATTCACTCATAGTATGTTGTAAGATAGTACTTGGTTGTAATATTCTCCACAAACGTGAAATAGAACCTGCTTCATGACGGTTAGAGAGTTGTGAAACTTGAGCAGACATTGTTGTTCCAAAATAGTTTGATTGTTTTGTCAAAAGATCTCTATTGAGAATGCCATTGATTTCAATGCCATTGACTACAACACTTTTACTAAAATGGCCAGCAAGGCTGCCCATGTATTTGAGAAACAAAGAATTTATAATCTGGTATTCATTACAAGGATCCCAAAACATCGGATTTACCACACCCATAGCCTCTAGCAATTCATCTCTTTGAAAATGGTCTCTTATTTCTTTTGTCAATGATTCTGCTATTTGTTTTAGTTTAAGTTTTGTATCGTCTACAACTACATGAAATCTGTTGTAGGTTATGGGCATTTGCTCAACTTCATTTGTAGCTATATCCAGTCGCACACCATAACAATATAAAGGTATTTCATTTCCACGGACATTAATACACAGATGATCATTTATATTGAACTTCAGAAAGCTCTGAGGACCATTCACATTTGTTAATGCTCTCCAACTCTCAAACAAGGGATCCATAAAATTTTGACCAGATGCATACATCATATCAATATGCATGCAAATTTGTATTCTCGCCCTGATGAAATCCACAATATAAATCGATCTTTCTTGTGCAATTTTGATCAAAGTATTCATTTTTTCCAACATTGGAAGAATTCCACACAATGTGAGAAGAGTTTCAAAGTCACTCATTCGAAAAAGTAAATCTTTAGCCTTATCAACCGCCCTACGATTTGCATACATAAACCCTATCAAGGATTGATATTCTTTGAAAACTCTTAATGTCGGTAGATACATCGAAATCCACCTAGTATCCACATCTTTCAACAATTTTTTACCTTCGGTAACTCCTAGTGCAAACTGTTGAAACTCTGAAAATATTTTTGGACTACGTGAAAAATATTCATGAATTTCACGGACAAGCTCTTCCACTCTCGCAACATTTGTAAATGTATCCACAATTTTGTATGCAAGATTCATTCTATGAGCCATGCAATGAATAGGGATCAAATATGGGGCAACCGATGTTTGTAGTCTAACACAAAGACCATTCCTGTGTCCTTGCATTGTAGCAGCACCATCAGCTCCTACACATATTAACTTAGTGGCTATTTCAATTTCATTCATTCCTGCTTCTTCTTTTAAACTAGTTACAACAACATTGTAAATGTTTTCTGCATTACAATTTTCCACCATTTTGCGTATTCCAAGTAAATGAGGTTGCCTTGAATGATTTTCCAATGTGTAAACATGCATGCAAATCCAAGATGTATTGTCAACTGCAGTCACCTCATCAATTGAAAGTGAAATGAATTTTGCCTTTTTTACTTTCTCTCTAAGGTCATCCTGCTCAACCAATGACAGATATTTTGCCATTTCCCAACCACTTCGATCTGACCAATGAGCGTTGGGTAAGTTCTGCACATCAGCTAGTCGAAATAGAGATTTATAATCCATGAAATCAGACATAGGTCTACCCTTCTTAAGAATAGAAAATACAACAACAAACTGCAAACTTTTTGAAGCTAAAGTTAACTTATTCATTTTTTGAAATTGGGCTTGAATTGTTGCACCTTTCTCAACCAATGTTTGCTTTTGTTTCATTTCTTTATCATATTCTTGCGCATATCTCATATGTGCACACTCTGATGCATCCTTCCACCTATAAGTTTTTTGTGTTGCTCGATCACCTTCTTTTGTTTTGATATAAACCTTTCCACAATGTTTTTCTACTGTATCTTTCTTAAGTTGCAATCTATGCTCCTTTCCATGTTTCCAACTGTAAATTACGCATCTTAATTATGTTATATCATCACTACTATTCTCTGGAAGCACTGGCTCAATAAATGGAAATTTTGATATCCAATCAGGCTGAAATGATCTGTTAATTGTCCACCTAGATAACCTTGCACGTTTATTTTTTTAGATGAAGATTCTCCGAAAGTAGGGACTGCATAAGAACTATCAGTTTCTTTTCTACTTGGCATGTTAGATTCAGGAATCTCTTCATGTTGTTGTTCGATTTGATTGAGATTATCTTCATCTGTGGACTGTTCATTAACATGGATATGTGGAAGTGGAGGAATACCAGGGTTAACAGTGTTTTCTGTAGAGATAATACTAGTGTCAATAGTAGATTCATTATCACTATGGCATTTAAAAGCATACTAGTGTTTTCTACAGATAAAAGTGGACAAAGCCATCAACCAAAAAACACACTTCTTTATGAATGAAGACATTATATTTAAAATTAACAAAGTAAAAAAATTAACTAGGGAGTAAAGTTGTTCATACCTTCAGTTTGTGCAGATGTTGATGGTTGACTGGGTTTTGAAATATTATGAAAGTATTTGAGGATACTCCTTTTATTGGAAGATTGGCCTCCCTTCTTTCCACTACCTGTAGTTGACATTTTACCTGTATGAACAAAAGAATAACATGAACAAAGAACATCATTTTTAAATATGAAAATAACTGGTATAAAAGAGAACTACTACTAGAGACAACAGAATCTGTCCCATGAATATCGTTCATAGGCAGAATAAACCTCCTTATTGAGTGTCCATTAATAAAATGTTAAATGAAATTTAATGGTAAAAGAAGCATACCGATAAATTGAGTCACCTTATGCCAGTCGCCTTATGCCAATCATCTTCTGCTAGTCACCTTTTGCCTATTGCCTTATGCCAGTCGCCTTAACTAGTCACCTTATGCTAGTCACCTTCTACTAGTCACCTTCTACCAGTCGCCTTCTACTAGTTACCTTCTGCTAGTCACCTTATGTTTGTTGCCTTCGACTGTCACCTTTTGCCAGTCACCTTCTACTAGTCACCTTCTGCCAGTTACCTTCAGCCAGTCGCCTTATGCTAGTCGCCTTCTACCAGTCACCTTCGGCCAGTCACCTTTAGCCAGTCGCCTTATGCTAGTCGCCTTCTGCCAGTTACCTTCTAGTTTTGTCAGTACTCTGCTTTGTATCGCTCGCTATCCAAAAAAATGTTGTAATTGTATGGGAGTCGTTGTCAGGGTTAGCTATATATAATGGGGTACAAGGGGCGATTTGGGTGGGATATTTCTTATTTTTAATAAATTTAGGGCAAAAATTGGGTGGTAAACCTTATGACAACGGGGTGAATTTACCCTAAAAAAATTAGATCCCAAAATTTTTGGGCGAACGGGCCGACCTCTATGGTCCCAAAATTCGCAAAATTGACATTTTGGAAATCCGAATATTCACGCTAAATTGCGAAATTCGCCACTAAGAAAAACCTTGAATGATGGGAGCATCAACTTCTATAGTTCCTCCCAACCAGGTTAATTATGTGTCTCAACTACCGTAAGGTTTTGTAGGAGCTATCAACATAGTTACTCGTGGATAGAGGTAAGCTAATTGTACAACTCAGGCTTCGAAAACATCACCAACCAATGTGCCCATACAAATTGGATCAAGTGTTCCACCACCACCTTTCTACAACCGCCCAGTTGTTACTTTGAACAACCGGTTAACACAAAGTTTGAAAATGGCTTCAACAAAATTGTCAATATATGAGCTAATACAACAATCAACACCTCATAGGGAAGCATTGATGGAAATTTTAAAGTCTATCCAAGTACAATCAGAAGACCCCAATGCATTCAATTCCTTTGTGGGTAGTGTGCAAAAGTGTATGGAACCCTCGATAGTATTTTATGACTTCGAGGAAAAACAAATTTCAGCAGATTCACCAGATCCACCATTGCACATAGTAGCTCACATTGAAAGAAAACCATTCAAGAGAGTGCTTATTGATACTAGTTCTTCAATCAACCTCATCACCACACATGCAATGATGAAGCTCAACATCCCATCATCTCACATCACAACATCCACATTCACCCTTAGGGATTTTAATGACGCTTTATGCTCAACTATGGGGAATGTTGTTCTTCCCGTCACCATGGGGGTGAAAAAAATACATGTTCTCTTCCACATATTGGAAGGAGAAATGCAATACAACATACTTCTTGGACACCCTTGGATTAGGGAAATGAAGTGTGTGCCTTCAACATTGCATCAATGCTTAAAATATGTACATGAAGGCAAAGTGCATTGCATACCAGCTGAAACATAACCTTTCAAATACTACAACTTTATTTCAAACCCATATGAGCCCTTGCTTCCATCAACGCACCTAACTATCCAACCACTAGCCATTAGGACCATTCCATCTAGTAGCACATCCTCAAAAGCACCCATTCAAGAAGAATTGCCTATAGTTGACCCAAATTTTGCATCCAAAAGCGTTAGCTCAATGCACCCTTCAAACACTACATTTCATTTTCAAGTCACACCTACCCATCCTACTAACCAATCACCAACTCCATCTAGTAAACTTCCAGATCCACAACAACCATTCACATTCACAACACAACCCACACCATCCATCACTACATCACAATCATTAGAACCCGTAGTCTCACAAATAGGGCCACCTATTAGAGATAATCCACCACCGCCAATGGAGCCACGAGCTAATGTACAAGAACCCTCTTCATCCATCGAACCATTAGCCTCCCAACCATCTAGAGTTGTAGTACATCTCACCAATCCAGGCATTGGTGAGTACATTATTGAAAGTGTCACAGTTACACCACCTATTGAGTCAGTCAGGGATTATGGTCGTCCTCGCGACCCACCTTTAGCTATAGGTGATATATATAGAATGGGTTCTCAAACAAATGCAATCAATTTCATATATGGAGGGGTGGATTCTTCATCGGACCCACCTCCTCAAGATGACAACTCTTTACAAGAGTTTAATGAAAACATTGATTATCTATCGAACCCAAGTTTCCCAGTGAGATATTTTTGAAAGGTTAATTGGCAAGGATATGGACTTGGAAGACATGAACAAGGTCCTCACCACATTATTGAACCAGAATATAGAGAGCCAAGTGACCGCTCTGGTCTAGGCTACAAACCTTCCATCGCAAGCTCTTCGCTTAATCAAGCTTTCCAAGAACTTGACATAGAATGCAAAGAAGAAGAAGAAAAGAGCGATGAGGAAGATGAACCTAATGATGAGGATGAAAAAATAGATGGTGGGTACCAAATCTACACTTTTTACCCTCAAGAGCAAGCCTTATAGCAAGATCCAGAAGATCCCATAGAGATGACCTACCTTAGGCCACCGATTGGACCTCACACAAATGCTAATGGTTTTGGATGAGTGAATGACGAAGAGGATGAAACTGAAATGATATTCATGAATCATATGAATGAAATGCAAGCTAGAAGAATGATACAAGTAGAGGCACGTCCTAAATGGCTTAATCAAGAAGAAGAAGAGCCTCAAGAGGAGATAATATATGGAGAAACTATACAAAGAGATGACTGGTACCAAAAGAAGTTTCCAATAGACCACGCACTTTTTTGGCTAAACAAAGAGCATGAGGGTCCTAAACTAGAACCTCCTCCATCACATTGGCATCGCATACAACACAACCAATCACACACATTAGGTCAGTTGCAACCTAGAGAAGATGAGTCATCAACTCTCGAATCGCAGCCACCTCATTTCCATCAAGTCAATATGATTTCTGTTGATTTGCTCACCCCACTCCGTAATCCATATGATGAGACAAACCCGATCCATATCGACACTAGTCTCATAGCCATGGACAAGATTTCATCCCCGCCATCCATTGCTGAGTTTATCCTGTTCGAAGAGTTGTTGCATGCTTCAAACGCATATATTCCACAACAACCTTCATCATCAAACAATTTAGTTTTTCAAATCGAGATAGAGGGGGAAACCCCAGAAACATTTGAAAATGTGGTGGATGATATCCACCTCATCCCAACTCCACATCAACTAGAAGAAGGTTCTCACATGTTAATCGAAGAGTCTATAGACGTGAACCTTAGTGAAGATGCGAATAATCCCCAGATTATCAAAATGGCAAAAGAATTTTTTGCAAAAGAAAAAGAGTCCATCATAAACATGCTTATGAAAAATAAAGAAGTGTTCGCATGGTCCTATAAAGACATGCCTGGCTTAGATCCAGACTTGGTAGTCCACAACCTTATGCTAGCACATGATGCAAAGCCGTTCAAGCAGAAGCTTAGGAAAGTCCATCCAACAGTCGCATTAATTGTGAAAGAAGAGCTGCAAAATTTATTGGATGTACATTTTATAGTACCAATCGATTACCCTGAATGGCTCTCAAACATGGTACCTGTTTGCAAACCGAATGGGGGGATACATGTATGCACTGATTTTTGAGACTTAAACAAAGCATGTCCCAAGGATGATTTTCCTTTGCCCAATATCGATCAACTAGTAGACTCATGCGCTGGTCATGAAATGCTTTCCTTAATGGATGGTTTCTCGGGATACAACCAAATTCGAATTAATCCCGAAGACCAACACAAGACAACATTTACAACACCTTGGGGGACATTCTGTTATAGAGTGATGCCTTTTGGGCTAAAGAACGTGGGAGCTACATATCAACGTGCCATGACGTACATATTTCATGATTATATGCATAAGATAATCGAAGATTATGTAGACGATCTTATTGCTAAATCAAAAATATGTCTTGAACACATAGATGTGCTAGAAAAGGCATTCGATCGATTGATAGAGCATAAAGTAAGGTTAAATCCTAAGAAGTGTGTATTTGGTGTCACATCAGGGAAACTTCTAGGATTTATTGTTTCCAAGCGAGGCATCGAAGTGGACCCAGGCAAGGTAAAAGCAATATTAGAAATGTCACCTCCCAAAAACTTGAAAGAGTTGCGAAGTTTACAAGGAAAATTCCAATCTATTCGATGATTCATCGCGCAAATCTCAGATAAATGTAGGCCTTTTAATCGCCTATTACAAAAAGGAGTGACATTTTCTTGGACAACTGAATGTCAAGAGGCATTTGATGACATAAAGAAGTATCTGGCTTCACCGCCAGTTCTCACATCGCCTCGAACAGAAGTCCCATTTCACCTATACATTTTTGCAACAAATTTTGCTTTAGGAACAATGCTTGCACAAAAGAATGAAAAAAATAAAGAGCAAGCAATTTACTACATCAGTCAAACATTGGTAAGTTATGAAACAAGATATGCTTATGTCGAAAAGTTGTGTTTAGCAGTGGTTTTTGCCACTAAGAAACTTAGACATTACATGCTAAGCAATACCACCTATGTTATAGCTAGAGAAAACCCTCTGCGATACATGATGACTCACACATACAACAACACCCGTACGACTAAATGGATAATGCTTTTAATAGAATTTGACCTCGAATTCATAAGTCAAAAGTCCATAAAGGGGCAGGTGATAGCTGATCAATTAGCGAAAGCTCCACTACACAATGACGAACCATTAATAATTGAGCTCCCAGATGATTTGGTATTCTCTATCACAGAACAAGAAGAATTAGTTCCACCTAAGGATGAAGTAGATATGACAATGTTCTTTGATGGATCCAAGTGCGAAAAAGGACAAGGTGTAGGAGTCATATTTTACACACCCGAGGGAATACCAATCCCCTTATCATTCAAACTCGACTTCACATGCACTAATAATAATGCAGAGTATGAAGCCTTAATATTAGGTCTTCATTCGGCTATAGCAATGGGAATAAAAAGACTAAGCATTTTTGGTGATTCTCAATTAGTTGTCTACCAAATAAAAGGAGAATACCAATGTAAAGAACCAGTCTTAAAGAAATACCATGAAGTAGCAATAAGGTTGCTAGAAAAGTTTGACTGGTACAAAATTAGTAATTTACCATGATCGACAAATAGATTTGCGGATGCAATGGCTTCCTTGGGATATCTCATCCCTAGAAATGAGCATGGAGAAGTACAACCGCTAATCATAACAACAGTGTCAAAAACATCAATTAAAAAAGTAGAATCTATAGGTGAGAAGAATATTTGTTTGATACATGTCGAACCTTACAATTCTTACCTTGATGAGATAAGAGACTTTCTCAAGTCAGGCATACTCCCAATAGAGATGACACGAACTGCAAAAAGAATGTTCAAACAAAGAGCAATTCGTTTTACTCTACTTGGAGATGTGTTATATAAACATGGTTATGATGGAATATTATTACGATGTTTAAATCCAATTGAATCAGAGAGAGCTATATCAGAAGCCCACGATGGTACCTGTGGTGGCCACTTCAGTGGAATGGCTATTGCAAAGAGAATACTGTGCATGGGATACTATTGGCCGACCATGGAAAATGACTGTTGTAAATACGTCAAAAGATGCCAAAAGTGCCAACACCATGCAAACTTGACTCACGTACCATCACAAAATTTGTAGCCAATTCAAATTCTGTGGCCATTTTCACAATGGGGCCTTGACTTGATTGGTAAAATAACACCTGCTTCATCAGGACAGCATAAATTCATCATAACTACCACAGAATACTTCACAAAATGGGTGGAAGCAATTCCAATGACCACTACGACTGGACCTCGAATAGCGGAGTTTATACTTCAGCATATTATCTATCATTTTGGAATACCCTCAAAAATAATTTTTGATAATGGAAAGTCATTTAAGAATAAGGATGTTAGAGCATTGTGCAATAAATTCAAAATTCAACATAGTTTCTCAACACCTTATTACCCTCAAGAGAATGGGCAAGCTGAAGCAACCAACAAAACAATAATATCTATTCTCAAGAAACTGGTTAAAGAAAATCATCGAGATTGGCATGCTCACCTCCCTTTAGCACTATGGGCTTATAGAACAAGCATAAGAACACCAATGGGAGCAACACCATTTTCACTAGTTTATGGTGCAAAAGCTATATTACCATTAGAGCTCGAGATACCCTCCTTGCGAATCGCAATACAAGAATTCATGGATGATGATACAACTAGACAAGCACGTCTTGACCAATTGACAATTATTGATGAAAAATGTATAAACGCTCTAGAGCATTTACGAGTATATCAAGATAGAGTCAAACATGCTTACAACACAAAAGTCCATCCTCGCAAATTTCAAGTGGGGGACCTAGTGCTCAAAGAAAATCAACAAAATACCAATGCTTTACCGCACTTGAGAGATAAATTTGTAGCTAATTGGTTAGGCCCATATATTGTAAAGCAAAAGTTAGGACAAGGAACGTACAAACTTTCCAATTTAGAAGGAAAATTGGAGCCAAAACCACTAAAAATTATGCACCTAAAGGCATTTTATGCATAAATCGACTTACAATATATGTATATATATGTACATGGCTAAAAAAAAAAAAAAAAGTTCATTTTACAACATTGCATGCATTTTACATTGTAAATAAACATATCTTTACTTTAATTTTGCATATTGCATTCACATTTCAATAATTATTCATACACAAAAGTTCAATTCTTGCAAAATAAGAATATCACAAGCATATAGTAACATTACAAAAAAAAAAATCAATCAGTTGCATCCATCCCATCCCATGTTCAGTAATCTTTCGTAGTGGTGATGATACGACCAAACAAAACAAGTTCCGAGAATTGGGGGTATTCAACTAAGATTCTTTGCAATTCACAAAAGTCATACACATCATATTCTCATATATCATAAAATTTTCAGTCACTCAAACATGTCTAGTGAAAAACCAAACTTCATGAAGTGTCCAATTTTCTTTAGGACCAAAGCACTTTTATCACATTAAGAAACTCTTGAGTATGGTAGATTGACCCAAAAACAATCTCGAACCAAATACACTTTTACAAATATTTAAACATCTTGAATGATAGAAGGATAACGCCAATTTGGGTAAACCTCGAAGCGAAAAAGTAAAATTCCTTGCTTACCCTATCATGCAACATAGTCCAAAAATAAAAAATAGTGGTTATCACCACTACCACAATGCAACCACAAATATAAATAAATGTAGAGTAGTAAGGATAGGATCACATTCTCATCATACTTCGGTTGAGAATCTGATTCCCCAAAACTCTATACAAAAATAATTACAAACACACACCACAGATCTCTAAAGCTGAAAAGATCGTACTATGTTCCCCTCAGAAAGTTATGTAGTCATCCCAAAAGCTTAAAGATCAAAAAATTGGACTATGGAGTGAACCTCCACCGGGGCTATAGACGCTTGACTGGCAGTGGAGTAAACTCATGCAGGGTGACATGTCTCTCTCCAAAGAGGGAGACCTCTGACCGCACATACGGGTAAGCTAGCAAAAGGAAAACCTAGAAAGGTACCATCCAAAATTACTCAATATGGGTCAATAAACCTCACAATCACATGCACTGGTTCTTGATTGCTTAGGGTCATCGACACACAAGATTTAGTAAATGAACTACACTTGCACACACTATGGTCCTAAAGAAAGTAAGACAACATTCAAGAAAAATGGTTGACATTACTAGGTTCTTTGAGTCTTTGAAAATATTTTACAGTTACATATCAAAAACCAACCCATAGTCCATATCAACATTCACATATCCTTTATACATACCACATACCTCACAAACAAAGAATCATCAAGTGGGATACCCCCAATTGCAAAAATGAACAAGTAAAGGTCAAATACTCTGAGCTAAAAAATATTACATGAGCACCATGCATATCATCATTTAGTTACATGAATATAAATCAAAATGCATTTTACATATTCATTTGCATTCATTATCATAGCAAAAACATAAATATTAGATTGCATAAAAAAATAGAATACAAAGCATAAGCAAGAAGAATGCATATACAAATAACACATGTGAATACCGAAATAAAATGCCATGTATATATATATATGAAGGTCTACAAAGTACAAAATGCCTGCAGGCAGTATACATCAGAGCACTGAGGCTCATAGCAAAATAAAAGATACAAAAAATAAAAAGAATTACATAGTGCAACTAGCTGGTACTAGTAGGATCCCTTCGAGGACCCTGCGTTGTAGAAGTCGTGCGAGATTGAGGTACGATGAGTCCTGTGACTCATCTTAGTCCCTCGGGTAGTAGTGGCAGCCGATGATGAAGGAGGAACAAGCAAAGGAATCTGATGCTCATGAAGAATATTCTCCAACATCTCGATATAGACAGCCTGCTTGCACAGGCTCCTCAAATCAGCACCCTATCGAGCAACCCTCTAAGAAATATCCACCCACAGAGAAGCAATAGTAGAAGTAGAATCACATCCTTCGAAGCCTGATTGCAAATGAGAAAGCTCACCCTCTAAATGGGTAATCTCGCTGCCAAGTCTTGTAATCTCCACATCCTTAGCAGCAAGAGCATCGCTACTAGATCCACACCGCAACCCATCCACCTCAGCCTGAAGATGAGTCACCTCACCTTGATACCATGCTAACTCGGCCTTCACCCGACCTAGCTCCAACTCCAAACTATCTCGCTCAGCCTGGAGAATCCCCCACTCCTCCTCTAACCATCGAGGAGGTGCACCCTCATCATCATCACCACCACCCTCCTCAAGCTACTAAACATATGTACCCATGTCAGCTCTCAAAGAGCTACCACATCGGTGCTTCACCGACCAAGGAACCCATCCTCCCACATCTGCATCATCACCACTCCCATCATCATCTATGATGACACTCGAAGTCCAAAGAGGCTGACCGAAAAACCACGCATCATACTTAGGGGTGGTACCCACATCATCCAAGTCAGGCACCTCCAAGTCATAGTCATCAACAGGATCATCGACTCGCCAAAAATTAGGAGCAACAAGTAACCCTAACTCGTCACCCCATCACCTGTAGGTCACAGGCACATCAAGAACATCTTGAACCAGCCCAAACTGATGCTGCACTCGAGAGAACTGGATAAAATCCATATCCCTCAGATGAGCACCAACAACCCATCATCCCCGCTTGATGCGACGAAGCTCTGTTGCATCCGTCACCCAATCCAGACCTCTCCAAGGATGCCAACTCATCAAATCTCTAGTCAAAGAACTCAGGATATCTCTGTACTCTGAAGCGCTCACTACTGATCGACTAACCTCCTCACTGAGTACCCATCTGTATGCACGAGGAGAAGTAGCATCCACACCACAAGGTAAACCAATAGGTCGACCAATGATAATATGCTCCCAACACCAAATCTGGAGCAACAAACTACAACCCAAGCCCTTACGCCCCCGCCTCTTCACCTCATATAGCTCACTATAAACCTCGCAAAGAAGAGTGGGAGCCCAGGCCAACCGACGAGGATCAGATATGAGATCAAGAACAATAGGCACCTGGTTCCACGGGATCCTTGATCCCATGGAATTGGGCAACAACATGTTGCTCAATATATACATCATAAAAATTGGAAGCACCCCCAAGCTACCAGCTGTATACAGGTCCAAATAAGCAATACCACCCCTACTGTAGTCTACATCCCACATCTCACCGAACATAGGAAACAGAGCCTCCTCCTTGTCGAGGCCAACCCGAACAGTAGGACCCTCGATAGGAACACAGAAAATATGGTAGATTTCCTCAAGGGTGATAGTCAGCTCCCTTGTCGGGAGCTAAAAAGTACCTCTATCTGGATCCCAGTGCTCAACAAGCATCGAAATAAGATCCTCATCAGCTCGGACGATGCCTAACCGCCCATAACCATCTAGACCAACGGTCTGCAATAGGGTCCAGTCGTCATCGAAAAGTGCCTTCCGCACTTTTTGGATAGTCCTCGACCACCTATGCCGAGCATCAAGAAGCTTAACCTGAAAGAAACACATTAAGAATTAGCAAAACAAACTAGACATAAGCAGAAACAAACAAAACAAAAAAAATTTTACCTACTCCTAGGTAATAAAAAACAAAACATTTTTTTTTACCTACTCCTAGGTAATAAAAAACAAAACAAAAAATTTACCTACTCCTAGGTAACCAAAAACAAAACAATTTTTTTACCTACTCCTAGGTAAACAAAAACAAAAAAAAATAAAAAATACCTACTCCTAGGTAACCAAAAACAAACAAAAATTTACTACCCTATAACAAAAACAAAACAATTTTTATATAAAAAAAAACAAAATTTTTTTACCTACTCCTAGGTAATAAAAAACAAAACAAATTTTTTACCTACTCCTAGGTAATAAAAAACAAAACAATTTTTTTTTACCTACTCCTAGGTAATAAAAAACAAAACAATTTTTTTACCTACTCCTAGGTAACAAAAAACAAACAAAATTTTTAACCTACTCCTAGGTAAACAAAAACAAAACAAATATTTTTTACCTACTCCTAGGTAACCAAAAACAAAAAATATATTTTTTTTTACCTACTCATAGGTAACCAAAAACAAAACAAATAATTTTTACCTACTCCTAGGTAACAAAAAAATATTTACCTACTCCTAGGTAATAAAAAACAAACATAAAAAAACATTACCAGCCCCGCTTAATGAAACAAACAAAAACAATAAAAGAAGGGACCACCTACCTCAGCAAACCGGGTGCCAAATTTCGCTCCAGCCGAGCCACCACCACCACTTCCCTCACCAAGCTCCATCTCGCTCATCTCGCCAACAAATAACAAAATGACAACTGGCAGAATGACTCTGAAAGCGACATCACGCCTTTATATAGCCGCTTTTGGCGGCAAAAAATGCGTGCCCGCATTTTCCGTGGTGCGTCAAAATGCAAACCCGCATTTTGTGCCACAAAATGCGTAAACGCTTTTTCAGCAGATAAAACATGCAACCATGGTTACCACCATAAAAACCGCAAATCAGCGGTTACACACAAAAAAAAAAAAAAAGAAAAAAAAAAACAAAAAAAAATGAAGGCTCCAAAATATCCACAAGAGACAATATCAATCAAATCAACCAAAGGTTGAAATTGATGCCCACTCCATGAGGTTACAAAACACGATAATGATATAATCAATATGCATTAAGGAATTGCTAACAGTCACTGGGACAGACACCTAGGATGATTGGTTCCTTCAAACCACAAACATGCATGTCAATCAAATCAAACGGTAATTTTGAATGGAAAGTCACCAAACTTGGGGTAATCATTTGCATAAAAAAAATAGAAAAATCATGAAACACCTTTTCATCAATTGGTTATTAGGCTTCACTAGTCACCCACTTACCAATTGAGGGGATAAACACAAAAATAAAAATATCTATATACATATATTGATTTTGCCATACCAAAGAGAAATGAGTCCATTCATCCAATAAAGTTAGATGTCATTAGTTTTTGCACCGCATTGTGTTGTACACAACGCAATACAAAAAGGGGCAATTGTAGACACCAAAATATGACACCCTCTAAATCACATTCACCACCTCACCATCAAATCCTGCATGATAAAGAGATATGCCTAAGTTCTAACTTAGGGATATAAAATCCTACACATCATCCTATTTTCCTAATTTATTTAATTGGAAAAATCACCCTAGGATACCTTGTCCACCCATTGGACATGTGTCCTGGACACTTCACCCAACATCTCTGCCACATCTCACCCACTCTTGTCCCCTAGTATTTGCACATAAGACAGATTCCCAACACCCATGCCACATTTAATTTGCCTTGTCCCTTTTGTCCCTTCACATAGGCAACGAGTCCCACGTTCCACTCCACTTGCAGCCACATCACCCCAGTTAACCGAGGCACACCTGGGGGACTCACTATAACTGCCCCCTTCCACTTAACAACCCAGATTTACCACTTGGCAAACCAAGCTTGCCACCTCTCACTTCCCTCCAAAACCCCAAGGAGCCTATAAAAATACCATTGGTCCATCAAGGAAAGGGAGCTAAATTTGCATACCGACAGGCTACCAAAATCGACTTGGAACCGACGAGAAATCGTGAAGCGCGAGCTTCATTCTGACCATTGGCTCGAGTCTCGAGGTGATCTGTATTTCAGCCAAAACCGCTAGTCCATAGTTTCACAGTCAAAAATGCAGGTCCACGGTTTCACAACCGTAGGTCCACGGTTTCCAGTCCACAATCGCGCTTTCGTGGTTCCACAGTCCCGAGCACGAATTCACCCGTACGATCGAGATCAAAAAAATACTCTGTGTTAGCAAGGCGTTATTGGTTTACTTGTTCTGTCACTTGTTTCATGCAATCTGCTGCTTAGGGTTTTATGAATAGCATTGATTTTATTGGTTAAAATACATAGGTGCTACTGATCCCCCTTTGCTTGTTTGAATGTGTGCAGGTGACAAATATCTTGGATAAGCTGTTGAAGTTGGAGTGGCCCCTTGCTGGATACCAAAGCCCACTCACCCCTTGAAGCTGTGATGAGAGAGCGAAGAACACTACATCCTATGGAAGAGTCGAAATATTTCCCCTCCTCCATCAAAGCATTGTACTTTAGAGAGAGAAGGAAACATTGTAACATTGCTCCCAATACACTTGGGGCAATTCAAAAACCTTTTGTAAAAGTTGTATCAAAATCAATACAAAAGGGGCATTTTGGCAATTTACTTCTGTGTCTGTATTCATTTTATTTTGTGTTCAGTTCTTTTCTCATAGTATTCCTTCTGTTATTTCATAAGATATCGATGCACGTCTTCTTCAACCTATTGCCATTGATGAACTAGAAAGGGTAGTTTTTCTTATGAAGATTGGGAAAGCCCCAGGGCCTGATGGATTCCCTGTTGAGTTCTTTCAAAACTTTTGGGAAATTATTAATTCTAATCTTTTGAAGGTTGTTCTCGAGTCCTTTCATAACCATCAGATGTTGAAAGCTTTGAATTCCACTTTTTTGGTTCTACTTCCTAAAATGGAGGGGGCTAGCTCTTTTGATAAGTTTCGACCTATTACTCTATGCAATGTGGTGTATAGAATTATTACAAAACTGATTGCAGAGTGTCTCAAGCCTTGGCTGGATAGATTTGTTTCTGATGAGCAGGGTGGCTTTGTGGTTGGTCGACAGATTCTGGATGGGGTGGCTATTGCTTTCGAGGCTATTCATTCTATGAGAACTTCTAAGGATAAATTTATGTTTATGAAGCTGGATATGGCAAAGGCTTATGATAGGGTGAAATGGTCTTTTCTTCACAAAATCCTCTTGGCCTTTGGATTTGATCCTTCCTGGATTGAGTGGATTATGAGTTGTATTACGACTCCCTCATATTCTATCCTAATTAATGGGGAGCCCTCTCCTCTGTTTCATTCTTCCCGAGGTCTTCGACAGGGGGATCCTTTATCTCCCTACTTGTTTATAATTATGGCTGAAGGTTTGGATATTTTGCTTAATGATCAAGTTCACCAGAGTCTTGTGGAAATGAGATACTGGTAGGCTGGCTATTTATCATCTTCAGTTTGTTGATGATACTGCTCTCTTGGGTGTGGTCTCTATTCATGAAGCAACCAACTTTAGACATGTGTTGGATATGTATTTGGTAGTCTCTGGTCAAAAGATTAATGAGCATAAGTCTACTATTTTCTTTTTCAATACGGATCCCATGATTCAAGCTAGAATTATTCAGATTCTCAGGTTTCAGGTTGGGACTCTTCCCCTTACGTACTTGGGGATTCCTATTTTTGTTGGTCCTCTACCTAGGTTGGTTTGGACTAACATCCTTGATAAATTATGTAGTCAAGTTAGTCATTGGAATCACAGATGGTTGACTTTTGCTAGTCGGGTTTTACTTATGAAGTTGGTTGTTCAGGGTTTACCGATGTATAGATGCCTTATTTAGATTACTCTGACAAGTTTTATTCATGATTTGGATTCTCTTTCTAGTCAATTCTTGTGGGTTGGTAATATTGATTCCTCAAAATGGAGTCTTGTTAATTGGGAGACTATTTGTCGACTGAAGCAGGAAGGGGGATTGGGTCTCCGCCTAAGCTCTATTTCTAGGACTGCTTTGGTTGCTAAGCTGTATTGGCATTGGTGTAGTAATCAAGAGCAAAATTGGACCAGGATTATCTCCCACAAGTATCTTAGGGGGTGGAAGGTTATGAGATTCCTAGATACAACTTGACTGGTTGAGGATCATTTGTTTGGAATACTCTGAAGAAGGGTGCAAAGTTGGTTAAGCAGGGGTTGTTTTGGATTTGTTATACTGGGTCTCAGGATATTTTTTGGCATGATTCTTGGGATGGATTTTCTCCTCCCCTTAGTGACTATCCCCATCTTCAAGATCTTGCTCAATGCTTTTTGGATGTTGGATAGGTGAGGGTGGCGGATTTCAAAACTGTTAAGTCCTTTGGTCAAATGGTTAGTTTCTAGTGGAAGGATCCTCGAGAATGGCCTATTGGTGGCACTATGGATGCGAGGGTAGAACTGGCCTGTATTTTGGCTAGTCGTCCCTGCTCTTCTCTACCTAGGGATGATGTGCTAGCATGGGGGAGGGATAATAGAGGGATATTTTCGATTGCTGCTGGTTATTGTATTTTGGATCGACAGCGGTTTGGGGAGAATGTGGTCCTGTGGTGAAAGAAAGTTTGGAATAAGTTTATTTGACCTAAGTGTAGTTTTTATGTGTGGTTGGCTACTCATAATCGATGTCTCACTTGGGATAATCTTCAAAAGTGTGGTTTTGATGGCTCGTCTTTATACTATAACTGTGGGAAGGATGAGGAGTCTGTTGGGCATTTACTTCTCCAATGCGACTTTGCTCGTCAAATTTGGTATTATTGGTGGGAAGTGTGGAATCAACCTTGTTTGCGTGCTTCATCTATAGTTGATTTTTGGAGGAGTATGGGGCGGCCTCCTGCAACAGCTTTATTTTTACAAGTTGGGTGGAGCATTGGTCCTTCGTACATTTTTCGACAGATTTTTCTTGAACGAAACCGCCAGATTTTCCAAGGGAAGGAGTTAACTGCTTCTCAGGTCTGGCAGAGGATTTTACGAATGATCCAGGAAACTGTGTCTGCAAAATGTCAGATTATTTCTCTCATGGACTAAGTGGAACGTCAATTTATGGAAAAATTAGATTTTTTGGTTAATGGTCCTGGTCCTAATGTCTCTTGTAGATGGATGGGTCAGAGTAATCGGGTGCATACGATTGGTAAATGGAATCCGCCTCCTCCGGGAGTGCTGAAGATTAATACGGATGGATCTTCCTGGGGTAATTCGAGTAATGCTGGTATTGGTGGTGTGGGGTAGGACAGTAGTGGTATTGTTCAATTTTTTTTCTCTTGCTTTAAGGGATATCATTCTAATAACTTCATGGAAGCCCTTGCAATTTTATATGCTTTGGAGAAAGGGTATGCTTTGGGTTGGGGTCGGATTGTTTGTGAATCTGATTCTAAGATTGTTATAAATTTGTTGAATTCTGGGGATAGTATTCATGGTATTTGGCGGTTGAGTTGGATTGCTCGAAAAATTCTAATCATTTCTTTTATTCATATTACCCGAAAGTGGAATGGGGTAGTCAAGTCAGGATGGTTGGGATGTTCAGAATTGGTCTCAACTTTCTTGTAATTGCTCTCAATCTCTCTCTTCTTTATTAAGAGCTGATATGTCTGAATAACTTCTTTTTCTTTGTATCTTGGATGTTTTCCTGAGTTAATAAATTTTTACCCTCTTTTAAAAAAAAAACATAATGATGAGAATTATAAAAATATATATTTTGAAATTGTCATTAAAAAAACAACATAATTACTGTAGAAGTCATTGACTTCATTTTTACTTAGAAAAAAATATAACATATTATTATTATTTGTGACAAAATTGTAGACCATGTTTTTTTTTTGTGTTTCTCCTTTCTTAATATATTTTTGAATAAGCTATGTGTGGCTTCTATTGGGACCCACTCCTATTACACACAAAAAAAACATTACAGTGCTCTCATTATATTTCTAACAAGTTAATTACAACATATCAAACTTTTCCTTTCTATCAAAGAAATTCTTCATTTGCCTTTCTATCAAAGATATTCTCCATCTTCCTCAAACTGCTAAATTTCCACAATCAACTCCTCATATGCCTTCCAAAATTTAAATTCTATCAAGATGAAATTCAACACCATGAATGGCTAAAATATTTATTGCCCAACTTCTATATTTATAAATATCTTGTCTATGAATACCTTTTTTAAGGTTCTTATACATTCGCCTAATATTACGATATTATTTTCGTTATTATTTTTTATTTTTATTTATGGGTTTAGCCCCACTTCTTGTTAACACTTATTATATTTGCTTTTGTTTTCCCATATCAATATCCCTCCTTGTTTTTGCTTCTTGGGTCTTCCTCTTTTTTTTTTCATTTTTAGCAATACTTTCATCTTCATCAATCTCTTCAATCTTCTCACATTGCTCATAGTAAGACTTATCATATTTAAGTTTGCCTCGTTCCGAAGGATCTGAAGTAAAAGGAATAACCTCAAAAGTATGACCTTCTTTATGTTGCCTTGGAAACCCTAATGTGGAAGGATGCTCTTTTGTAGCAATTACCTTCGTATTCTACCCTAAAAACCCTAGATTGTTATGTGTTTCCTCCATCCTCATTTCTTTATAATGTTGCTCTAGAACCCTTCAAGTGCAAGGGATAACATCTTCACCAATTTCACTTTTATTACTTGGAGAGGACTCTATACTACTTGAGGAGAAAGAAGATGATTTATTTGGAATAAACTTGACCTCTTTTGATGTCTTTATTTTAGGATTTATCTCTGCATCTTGTTTTTTACCTTTAATTCTTTGTGAGATTACCAAATGATACTGTAGATAGGCTTTCTTTGCCTCATATTTTGGAGTGGAATATCCTTGATCTGATCTATCTTCTATTATTGTATGATTTCCTTGCTTCGTCTCAAAGTTTATCTCATGGCTAGAATTTTTGTCTCTTTCTTCATAGTTTTCACTTTGCAAACTCTTGCCATGTGTCCAATCTCATAACAATTGTGACAACAAAATGCAATATTTCATAATCTACTTGTTGATCCCATTCTCTTGATTCAAATTTAATCTTAATTGATTTTGGAAAAGGTTTTGAAATATCCATAGCAACACATATTTGAGTATATATAGCATGCTTTTGCTCCTTAGTAGTTAGTCCTTCCTTAATGAATTTCCCTAGGGTATTTTCAATATTCTTCAAAACATCCTTATTTATAAGTTCACATGGAATTCCAAAAAGCCTAACCCACATTGAAACTTTTTAATAGTTTATATATCAATAGAAAAATTTTCGTTCTATGGTCTCAAATAAAATGCATCTCATCCCCTAAACCATGGGCCACCAACCATTATTTTATTCCTAATTTTTGAATTGGAAAATATGGTGATAAAAAAAACTTTAGGAAGAAAACTCATAGAGTAATTTGAATTCAATCCCCATTTCCACTTGATCCAATTTTGAATCTCCAAGAACCTTGGCCATGATCTATGTAACTTACATATTAACCGTCTACTTTTAAGAAACATTATATCATGTATCTCATAATTGATACTTACTTCAGGTGAAACATCTGCTACTTGGATCAAACATACCATGTGTTCACTCTTTTGCTTATCTCCAACTTGGGCCTCCATACTTCTAACTAGATCATCCTAACTTCCCATTAGGGATTTCAAATATGACTTTCCTTCCATACTAGCTAATGAGGCTCGCTCTTAGCTTGCACTCTCTCTTGGTTCACACTCCCTCTCGGCTCACACTTGCTCCCAACTTGCACTCTCTCTTGCCATACACTCACTCCCAACTTGCACTCCCTCATACCTCACAATTGTCCTTATCTCTTCTTTTTCTTGGCATTCATTCACTTCAGCAAGTTTTTGAAAATAATGTTCCATGCATTCATGGTAAGGGTTTGAAGCATTTATGTACTCCAAATGAACTCATCACTCTTCCTCCATGATTGAATCTTGGCTCACACTCCCTCTTGGTTTTCACTCCCTATCAGATTGCACTCGCTCCCACCTTGCACTATCTCACACTCGCTCCCAACTTGCATTCCCTCCTAGATCACAATTGCCCCCGTCTCTTCTTTTTTCCAATGTTCCTTCACTTTAGCAATTTTTTGGATTTTCTTCAACTAAATCCTTTAAATTCTCCTAAGATCTAGAACAAGAAGTGACACTTATTCCTTGATCACACTTTGCTTTCTACTTCATGCTTCCTACTCACACTTCCTCCTTACTCTTGGCTCACGCTCACACTTTCGACTGCACTCACTCCCAAATCATACTCACTTTCGGTTGCACACACTCCAAGTTCACACTCACTTATGGCTACACTTACTTCTGACTCACACTCGCATTCAGTACCAACTCCACTCATTCTCTCCTTTCTTTATATTTATGTTCATGCATATTTACTATTTTTTTAAAGAAATACACTGACTTAAAATGTAATTATGGGTTTGAAAACATCAATTAGTTTAATATCATAAATTAAGTGAATTTTAATATTTATATTAAACACTAAATTTTAATTATTTTAAATTTAATTTTTTGATATAAAATAGATTAAAAATTATTTTATTTAATTTGGATAGTGTGAGAATCCCTATGACCAATGCTTAAGGTTGCGCCTTCCTATCCCAACTATGAAGGATGAGAGCTAAACTTATCAATAGGGGGTCAACACACACTGCTTTGAACCTCCAAACCAAAGCCTGAACAATTGTGTTGTCCTCTTAAAACATTTAAATATTGTGTTTTGAATGAATAATATTTAAATATTATTAAGAATATTTGTTGTTATATTAATATGATTTATTATCATATAATTATAATTTTTTAATTATGTGATTTATGTAAAGTTTATTATAAAAAATTATTATATTTTAATATAAATGACTTCACTTAAGTTCATCTAACTTATTTTAAAATATTAATAAAATAAAAGTAAAATAGATGGACTTCATATTAAAATTTTAAATACAATGGCTCTGCTCGGGTGTTTGGTGTGAGAAGCGTTAGGGTTTTTTTTTGAGCTGTCCATGGCCTTCTACCCAGATGGCCTAACGGTTTTCACTAGTGTTGTAGGGGAGACAGGTTCTTATCAATAGCACTTGTAAGGTATCCAAAAAATAATTTCTGTTTTTACTTTTGAGTTTATTCAGTCTGCACCCTAAGGTATATTTAGGGTTGCTATTACGTGCATTTGTTCTGAAGTTTCTTAAGCCGTAAGTTGTACTGTTTAAATGGCTGCAATATGAATGTGTGTTCAAAAATATTTGTGCCTCATTAATTCCTAATCTAGTGAAAAGCATTTAGCTTTCTATCTCATGTGAATTTTCCTTATTTCATGATCAAACAAAGCTTAAGGATTGATAAAGTCATCTGGTTATTTTTCAAAGAAAGCCCAATAGTGGTTTTTTTATTTTACGTCCTCTATTAAATAAAAGCCCCAAGATTTCAAGTGGCTCTATTTCATTTAAATTTATTCGAAGACCAAACAAAAGCATTCATAGTGAAACACTTGCTCTGAACAGAATGTACTTGTTTATTTTATGCTAAAGATTCGAGCGATGGATATTGCCAATTTGCAGTAAAGATTGATGTTTATGATTGGTTAGGGAAGGTGGTATTATTGTGATAATTGATTGGTTTGCAGTGACAGTGGATAGTGCTTGGTTGGAGTCTTTAGCAAAGAGCAACATAACATAGTCATAGCAATGACTTGGTGAGTGCAGAAGGAATTCATAAAAGGTTTTGCCCATAGACGTTACTTTCAATCACATTCGAAGTACTTTGAGAAAAGATTTAGAAAAGAAGGGATTGCACGGGCAAAGTTGAATAAGGTACTTTAAACTGTCTATTTTTAAATTTATGCTAGCACATAATGTTGTGAAAGCTAAGTTTTATTATTTAAAAGAAAATTAAAAATGCAATTGATTCAAAAAATATATTTGGGAAAAAGAAAATTTAAATGAATTTTAAAGGAAAATTATGGTCTTCATGAAAAGCGGGTGATTAAAAAGGAAATTAAGAGAAATTTTTTATAAGAAAAATTTATGAGGAGATAGTTTTTTTTGTTTTGTTTTGGATAAAGTGGTTATGGGTTCATTTCACATGGTAAATTAGTTTTTTACAGAAAGAAAGGAAAAGTTTTTTTCATTTTAAGTTTGAAAGAAAAGAAGTGAAGAATACTTTATTTCTATAGTTTATTGAAAAGGAATTAATAGACTATAGAGCATAATCAAGGAAGTAAAAAAGTGCATATTTTTTTAAATTTAATGAAAAACTTCGCGTGCCCACCAGCGTTATCAATTGGATTTTGGGTATCTGATGTGTGCTTGGTAGGGTGAAGATTCGAACTAGGGACCTCAGGATTGAAAAAAGGTGCATATTTTGAGTATTTTTAAAGGAAAGATTGACCTTTAGAAAAACAAAATTAGATTTATTTATTTGAAGTCATCAAGTTAAAATGAAAGTCTATGTTCAAAAGGAAAACTTAGAAGGTTTTTTTTCAATTACATATTTATAAGATTTAAAAGGGAAATATTTAAAAGGTTCTATTTATTTGGAGGATTGGAAAATAGTTTTTTAATACAAGGAATCCTAGTTATATCTTCATAAAAAAATTCTCTCACAAAGTCTCATTTTATCAAAGAGCTAAATTTCATTAAAAAAAAATTAGAAAACAAAGAAAATTCTTTCACAAACATGTTTTAAGATATAATGAATCATCTCAATTTAGTCAAATAGAACAAAAATTGAAAATGACACATTGCATAGAAAAAGATAATTGTTGGTATATTGATTCAAGAGCAAGTAATCACATGACTAAAAATTTACATTGGTTTGATTATCTTCAAGTAAAACAAAGTATAGTAATAAAAAATATAGATGATAAAATCTATCAACTCTAGAGAATAGAAAATGTTTCACTTATCCTATCTTTTCTTGAATGCAGACTAGAAAATGTACTTTATGTGTTTGAATTAGCCAATAAATTGATATGAGTATCATAATTATTCTCTCTCAAAGTCTCATTTTATTAAAGAGCCAAATTTCATTAGAAAAAGGATTAAAAACAAAGAAAATCCTTTCACAAACATGTTTTAAGATATAATGAACCATATTAATTGAGTCAAATAGAATAAAAATTGGAAATGACACATTGCATATAAAAATATAATTGTTGGTATATTGATTCAAGAGCAAGTAATCACATGACTAACAATCTACATTGGTTTGATTATCTTCAAGTAAAACAAAGTATAGTAATAAAAAATATAGAAGATAAAATCTATCAACTCTAGAGAATAAAAAATGTTTCACCCATCCTATCTTTTCTTGAATGCACACTAGAAAATGTACTTTATGTGTTTGAATTTGCCAATAATTTGATATGAGTATCATAATTATTAAATATAGGAAGATCAATTGAATCAAGTTTTTTTGGCATGGTGTAAAGGGTTTATAGTTGGATCCCCCACCCTTTGTCATATTAATATTTTTTATTGTGTCCTCAAACCAATTATAATATCTTTCACATTGGGTGTCAGTATATAAACTAGTTACATCGAGTTATATAGCTCTTTTGGTGTTGTCGAGATTTGAACCTTGGTGTGGTCTATATCAACCATATATCTCAACCATTGAACCATGATGCCATTGGAAAATTCAAGGTTGTTAAAATAAGTAAAAAATATTTTATTAAAATACAAAGAGGGCTTGAAGCCTATGGTTCTTTTAAAAATGGTATATTTACCCCAGATATGATAACATTTTCTCAAAAATAATTAGATCAATTTCTGCCATGAGTGCAATACCAAAGAATAAGTTAAATCATCAAGGAGATATTACCTATAAAAAATTATAATATAAAATTTTATACAAGGTTTTTCATGGTAAAAGAAATAGATCAAGATTGTATGGTATCATAAGATAGTCCAAAACAAGGTGATAATAAATAGTCTAAAGAACTGAAAGTATATTTAATTACATTACATATGGTTCTTTCAACTCTTAATGATCTACAAAACAATGCCAAGAACAAGAAGCAATAAAAAAGAAATTAAATAATATGTTCATCAAGAAAGATGCAAATTGTGACACAAATAAAATATTTTAGAGGACATATATGGGGTGTTATTTAAAACCTAATATGGTATATGTATAGTGTGACACTAGAAATCTAACATAGAAAATAGGTAAAGCATGTCATAATAGTGATTTAAGCATTGATCATAAGAATATTTGTACAAAAAATATTCTATTGATGTTTGTATTAAATATGTAGAAAGTGTTTATAAAAATGAAGCCCAAACTATTAGTACTATAAGAATTGTTGATGGAAACAAGGACAACTCTAGATGTGTTGATGATAGTTTGAGGTATACAAATAATGATAGAGATAGTGATAGTCTAAGTTGTGTTGATGAATATTCAAATATTGATAGTTATGATGGTTTGAGGCATTTTGAATCTATTAGTATAAGTTATGAATATTATTGTGATGATTTATAGCATTTAAATGGTATTAGAAAACAATGTGATGATAAGTTTGATATTTTTAAAAAATGCACAAAAGGATTTGGCTCAAAATAATTAAAAAAATGGGATATAATGGAATAGGTTCAAAAAATATGAGCAAGGCATGAAATAACCTTTGGTACTAGAAATAAGGCCAAAATATAAAGGCCTTGGGTTTACAAGATAAGGAAATGATTTATGACAAGCAATACTAATACCCTTATGGCACTTCCCATGATACCCCTATTTGGAAAGAGACTGATTCAGGTTGTTTTTCTATCAAGACTACTTACCATCTGACCACCAATTTCCAACCTATCCTCATTCCTTTCAATCTCATCTGGCACAAGCATCTTATTCCAAAAGTAGCATTTTTTTCTTGGTTGGCCATTCAAAACAAAATCCTCACAACTAATAGTATCATGAAAAGAGAAATATAGATGCTACGTTGGGAATAGCATCAACATAGGAAAGCAAAAGATCTACCCCATCATCGTTCGAAGCTCCAAGATGGCTCATGAATTTCTTATAGAGAAAAATATATTGCTTTTTGCCCAAGAAAGCATAACAAGCTAAGGAGAAGAATAAAAAACGAGTTACAATCTCCTTCTTGAAGGCGTTACACCAAAATATGCATGCATGAAGTTCATATACCACTTGGCATAATATTCCCTAAAACCTATTATATTTCTAATACTCAAGAGACCAACATTGAGGAGTTACAAGCACTCAAATCAAGTTCACATATGTTACAAAGGAGTAACATTCAGTGCAAAAGCTTTACAAGAAGTGGCAGTGCTCTCAAGAAATGTAAGTGCCACTTATCCATCATTGACCATCATTAAATGTAGCAAAAAGAGAGCAAAAGGACAACATTTATATCCAAAGTCTGCAATCATAGGGTGCAGTGGTAGCATGAAAGCAAGGCATGGAAGAGCCTTCAATGCTTTGAAGAAGAAATTTTAAAAGCATACGGTGGCATATTTGGAATATCTAAGGTTCTAAGCAAATCATTTATGAAAGGGCCACATTTGGAATATCTATTTACCACCAAGATTTCAAGTAAATATTTGAAAGGAGAGCCACATAATCAATGCCCATATTGCAGTGCATGCACAATGAACACAACGTCGAATATTGAATAATATAAGGTAAGCTTTATTCCACCATAATACACTTTCTTTTACTTGGGAGTCATAAGGTTGAAATTAAAATAATTCAACTACATTGAAAACAATATTCAAAAAGGGGAATAATATATCATATCAATAAAATATTTGCAATATTAAAATAGGAGCAATAAGGACTTCTACTGAAATTTATTTAAATATTTGTAAATATTATTGTGGTCTAATTTTCCAACATTTAGGAGTTATAAGGGTTACTACTTTAAATTAGATTATTGGAAATTATATTCATTTCAATAAAAAAGGAACAAAATAAATCCAACATTAAAACCTCTACATATTGAGAAAATGTGCTTAGTTCAATTGGAGCAATAAGAAATAGATACAAGTTATTTTTTTATTTTTACAAAGCCTTACAAAATCAACCAAAAATTGAACTATATTTTCAAAAGCACTATATTATATCCCTAGGGATTCATAAGGAATTCCACAAAACTTGGTAATATCAACATTTATCATAGATTATCAAGTTGCACATCCATTGGGAAAATATAAGCTTTTACAAAACCTAAAATTCTATTAGGTGTATAAACTCTCATAACTAGGGAGACATAAGGAAGCCTACAAACCTAAGGAATAATAAAGGTTTCATAAAAGTTAAGATTATATATTTATGAATCCATAAGTTAATAAATTTCTAATAACTAGGGATCCACAAGTATGCCTACTTCCCAAAATATTGAAATTACCAATAAGAATAATTGCTTCAAAAAGGAGAAATCAAGTACCATAAAACTTGGAATCATAAAAACTGAAGAAATGTTAGACATAAATTCAAAATTAATCCATAGTTAAGCCCTAGAACATAATTTTGATACTATGGAATGCTATCTACAAGCCCATCTCAATGAAGCAATTGACAATGGAAAAAGTGACATTCCACTTCCCTTAGACTTTGTGAGCATATTATACATGGCATTTCTCACATATAAACACTACAAATATGAAAATGTAGAACAAAAAGGACTGATAGAACTACTAAAAAAGAAGGCATAACTCAATGAATCATATCTAGAAATTTTTTTCAATCGTCATGCAACGTTGGCACTTCAGGATCTATCAACTCAAAATATTATCATGATGCCTTAAGTGGTTGTTCAAAATATTATGTGCATATTGAATACAAGAAAGGAGAATCTCCCTTACAAGAACCTGTTAGTCAAAAAGTGACTAACTACAAAAAAATAGTTGATGCACCTTTTTGCATATTTTCCAAGAAGACCGAAGTGGCCCATATGCTAAAGATCAAAGAAAAAGCAAAACACCGCAAGGAGGAAAAAGTGTCGCGATATCGCGACATGTTGCATTTTCACGGTCCAAAGCAAAGAGAAAGAGCAAGGAGGAAAAAGTGTCGCGATATCGCGACATGTTGCATTTTCATGGTAAAAAGCAAAGAGAAAGAGCAAGGAGGTAAAAGTGTCGTGATATCACGACATGTTGTATTTTCATGGCTAAGAGCAACAAAAGGGAGCAAGGAGGTAAAAGTGTCATGATATCGTGACATGTTGCATTTTCATGGCTAAGAGCAACAAAAAGGAGCAAGGAGGCAAAAGTGTCGCGATATCACGACATGTTGTATTTTCGTGGCTAAGAGCAACAAAAGGGAGCAAGGAGGTAAAAGTGTCACGATATCGCGACATGTTGTATTTTCATGGCTAAGAGCAACAAAAGGAGCAAGGAGGAAAAGTGTCGCGATATCGCGACATGTTGTATTTTCGTGGCTAAGAGCAACAAAAGGGAGCAAGGAGGAAAAAGTGTCGCGATATCGCGACATGTTGTATTTTCGTGGCTAAGAGCAACAAAAGGGAGCAAAGAGGCAAAAGTGTCGCGATATCGTGACATGTTACATTTTCACGGCTAAAGAGAAGAGAAAGAGCAAGAAGGAAAAAGTGTCACGATATCGTGACATGTCGCATTTTCATGGCTAAAAGCAAAAAGAGAACAAAGAGGAGAAGTGTCATGATTTCATGACATGTCTCATTTTTATAATGCAAGAAGAAGAAAAGTAAGAGATAGAAATGTCATGATTTCGTGACATGTCTCATTTTTGCAACAGGAGGCAACAAAGGAGCAAAGTAAGAGAAATGTCACGATTTTGTGACATGTCTCATTTTCGTGGCTAGAAGCGGAGAAGAGCAAAGTAAGAGACGAATGTCATGATTTCGTGACATGTCTCATTTTCATGACTGGAAGCGAAGAAAAGCAAAGTAAGGAAAGAATGTCATGATTTCGTGACATGTCTCATTTTCATGGCTGGAAGCGGTAGAAGAGCAAAACAAGGAAAGAATGTCATGATTTCGTGACATGTCTCATTTTCACGGTTGGAGGCGGCAAAAGAGCAAAGCAAGGAAAGAATGTCATGATTTCGTGACACGCCAACTATAAAGGAATAAAATGTATTTTTGGCAATCAAAGGCATGCACTGACACCAAGAAGTGATTTCTGACATGATTATCAAAAATCTAGGATAGAGCAGGCTTGCTAGATGATTGAAAATGTGACAGGCTCGTCTAGAATCTAATCTGCAGAGAAGATATCTAATTCATAGAAGACTTGTTGTGTATTATTAGAAACTGTAGATGATTGCTTGTAAAATAGTAAGATGTACTTAGAAAAAGATACTCTTTTAGGGTATATATAGGGGTGAGCGACTCCAAAAAAGGGTCGGCTCTTGGACGTTTACAAGCTTGATGTACATGTACTGGATTACAAGCAATAAAAGATTTCTTCTTCTCGCTTCCGAAACTTCTTTGCAAGTGTATGTTCTTGGTGTTTTAACTTTTATTCATTCTAAGTTTTATAATGTATCTATTCTGAAATCTGGACTGTGCACGTATAAATCTTGTTTCTAGAGTTGAACATTAAAATATATTTACATGCTTTTAGACGAACATCTAAAAGTCACACTCAAGAATTCATGTTTTCTATAAAGAAGATATAAAGAAAACTCTGAAAGTAGTAATCTGCATCATCAATGTTTGTTGTTGTCCAATCTGTACCATGAGAAAAGTTTCTAGCTTAGGCTATATTTCCCTTATCTCTTGTTCCCCTTTTCTCTAAAAAACTCAAAGGAACTAGCCTTCTCTGGAGACTAGACAGATGATCTCAAGCAAGATCTGTCTATTCAATGTTGGCAAAGTCTAAGGCGCAACACTATTAACCGAAGGCAGATTTTGTTCCAACAATTTTTGGCACGCCCGATGGGACCAACAATCCCACAGTATTGTATAAGTTTTGGTGTTTTACCTTAAGAGCCTTTTTGTTTAAAAATCTCAAGAAAAACCACCTGGCGACTCCGTTGCAATTTAGACCATAAAAGAAAGACCTTGTCTAGAAACCTTCTGGTTATATAGCCATATGATAACCAGATCCCGAGCTAGAAACTCTGAAGAACCTATCGAGTTCTTTGAACTACATCTCGAAAGCCTAAAAGCACACCCTGTGCTAGCCGCACGATCAAATCCTCCCGGCACCATTAGCACCTCTTTAACACCCATTGTAGGAGCATCTGCAAGCAATCCCATAGCGGTTGTAACTCCTTTAGCAATCATGGCAGCCGCCCCTACCCCAACGCATCTTGTGTGGAATCAAACTGGCCCTTTGAACTTGGGAACACACCACCAAATTCCACAAGCTGCACTAAAAGCATTACCGACCTTTGACGAAACAGGCAAAATAATAGATGAGCACTGTTTAGATGTATCATCGCTAGCATCTATTTACAACATCACTCAGGAAGATGTAATGGTCAGATTGTTGATTATATCTTTGAAAGGAAAGATGCTCTATTGGTACAGAGCGCTTCCCACTGGATCCATTACTTCTTGGGCAGTATTGGTCGACCGTCTGGTCGATGAATTTAATATACATGCGGATCCTTTCACATTGTTGAATCAATTCACTATCATTGAGAGGCATCCACAAGAAGAAATCCAAGATTTCAACATCAGATTTACCAGAACTCGTGATAGAGTACCGCAAGGCCTAAAGCCCATGGAAGAACAAGCTATATGCTATTATTTAAGGGCTTTTGATTCAGATCTCAGTATGATAATAAGGCAATCCCGTGTAACCACTTTTCCTGGGATCTATCTAGAGGCAACAAAGGGCGAAGCTGATCTCATCGCTACAAAAATATATCCATCAAAAAGTCTATTGCCAATTGTACCAGAGCTTTCCCAAGCATCAATTTCTAAACCGCCTGTACTCCCATCAACGCAGGCCCTCCCAGCCTATAGCCGCACCTCCTACATTCCTTGCATTACCAGCTACACCCCTTGCATCACCTCCCCCAATGATCAATACACGACCATAATTGATACAATGAAGACATTGTCAAATGAAATGGCATCCATGAAAAAGAGAGAGGCTAAAAGGAATTTTCTGCCAAGGAGGTTCCCTCAGGTAACAAGAGATGCAACACAATCAAGCAATAGGGGACAAGAGAGACCGAGCACGGTATATACAAATGAGACAGTGGAGGCCGAGGAGCCTCCCACTGATTCTAACTTTTGGTGTACTACATGTAACGATCCACATGGGGAAAGTTCGTGTATGATACACCAACATTATGTACAAAGTATAGCAATTGAAAAGAGTAAAGAAAAAATGAAAGGCCATGTAAATATAATTAGAGAGAAGGACCACAACTTCATGATGCCTACAGTAGAACAGGTTTCAGTTTTGACAAGATCAGGTAAGAAACCACTGCAAGTAGACCCTAAAGAGCTTCAGCCATTGAATGTTTCCCCTGCTCCCAAGGAAGTTCCCAAAGAAACTCCTAAGGGAAGTCTCCCTCAGGAAAGAAAATATCAGTTTCCAGCCAAAATTCAAGGGCAAGAAACACACAAAGAATTTATTCCTCGGGGGAAAATGAAACCCAAGAACAGAGCTAGGGAAAGGTTGAGATTCCCCTCGCCGACAAAAAGGCAAAGAACCGAAGCTACCCAGGGATACAAAAATAAATATGAAACTTTTGCCAAAGAAAGAGAAAGAATAGTTGATTCACCTACATTCAAGTATAGTAGAGGAAATGAAAAAGACTCCTTCTAAGGCAAGTATGTATGATGCTCTTCAAATCCCAGGTCAAATCGATCTCCTACAGGAATCCCTAAGAACAATGAAAAATGGAGGTGGGACTGCATCATCTTCAAAAATGGTTCTAACGAACTTGACGTCTGCCACTGGTAAGAACAGGCCACCACCCTTTTATTTGTCCCTTCAAATGGAAGGATGGGTTGTCCACAACTGCATGATAGATTCAGGCACTGCTACCACTGTGATACCCAAAGCAGTATGTGATATTATGGGAATGGAGTACACTAGGAGCAAGCGTAGGCGTCCTACAATTAGATGGTACTCCAATAAAAACTGTAGGAGTGATAAAGGATATTCCCATACGGCTGCATAAAATGCCTCAGATGACAATCATACAAGAGGTAGTAGTCGTAGACTTGGAGCCCTATTTTGGTATGTGTCTATCCAGAGAGTTCACAGCAAATATAGGAGGATACTTATCCTTAGATTATTCTCATTTGGAGATACCTTTCAAAGGTAGAAGGGTCAAGATTTTTAATGAGAAACCATCTACGTTTCATGTAGAAAATATTGGTGAAACTGACCGTGTAAATATGATGACTGAAGAAACAATAGAAGAAGATCTAATGGAAGAAACATTAGAAGAGCTCCAAGCTGAGGACGAGTTTTCTCTACAGAATTTTAATGCCATGATAGAAACAGAAATAGGAAACTATTCTATTGAGAAACCAAAAAGAAAATTGATACCCTCCCTAGAAAAGGATGGTTCTGTGAATCAATTGTGGAAGCTTTTCTTTGATGGGGCTAGGTGCAAGAATGGATCTGGTGCCGGAATAGTTTTGATTTCTCCCACCGGAGAGGAAAAGGTTTTCTCTTACAGGTTGACTTGGAGTTGCTCCAATAACGCAGCAGAATATGAGGCCCTGTGCTTAGGGTTAAGAAAGGCTGAGAAATTGGGAATCAAACAGTTACTCATCTATGGAGATTCAGAACTTATTGTGAATCAAGTCACCAAAAAATGTATAAGTAAACAACATTATTTGAAGGCTTACAGGAACAAAGTGTGGGATCTCTTAGAGGCCTTTGAGGCCCTAAATATAAAGTTTATCCCTAGAGAACAGAATACCCACGCAGATTTGTTAGCTTCAATGGGAGCTAATTTTTGTCCCGTAAGTAATGTTATTCGAAGTCTAAAACTGTTAGACTTATATACAGGCCTTCAATGCCTGATAAAAATATTTTCTGGCAAGTTTTTGAAAATGATGAACAGATACTGGATTTCTTAATCCATGAAATGAATTGCTCAGCCAACCGGGATCTGCAGGATGAAGAGGAAGAGGATATTATTCAGTTAAAAAACAATCATATTCCTAAGGGTCTCATCACCCTTGAAAGCCTGTTTGATAACAATGATAGAGCAGTTGGCCGAAAAATCAAGGTCGATAAACGAAGATACAAAGATGTAGAGTTGGAGCCAGGAAAAATGATTAAGGTTGGAATCAGTTGTACAGAAGAGGAAGTGAACCAGATCAGAGAATTGTGTAAAAAATTCCCCGACATCATAGCTTGGGTGTATAGTGATCTAAAAGTGTACAATAAAGATGTTATTCAACATACCATAGAATCAGAAGGAGCTAAGCCTTTTAGGCAAAAGCACAGACCAAGGAATCCGAAGATAGAATCTTTGATGAAACAAGAACTGCTAAAACTCCTTCAAGCTAAAATAGTATACCCCGTTAAACACTCCACCTGGGTGGCAAACTTGGTACCAATCAGGAAGAAAAATGGAGATATCAGATTGTGTGTAGATTTCAGAAATCTGAACAGAGCATCACTCAAAGATCATTACCCGCTACCTCAGATTGACCAAATTCTACACACAGTTGCAGGAGCTATGCAGCTCTTACAGTTAGAAGAACAAAGAGAGCAATCATACAATCACAATCAGAAGCATATGGCAGATACTGAAGGATGGTTCAACAAAAAGACAACTGCCAAAAAATTTAGAGTGGGAGACTTGGTTTTGAAATGGAATGTAAAGAAAGCTAAGCCGGGTAACCATGATAAATTCGATGCTTTCTGGGAGGGACCATTTGAAATTGTTTCAGAGAAACAGTTCAATGCTTTCGAGTTGAAAGATCAAGATGGATTGGTTCTTCCCATCACGGTGAATGCATTTCACCTAAAGTTATATTTCTGTTGAGAAAGCAGAAAAGGAATTATATGTACAGTATAATATAAGTATATTCAGACAATATTTGTAAATATTACCATTTTTCGGCCTTAACAAAAAATTTCAGTCACAGCCAATCAGAAGTCGACATTTTTTTTGAATAGAGATACTAAGGTATAGAGGGAGTTTTGACGAGGTAATGTTCACTTTTAATCTAAGTGCATTTTCCTGTGTTCTTTGTCTTTCTCTAAAATATTCTTTTTACAACTGCGTTGTTGACTCCGTTTCCCAATGGATGAAGGCCTGGTTCAAAATTTTTGCAAGCAAAAAATCCCTCGAAAGGCGCCAAGAATGTTAGTCAAAAAGTGACTAACTACAGAAAAATAGTTGATGCACCTTTTTGCATATTTTCCAAGAAGACCGAAGTGGCCCATATGCTAAAGATCAAAGAAAAAGCAAAACACCGCAAGGAGGAAAAAGTGTCGCGATATCGCGACATGTTGCATTTTCTGGTCCAAAGCAAAGAGAAAGAGCAAGGAGGAAAAAGTGTCACGATATCGTGACATGTTGCATTTTTGGGTAAAGCAAAGAGAAAGAGCAAGGAGGCAAAAGTGTCACGATATCGTGACATGTTGCATTTTCACGGCTAAGAGCAACAAAAGGGAGCAAGGAGGCAAAAGTGTCACGATATCGCGACATGTTGCATTTTTGCGGCTAAGAGCAACAAAAGGGAGCAAGGAGGCAAAAGTGTCACGATATCGCGACATGTTGCATTTTCAGGCTAAGAGCAACAAAAGGAGCAAGGAGGCAAAAGTGTCATGATATCGTGACATGTTGTATTTTTGGCTAAGAGCAACAAAAGAGCAAGGAGGAAAAGTGTCGCGATATCATGACATGTTGCATTTTCATGGCTAAGAGCAACAAAAGGAGCAAGGAGGAAAAGTGTCACGATATCATGACATGTTGCATTCTCGTGGCTAAGAGCAACAAAAGGAGCAAGGAGGAAAAGTGTCACGATATCATGACATGTTGTATTTTCATGGCTAAGAGCAACAAAAGGGAGCAAGGAGGAAAAGTGTCGCGATATCGTGACATGTTGTATTTTCATGGCTAAGAGCAAGAGAAAGAGCAAAGAGGAAAAAGTGTCACGATATCGTGACATGTTGCATTTTGGGCTAAGAGAAGAGTAAGAGCAAGAAGGAAAAGTGTCGTGATATCGTGACATGTTGCATTTTTGGAAAGAAAAGAGAAAAAAGAGGGAAGTGTCACGATTTCGTGACATGTCTCATTTTCGGAGCAAGAAGAAGAAAAGAAAGAAAGAATGTCATGATTTCGTGACATGTCTCATTTTGCGGTGGAGGCGAGAAGAGCAAAGTAAGAGACGAATGTCACGATTTCGTGACATGTCTCATTTTCGGAGGGAGGCAGCAAAAGAGCAAAGTAAGAGATGAATGTCATGATTTCGTGACATGTCTCATTTTCACGGCTGGAAGCGGCAGAAGAGCAAAGCAAGAGACGAATGTCATGATTTCGTGACATGTCTCATTTTCACGGCTGGAAGCGGCAGAAAAGCAAAGCAAGGAAAGAATGTCACGATTTCGTGACATGTCTCATTTTCATGGCTGGAAGCGACAGAAGAGCAAAACAAGGAAAGAATGTCATGATTTCATGACATGTCTCATTTTCGTGGCTGGAGGCGGCAAAAGAGCAAAGCAAGGAAAGAATGTCACGATTTCGTGACACGCCAACTGTAAAGGAATAAAATGTATTTTTGGCAATCAAAGGCATGCACTGACACCAAGAAGTGATTTCTGACATGATTATCAGAAATCTAGGATAGAGCAGGCTTGCCAGATGATTGAAAATGTGACAGGCTCGTCTAGAATCTAATCTGCAGAGAAGATATCTAATTCATAGAAGACTTGTTGTGTATTATTAGAAACTGTAGATGATTGCTTGTAAAATAGTAAGATGTACTTAGAAAAAGATACTCTTTTAGGGTATATATAGGGGTGAGCGACTCCAAAAAAGGGTCGGCTCTTGGACGTTTACAAGCTTGATGTACATGTACTGGATTACAAGCAATAAAAGATTTCTTCTTCTGGCTTCCGAAACTTCGTGTGCAAGTGTATGTATCTTGGTGTTTTAACTTTTATTCATTCTAAGTTTTATAATGTATCTGTTCTAAAATCTGGACTGTGCACGTATAAATCTTGTTTCTAGAGTTGAACATTAAAAGATATTTACATGCTTTTAGACGAACATCTAAAAGTCACACTCAGGAATTCGTGTTTTCTATAAAGAAGATATAAAGAAAACTCTGAAAGTAGTAATCTGCATCATCAATGTTTGTTGTTGTCCAATCTGTACCATGAGAAAAGTTTCTAGCTTAGGCTATATTTCCCTTATCTCTTGTTCCCCTTTTCTCTAAAAAACTCAAAGGAACCAGCCTTCTCTGGAGACTAGACAGATGATCTCAAGCAAGATCTGTCTATTCAATGTTGGCAAAGTCTAAGGCGCAACACTATTAACCGAAGGCAGATTTTGTTCCAACAGAACCAAGAAGTAGTACAATCATCTATGAGAGCACAAAAACTTAATACAATGGCAAAGCTAAAGAAGAAGAAAAAGTTGAATCCAAAGAAGGAGGAATACAGTGCAAGGTCGATTGAAAGAATACCTATAACTTCAGCCTATTTTTTGCATCATCTGAAGACTGAAGCATCTACAGAAGAATCAAAGATCATTCAATGGAGGAAAATCCACATTAAAGACTAAAAGTCTTTAATAATCAAATATTGTAATACATGGAGTGTTAGAAATAGATTATATTACATAATTTGGGTCATGTAAATGTATCTACCAAGATACATACTTAGGATATTAGATTACTTAAGGGGGAAGTTACTTAGTTTTTTCATGCAATGTAATAAATGCACAAGTGTCAATGTGTAAGTTGTACATGTGCAAGTTGTCCCTTGCACAACTAGATAGAGTGTTGGACAAGGAACCTATATTTCTATATAATTCTCTTATTATCATAAACATAGATATAGAGAAGACATATAGCAAAGTGTCATAGACAACATAACATAGTGCATCATAGGGCATAGGTAAAGTCACCCATATTGGATATGGGTACAGTGTAATTCAGTAGTATTATTCATGGAGTGTTCATTTCCTCCATAGCTACATTGTATTCATTTTTGTCATTTCTATTTATAGTATATTTTCAATCATCACGTAGATTTACATTCTTTCATATTATTATTTATGAATATTGTGATTGCTATATCCCATTGCATATAGCATCAAAAGATAACAAAAATTATGGAAAAATACATCTAGAAAACCATCAAGGCCTAGAGCCTTGTCTCCTTGAAATCCAAAAAATACTTTTTGAATTTTATCTCTTGAAGGGGTTGTGCATGTAATTATTTAATTGTTCTATAACCAAGTAAGGAATATTTTGAAGCAATGAATCTAAAGTAACCCCATTTACTAGATATTCCACACCTATGAGGTTTAAGAAGGAGTTAACAACCTCCTGTCTGATTTATATGGGGTCAAAAATAAGTAATCCATCAGGTCTAACCACTTCTTTAATTTTATAACTCTAGTGTCTTAAATTAGAGATATGATGTTTTTTGTATTCTTGTCACCTTCCTTTATCCAATTCTAGATGTTTTCCTCATAAGCTAAAAGATTTTGGAATTTTTACAATAGCTTCTTTTATTTTACTCTCAATTCACAAGATATATATTTTGATTGAAGGGTTTAGCTAACTTACCTCTAGAGAAATCCTGTCACCACCAATCCTCAATCCTAGTTTCTAAATCATTATGTTGGAGCCACATCTTCTCGAAAATGAAAATGACTCTTGAAGTTTATTTTACTAACCTCTACCTCACAAACTAGAGAATTATGATTAGATCCTATCTTCAAATGGGTTGCTATGATTGAATCCCCCAAAAGTAGAAGACTCTCTTGTGACATAAAAAAACAATCTAGATAAATTTTAATTAATTGGTCTCCTAGGCATATTTTAATCCAAGTATAATTTTCTATTCAAAACTCTATATCCATAAGTTCATTCTAATTTACAAAATTTACAAAATTTACAAAATCTATCATACCTTTAGTAATGGATATACTCCCTCCCTTTTTGTATGATGGCTAAAGGGGATAGTTAAAGTCCCCTACCAAAATCCATGGAATTTCCACAAAGATATTTCTTAATTGGCTTAGATTCTTCCATAACTTTTTCCTTCCTATAATTTAATTTGGAGCATACATGCTAGTAACTATCCATTGTTGGTTTTTCTTCTTATCAAAAATGGATTTCCATGAAGCTTCAATTCAAAACTATCAATCTTCCTTCAAATCTATTTTGATTCCATATACTTAAAAAAGCTTCCTAAGGCCCCTACAACCATACCTACCACAAAATCGATTTATCTCCATAGTCTTTGTTTGATAAGTTCAGACTGGGTTCATCAAGTTTTGTTTCTTGTAACATGCTATACAGGTCAGTTTCTCTTCTCAAACCTTGTACTACTCTATGTTTATAAGGGGCATTGAGACCTCTTACATTATATGAAACTATGTTTATTTTTTGGGTTTGATCTACTACTTTTTCTCTCCACCCCAGCCTAAGATAGATTGGGTACCATTCACAATCTTGGAATTTGTTTCTCTTTCTCTGATTTTTTGAGTAGTGGGTCTACCATTTTTTAGGTTGATTTCTACATCTACCCTTTTTTTGTTTTCTAGTGATTCTTATAAGGGTAGTTGAAACCTTTCATTTCTTTCCCTCACTATTAGAGAAAATTAATTCTTTATTTTATTTTAAAATAATATTCTCTTCATTAGTTCTTGTATTAGGATCCCATTGAGTGTGTAGCACTACCTCCACTTATTGGGATTCATAATTTGTTTCTATCGTGTCTTCTTATCTTCTCCCTTAGACATTCAAATGATTTTTTTGATCAACTCTATT
The DNA here is from genome assembly GCA_028583015.1 of Wollemia nobilis. Taxonomy (NCBI): domain Eukaryota; kingdom Viridiplantae; phylum Streptophyta; class Pinopsida; order Araucariales; family Araucariaceae; genus Wollemia; species Wollemia nobilis. The sequence continues at coordinate 5,915,430 of JAQPPZ010017116.1, read as the reverse complement.
CCAAGGGTTACTAGATTTTGGAATTGAGGGTCTTACCTAGTCCACATTTCTAGATGAATCTCCTTACTCTTGTTCATTGATCTCCTTTTTTATTTTTTGGGGATTCACTATATTCTCTTCCATGATTTGACCTTCTTCTGTTATGTCCTACTGGATTGAAACATCCTTATTGCTTTTCTCTCTTTTCATCCTTTGTTCATATAATTTTATGTTGCTTAGAACGTTCTCCTCTACTTTAATTTCTATGCCAAACTATTTTATTATGGATATTTTATTTTTCAAAATAAACATACACTAGCCACATACCCTAGTTTTTTACAAGAACTACATTTAGATGGTGCATTCTTGTATTTTATTCTTTGGTTCTAGACTCTCAGCTTTGAAACTAGTCAGATTGACTCAGGATAATCCTTCTCTAAGTCCACATTAACATATATCCTCATAAAAATAAGTCTTGGTTGAGCCTTAGTAGCAGGGTCTAGGGCTATTAGTTTTCCAAATTTCTTTCCTATGCTAGCAAATACCTCTTCATTCAAAAAAATGAAATGGAAGGCTTGATAGTCTTATCCATAGCAGAGCTTGGGAGAAACTCTATATATCTAGATCAAATTTTGTCCCCCATCTCCGTAAAAAGAGTCCTCATAACTCAAGAAACCATGGGCCTCCCCATATAAAAATATTTCAACAACATCGCAATTTCCATGTATCTATTTGGTCTCCATTTCAAGAAGAGCCATTTACTCACCATATTTAAATCAAGTTGAACACCCATAAAACATCCAACCAGGTTTAGAGGACCTTGATCTATTGCCATATCAACCAAGTTATCAAGAATGAAGAATTCTCCCCCTTTAAGCTATAAATAAAAATTTATTTCTAGGGTTTTTTCTTTTTTGCTTACTACATGCAACCAAAGTCGTATTCCTGGATCAATTTGATGCTCTTTTGGGTCCCTTGATAATTCCATCTTTTTACTCGAGTCCTTCATAGCGAACTTAGGATATGGGGTTGTAATCTACAGAATCCCTATTGAGCATATGTCCTTGTAGTCATTCTTGTTGCTCCTACTATAATTACCATTTGCTATATTGATCAATTTAAATATTTTATCCTATAGTCAGTCTATATCTCCTTGACCAACCTACTTACTTTTGGATACCATTTTTCTTTGTCATATTTACTATATTTCAACTCAATGATTAGAAATAAATATATATATATATATATATAAGAAAGCAACCTCCTAACAAATAAGCTACAAATTTTTATCAAGCAACATAGGAGAAACCAACACCCAAAACAACATTTAAATTCAAGATTTAAAATTAGAATTTGAAAATCCTGCCCAAAGCTGCATTCAAATTCAAAGTTCAAAATTTGAATATCTCGCCCACCACTAGGGCCTTGAATCTAGGAACCAAGCCTCACCACTGGAACCCAGGGGTGCTTAGAGAACCAGAGAGCCAAGAATCCTACCTAAAACTGGAGCAGATCTATAGCAACAACATCCTACCTAAAAAACAAGTGAACCAAAAACACATATTATAAACAAAGGAAAATGAAGATTATAAAAATTAGATTTCACTTTCAAAACACACATTTATTCAAAAACATAAAAAATTTATGTATTTTAATTGATAACAACTTACACATGTAGAAGGGAAGGAGTAGTAAAACAAAACTAAATTTTATTTTTACGATTTATTGTATTTTTTCATAAACATCATAAAATTATAATAATTATTTTTCCACTAAATTAAAATTTAATTTTTTTTCATTTTTTAAAATTTATAAATCTATTACAATTAAATATATTTATTTTTTACTTATCTTTACTGGAGGGAAGAAAGTAGAGAGGGGAGGGCTCTGGTCCCTCCCCTGCTCCCCCTCCCATGGCTCCTGGTTCCTGCCCAGTTCCTGGCTCAACCCAGGTCATCCCTCCCGGGGAGTGGTTGTTTGCAGATGATCTCTTGGGGGAGATCCTTCTCCACTATCTGTGCCCCTCCCGGTCGGCTAGGTTTTCCTTGGTTGTTTTTTCGGACTGGTGCTTCCCAGGGATCCCTGTTTGGTTGGGGATCCCTTCCCTTTTTCCCTCAGGCTTCCCCCTGGGGTTTTTTGCAGGTTATTCGCATGGATCTGGTCCCCTGCGTTTCTCGGTGCGGTGGAGGTGATGGTTTAGGGTTTGGACAGCTTCCCCCTTTTTCTTGTGAATCCTCGGCGGGCTCTGTGCTTGGACGAGATTCTTGGTCCCTGCTGCTGGGATCCTCTTCTGTTTTCTCGGGGCGGGTTCTTTGTGGTGCAACTCTTTGGTCACTTCCTGATGGGCTGGATCCTCTCTGTGCTGGCTGTCGGCTTCCTGCAGGATGGCTCTCGTTGAACGGAATGTTTTCCCGGTGGGCGGGATGGTTTCTCCACAGGGCGGGATCCGCCAAATCCGCCAGTTTTCCTACGAGGCATGATCCTTTCTTTTTGCTGGTTTCCCGGATGGCGGGATTTCCCTGTTGCTTCCCGCTATGCGGGACTGTTTGTGGTGGTTTTGACTACTTCCCGCGAGGCGGGATTTTATTGTAACGGTTTTTCTTTGCTTCTCGCCGGGCGGGATCTTCTCAATGGTGGTTTTTGGCTACTCCCCGCCGGGCGGGATCTCCAAAACTACTTTCTTTCTTATTTGTCTGTTTCCCGCTGACAGGGATTGTTTCATGCTTATCGTTACCACTGGGCGGGATTTCTGTTTTGGTGTTCAGTTTCAAGGGATTGATGCCCTAGGCCCATTGCTTATGTAATCAGTTTTTTTTAGGGGTTACGTTTTCTGTAATAGGCTTATACATAAAGCCAGGAGGCATGATGCAAGGCTGATTTTGTACATAAGGTTTTGGGATCCTCTATAAAAACCCTTTTTTAATCTACTATAATAATTACCAAAAAAAATATATTTATTTTTAAATATTATTATTAAATACATCAATAAAATTAATTATTAATTAAAAATAGTTTTATTAATTAAAAAATAATTCTTAATTCGTTAGTTTGGGTGGCCTTGTGCTTCAAGCTATGGTTTTCCAGCTCCAGCTCCCTTTTTATTGTAACCTCTTGAATATAACTATTAGTTCCAATAAAAATAATTCTTAATATTTACAAGACCTTAAATTATATAAAAAATTTCTATTTAAGTACTACAATTAGTAAAATATAACTTTACTTAATAAAAATTTTAAACCTTTATTCAAAATTCTAAAATCTGCACCTTTAAAAACCAAACTAAAAAAAAATTAATAAATAAAGTTGACATTCAACCCATTTCTTTTGTCTTAAAAGGATTGGCCATCTTTTTGAGACCTTTGCTTTTTAGTTTTACCATATTAGTTTATTGAGTAATAATGTGGGTGGTAAATGAAATTATCCATTGGTTGAGGAAGATGGTTTTTAATGCTCTTAGAGGCTTTGCATAGGCCAAGAGCAATCTACTCTAGTTATTTTGAAAGATGCCTCCTACTTCAACATTTTCAAGATTTTCTTTTGCCATTTTATTGAAGTTAAATTTTATCCATCCATTTGGTAAGGTTTTTCATTTTGAATTGGTTCATGGATAAACTAGGGGTGAGCAAAAATTATGATAATTGGAAGCTAGATCCCAAAATCTAGCACCTTCTTCCTTTAGGTCTAGTTCAAAATCATTTTTGAACTTAATGACACCTCAATTTTCCAACACTGCACTTAAAATTCTATTTGCCACTGATGCATAGTATTTTTCCTATCTTTGAATATTTGATGGTTCATTTCTTTCCATATCCCCAAAAAAACATGTGAAATACTTAATCTCCATAATAATTTAAGCCTTATAATTTTGAAGAGGAACTTACATTGATGACAGATATCAAAGAGCGACTTGGGGAGGATCCAGTATACCTAGAAGTTCTTTAGAATCTTATTAAGTATCTCAAATATAAAAGAGTAGGTAGAGAAGAGATGGTTTTTATGTTCCTCACTCATTTAACAGAGAACACACCTATTTGGGAATGCGAAGCCTCTTTTATGCAAATTATCCAAGGTCAAGATCTTATTTTGTACTACTAACCAATAAAAGTGTGCTATCTTGAGAATGATGTATTTGATCCAAATATTAGCTACTGGCAACCATCCAAATCCATATTCTTCAAGGAGATAATAACTCAATTTGACTAAGTATGTTTCTTCCTTTTGACTCATCCAAATAAGAGAATATGAAGATCTAGTTTAGCTTGTTCAAGAAATAGATGTGTAGAATTCTTTTTAACTTCCTCAACTTCTATTGATATTTTTCATCAAGATTATCCAACTATAAAAGTTTTTTATTTCTTACAAATTTCCTCAATGATTATATAATCATTGGCTATATACCCATAGACATCCTCAAAAAAAGGTTTTAGGCTTGCAAAATCTAGATCCTTACAAAGAGGGATACTTTTAATCTATTTGTCATTCAAAGTGTACTTGGGATCCATTCCCAATCTACCAAAATTTCCCTTGTTGTAAAAGTGGCTTGGTTGTTTGAAGACTATTCCAAAGGTATGACCCTTTCTACAAATTATCTACCTCTAAATAATTTGAGGCAGGTCTTAAATATTCTACCTTGAGGATGTGAACCCAATTAAGATTTACATTAGTTTCTAGTTTTCATCCCAATTTACCCATTAAGACCAAATCCATTATCCTTAGCTTTTTGAAACCTAGTCCACCTACTTCCTTTTTGGAACACACCTTATCCTATGCTACTAAAGCTAACATTTTCTTCTCCTCTGCTCCAAACCATAGGATTTTTCTCTGAATCTACTCTATTTTATCACAAATTTAGGTTGATATTTTTAAGAGAGACATGAAGTAAATGGGTATGTTTTATAGTGGCAACTTGACCAGTTGAGCTTTACCATCCTTGCTCAGTAAGGAACCCATCTAACCTAAACGTTTTTTTGTTAAACACTCTACCACTAGGTTCTAGAGAGATATATTCATCCTTTATTAAAATATTGGTATTCCTTGATAGGTAGTTGGAAGGTCTCTAATGCTATAGCCAAATATTCAAGCTAATTTAACCTGTCTAAGGCTAGGATTTTTTAAAAAATAAAATTTGCTCTTATCATAGTTAACATTTTGACCTATAGCCTACTCATACTGATCCAAGATTGATTTTAGATTTTTTGCCTATAAAATAAAGGATTTTGAAGAGATAAGTATATCATCCATAAATTTTTGATGCGATATTTGTTGTAAATTTGTGGTTGGGATGATCCCATCAACCCTACCAATTGTTGTTTCCACTGAGATTGTCCTTCCCAAAGCCTCAACAAGGATAATAAAGAGATAGAGAGATAATGAATCCCCTTGTCTCAATATCCTCTTGCTTTGAAAATAACCTACTAAATATGCATTCACCAGGACAAGAAACATAATAGAAGAGAAGCACGTCTTGATAATATTTACCCATTCTTGATGAAAACCAAACCTGCTCAAAACCTTAATTAGAAAGTCCTAGGAGACTCTATCATATGCCTTATTCATGTTCAACTGAACGTTCCTGTATTTTCACTTATACCAATAGAATGAATTACCTCATGAATGGTAATGATTCCATCCAAAATTAAATGCGCCTTCACAAAAATTTCTTATTGAAAATCAATTATAAATGGTAATATATTTTTTATCCTATTGGATAGAAATTTTGATACAATTTTGTAGAGAGTGAAGCAAAGACTTATTTGTCAAAAGGTAGAAAAGGACCTGGCTCTAGCTACTTTTAGGATTAAATCTTAAAATGTTGAGTTGACATCTCTTGGCATAAACTAAGTTTTTTGAAAATCCATTATTGTTTGAGTGACATCCCCTCCAACTATATGCTACAAATATTAGAAATAGATCATATTACATTATTTGGGTCATGTAAATGTATCTACCAAGATACATACTTAGGACATTAGATTACTTTAGGGGGAAGTTACTTAGTTTCTTCATGCAATGTAATAAATGCACAAGTGTCAATGTGCAAGTTGTACATGTGCAAGTTGTCCCTTGCACAACTAGATAGAGTGTTGGCCAAGGAACCTATCTTCCTATATAATGGCCTTATTGTCATAGTCATAGATATAGAGAACACATATAGCATAGTGTCATAGAGAGCAATACATAGTGCATCATAGGGCATAGATAAAGTCACCCATATTGGAGATGGGTGCAATGTAGTCCAGTAGCATTATTCATGGAGTGTTCATTTCCTCCACAACTACATTGTATTCATTTTCTTCATTTCTATTTATAGTATATTTTCAATCATCTCGTAGATTTACTTTCTTTCATATTATTATTTTTGCATCTTGTGATTGCTATCTCCCATTGCATATAGCATCAAAAGCTAATAGTGGTATCAGAGCTACGGTAGATCTAGCCATAGGAAAGCCACCATTATCAATGAGCCTGAGTTTGTTTGTCAACCTGACGCGCCTTTGGACCAGTCACTATCAAAAACTCTCAAAAGAGTCTAGGTGGTAGAAATAGGGAGAGCCACAAGTGAGGACTAAAAGAAATCTCAGTTTCAGAAATACTGAGATTACTTTTGGCTAGAGTCTTTCCACAGAGTTGTAGAAAAAACTCGTGAAGACTAGGACTCAACATTCAATCCACTAGATTGACAAATCAACTAGTGAAGTCAGGATATCTGGAATTTCTTAACTATTGCCCATAGTTTCTTTTTGTTGCAAAAATCTAATTCTTAGAATATTGGGATTCCTCCTACAACAGAAAGCTAGGAGACTTCAACTTCATTGCCCGAAGGTCGACGTATCTTCATAGTGTAGAGGTTAGTTTCTTGTCCAAGAAAAGAATACTATGGAAGAAGACTTTTGGAAAAGAGTTGTGGTGAAGTTAGGAGATAGGAGATCTCCATTACTAAATTGAAAACTTCACACAAGAAGAAAAGGCCATAGGAGCCTTGATCCAGAAGAAAAGGCCATAGAAACCTTGATCCAGAATAAAAAGCCATAGAAGCCTTGATCAAGAAGAAAAGGCCATAGAAGCCTTGATCTAGAAGAAAAAGGCCATAGAAGCCTTGATCCTAAAAAAGGCCATATAAGCCTTGATATTGAAGAAAAAGGCCACATAAGCCTTGATCCTAAAAAAGGCCATAGGAGCCTTGATACTAAAATTAGGCCATAGTAGCCTTGATCCTGAAGAAGACTCTAGAAGAGAGTATCTGATTTAGAAGGAGATTAAGATTTTAGTACTAATACTTTGTTGTAGGGAAAGGAGATTCAGTGAGTCAGGAAAACTTCCTACAAGAAATCTAGGAAGAGTATCTTCTTCAGAATCAATCCAACACCTATAAGCAAAGATATCAGGAGAAGAACTTCCAGTCTTGGAAGAAGGACTAGGAGAGTCCTGCTCGAATCTAGAAGCAACAAAAGCAAAGATCTAGAGGAAGATCTCACCACCAACACTTCTAAGAGTAGAAGGTTGAAGAAAAGGTCTCAAGGAAGACCATAAGTAGTTATGAGATCAAAGACCTTGGGAGGTCTCAATGAGCATCTAGTAAAAGGCTTGGAGAGCCTTACTGAAGAAATCATCAAAGAAGAACTCATTGGAGAAATCCACTACCAAGGAGAAGCCCTTGATAGTGAAGGACTTGGGACAATTATTGCCATCTAACAACAAGCCCAAGAGGAGAATAATTTGGCAAGGAGTGCCAAATCCCAGAAGAAGAATCCAGTGAAGACCTCAAGACACTCAAAATCTTGAGAAGAAGATCATGTTTGAAGTCAAAATTTGACAAGAATCTTGAAGGAAGATTCAGATAGAAGAAGCCTACCAAATCTAGGAGATTTGGAGATTACCTCTCATAGCAAAAGGCACCACTTTAGAAATGAAGATCTCTTCAAATCTACAACAAAAGGAGGAGACTACAAGAGGAGAACAAGCCACCAAAATCCTAGGCTCATGAAAGAAAGTTTGAGACCATATTTTGGTGAAGATGAAGTTGTTCAAGGTAGCCTACAAAGAGCTGCAACATCCTACACAAGGCAGCAACTTGGTGATCCTAGACACCAAGATCTACATCCTCTACAGAAGTGGCAAAAGAGCTTTCAAAAAAAGGTATGCAACTATTGGTGCAAGTAGATTCATTAATTGGATTACTTATCAGATTTGTTTAAGCACCTTAATTTGAATTGAAGTTGCAAATAGGAGAATTGAATTAAAGTCTTCAAAAGTGCAAAATAGAAAGGTTCCTTTTAGGTTCATTTGCACTTTAGGAGTTGATTAGATTTTAGAATTCCAACTATCTATCAACTACCTATCATCTACTTTGGAAAGTAAAAGAAGACTAGCTCCTACTACCTTTGCTTATAACAAAATTGTAGAATAAGTCTTGAAGATTCATTCTAGATTATTCTTGATTAGTTGTAGTAAATTGATTGAGTGCATTAATTTTTTAGAGTTAATTGGAGTGATAAGGTGAAATTGTTAGTGCATTAAAAGGGAAAATTTATTAGATTTATTTGCACTATCCTATTACTCTCAAAAGAAATTAGTTTTTGTACTTTGAAAAAGGCTACAAAATCTAGTTTGTATCAAGTGTCTAAAGACACTCTTGAAAGCACAAAACCTGCAACTCTAAGTGGCCAATAGAAGCCACCAAAATTGGTTAGTACATGCAAAAGGAAACTAACCAAAAGAAGCTTCAAAGATTGAGATTTGGTGAATCTCAAATCCAAAGCACTCAAGGGTTAGTGCAACTAAAAGAAAGCTTCATTTTACAGCATTTACAAGGCTTGGATTCACCATCAATCATCCAAGCAAAAAGGGTAAGGAGTCTAGCCAAAGAGACATCCTCAAAACCCTCATTTTGCACTCACTAATCTGCTACAAAAATCAGAAACTCAGACCTGCAAAAGAGTGCAAGAAAAGGTGCAATAAAAAGGTTCTATATACATGTAAAGGTTACATGGTATTGCACTTCTACAATACATCAAACATAGGGAAAGGAGCAGATTTAAAGGTGCCACAATAGGCACAACAGGTACAAGAAAAAGGCAGCCAAAATAAGGGCCAAAGGATCGAGCGTTCTCCAACAACGAAAGGGCATTCTCTCCAGGAACGAACCTGCAAGACAAAGGAAGCTTTTACGTAAATGACAACAAGCATACCAAGGTTATTTACGTAAGCCAAAGGAAGTCTATCAAAATAATTTACGTAAATCATAGCAAGTTCATCATCGACATTTGCAAGGACAAGAAGAAGCTATTTACATAAAAAAATAGGATAGAGCACATCCAACGAACAGGCGCATCAAGCTTCACTTCTATCAATGTGAACAAGGAGCACATTGAAGGCATAAGCACAAAGAGAAGGATAGATGCTACATTGGGAATAGCATCAATAGAGGAAATCAAAAGAGCTACCCCATCCTCGTTTGAAGCTCCAAGATGGCTCACGAATTGCTTGCAGAGAAAAACATGTTGCTTGCTGCCCAAGAAAGCATAGCAAGCTAAGGAGAAGAATAATGAAGGAGTTACAATCTCCTTCTTGAAGGTGTTACATCAAAATTTGCATGCATGAAGTCCATATGCCACTTGGCATAATATTCCCTAATACCTATCATATTTCTAATGCTCAAGAGACCAACGTTGAGGAGTTACAAGCGCTCAAAGCAAGTTCACATACATTACAAAGGAGTAATATTCGGTGCAAAATGTTACAAGAAGAAGTGGTAATGCTCTCAAGAAATGTAGGTGCCACTTGTCCATCATTGACCACCATTAAATGCAACGAAGAGAGAGTGAAAGGAGAAAAATTTACATTCAAATTCTACAATCATAGGGTGCAATGGTAGCATGGAAGCAAGGCATGGAAGAGCCTTCAATGCTCTGAAGAAGGAAGGTCAAGAGCAGACGTAAGTGGTGACACATTTGGAACATCTAAGGTTCCAAGCAAATCATTGATGGAAGGGCCACATTTGGAACGTCTATTTGCCACCAAGGTTCCAAGCAAATCATTGAAAGGAGAGCCACAGAATCAACATCCATATTGCAGCGCATGCACAATGAATACAATATCGAATATTGAATGATATAAGGTAAGCTTTATTCCACCATAATATGCTTTCTTTTACTTGGGAGTCATAAGGTTGAAATTAAAAGAATTCAACTACATTGAAAGCAATATCCAAAAAGGGGAATAATATATCATATCAATAAAATATTTGCAATATTAACATAGGAGCAATAAGGACTTCTACTAGAATTTATTTAAAATATTTGCAAATATTATTGTGATCTAATTTTCCAACATTTGGGAGTTATAAGGGTTACTACTTCAAATTAACTTATTGGAAATTAGATTCACTTCAATCAAAACATAAGGGATATTTAAAAAGAGGTTATTAAAAGCTTTAGGCTAAGGTTGGAAACTTATATATATACTTGTCTCAAACACATCAAAAAGGGACAAAAGAAATCCAACATTAAAACCTCTACATATTGAGAAAAAGTGCTTAGTTCAATAGGAGCAATAAGGGATAGATAAAAGTTGATTTTTGATATTTACAAAGCCTTACAAAATCAACCAAAAATTGAACTATCTTTTCAAAAGCACTATATTATATCCCTAGGGAGTCATAAGGAATTCCACAAAACTTGGTAATATCAACATTGATCATAAATTATCAAGTTGCAAATCCATTGGGAAAATATAAGCTTTTACAAAACCTAAAATTCCATTAGGTGTATAAACTCTCATAACTAGGGAGACATAAGGAAGCCTACAAACCTAAGGAATAATAAAGGTTTTCATCAAAATCAAGCTTATATACTTCAGGAAGCCACAAGTTAATAGCTTTCTAAAACTAGGGAGCCACAAGGATGTCTACTTCCCAAAATATTGAAATTACCAATAAGAATAATTGCTTCAGAAAGGAGAAAGCAAGTGCCATAAAACTTGGAATCATGAAATTTGAAGAAATGTTAGACATAAATTCAAAAGTAATCCATAGTGAAGCCTTAGAAGATAATTTTGATACTATGGAATGCTATCTTCAAGCCCATCTCAATGAAGCAATTGACAATGGAAAAAGTGACATTCCACTTCCCTTAGACTTTGTGAGCATATTATACATGGCATTGCTCACATATAAACACTACAAGGATGAAAATGTAGAACAAAAAGGATTTATAGAACTACTCAAAAATAAGGTAGAACTTAATGAATCATATCTAGAAAAGTTTTTCAATCCTCATGCAACATTGGCACTTCAAGTTCTACTAACTCAAAATCTTATCATGATGCCTTAAGTGGTTGTTCAGAAGCTTTTGTGCATATTGAATATAGGAAAGGAGAATCTCCCTTACAAGAACCAAGCAGCAACACAATCATCTATGAGAGCACATAAACCAGATCCAAAGGCAAAGCTAAAGAAGAAGAAGAAGAAGAAGAAGCTGAATCCAAAGGAGGAATACAGTGCAAGGTCAATTGAAAGAAGAACCTACAACTTCAACCTATTTTTTGCATCATATGAAGACTGAAGCAACTACAGAAGAATCAAAGATCATTCAATGGAGGAAGATCCACATTGAAGACTAAAAGTCTTCAATACCCAAATATTGTAATACAGGGGGTGTTAGAAATAGATCATATTACATTATTTGGGTCATGTAAATGTATCTACCAAGATACATACTTAGGACATTAGATTACTTTAGGGGGAAGTTACTTAGTTTCTTCATGCAATGTAATAAATGCACAAGTGTCAATGTGCAAGTTGTACATGTGCAAGTTATCCCTTGCACAACTAGATAGAGTGTTGGCCAAGGAACCTATCTTCCTATATAATGGCCTTATTGTCATAGTCATAGATATAGAGAACACATATAGCATAGTGTCATAGAGAGTAGCACATAGTGCATCATAGGGCATAGATAAAGTCACCCATATTGGAGATGGGTGCAATGTAGTCCAGTAGCATTATTCATGGAGTGTTCATTTCCTCCACAACTACATTGTATTCATTTTCGTCATTTCTATTTATAGTATATTTTCAGTCATCTCGCAGATTTACTTTCTTTCATATTATTATTTTTGCATCTTGTGATTGCTATCTCCCATTGCATATAGCATCAAAAGCTAATAGAAAATTATGGAAAAATACATCTAGAAAACCATCAAGGCCTAGATTCTTGTCTCCTTGAATCTCAAAAAATGCTTTCTAAATTTCTTCTCTTTGAAGGGGTTGAGCAAGTAATTATTTAATTGGTATATAATCAAGTAAGGAATATTTTGAAGTAGTGAATCTAAAGTAAACCCATTTACTGGATATGCCACACCTATGAGGTTTAAGAAGAAGTTAACAACCTCCACTCTGATTTGTATGGGGTTAAAAATTATTAATCCATCAGGTCTAACCACATATTTAATTTTAAAACTCTAGTGTCTTAAAGTAGAGACATGATTTTTTTTTTGTATTCCTGTCACCTTCCTTTATCCAGGTCTAGATTTGTTCCTCCATAAGGTTTCCTCAGAAGCTAAAACATTATGGAATTTGCACAATAGCTCCTTTTCTTTTGCTCTCAATTCACAAGATAGATTTTTTGATTGAAGGCGAGAATTTAAATCATTTAGCTATTTTTTCAAATATGCATTTTTCTTTTGAAGATCACAAAAAACCACCCTATTCCACATATTGAGATTTTATTTATAAACCTTAGATTTTTTGCCACTTGGGCCAACTTACCTTTAGAGAAATCCTGTCACCACCAATCCTCAATCCTATTTTCTGAATCATCATGTTGGAGCCACATATTATCAAAATGAAAAGACTCTTGAATGTTATTTTTCTAACCTCTAGCTCACAAACTAGAGGATTATTATTAGATCCTATCTTCAAATATGTTTTTAGGATTGAATCTCCAAAAAGGAGAAGACTCTCTTGTGACATCATAAAACAATCTAGAGAAATTTTAATTTATTGGTCTCCTAGGCATCTATTAGTCTAAGTATACTTTTCTGTTCAAAACTCTATAATATCCATAATTTACAAAATTTACAAAATCTATCATACCTTTAGTAATGGATTGAATCCCTCCCTTTTTGTTTGATGGGTAAAGGGGAGAGTTAAAGTCCCCTACCAAAATCCATGGAATATCCACAAAGACATTCCTTAATTGGCTTATATCCTTCCATAAATTTGTATTTCCTATAATTGAGTTTGGAGCATAAACGTTAGTAGCTATCCATTGTTGACTTTTCTGCTTATCAAAAAATGGATTTCCATGAAGCTTCAATTCAAAACTATCAATATTCCTTCAAATATATTTCAATTCCATATACTTAAAAATCTTCCTAAGGCCTCTACAACCATGCCTACCAAAAAATCGGTCCCTCTCCATAGTCTTTGTTTGATAAGTTCAACCTAGGGTTCATGAAGTTTTGTTTCTTGTAACATGATATCCAGGTCAATTTATCTTCTCAAACCTTGGACTACTCTATGCTTAGAGGGAGCGTTGAGACTCCTTACATTCTATGAAACTATCTTCATTTTTTGGATTTGATCTACTACTTTTCTCTCCACCCCAATACAAGATAGATTGGGTACCATTCACAACATTTGTAGTCGTTTCTCTTTCTTTGATTTTTTTATTAGTGGGTCTACCATTTTTTAGGTTAATTTCTACATCTACCCCCATTTTTTTTCTACTGATTCTTATTGGAGTAGCTGAAATCCTTCCTTTATTTCCCTCACTATTAGAGAAAATTAATTCTTTATTTCAATTTAAAATAATATTCTCCTGATTAGTTCTTGCATTAGGATCCCATTGAGTGTGTAGCACTACCTCCACTTCTTGGGATTCATAATCTGTTTCTATTGTGTTTTCTTATGTTCTCCCTTAGAAATTCAAATGAATAGTTTTGATCAACTCTATTCCAAGGGTTACCATATTTTGGAATTGAGGGCCTTACCTAGTCCACATTTCTAGATGAATCTTCTTCCTCTTGTTCATTGATATCCTTTTTTATTTGTTGGGGATTCGCTAGATTCTCTTCCATGATTTGACTTTCTTCTATTATGTCCTATTGTATTGATACTTCCTTATTGTTTTTCTCTCTTATCATCCTCTGTTCATACACTTTTGTGTTGTTTATAATATTCTCCTCTACTCTAATTTCTATGCCAAACTATTTTATTATGGATCATTTTTTTCAAAACAAACATACTCTAGCCACATGCCCTAGTTTTTTTTTATAGGAACTACATTTAGATGGTGCATTCTGGTATTTGATTCTTTGGTTCTAGACCCCCAAATTTGAAACCAATCGGATTGACTAAATAAAATCCTTCTCTAAGTCCACATTAACATAGATCCTCATAAAAATAAGCTTTGGTTGAGCCTTAGTAGTAGGGTCTAAGGCTATTAGTTGTCCAAATTTCTTTCCTATGCCATAAAACACCTCTTCATTCAAAAAATGAAATGGAAGGCTCAATAGTCTTACCCTACCAGAGCTTGGGAGAAACTCTATATCTCTAGATCAAAGTCTATCCCCCATTTCCACAAAAAGAGCCCTCATCACTCAAGAAACCATGGACCTCCCCATAAAAAAATATTTCAACAATATTACAATTTCTATGTGTCTATTTGATCTCTATTTCAAGAAGACCCATTTCCTCACCACATCTAAATTAGGTCAAAGACCCATGAAAAATCCAACTAGGTTTAGAGCCCCTTAATCTATTGCCATATCAACCAAGTTATCAAGAATGAAGAGTTCTCCCCCTTTAGGCTATAAATCAAAATTTATTTCTAGGGTTTTTCTTTTTTACTGACTACATGCAATCAAAGTCGTATTCTTGGATCAATATGATGCTCTTTTGGATACCTTGACAATTCCATATTCTTACTTGAGTCCTTCATAGCTAACTCAGGATATGAGGTTGTAATCTATAAAGTCCCTATCAAACTTATGTCCTTCTAGTCATTCTTGTTGCTTCTACTCCCATTATCATTCACTATATTGATAAATTTAAATATTTTTTCTTATAGTCAGTCTATATCTCTTTGACCAACCTACTTACTTTTGGATACCATTTCCGTTTGTCATATTTACTATATTTAGACTCAATGATTATATATATATAATTTATGCATTACCTTGAAATATCTTCCTTAAAAAAATATTTTTTAATTTTTTATCATTTAATAACTATAAACATCTTCCTTTAAGTAATTTTATCTTCTACACTTAATAAAAAATTAATAAACTAAGTTTTTAAAAAATATTGCAACCATTTTACATATATCTCATAAAAATGTAAATAATTTTTGAAATTTTATTTTTATTGTATTCATAGTAGAAGGGTTTTTTAAATTATCTCCGAACCTATTACAAGTAGGTTTTTGAAAGGCACCCTCTTAGATCTAGCAATAAGATATCAAGAAAGATTGAGCTGGATTCCATAAATCCAACCCGAAAATCCAATGAAACAACCTCCTAGAAAATAAGCTACAAATGTTTATCAAGAAATATAGGAGAAACCGACACCCAAAACAACATTCAAATTCAAGATTTAAAATTAGAATTTGAAAATCCTGCCCAAAGCTGCATTCAAATTCAAAGTTCAAAATTTGAAGATCTTGCCCACCACTAGGGCCTTGAATCTAGGAACCAAATCTCACCACTAGAACCCATGGGTGCTCAGAGAGCCAAGAATCTTGCCTAAAACTGAAACAAATCTACAACAACAACATATGACGTGACAAATAACTAAACCAAAAACACATATTATAAACAAAGGAAAATGAATATTATAAAAATTGAATTTCACTTTTATAGATTTCTAAAACACATATTTATTCAAAAAAAAAACATAAAAATGTATGTATTTTAATTGATAACAACTTACACATGAAGGAAACCAGTAATATAACAAAACTAAAATTTTATTTTTAAGACTTATTGTATTTTTTCCATAAACATGATAAAACTATTATAATTATTTATCCACTAAATTAAAGTTTAACTTTTATTTTCATTTTTTAAATTTATAAATCTATTACAATTAAATATATTTATTTTTAAATATTCTTATTAAATACATCAATAAAATTAATTATTAATTAAAAAAAATCTTAATTATTAGTTTGGTAGCCTTGTATCTGTAATTTTTCCACCTCCAGCTCCCTTTTTATTATAATCTCTCTTATTTTTAAATATAATTATTAATTCGAATAAACATAATTCTTAATATTTATAAAACCTTAAATTATATAAAACTTTTCTATTTAAGTACTACAATTACTAAAATAATATTTAACTTTAATCAATAAAATCTTTAAACTTTTATTCAAAATTCTAAAATCTACACCTTTAAAAACCAAACCACCAAAAACTTTTAATTAAAAAAAATTAATAAATAAAGGTGAAATTCGACCCATATTTTTGTGTCTGGCCATCTTTTTGAGACCTTTGCTTTTTAGTTTTGCCATTATTAGTTTTTTTTTTCCTGTTACAACAACTCCACCGGGGAGACACACCCAACCCCTCACACATTCACCCACCCCACGGTTTGAACCTTGGACCTTTCGAAGAAGAGCCAAAGCCCAAACGGTTGCATTGTACCCTTTATGAGTCTTCAACTGTGTGTATTATTGATGAATTTTTTTTTTTTTTGTGGTAATATTAAAAAATGGAGTTTAATTAAGAAATGGGTTTTTTCCAGGAATCCCCCAGGGAATCCCCCAACCTGTTACAACAACTCCACCAGGAAGACACACACCCACCCCCTCACACACTCACCCACACCACGGTTTGAACCTTGGACCTTCCTAAGAAGAGCCAAAGCCCTTGCCCCAAGATGCAGTTTTGCCATATTAGTTTACTAAGTAATAATGTGGACAGTAAATGAAATTATTTATTAATATATTTTTTTTTATAATAAAAAACGTAAATTTATCTGAATTTAAGATAACATTTTTTATAATTAAAAAATGGATGAATTAACACACTTTATAAGAAATCAAACTAACCTTAATAAAAATATTTTCTTAAAATTATTTAAGATGAAAGATACATAACAATAGATTGAGAAATATACAATGTATACAAAAGTAGGTGCATATTATTAAACATCATGTTAATTTACAAATAAATAATCTAAGATTGTTGACCTTTTCTATAACTTATAATTTAACTATAAATTATAGACTTTGCCTTTATTAATCTAATAATTAAAAAATGGATTAATTAACACAAGAAATCAAACTAACCATAATAAAAATATTTTCTTAAAATTATTTAAGATGAAAGATACATAACAATAGATTAAGAAATATACAATGTATACAAAAGTAGGTGCATATTATTAAACATCATGTTAATTTACAAATAAAAAATCTAAGATTGTTGACCTTTTCTATTACTTATAATTTAACTATAAATTATAGACTTTGACTTTATTAATCTAATATTGTTGACATTTTTTATAACTTGTAACCTAACCATGAATTAAAGCTTAATAAGTAAAGAAGATCACATGGGTATTATTTTTTTTGGTAGGTAAAAAATATTTTATTGCTTTACGGGTTGAAGGGTCCCGTCCCTATTACATCAGTAGCAAAATGAGACACCTGAGGCCTCCATTGGCAACAACCAAAAACCAGCTTACCAAATACAATTCCACCACATACAACATATCTTATATTCGAAAGACAACCCTTAAGATAAGGGACACAAAACAAAAAGATACAGCTGAAGGACATACACCAGACAGTCCACCTGTCTATCCGACATCCTCTCAGGTTACTGGGATTTCTTGTTCTTTTTCTGTCGAGCAGCGTCATCCTGATTAACAGAGAGTCAACTTTCCACATCCTGATTCGCTTGGGAGATAACTTCTTGAGGGAAATCTTCTTCCCAGACGATCAAGTTTGACTGATTAACAACTTTGTTAGCGAGAATGTCAGCCACTTTGTTGGCTTCCCTAAGAACATGGTTGATCTGACTTTGGGGGTTGTTGTTGAGGAGTAATTGGCACTCCTGAATTATATTCTGAATGTTCTTCCCCCCTGAGCTGTTGTTGGTAATGTGGCCAATAATCACAGATGAGTCACCTTCAAAGATGATTGGCTTGGGAAAGGTTCTACTTTCCATGATGCTCCTCCATAGGGCTCTAGCTTCTGCATAATTATTGGTTTGGGTCCCCAAATTTTTTGAGAATGCTTTGATTATGCTTCCTGTGTGGTCTCTGATGACACCTCCTGCCCCAGCTCTCCCTGGATTTCCCTTTGAAGCACCATCAAAGTTGACTTTGAGCCATCCCTGCGGGGGAGGGGTCCATTTAGCCAGGGTTCGGGAGTTACCAGTCTTCTGGATTCTGCTACAGTCTGTGGGAATCTTAAGGGAAGCAAAAAGAAGGGATTCCAACCCATAGTTGGGAACCTCTTCGCACGGAATCAGACTACTATTTTCGATAGCTAGGGATAGTGCTCTGTTGACAACATCTTCCGGATTCTTGGTATCCTCTTTGAATATGCGGTTATTACGTTCCAACCAAATTTTCCAGACCGCATGGTGAAGCATGGAACTCCATAGGAATCGAAGTCTAGAGTTTTTGAAAATTCTTGGCCATTGAATGAACATTTCAGCAACAGTCTTGGGCCGGGTCCAGCAGACCTGGAATTTGTTGATCAAAATGGATAACACATTATCGGCAAAGGGGCAGTCCAGGAGGAGATGTTGTGTGGATTCCCAAGCTTTAGTACAGAGGTAGCACCTATTGGGGACTATAATTCCTCTACGAATCAAGTTGTCAGTGGTCAAAATTTTGTTATGAGCAGCAAGCCAGCAAAAATGTGCCACTTTTGGGATCAACAGCTTGAGCCACACACTCTTGGCTAGAGTCTGGCTGTCATCTTTCTTGGTGCCAATAAAAGTGTTTTCTAACATCTGGGCAGCAGTTTTGACCGTGAATTCCCCATCACTCGACCCCTTCCAACAACGTTCATCCTCCTTCAGGGTCTGGGGTATGAAGTTAGCTTTGAAGATGTCCATGAGAGTGGCGAGGCCTTTGTTAATCACATCATTCTTAATTCTAAATTGAACCTTTTTCCAACCATGGGATCCTTGGTCAGAAGTGATGAAATCGACAACATGAGCTCCATACTTCCTATCGATGAGGTGCTTAATGGGGGCTAAGTTGGGATCACTGATGAGTGGTTCTTTTCTGGCCCACGCATCTTCCCAAAAATTGATGGTCTTACCATCTCCTAGTTGCCACCAAGATCCCTGTTGAACCAGCTGCTTAGTGTGGCTGATGGATTTCCAAAAGTGGGACCCATAGCGAGGGGTCTCTGTTTCAAGGAATGAGTGTTGTTGCAGGTATTTCCTTTTGACAATGGTCACCCACTCTGTTTTAGCATTTGTAACCACCTTCCAAGCCTGCTTAGCCAGGAGGGCTTGATTTGTGATGGTTATACGTCGCAATCCCAGACCTCCCATGTCTTTAGGAGAGCAGACTTTGTTCCAGGCTACTAAGTGAAACTTCTTGTGATTAGCATTACCCGACCACAGGAACTATTTTTGGAGTTTTTCAATAGCTTCTCCTACCGCAGCAGGGATTTTGAACACTGACAAAAAGTAGGTGGGGATGCTCTGTAGGACCGACTTGACCAAAGTCGCTTTGCCTGCACTGGAGAGTAGGGCCCCCTTCCATCCTGCCAACTTCTTATGAATCTTGTCAGTGACATTGTTCCACATTTTTTGTTGAGGCCTCCCCTTGAACATGGGTAGGCCCAGATAAGATGTTGGAAAATCAGCAATGGAGCACCCCAATATGCTCGCAATCTTGGCCTGTCGTCTAGCAGGGGTGCTGATGAAATGAAGCTTACTTTTGGTGTAGTTGATCTTTTGCCCAGCTGCTTCCTCATACAGATTGAGAATACCCTTGATGTTTTTGGCTTCAGAGACTGAAGCTTTAGTTGTCAGCAAGGTGTCATCCACAAATTGTTGGTGGGTGATGGGATTTAAACCTGAGGCTGCCTTGATACCAGAAATCAAGTTTCTGTGACAAGCATTCTTAATGGTTATGCTGAGACTCTCCGCCAGGATGATAAAGAGGATGGGGGAAAGAGGGTCCCCCTGTCTTAGCCCCTTGGTGCTAGGAAAATATCCGACAACGGACCCATTCACCAGGACCGAGAACCAAGAAGAAGAGACACAATTAGAAATCAGATTTACCCAAGATTCATGGAAACCAAATTTGAGGAGGATTTTGAACAGAAATTCTCGATTCACTCGGTCAAAGGCCTTATTCATATCAAGTTTCAGAAAGAAGGAAGCAGAGTTAGCATTGTAGGCAGAGTGGATCAGCTCGTGGATGGTGATAACCCCATCCAAGATGTTTCTGCCTTTGACAGTACTTCCCTGGCAGTGGTCAATGATGGTAGGAAGGATCCCAGTGAATCTATTGGCCAGGGCTTTGGACAAAACTTTGTAGATTACATTGCAGAGACTGATGGGCCGATAATCAGACAGAGACTGGGAATTGGACCCCTTGGGGATGAGGACCAGGAAAGTGGAATTAATGTCTCTGGGAATGGATCTAGAATTCTGCATGTCAGAGATGGCCAGGCACAGGTCAGGTCCCACAATGTCCCAGAAGGTTTGGAAGAACCTTGGGGAAAAGCCATCGGGTCCGGGAGCTTTGTCAGGCTGCATTGAGAAGAGGGCTTGGTGGATTTCTTTGTGGGATAGGGGGCTGAGGAGGAACTCATTGGTTTCATCGGGAATGGTATTGGAAATGTTCTCAAGCAGGGAATCCATGGCCATGGGGGAGGAAGTGGGGGGGAGGCAAGGAGGTCTTTAAAGTGGCTGACGACTTCATCCCTGATGTGGTGGATATTAGAGATAAGGGTCCCATCCTGCTTAGTAAGGCTTTTAATCCTGTTACAGCCCCTGTGCCTTAGAGTGGATATGTGAAAAAACTTGGAGTTGGAGTCTCCTTCCCTGAGCCAGAGTTGTCTCGACTTTTGGTGCCAAAAGGTTTCTTCCTTACTCAGGGTGTTGTGGTATTCAGAGAGCAGTATCCTCTCTTCACTTCTGAGACTGTCATCACCCTGGCCTCTTTGAAAACTATCCTCAATTTTCCCTAATCTGGTTTTGATGTTCTGCTTGGTTTCAAAGATGTTTTGGAAGGTTTCTCTATTCCAGACTTTGAGATTCTCTTTGACCCATCTGAGTTTCTGCATAAACTGGTTAGAGGTTGTCCCTGGAAAGCTTACCTGCCACCATTCTGCTATTCGATTTCTGAGATCCGGGTGGTGAGTCCACATGGATTCAAACCAAAAAGGGGTCTTGAACTGAGGCTTGCTACCAGTCTCGAAGAGGAGCGGGCTGTGATCAGACCCAATCTTCGGGAGAGCCTGCAGACTGGCATCACCGAAGAGGGGGAGGGCTTCTTGGGAGAGCAACACCCGATCAAGGTGCTCTTGGATAAGATTGTTTCCCATCCGTCTGTTACTCCAAGTGAACCTGAGGCCTTGAATCGAAACATCCATAAGGGCATTACTATCAACAAACTATCTCAAGTCCTTTATATCCCTGTTAGTAACTGCATTTCCTCCCTTCTTGTCATAGAATTGAAGAGGGGAGTTAAAATCCCCTGCTAGAACCCATGGAATATTGGCAAAGGCCTGTCTCATCTGGGTGAGGGTGTTCCACAACATCGTTCTTCCCGAAGCAGTATTGGGAGCATAGATGTTGGACATAATCCAAGAAGTCTGGGAGCTGAGGTCATGAAACAGGATATTAGACAGCCTGTCATGACCAGAAATAAATCTACCCTCGACTACGGATGGGTTCCAAAGGCACAAGAGCCCACCTGCAGTGCCAGAAGCTGGGGAGTAGACAAAATCACAATTTTTCCAGATGATTTTGGCTATCCTAGGCGAAAGTTGATTGTCCAATTTAGTTTCTTGAATGAGAAAAATTGTGGGGTTGTAATCTCTTCGCATGGCTGCAACCAATCTCTGCTTGGCTGCCCCATTCAGTCCTCTCGCATTCCAGGAGAGGACTTTCATTTGGAACTTTTGGAGGTTTTCTTGCCCCCTTTGCCTTGTTGTGCAGGGGGTTTGGGTCTTTGGTTTTCATCCTTGATAGAACTGACATTTTCTTGGAACAGGGTTCTCTGCGTACCATTTGCTATATCCTCGGTTGTGTCCCGATTTCGGCGTTCAGCATCGAAAGGCCTACCTTTCTTTCTGTCTGCTCCCACATCCATTTGGGACCTTCTGAAGCTACGAGT
Source organism: Wollemia nobilis (assembly GCA_028583015.1). Lineage (NCBI taxonomy): Eukaryota > Viridiplantae > Streptophyta > Pinopsida > Araucariales > Araucariaceae > Wollemia > Wollemia nobilis. Next base: position 5,893,124 of record JAQPPZ010017116.1, on the reverse strand, counting down.
TTGTTTGGGACTTCGATGGTCAGGGGATTCTGGGGCGGCCTGATCGCTATCAGAATTGACATCGATAGAGGAGGATAGGGAAGTCGAAAAGCCAGACTCTTCAAGGGGTTGGTACAGGGCTGTGGATAACGATGACCGAAGGGGTTTTTGTGATGGGCTCTAGGGGACATTGTTGGACTTGGGGATCTGCTCCTGAAGGGGGGAACATGGAATATTCTGAATGGGCATGGGGTCAGGGGGCCCCGGAGGGGAATTGATATGTTTTGGGGATGGAGGGACAGGAATTTCACCTTGTTCAAAGACCTCATTGGTTCCAGAATCTTTAAGTAAATCAAATTTATTAGCAGTGGTGAAAGAGGAACTTGCCTTTTGGAGAGCTTGAGCTTGATCTTGAAGCGGTTGGTTCTGCTGCGCATTCCTCCTGGCTTGCCATTGACTGCTAGTTTCCTTCTGACTGGTTCTTAGCTGCGGATGCCCACTTGGCTGGGAATCTTCATTAGGGTTTCTGCGCTTAGGGCATTGAGAAGGGAGGTGCCCTTGCGACTGACAATATGGACAAAAAGTAGGTTTGTTTTCGAAGATCAGCGGTTGCCTTCGCCTGAAATCCTCGTATATAAGATTGAGGTGATCTGGAAGTTGCGATTCCAGATTCACATTTACACAGATGCGGGCCTGGGTTAGGCGCGTTCTGGCATGGGTAGCTGGGTCAATAGCTACCAAATCTCCAAAAGCCCTAGCCAGACCTCGGAGAGCATCCTCGTAGAAAAAATGTGCAGGGAGGTTGGGGAGGCGGACCCAAATGGGAGCGAAATTGATGTTCTGAGAGTCGGGGTCAAAATTTGGTTCCCATTTTTTGAGGAACAGGCTTCGTCTTCCGAAGAACCAAGGACCTCCAGAAAGAATACGCTCTGCATCCTCCCGGGTATTCAGCTGAATCATAAAAAAACCTCTGGTCATTGCCGAAAGACCCAAATTTCCCATAACTTTCCATTTCGAAGTAGCCCACCGCCGAATCGCATCCATGTCTGGGCGCCCTCCTACGAACTTTCCCACTAATGAGAAGGAATCGCGAGATGCATAATCTTCCATGAGGTGTTTAGGGCACAACACATCGCTGCCTTGCAGAATGAAATCCATCGATCCGCTAGGGGGCAGTCTAGGATTTTGTTGCAAACATTCTGCGTAAGATTTTTTTGGTCCGCCCAATTTATCAGGAGGTTTTTTCCCCCGTTCAATGTCATTGTGGGAGGCTCCATTTTTAGCTGCACTCCAGTCAAACCCTATCGTCGTCGTGGCGTTGCGGGCTTCTTCCTCCTGCGAAACCTGCTTCTCAGGGTTCCGGTCTTCGATCGCCGAAACCATCGCTCGCTCCTCCTTCCACCAGTCATTTATATATCCTTCTACATTTGCCTTTCACATGGGTATATTTTAAGTAAAGAATTGGGTTGCATTTATTTTGACATTAGTAAATGGTATACGTAGCTAAAACATTAGATTTGTACAAATCCTGCTCATTAATGTTACTATTTTTATTTTTTTATAAAAACTTAATTTGTATTAGGTTAAATTGTGTTAAATTGATCTTGGTAAAATGAATATGAGTTCTCTTATAGGTTTCGTTTTGATTTTAATTATATTTAAAATTATTAAAATAATTTAAAATTAAAATTTTTAATATAAACAAAATATTATATATATAAAATTCAAACCTTGTGCTTTCTATATAGAGTATTAATGTGGGGGCAGGTAAAGTGACGCATGTTTTGTTGAGTAATCATCGGTAAGGCCTTCATATGCGGAGAATATTATAGTGCAAATCCTCAAGACCAAGGTTCGATTCGCAATCACCGCAGACATGGCTGCACCACGTCCCCCAGGTTTTCTTCGTCTCCATCTCTCCTTTTCTAATTGTTTATGAAAAATTAGTTTTGTAATTTAAGTGCACACACCTAAATCGTGGCATATTGCAGACATGCCTGCACCACGTACCCCAAGTTTTCTTTCCATCTCTCCTTTTCTAATTGTTTATGAAAAATTAGTTCTGTAATTTATCTGCACACAACTAATTCGTGGCATATTGTGAAATTGATCTCGTTGTATCAAATAGTATGCTTAAATTTTTTTTATTTTCAAGCAAGAAACCAAATTCAAATCTTGCGAAACTTTTGTACTATTCGGCATGAATATTTTATTCTCCATGACTAAACCGTGGCATGGCATATTTGTATTCTGTATCTGTCCCTTCAGTAGTAGCCATATTTCAATTATACACTTAAAGTTCTGTTTTAAGCTGCTTTTACCTTGGCTTTCGTTCTATCTTTTATGAATTTTCTGCTCTCCGCTGCTGAACCGTGGCATATTGGTGGAATCCCTTGACGTTAACATGGTATCGCTCTGTAGTGGCAATACTTGAATTATAAAGTTAAATTATGTAATTATACATTCAATTTATGTTTGAGGCATTTTTTTTCAACTTTGTTAACGATCTTTTATGAATATTTTGCTTTCTGCAACTAAAACGTCTGTTGATGTCAATATTGTTGGAAGTTAAAACGGTAAAACGGTAAAAAATTTGTTTTCAACCGTAAGCTTTGACTTTACCTCTTTATCTTTGGATGGCAATCGAGTCAGCAAGATAGGACGGTATGGACAGCAGGAGGAGTTTGACTCGTAATTTTATTTTCCTTTCCTTTCTATTTCTTTTTTCCCAAATATCTCTCAACAACGTTATGGAACACTATATAATACTTTGTATTTTTCGACTTTGGTCAATGGATTAATGAATAGTGAATTTTCGCATTCCAACTAGTTTGACTCGTAATTTTATTTTCCTTTCCTCCCTATTTCTTTTTTCCCAAATATCTCTCAACAACCTTAGGGAACACTATATAATACTTTGTATTTTTCGACTTTGATCAATGGATTAATGAATAGTGATTTTTTGCATTCCAACTTGTGATTACAATATCTGGTATCAGAGCGGAGGGTGTCTAGAGTTTAACCACAAGCTAGGCACGGATCGCGTGGAGGCTCACAGACGAGGCACGGACGTGGAGGCTCACAGACGAGGCACGGATCTCGCGGAGGTTGAGGAGGCCCACAGGAGCGAGCCTACAAGAGGCACGGATCTCGAGGAGGTCGAGAGGGCCTATAGAACATGAACCGAGGTGAGGTCGAGAGGAGGCCGGCAGAGAGCACGCGGTTCGAGGTTGACCAGCTGACCAACGGACACCAAGCACGATTCCCCAGGCGACTGACAAGCGACTTGGTGGAACGCAAACAGATGCGGACACGTGACGAGTGAACCAGAGGCAGACACGTGACGAGCGAACCAGAGGCAGACACGTGGCGAGCAGATAGCAAGGAAGCCAAGTGGCGGACATAGTAAGCAGTGATGTGGCAGACACAATAAGCAGTGACGTGGCAAGCGGACGCGAGGTGACGTGGTAGAAGGGCATTCGCCCAAAAAAGGCAAAATGGCAAGGTCCGATTGCCCGAAGGCAATTGAAGACCTTTGTGCATCTTCGAGATTTTAAATCCCTTCGTAACCCAAATCCTGTTGCGTGTGGGATAAATATTTATTTATTTATTTATTTAAAATCAATGTCCGTAGTCTTCTTATATTGCAAAGGCATCTTCAAAGTCCAAAGTGGCTTGTAGCGCACTTGGTGAACGCGCTACTTGGCAGGGAGGACGTTGCGGGTTCGAAATCCAGCAGTGCAATTTCTCTTTTGGCATGAGGTCGATCGGATTCGGAATGGCATGAGATCGATCCGATTGATATTTTATAAGGTTTTAAAAAGAGATGGAGATAATTTTTTTGTTTATATATATAGTTTTTAATTTTTTATAATTTTTAAAAGTTTTTTTATATAAGTTTAATAATAATATTATTGTTTTTTAAAAAAAAAGTTTTTTTTTTAGAAAAATCAATATTTTTTATTATTGTTTAACTTAAAAAATATAACTTTTTTAAATTATAATTGACTATATAAAATTTGTTTTTGGACATTGCCTAAGAGGCAATTTATTGTAAAAGAAGGGGCTTTTCACTTGATTCAAGGAATAAAAAAATGTAGTGTAAAAGCATACTGTGATAGTCTAGAAGGCTATACAAACTAGAAATTTTGTATAACAAGCCTGAGAGGCTTAGTGTTTTTTCCTTGTAAGAGAGACAAAAGATCAAACTAAAATTTGTAAAGAGGCATTGATGATAAGACCAAGTGGTTGTTATCATGCCCTATGTGCACTTTTGGTGAGAGAAAACGCCGAAAGTTTTGATGAAAAAGTGAGAGCTTATGGGCTACATACTGTGTTTAGTCAGTTGCATAACGCAATAATAGCACACCAGAGGCATCCGGACTCAGGGTACGAGACAAAATCTGATGATAACTCCTTTGGGAGTCAATTTGAGCAATTTGAATCCATAAAAATTGCATCACAAGAATCTGAATATACTCATTACAGTAATTCAATAGAAATTTTAGAACCAGAATCACTAGAGATAATATTGATCAGTGACGACGAAGAGCAAGTAGCAGACAATTTCGTGAATAAAAAAATAGCAGTGCCACAACAAGAGGAACAAACAATCAATGAAAGAGTGAATCAAGTCAGATTTGACTTAAATTTGTAATCTCTTATTTCTTCTTCTTTCTTCCTTCTTTTAAAAAGTAGAGTGCTTTATTGTAACCGAGAAATAAAGAGAGTGTTTTAGTTTATAACAGTTATGGCCTCACATAACAATCTACCTATTCCAGAATTCAACGGATATGATTACGAGTATTGGTCTATCAAAATGAATACCTTACTCATAGGGAAATTTTTATGGGACATAGTGGAAGAGGGTTACATCGAACCCACAGACTGGACAACATTAAGTGTCATAGATAAGAAAACAAAGAAAGACGCACAAAAGAGTAACTCCTCGGCTCCTTATCATCTCCAAGCAGCATTGGAGAAGAGTATATTCCCTAGAATAGTAGCTTGTATAACTGCACAAGATGCGTGGAAAGCTTTGAAAGATGGATTATGAGGAAGTGATCAAGTGAAGTAAGTGAGGCTTCAAACACTGAAACGAGATTTTGAAAATCTCAAAATGAAAGAAGAAAAAGTTGGTGACTACTGCGTCAGAGTGAAAGCAGAAGTTGATAAAATGGTTACTCTTGGCGAAGAAATTAAGCCTGAAACAATTGTAAAGAAAGTGTTACGAACACTTCTTCAAAGATGGAATCACATAGCCATAATCATAGAAGAGTCAAAATATATTTCCACTTTAACATTTGATGCATTAATTAGGTCGTTAATGTCTCATGAAGAGATATTATAGCGTCTCCTTCAACCAGCTATGGAGGCGATGATAAAGCCTTCACATCCAATGAAAATACTGGAAGAGGATGTGGAAGAGGTCAAGACAGAGGCCAGTAAAGAGGTAGAGGCAAAGGCAAATACAGAGGAGGCAATCGAAATAGAGGATGCAACTCCAACAGAGGAGGCAATCCGAATAGAGGTGGAAACTAAAATCGAGGAGGAAATCCAGGACGAAGTGGAAATCAAGGACAAGGAAGTGACAAGTCCAAAACAACTTGTTTTAATTGTGGCAAGCCAAGCCACTTTGCTCGTGACTGCTGGTCAAAATATTCTCAAGGCAACAGTAGTCAATATGGAAATTATGGAGAAGAATATGATACCTCTAATATTTTTCTATCATATGGACAATCAGAACAAAATCTAAATGACACATGGATTCTAGATACTGGTTGCTCAAACCATATGAGTGGTAAAGAAAATCTATTTGCTACTCTAGATTCCACTTACAAATCCCAAATCAAATTAGGGGATGATAAAGCTTTGCAATTCGAAGGCATTGGAGCCATGGAGGTTCCAAAAAAATAAGGACTAAAGAAAGTGAATGACATCTACTACACTCCAAAGCTCCAACACAATCTGCTAAACGTTGGGCAAATGATGGAGAATAATTACAAATTTATTTTTGATGAAGGAAAATGTATCATTATTGATAAAAATAATTGTAATCGTGTCATCACACAGGTTCCTATGACCAATAATTGGTTATTCCCTCTCAAATTTGGTGAGCCAGGGGGAGCTCAACTTGCAAATGTAGCTATAGTAAATCCAAGTGTGCTTTGGCACTTGCGATATGGTCACCTTAATTTCGCTAGCTTGAAACTTTTAATTTCTCAAGCTATGGTGACAGGACTTCCCAAAATCAATGAACAAAAGGAGGTCTATGAAGGATGTGCTTTGGGAAAGCACTCAAGGTCAAAGTTTTTGAAATTTCAAGCGTGGAGAGCCAGCTATCCACTTCAGTTAGTACATTCAAACATTTGTGGTCCAATGCAGACAAAGAGTATCAGAAACAATTCCTATTTTCTTACTTTCTCTAATATGTCTCATTCTTTGATGTCAGAGTGTTGAGCTTTTATCTTATTCAACCTCAAAAACAGTTGAGCTATTGCACTCATTTGTCATAGTTCTTCCCAATAGCTTGTACAAAATTCCAATACGAACTCCTCTTGGTAACACCATTGATCCTCGAACCATTTTGTATGAATATTTGCTAAAACTAACATTTATTGCTGCATCAGCCATTTTGCTTACAGAAATTAAATTTCTAACAAGGATCGGAATATGCATCACACCTGGAAGGGTCTTAACCCTACCATCCTGCAATAGTATTTTCACCCTTCCACGACCAATGATCTTAAGTAGTGAATCATCTCCTAACAGTACCTTCCCTCCATCATATCTTTCATATTCACTGAACCACCCCCTGTGAGGAGTCATATGAAAAGAGGCACCAATATCGATCAACCAATCATTTTTATATGATCGTGTGGAGCAGGATGCCAGATATACATCCCCTCCTTCATTAGTAGATTTATGTGTCTCCGTGGAAGTGGATTCACCATACCTCTTTCCAGAATCAACATTCTTTTATCTGCAGTCCTTCTTCATGTGACCAGGCTTGCCACACTTCCAACACTTTCTCTCAAACTTTCCACGAGATTTGGATCTACCTCTAGACTTAGATCTATCATCGTATCTTGTTTTATCCTTTCCTTGGAACGCCCTCTCACTATTAGGACTTCCTTTGAAGTACCCTCCATGGCTTTTCTCCTCATATCCTCTGATATTAGAGATGCCACAATATCTTCAAACTTCAATGTAGATGAAGTTGTACTACCAATTGCTACAACTAGGTTATCCCATGAATCTAGGAAAGAGCATAGCAAGATAATACATTTATCTTCCTCACTTAACTTAATATCAACAGATGTAAGCTGAATTACCAATGTATTGAATGAATTCAGATGATCTGCAACTGAATCTCCTTCATTCATCTTGATAATGTACAGTTTCTTTTGGAGGAACAATTTTTTCACCAGGGACTTATATTAATACAAAGCCCCTAATTTCTCCCAGAGATCCTTTGCAGTAGCTTCTCCAAAAACATTGATTAGGACTGAGTCTGCAAGAAAAAGTCGAATCAGACTCCTTGCTTTTCGATTCATATTTTCCCAATATTCATCAGATATTCCTGCAGGTTTCATTTGTTCAGAAATAATAGCCCACTGATTTATGTCCATGAACAGATCCTCCATATTCAACTTCCATAGCTCAAAGATTTTTCCATCAAATTTCTTGATCTCTATCCTTGAATGATTTCCTATCATTTTCCTTCAAACTCCTTCTGCGGAAAAAATCACACTCTAAAATAGGTTTTCTCTCCCTCCTAAAAATCCTAGAAACCCTTCAAATGAAATGTAACCCTAGCAATAAAGGTGTCCCCTATGGCTAACAACTTGGCTCTAATACCAAATTAAGAGATCTACAGAAACTTATTCCAAAAATAATGCAGAAATAAATAACTTAGAAGAAATGACACCACACAATGCACATATGACACATGAGATTTATCCTGGTTAACCCGATGTGGGCTACTCCAACAAAAATAAGAGCCACTCCTCCTTGATATTATTATTTTCCTTTCTTGCTCGAAAATGGGACATTACAATAAAATATAAAGGAAACTCTCACAACCCTAAACCACTATGTGGTATTAGAATACAATGGGCACAATCCCGTGGGCTAAACCACCCACACCCACCAACCACCCACCAACCATGGGAATCCCGACAATTGCTTCGCCAATCGCTCCAAAAAAATGGGGAAAAACATTTTTTTGGCATTGTCAAAAATCGCCTTCGGCATGGTCGGGGGGACTACTACCCCCCCTATGCCCCCCTCGGCATCCTCGAGGAGGGCTTCGCCCTCCTCGTGAGGAGTTCTGCTCCTCCTACCCTCTCATGCTTGTCGTACAGTATTTCCTCGGCAAAGGATGAGACACATCCAACAACATCAATCCCCTAATATGGTTTGTGGATATCTATCCACAAGAGATACCAATCCCCTTTGTTGGTTCGTGGATCTCTATCCACATGAAAACTCCTTTTCATCTACTCTGGATGGTGATCCTCTTAGAAGACTACTGCCTCCACTGCACTAGCTTGTAGATCTCTCTCCACATAAGATTATGTCCTCACTCAGAAGACATCTATCCTCACTGCCTTGGATAATGGATCTCTATCCACTTGAGACTACTATCCTCTACTTTGTCACCTCCAAAGCTTACTATCAGCTCTACTCAATCTCTATCTCAAATCTACACTAAACATAGTCCTTCGATCTAGCACAAATATTCTCAATCACTATCTCAAATCTGTACTATACATAGTCCTTCGGTCTAGCATAAATTTACCCTCAAATCTACACCAAACACAGTCCTTCGATCTAGCATACATATGCTCAATATTTGTCTCTAGTTTAGCAGAAATATGCCCTCAAATATGCACCAAACTCTGTCCTCAAATCTATCCTCAAGCCTTAACACAAAGTTTGATCCAATCACAAATCAATTCTGCTAGATTTTCCCCAAACCTTAACTCAAGGTTTGAACAAATCAATCAATCAAATTTGCTATTCAAGTCTTCTCAAAGACTTGCCTCAAATGTGTCTAACAAGTCCTCTCAAGAACTTGTCCAATCAGCTCTCAAGTATTCTCTAATACTTACTTCAAATATGCCTAACAAGTCCTCACTAGAACTTGTCCAATCTTCTCAACAAGTCTTCACCAAGACTTACCTCAACTTTGCTTTGTAAGATTTCACAAAATCTCACACAAATCTGTCCACAAGTCTTCACTAAGACTTGTCTCAAAACTACTCAACAAGTCCTCTCTAGAACTTGTCCAAATATGATTGTAAGCTTCCACAAAAGCTCACACAAATCTTTCCTTAAGCTTTCACAAAAGCTTCCTCAACTTTGTCCTTAAGTCCCCTCTAGGACTTACTCAAATATGCTCATAAGCTTTCACCAAATCTTATTCAAATCAATTGCAATACTTGCACATAAAACTCAACTCAATCTCTTACAAAAAACCTCTTCAACCACACTAACAAGTTTCACTCAAAATCTTGTTAAACCACATAAGCATATAGAGAATTGTTAGAGACTCAATATGTTTCACTCACAAACACTCAATCACTTCCAACTCTTTTCAAATCAATTAAGAATAATTTATTTCACAGAACTTGAACTATCACTCCAACACTTCCAATCAATTATACTCAATCAACTCCACTCAATCAATCACTCAATGAAACACAACTTTCTTACAAACCCTAAACAAGTGTTTCACTACACTATGAATCTCAATCCTTGACTCAATATGATTCCACATTCATATAACAATGATACTCATGATCTTTTCACAAACTCTAACCATGCACATGAAGGTTTACTCAAAAATTTCCAAAAATGCTTATCAAACAATCTCACATAACAATTATACTCATGATCTTTCACAAACCCTAGTTCAAGATAGTTCTCAATTTCTCACTCAAATGTTCTCACAAACATTCACCAATCATGCACATGAAAGCTTACTCAACAATGCTTATCAAACAAACCTTTTCACTCCAACTTAGCATTCACAACATCCAACCCAACAATATTTTGCTCACAAGGAAAATGTGCCCATACCTTTTATTTGATGAATAATTGACCTCAAAACCTGTCTCAATCACAATCAACCTCTTTACCAATCTCAATGGTTAGATAACAAAATTCATCACTCAAATATTCCCTCAATATTAATTCATCATTACAAAATTAACAAGACTCAAATACACCTTATTATCTCTAAAATTATCAAATAAATATTTCAATCACTCAATTTCATTATAACCCCTTTTAGAAATTTAATGCAAGAAGTAATCCAAAATCCTACTTATGTCTCCCTACTCAAAATTGCATTTTCAAAATAATTGACTTTATAAAATAATGCAATTTACTTTTAACCTTCAATAAAACTATTTATCCCTTTTGTCTAAGGTAAAATAATTTACCTTATCCTCCTTTTAACTCCTTAGGCACTTACTAAATCAAATACACCGCATGTTGATATCATACCCACAATGCACATTAACCCAGGCGCTTTGATCATCGCTAACAATACAAAAATTAAATCATGCGCTTCAACTAAGCACCACCAACAACCATAGACCATAGACCATAGACCATGCACTTTAATCAAAAATTAAATACCTCGTGCGTGCTCCTTGGTGGGACTCGATCCCTGGTCGAAGCATCACCTATGCCTTAGCCGCGGCTACCCTGCTGCGTGAGCTAAGTGCTCACGTGGGAGGCAAAAGCACCTTGAGCGCTTTGTCTCTTCCTCCCGCACCAAAGCCAAAAATGTTTTTTCCTTTCATAGCCATCGAGATTCAAATGCAACACCTCTGCATTCCCAACGCCTTACACACCTCAGAATTATCGCTAGCCCAATCACTTGGTTGGTGTTAAGTCTTTGCACCTCGATCACCTTGTTCTTCACATTTTTTGGGTGCAATTTAAAAATTAAAAACCTTTGTCTTTATTTGCTCACGAATTATTCACATTCCCTTTCACAAATCGCATGCACATGATATTCGAAGACTTAGCATTTTGAAACAAACGATATGGTATTTATACCATATGCTTTTATCCTCCAACGTCGATGGAGGAATAAAATTTAATTTAAACTTTGCGACTGCCTTTAATATTATAATAATAAATATTATAATATAATTTCCTTTAGGTCTTTTCTTCAGGGTATTTAACTGTCCTTTTGACCAATCATGTGAAGCTCTTAAACCAAATCTCTTGGGCTTAAAATAGAAATATTTTAACCCTTCTTTTGCCAAGTCCTGCACTGTTTCCTAACACTGAATCTTGACATCAATGACAACACAACTAACTCAAAATTTTCAACAGAACAATGAAGCAGAAGCCTTAGCTATCAAATCTATTTATATTTGAGTAGTAAGACAATTTTATAGGAGGATAATCATAAAATTAAATTCTCAAATATTGGTAGGAGTTTTAGATTGCATGAGGAACTTTGTTTTGGAGACGTGGAGGTTGAGGATTCTTGTCATCCAAATTAAGGAGTTGTGGAGGGAATTGGATGATGTGATTCTTATTTATGTGGGTAAAGCTTTGAATAAGGTGACACACTTCTTAGCTAAGATGGTACCAAGAAGGAGGTAGGGGTTCAACAGCATAGTGACATAGTTATTGAGGATGAAAGGATTAGACAAGATGGTGAGCAAATCCAATGTTTGGCTAATTTGAACAACCATTGCAAATATATGGTTTAGGAGATTTGGCTCCAATGCAAATTTGTTTTTAGTGTTGTAACCAAAAGTGGTTAGTTCTTAGGATCTTGGCTTTTAGAGTTATAAAAATTTATTGGTAAGTTAAAAAGAGGAGAATGATGTTCTTGGTGGCTGAGGCTAGGAGGAGTTTTGTTTCAACTTGTAAATAATCTTGTTTTAATATAATTATTTTAATTTTTTCAAATAAAAACTTGAAAGGTCATAGTGGGATACAACTATACGCATATGTCACGGGAATTTAACATACAACTATACACATATGTCATGGAAATTTAACATACAACTATACACATGTCAATTTATTGTAATACCACTACATGGTTGTAACCTAACACAATGGGGTGTGTTTTAATCCCATATAATCAATTAAAAAAATATAAAAAAATAATAAAAATAATAAATAATTTTTAAGAGTATTATGGCATTAAAGCCATGGATTATGCCCACCACTTTATCAAATACCCAATGAATAAATTACTCAAAATATAAAAATAGATCATAAAAGTAATCAAATATTTTATAATATAAAAAATAAACTAGCTTAGATATATAAAATATATATTTATAAACGCTGAGAGTTATCAATCTCGAGGCAGATAATTTTCTTAATGTTTGGTTTTTTTAATAAAATATTAATATTGTTTACAGTGTGGCTGACCTTCTGGCTGCCATTGTAGAATGCCTATCGGCGTAATTAAAAAAGGAGAATTTAAAAACAAGAAAAAATTTAATGGGATTTTAATAATTTTACTAAGTGAATTTTTTTAAGGATGTTTATTTCTTTAAATCTAAGAGTTAGTAATAATTATGTTTATAAATTGTTTAAAAAACAAGGTAGAGAGTGCAACATGAATTAAGTGGTGAGTAAAGAGTAAGCACCGCATCTTATTTCAAGTCTTAGGATAAATTTAAAAACTAAAAAAATCATGTGAAGAAATTTTAAGAAATTAAATGTTACGAATGTGAGCATGAATTAAGTGGTGAGTAAAGAGTAAGCACCACATCTTATTTCAAGTCTTAGGATAAACTTAAAAACTAAAAAAAATTATGTGAAGAAATTTTAGGTAACATGGCAAGAAAGTCATTGGAAGTCTATAATGCAAGTAAGGATGTTTTAGTTAAACATATGGAAGAGGGAATCTATGACAAACCCTATTTAATAGTAGATACTACACAAGAAGTGAGTATCAAGAATGAGATGATCGAGCATGATATAATGGTTCTTAAAAGCATATGTTTAATATGTAAGTCCTATGGATACTAGTAAGGTTTTTCAAATATTCAAAATTGGATCAAGTGGAAGTGAAGATTGAATTCAAATTATTTCATAACTTATCTTTCGAATAGATTTTTTGTTGTTACTTTCTTCTTCGACTTAAAAATAAATAATAAAATAATGGATTATACCCCTTAATTTAAGGAGAAAGATGCATTATATTTAAAATTATGGAGTGAATTTTTTTTTTTAGAGATAGAAGATTACAAAAAAAATTAAAAATCCAACTACAATTTTATTAAATTTCCAAACTAAATAAACATTTGAAATATCTAAAATACATGATTCTCAATATTACATGTAAAGTGCAATATTATAACCAATTTATAACAATAACCTAATAACTAACCATAAATTGTTAAAATATTTCTAACAATTAAAATGTGTCAAATTAAAATCTAAAAATATTTTATGAAATCTAACTTTAAACTTTAGAAACCGAAAGAAACTTTAGCTATACGTTTAAAAGTTTTACTAACTTAGAAGATCATGAGTTACAAGTTGCCTTCAAACTTGTTTTAGTCTATGCATCCAATTTTTAAAAAATAATGGAAGAAAAATAGTATAGGGCTTATCTATGTATCCATTTTAAACTATATAACAATTAAAAATAATAATGGAAGAAATTTTTTATTAGGCCTATCTCTTCAAAATAAAAAAAACATACACAATAATGTTATGTACACACAAGCTAATATCATATGGGTCCTCCGAGGATATATGAATCCTTGAATATGTATTTATCATAAAGAGCATATATGGCTGTTCATTCTATAAGGTATAGAATATTAATAATACAAATAAAATATTTTATTAATTATTATATAAATAATTTTTTTTAAAGGAAATGTACGTATTTATAAATTTATTAGTTCGTGAAAAAAGTAAGGGAAAAAAATTGTGGGGGCCTATCTCTTGAGAAAAAAAAATATAACAATCTTACATGCACACATAAGAACTGAGATTATCACAGATTCTATTGATAGGGTCGAAGGTATTTAAATTATTGAATATATTTTTATAAGAAATAGATCTTCATGGTATAAGGTATGAGATATTAATAATTTTAGATATCATAAGACTAGAGTAAACATGTTTCATCATAAGTAGATATATTTTAGATAATGTTTTGGTTGTTTGGGAGGGAATGGAATGAGTTAAAAAATAAAATCAATCAACTATGTTTCTTAAAATTTACTTTAAGAAAATTTATGATCACATTGAGTGACATTTCATACTTGCCATGCTTAAAGTCTTGGATTTTGGTAATGGTTTCATCTCTACAGTCAAGATGCTCTTTGTGTATGCCTCTACTATCCTCACTATCAACAAAACTCAATCAGAGGTTATTGGTCTTTTTTGCTCAATCAGACAAGACTGCCCTCTTTCCCTTTCTCTATGTCATTGCAGTTGAAGGTCTCAGTTATCTTTTGGCTTATCAAGCCAATTTGGGCCTCATGAAGGGTATTTCCCTTCCCAATAGTCAAGCCCAAATGATCAGTGGGCACTTTGCAAATGACTCTTTTCTAACATTAGTTGAGGATGAAGAGTCCTTCACTTAGGCCATTCACTACTTGGATACTTTTTTTTTACCTCTTGTTCCAACATCCAATGCCAAAAGACTTCGTTTTCGATAGTTTGCATCTCCCCTCCCATATTGGTTGACTCAGTTTCACCAGAGATGGGGAAGTGTTTTAGTTCTTAGGTATCCTCTTCGGCTTCCACAGTTCCCCTTCATAACTCTAGAATAATGTCATACAAAAAAATTAATCCAAGCTTACCTATTGGACCATTTAAAAGCTTTCCCTTTCTAGCAAGTTTCAAATTTGCTCCAATATCTTGGTTGTGACCCATGTGTATTATTCCTCATGTTGGGTTCCATACAAGGCTTGTTATCTGAAGTTGAAGAAGTTGCTTAAATATTTTATTTGGGCAAGTTCTACCTCGGGCTCTAGTTTCCACAAAGTAGCATGGGAATTTTATTGTTTACCCAAGAAGAATAGGGGAATGGGTCTTCTTGACTACAAACGGCAAGGCATGGCCTTATGTGCTAAATAGATAATTAAAACCATTAAAGGTGAGGAATTTTGGAAAGTGTTGATTTGACATTGCATTACCTTAGGTTCTCCCTATTGGTGTAAAGCATGGAGAGGTATGGATTTCCCCTCCCTTCTTGTTGTTCCAGTTTCCATCAAGATTTCAAGCTCTTTTATCATATGTTGCATTTGGTAGGCTTGGGAACACATCAAGCCATGGCTCCAGTGGAAAGGTAATGGTTTTTGGGATGGACTCTCCATAAATTATATGAACCTCTGATGGTCCCCTTTCTTGACTATCCAAGGAGTCCCTTTTGCCCACATCCCCTGGATGCACGCACAAATTTTTTATAAAAGGGGTATCTCTACAATGTTTGACTTGTTTTTTTGATCGACTAAGGATTGGTATCCTTGGAATTATATTAAGTTCAAGTTCAAACTTACCTTTGTCTATAAGGAAACCTTTGAGGCAATTAAAACAAATATACCATATTCTATGCTTCACAAGATCATAGTGTGCTCTTAGCGTTCTTAGTGGAAGGACTGGAAACAGTATCCAAAAACACTCCTCCTTAATTATAAGGTCAAATTGGGTTACGAATGGATATCACCATACTTACTCATGGTTAACAAACTAAATGCTTGTTGGGACCTCTCTTCACCCAATTATATTTGGGCTCACCATTTTGACACAACCTGGTCTACTTATCTTGAACCCAAACAAGCTATATTAGCATGGATTTTAATTCACCAAGACCTCTCACTTGGTAAATGACCTATCTCCATTAGGGCTACCAACCTACCGTGTACCTTTTACCATGAACTTGAAGATTTTCTTCACCTCTTTTGGAGATGTCACAAGGCTCAAGATGCGTGGAAGTAATTTTTTTCTCTTTTTTAGCATGTTCTCCCACAGTGGTTCACATGGCAACAATTTATCCTTGGAGACCCTCCTCTCCTCCCTTTAGTGTTTATAGAAGTTTGGCATCTCTTTAGAATTGACATTTTGTTTTCTTTATAGAAAGTCAAAAATAATTCCTTGTTCTCTCATTCCTCTACTATTCCATTTGATAATGTTATTGACAAGGTCAATGTGATTTCTTTCATGCTGCTACAAACTTCAATGCAAGCCAATAAAGTGGTAATGAAGTTGACCCATTTGTAGGAATTGATTGAACAGTAGAAGAATGTTCCTCGCTCTATTTTCTTGCACTAGCCATCTCTCTAGTCAGTTACACAAAACTTGAGATAGAATTTTGTAGGTCTGCCATTGAGGTGATTCATCCTATGCGTCGGGATGAAACACATGGTGTAGATGGGATATGATGACTGGGAGAAATATACCAAAGACAAGTATAGCAAGAGAAATGACACCAAACACATTAACTGAAATAAAGTGATTACAACAAACTGAATGATATTTGTATTAAACAAGGGAGGCTTGATCTCCCATTTTTACAATCTTTTTACCCCAATGTGAGGGGGTAAGTGTTACAAAGCTTTCTTTTACAAAATACAATGCTCGAATCATAGTCTCTTATTCTCCAAGTAGGTTAAACTGGTGTCTTTTGCTCCTCTGCTACAACTTCAAAAGTTGAGTGGGTTTGAGTATCCTAGGAATAGGGCCACTCCAACTTTAGTAGCTGCTCAAAGATCTATCTCTTGCACACATGAAATGTCAACAAGGGTTTAGTAGCACTTGCATATATGATTGCAAATACATGCAATAAAATCCTTAAACAAATGCTTGCAGAATTCAAAAGTACAGTACAAAAAACATAAAAACTATACCTAAATACCTTGCCAAATATTAGCTTACCAGTCTCAGCTACTGTGGGTTGAAAATTGCTCCTAAGTAACCGTGAGCATGTAGGTGGGTCTGTTAAAATGTGGGCAAGCTATTGGAGAACCATGGAAGGGTGGTTGTGACTGTGTAACCATCGACGGGCGGTTGAGGCTGAATGGCAGAAACCTTCAAAAAATGACACTCTAGGACTTCGAATCCTTGATCTACTCGAGATGCGTGTGAGCTCCTAGCGTGATTTCAATAGCATAATAGTATCTTCTCCAGTTTCCTTTGGTTGATGGGATGAATGTGCCTTTATAGGCTCCTTGGGGTTTTGGAGGGAAAGAGAGGTGGAAAGCTAGCATTGCCAAATGGTAAGCTAGAGTTGCCACATCTCTAGGGTACTTAGTTTGAGTCACCAAGGGTATCTCATCCAAGTGGAGGCATGTCTCATGTGAAAGGACAAGGGTGAAAGGAGTGTGTGAGAGTTGGTAAAGGGTGGTGGTGATGTGGTCAGGACATGTGTCCAGTGGGTAGGCAGGGTATCCTAGGAAAATTTTCTAGATTTAGAAAATTTAGAAAATACTTTTAAAGTGTAGGATTTATGTGCCTAAGTTTAAACTTAGGCATTTTTTATGCAAAATTGTGATGTGCAATGTGGGGGTGTTAGGCATATATTTTAATGTGCGAGATTATGCAAATGCCTATCTTTTGGTGTCTACAGATGCCCCTTTTTGCACCTCATTGTGATTTGTAACATAAAATAAAGCACACCATTGCACTAAAAATAAATCATTTTATTATATTGTAAAATGGATCTTTTGATTACAATAAACCCCTTTGCAAAGGGGGAATTTTACAATACAAATGTCCAAAGGGGGTGATCCACTTTTACAATAAAAATGGTGTATTCGCTCGTCTTTCTGCTACAATCAGTATTGGAGGTGGTTTTATCGTGACCACCATGATGGATTTAAGCCTTCAAATATTGAACCTACACACATGCAAATAGACAAAGGGTTTAGTAGCACCTGTCAAAATGAATCTAATGAAATGACTAATGCAAATAGAAAATGGATAATGAATATTGCATACATGAGTCACGATTTGAGTAGCATAACGATAGCATTCCCCTCCTCTCTATTTCTTGGTGAAGTGATGGTGTCTTTATAGGCCTTTTGAGGATTTTGGAGGGAAGGATATGTGGCAAGCTAGGGATTTCAAGTGGCAGGGCCTAGGCAGCCACCTATCCCGGGAAGTTTTAGTGAGTCACCAAGAGTGTCTCACTTAACTGGGAAGATGGGCAAGTGGGTAGGTGCAAGTGGAGTGATGTGGCAAGGGGATAGTGCAAGTGGATTCAGATGTGGAGTGAGGTGGCAAGGTGAGAGGTAGTGGTGGCTAGGACACATATCACATGGGGAGACAAGGGGGGATTTTCTAGATTTAATAAAATCTGGAAAATAGGATAGTGTGCAGAAATTATATGCCTAAGTTAAACTTTAGACAAATTATTATAATTTAGATTTATAATGTCCTATGTGAATGAATAATATGCAGGAATTATATGCCTAAGTCAAAATTTAGACACATTATTATTATGTAGATTTGGAATGTGCTATGTGAATGGATAATATGCATAAATTATATACCTAAGTCAAACTTTAGACACATTACTATTATGCAGATGATATGGATTATAGTACATGTTTTAATAATTTGTTAGTTGCAGATAAGCATTATTTAATGTGTTCTTATTCGTTGTCATATCTTGTAATACCTATTTATACAAACCTATTATTATGCTAATGCAACTAAGTTTGGATTGTCTTCTTATTTCCTCGTGTCTGTGTAACTGATTCCACAT
The DNA here is from genome assembly GCA_028583015.1 of Wollemia nobilis. Taxonomy (NCBI): domain Eukaryota; kingdom Viridiplantae; phylum Streptophyta; class Pinopsida; order Araucariales; family Araucariaceae; genus Wollemia; species Wollemia nobilis. The sequence goes on along the minus strand of JAQPPZ010017116.1, from coordinate 5,874,421 downwards.
AATTGGTATCAAAGTAGGTTACAGGTTACAGGCTAGTATCCTCTTCCCCTAGGCCAAGATTGTTTCAAACAGGGAATGAGAACGCCTCCATAGATTTATCTATGGAGCCATTACTTCTATTATAGATATTTTGTAGGCTTTATGTACGTAGTTTCATCTCGCCTCCACCTTGCATTTTTGACCATTTCCAAACTTCGTTCATGACCGTCATTCATGATGTTGAGTCTCACAAATATTTCTACCAACCTTATCAACATTTTCGTAAAAATTTAGCAATATCAAGCTACTTTCATCGCCAATCTTCAGCAGTTCAAATTTGACATCATTACTGATGAAGAACCAGATGTCTAAGATCTCATTCATACCAATGTAGATCTTAGTGAAGAAGATCATAATTTTGTTCCTGATCCAAAACTTGAATTTGTAGCCACACCTAGATTTGAACCAGAGTCTCTAGGTGATATACCAATGTCTTTCCATTAGACGATGTGGCTTTGGTTGCAGATCCAAGCTCTCCATAAGCCATTGTAATTGATGAACCACATGTTATCTCTATTGTTATCATCATGCCTGTTGCACTTCATTATTCACATGTTCCTCTTGATGATACTCTCTTATTTTTAGGTGTTGATATGTTACCTCTATCTACAAAAAATTCTTCGGTATACCTTGCTCTGCTTTTTGCTTAAGTATACGTAGATGCTCCTCCTTTGCTATTGATCTGCGCTATTGATGGTCCTTCCATCTATCTATTGCCTCAAGAATTTTCGTTTGTGGTAGCACTTTGTTTTCCTATCTGGCCCCTTCTGTGTGTCATCATTGCAGATCGCAACTTCACATATTTCTCTGTCATGTTGATTCGGCCTACCCTACACTGTTCATGTGTTTACGACATAGCCTCCTCATTTTTGGCATACTCCTCTTATTTTCGATGATCTTTTTCAACGTCAACATCATACATAATTTTTTGTAGCCACCCCCATGGCCTCCATAGTGGCTTTGTTGTCTTTTGGCTACATATCATGCTCACGATGCCTCCTAGATCCTTTTGCATGTTCACAAAACTAGCATTTTTATCATCACTTTCTGTCCCTGATCTAGCCATATCGACCTCCTTCAATCATGTTAAGGTGAATGATACACTCTTTTCGGTACCAAAAAACACATCTCATTCCTAATTTTTACACAATCGTTATTCAATATCCATGTTGGAATTCATCCAACCTTTTCATTGCGATTTTGAACATTGTCGATGCCTGCATCTGATTTCCTACTATTTTGGGTGCGTGTTTCCATTTTTTGGTGAGCCAACATTTTCGATGACGAACTATGATTCTCCGGTGATGCCTTCCCCCGTTTTTCATTTCCCATCACTTCCTACCACTTTCCTATGGATTTTGGCACCTCCGAATTTTCAACGCGCAACATTAATCCCCTGCTCTAAGGTTTTTACACTTGCCAACACATTTTTCTATTTTTTCAACCTAATTTCATCATTTGTTGATGGATCATTTGTTTTTCAAATTTGCTTCATGGGCATTATCCCACATTGATGGCACATTCATCGTATTGTAGTTTATATTGCCCGGGCCACACTTAATAGAATAGCCAAATTTTGTTGGCTATCATGTGCCTTGCACCTTTCGCCTTACACTGTTAAACAACCTACCACATTTCAGTTAGTCTTTGTAGGTCGTCCACTTGCCCTTCTACTATTCATCATCACCTGTCCTATGTATCTCTTTTTGAGTCGCTCCGCTAGGACGTGTTGAGTATTTCACGTGCCTCGATCTGCATCCATATCTTTCAAACCATCCCCCATGTCCATATATCAATTTTGCACCCTGTGCACTATGCATTTTGGTCCCTTTCATCGTTTTCCATGTCGAGTCTTCATACAATGTGTCCCAGTCAGCCCCATGTTGAGTCTTAGTCTGACATTAGCTTTCCTTATCAATACTGCATTACTAGCATCCTTTTCTAGTCCAATCCATCTCAGCGTCCTTGGTGTTCGATCAAAGTCACGTCAATCAATCCTACCCGAAAGTCCATGCATTTTGTGATGTCCGATTGCTATCCATATTTTAATGCGTGTTAAATCATTAAATACATCTTAATTAAATTAAATTAAATTTTATTTAATTTAATTTAATCCATCAATATTGAGTTGTTATCCTTTATAATTGCATCATCAATGCCTTTCATTAATGTGTGTGGTTTAATGCTCGACAAACTTCAATTTTCCACTTGGCATTTTTGGTACGTGGTTTAATAAATATTTCATTGCATCTCCTTCCGACATTAGTTGCTACTTTCTTTTATCGTTTTGAGGGATCCATTTCAGCTATTTATCGGTATAGCAGTGTTAACAGTTGATGGAGAGCATTTTCCAAGCTTACCTCAAATCCAATGTCAGATTTTGGTTTTATGAAGACGTTCAAATTCATCATTTTGATCTTTGTTAACAAGAGTGCATTTTCGGTTGTACCCAACACTCTTCAGCTACCAATATTTCTCTTCCACACTTATACGCATTAGGGACCAATGCTTCCTCAGTGGGGAGGAATGATATGGATTATAGTACATGTTTTAATAATTTTTTAGTTATGGATAAGCATTATTTAATGCATTCTTATCCATTGTCATGTCTTGTAATACCTATTTATAGGCACCTGTTCTTATGCTAATGCAACTAAGTTTAGATTATCTTCTTATTTTCTCGTGTCTGTGTAACTGATTCTACATCAGCAGATTTGTGTGGTGGGATGCAAATGCCTAGATTTTGGTGTCTACAACAAGCCTCTACAATCTTGGTAGATGTGGTAAAAACAATTAGTGGTTTAAGGTATGTTTGACCTTTGTTTATTTGGATAGTTAATGACTAGTTTTCAAGAATTGATTATGAACTGGGGGAATATTTTTTGCACTAGCCTTCTACACTATTTTATTGCATTGGCCATTTATTTGACAAAATCTACAGAGCTTGCAACTAACTATGGTAGGTTTGGTCACCAAGATGATTCATCTTCTACATCAGGTTGAAACACACACTACAGGTAGGATGTGACAACTAGGAGCAATCTACCAAAGACAAGCCTCCATAGTCTTGGTAGATGTTATAAAATTAGTTAATAATTTGAGGTATGTTCAGCCTCTATTTTTTATATATAATTATTAACTATGTAGAGGTATGCACATACACCTATTTTTTTGTTGCTTGTAAAAATATTATTTTAACTAATATAATGGTTTTTTCAATAAAATAAAGTAATTTATTTTTATTGTACAAGGCATAATAGATATGGTTATAAGTGATGTAGTTTTAATTGGGACCACTTCCATCAAAATATCAAAATATTACATTTGTTGTGCGTTAATTATATCTTATCTAATATCTCTTTTTTATCACACATATTTTTTATTTATTTTTCTATCTGATATATTCTTCTTCTTTAAAGTGTTATGTTTCTACAATCAGCTTCTTGATTTCATTTTCATTAATAGAAAAAATCTCACTTGACTAGTTGCCTTCTAAAATTTGAATTTTACCAAAATGGAGATTAACATAGCCATTAGCTAAATTATTTGCTACCCGATTTCCTTCTTTATAAACATGCTCACATTTCCAAGAGATTACCTCTAATAATAGTTAATGAAAATCAATAATAATATAATTTTTTATCCAATCCTCACATCCATTTTTGTTAATACCATTAAGATGATTTGTGAATCCACCTCAATTGAAATATAACTCCATTCTTTTTTAATTGCACCTTTAATCCCTGTAAGAAATACTCTAGCCTTTATATAGTTGTTAGTTGAAGTTCCATTTGATTATGAAAGTGAGAATAATTTTACCTTCATAATTTTAAAAAACACCACCTCCACTAGTTTTCCCCTAATTTGTTTTAAAATCACCATTAAAATTAATTTTGATATATGTAATTTATGGGCATTTCCATTTTACCTTAGATCAAAATGAATTCGTTGTTTTAGTGCTATTATCACATATGAATATTTCTTGTATGTTAAAATAATGTAACAAAGTCATTACCACCTCTTTTTCCACACTTGAGACTTCCCATGATGAGCACCATATCTGTAAACATTGTACAAGAGAGGTAATAATACATTTCCAAAGTTGGGCATGATTTTGAGATTTATTTTTTAAAAAATTGCTTATTCTTTTCAATCCTTAAATTCTAACAAATAATGGCAATACCAACCCTCCATACAATACATTATGCTTTAGCTTTGAAATTATAAACCTAACATTTCATTAACGTTTTGAATATTGATGGATCTACCCAATATATTTTTTATATTTTTTAAAAGTAACCTTAAATGGTGTGAGCAAAGGGACAATGAAGAAGTAAATGGTTTGATGTTTCTAAATACTTCTCACAAAAGATACATATGAAAAGTCCATGATATCATTTTCTTTGTAGACTCTCTCATATAATAATCTTAATTTTAACTGCTAACCAAAGGAATGTTGAGGCCTTAGGGAAAGCCTTTAGTGACCAAACATTATTCCAAGAAAAATCTTCGAGCACAAAAAAATTGGATTGCTCTAAATTCTCATATCCTAACTTGACTGGGTATCCACTATCTTTTGATAGATTCTAAACCAACTCATCCTTTCGTATAAAAATTGACAAGTATAACTCGAGTATTAACTTCAATTATTTTGATTTCCTCTCCTTCAACTAGGTTACTTATAGAAATCCATGATCTAGAGTTGTTGCTCACATTAATATAACCTTTGATCTTTAGACCCTTACAAGTTAGGCATGCTCGAGCCAATGGTTTCCATTTTGAATCAGATATAAGAGGATAAGACTTCAACCAAGCATTAGATAAAAAATGTACATAATTCCCCTATTTGACTAACCATCTAATATGTCTCTTGATCAATTTTAAACTATCTAATATGAATTTCATGTTGGTGATCCTTTGGGTAGGGTTCTTTTCCTAAATTTCATTCCATCAAGAGAACCTATATATTTTTAAAGTAACATTTTTTCTCAATTCTTTCCTTGATATATGAATAATCTCCACGCAAGTTTTACCACTAAAGCCAAACTCATAAGTCTGCAAATTTTTAAGCTTGCTCCTCAAATATTCTTTCCTTTGTAAATCCTATCCCACTTAAAGAGGAAACCTTTTTTTACATATTTTCTAAAGAAAGTCTCTTTGAATTTTATCAACTTGCAATGCCATAACTATTAGCAATCTTGAAAGTGGCATCATATAAATAGGGATGAATTACAATATATTCTTTATGAGTTGTATATTTATTGCCATCATTACAAACTTACAACCTTTTAAACAACTTTCATTTTATCCAAGTAAGAGAACCCAAGATCCTTTTTATTTCCTTTATGAATCACCAAAAATATATAGATCAAAATAATGAATCATCTTTGTGTTTGACAAAAATATGCTAAGGTCATTCCAACATATTTCATGAGGAGTAACTATAGTTAGAGTATAAACGTTTATAACCCCAACTTCGATGATCTCCTCTTTCCTGCAACATAGTTCAACAACCCAATTACTTTTTCCTTCTATTAATTCTCCATCCTATTTGTGTTTACCCCGTATTAATGTGATATCGTCTAAATTTTCTATAGAATGAATTGCTACATAATCACCCATCTTTCTAATATTTTTAAAAACATCCTTACATTTCTCACTACATAATTTTATTTCTTGAATTAAGATAATATTAGGATTATAACAACCTAGTAATTCCTTAATAAATATTTTTTTAAGGATTTTATTCATACCCCTAATATTCTATGATATCATTTTCATCATCACTTTTTAATTTTATTAGTGGACTTAGCTCGAAACTGTGACTATTATCTTCAGTACTCTGATTAGGTGTGCACCCGCTCATCACAATTTAAACCTCAACATTGGATGGATTAAAGACTTCTCTAATCCAACCTCCATAGTAGGTTGGTATACCTTCTTAACTGATTTGGTGTTGAATCATTTAAGCTCAATCAAATGTTTAAAAGATAGGGATAGAAATGGATTTAGGGTTAGAAAAGTAACAATTAAACAGTGGTCAGATAAAGCTAACAACATAGGCATCTACAGGAAAACCTCTAACAATCAATTTTCAGTGTCCCACACTTGCAATTAACAACACTTAAAATAGGTAATCTTCATGGATTAAATAAACAAAGACACACTTCAAGAAATAATTTCAAACATATAAGATACTAAAAATCCAAATAGAAGAATTAGATGAATACCTAGACCAACAGAAAATAACTTCTTGCAAGTATAGATTCAATCATGAAATATTTCAAAGTGCTCTAAGATAGCAATCCAATATTAATAGAATAGACTAACCATAGTAGTAGTAGCAGAAATGCATTCATAGATTGAATTTCTCAAAATATTACAGAAGACACCAGCCTAAGATAAACATCCAAGTAATGTTCCTTTTATTGATTTACAAAAAGTATTTATATAGCAGGTCAAGAAAACACTCTAGAGTCAACCTCTCTCTCTTGGCTTTTAGGAACTGTGTCCCTCTTTTTAGCTACTTGGGCAATAGGAAATTGATCACTACTTTGCAGGGGGAAATCTTTCTTCTTTTGAGAAGGAACCTAAAATTGGCTCATCTTCTGTGGATCAACCTGCAATGTATTCTTTCTTGACCTTGTCATGACAAAAATACGTTCTTCCTCATCAAGATCTTGCCCGACCATGATCTAATATGGTTTCCAAAGCGTGTTAAATCTACCTTTCTAGTTCCTCTTTACCTTTTCCATAGTCTGTTGCACATGTTGGTACATAATGCATGACTTTGAATCATAAGGATCATTACACATAAGACACCATACATTCACAAGACTATTTTTAGAAGAATATTCTTGATCTTCTTGATTTGCATTAACTTTGATCCCTACACTATTGTTGGTACTAGGCTTTTGATCTCTATTGACGTAGGAAAATCTCTTTTGTTGAGACCTCTCTATCTTTCTTTTCTCCATTGAATTCATCATGTTACCGAGTATTTTCAAAGTACTATGAATATCAAGCAACACAATGGATTCCTGAGGTGTTTAAGATGGAAGTGCTAGAAAATGAACTAAAGTAGATGGTATTTTAGGAAGTGGAATTGGAGCCATCTGAGGAATTGGGGATGACAAAGTATGAGAGCAATATTTAATCCATCCAATGTTGAGGTTTGGACTATGATGAGTACGTGCATGCCTAGTTAGAGTATTGAAGATAATAGTCACAGTTTTGAGCTCTGCTTAATGTCAATTTAGATCCCAACAGTTTTGTCACATCCTTAGAAAACTTTTGCAAAATTTTCTAAGTCATGAAGGAGTTGGTTCTACCCCACAGCAGTGGCACACCACATGATGTTCTACCCCACGATAAAAGCAGTCAAAGTTCACATTTAGCAATTTTAATATCACGAACCATAGCACAGATCAAGTAGAGTGGTTCACAACATGTTTTACCCCATGCAACATAGAACATTGTTCCAATCTATAGTCAACATCAGTCAAATATGATGTCACTGCTCTTCGAATCATGGGTTACAACATCGCTCTATCCCATGCAATATGAAGTGTGTTCCATATTGTGCGAATCAACACATTGGTCTAACCCGCAATCAAGGAGATCAAAGTTCATGATAGAGTTTTCCAAGGTACAGGCCAGTTCAAGGTTTCATATCACATAGTCCAAAATAATATTCTACCTCGCATATGCCAGAGCAAGGTTTTACCTCGCAATCAACATCAGTCAAACTAGCATATGCCCAAATAGATTACTACCAAGAGGAATGAGTGAGCTGAGGTTTAGCGGGTGCGACGGGAGTGAGGGTTTGAATTTTTTGGGCAAGAATCTCAGCCAAGGCGGCAGAGGTAGAGCAGGTATGGAAGGGGTGGGTGGGAACCTCGAGCATGGATCAAGCGAGGATCCAGAGGAAGGCGGTCAGGCTACGATAGATTTGGAGGTGGGCATCACGCGGGGCCCGACCCTCCTCAGAAAGACCCCGACAAAAAATATACGAAGGACAATGCGGGGCCCAAGAAGTGGCTGTCTTTTGCTAAGACTCTTAGAGGAAAAAGAAAGGAGGTTCTCTCTCTTTCGCCCCTAGTTCCAGTAAATAATAAAATTTTGGCCCCGACAAGTTCCATGAGCCCTTTTCTTTCAATGGAAGAATTCTCCCTGGTAGGCAAGTTTTTGGGAGGTAGGCCGGACATGGAGACTATCATGGCTTGGGCGATGGGTAAATGGCGACCGGTAGGCAGCTTGGAGTTGGTAGCTCTAACTCGAGGGTTCTTCATTATCCGTTTTAACAATATGGAGGATGCTAACCACATTTTAATAGGAGGTCCTTGGTTTTTGGGCAAAAGGAGCCTTTTTCTCAGATGATGGGGTGAATATTTCGACCCTGAAAAGCAAAATATTAACATTGCCCCTATTTGGGTTCGTCTCCCGAGTCTACCTGCCCAGTTCTTCAATGAATATTGGCTGCAGGGCATAGCCATAACTATAGGGGACCTGATCTCCATTGACCATGCGACCTTGGCCAGGACAAGGATGACTCATGCATGAATCTACGTAAATGCTAATTTGGATAATGAATTGCCAAGGTTTGTGGAGCTAGAGTATGGAGAATACTATCAAAAATAGTCGATAGAATATGAGAACAGATCGACATTCTATGCAGAATGCAAAAATCAAGGACATCTATGCAATCAGTGCCCTAACCTGGCAATGAATAGAGAAAAGCAGAAGCAGGGAATGCTAGACAGAGGAAATTTGAGGAGTTTCCTTGGTAGAGGCGATTTCAATCAGGCAAACTATGTCTACCAAAAAAGAAAAGAGAGGGTGCAGGGTCCCAACAAGACAAAGGAAAACAATAGGTTGTTGGCAACCAAAATACTCAAGTAAGTTCCAATCCTCTAGTTTCAAATAAATTTTCAATTCTATCCAATATGGGAGTAGGAGGATTATCGAAAGACATGGAAGCCTAAAACCTTCAAGCTAACCTTTCTGACTCTCTAGAATCCCCATCCAAGTCAGGATCCTCAAACCCTAATGCTAAAATTATTGTAAGCCCCATGGGCATCACAAAGCCAAACCCTAATGCCCGATCTCTAGAATCCCCATCCAAGTCAGGATCCTTAAACCCCAATGCTGAAAATACTTCAAGCCCAATGGGCATCCCAAAGCCAAACCCTAATGTTGAAGAACTTAGGAAGAAAGTTGAGGCATTGGAAAATAAAAAATCTCATCTCCCTAACATCATCACTAGGAGCTAGGTGAATCCTACTGAGGGGTCATCCCGTAGACTAGGGGAATATAGGAAAAAGGAGAAGATTTGGATGTAGGGGTGGAGATATGTGAAACTCTTTAGACTGAGGAATATGGCAGTCCGGTTCTGCAACAAATTGCCTCCCCCAGTTTAGTCCTAAACAAACCAGGAGCACTGTGAAGTCTCCTATAGATTTTGGTAGTGAAAAAAGAAGAGGGAGAATATCAAATGTTGAGCATCAAAAAATTAAAACTGATAATGACATTGCCAATGGAAAATAGAGAACCTTGTTTCAATAGGTTATTCTGGGTTCTAAAGACAACAAATTAGGAAAACCCCCTCAAGGGAGGGGGAGAGGAAGAAATCCCAAACAATCTAAATGAAGTTCCTCTCATGGAATGTGAGAGGCCTCAATGGCCTGCCCAAACATAGGGAAGTCAGTGCAATAAGAAATCAAGTGAATCCAACTATTATCATGTTGCAAGAAACAAAAACTGATGAGATTCAGTTAAAAAAAGTAGCAAAAAAATCTGGAATCAAGGGGATATGGTTTGCAAATCAGCCAGAGGAGCGTCTGGAGGCCTTATGACTTTGTGGGATCCTTGGATAGTAGAAGGCACCATTATTCATAAAGATGATAGGGTTCTTAGTGTTTTATTTAAGGAAATAAATAACAATAGGTCATGGATCCTTTCAAATATTTATGCCCCAACTTCAATTCAAGGGAGAGCTCTACTGTGGGAGTACTTAGGCAATCTGAGTGAAATCTTCCATAATGTCCCCTAGATTCTGGCTAGGGATTTTAACACTCCTCTTTACCCTTCAGACAAAATGGGTGGAAATGGACCACCTATCAGGAGCATGGATGAGTTCAATGACTTTGTGAACTCCAACATGTTGATGGATGTAAAACTTAGAGGAGCGAATTATACCTGGAGCAATCGATGGATAGGGTGTCATCTCATTCAAGAAAGGCTTGACAGGTTTTTTCTATCAAAGGAGGCTACAACTCTGTTCGGTGATTCTACCCTGCAAGCCCTTCCTAAAATTACCTCTGATCATAATCCCATTTTGTTGGAGATCCCTAACTCTCTGTCCTTCAAGAAACCTTTCATATTTCAATCTATGTGGATCAAACATTCTAGTTTTAGAGATAACTTAATTCAGTGGTGGCAGCAACCTGTCAGGGGTAGTGCAACTTTTTAAACTTGTTGGAAAATTAAAGTTTGTTAAGGAAAAGCTTTGAACTTGGAACAAAGAGGTCTTTGGGAACCTCTTTGAAAATAAAAAATAGGTTGTTGAAAGTTTGAAGATAATTGATCAGAGGATTCAACATGGTGATGCTGATGAAACTACTAGGCAGGAGGAATGGATAAAACTAGTAGAGTTTCATAACATTTTGGCCTGTGAGGAAATCTATTGGAGGCAAAAATCAAGGGCTCTTTGGTTGAAATATGGAGATTCAAATTCCAAGTTTTTTCACGTCACCACGCTTAGAAACAGAAGCAATAACAAGATAAATTTTTAAAAAAAGCAGATGGTTCTATTACTCAGGACTTAACATAAAATCATAAAGGAGGCAGTAACTTATTTCAATTCTATCCTTGGTCAGAATCATAGTGCAATGAGGAGGCCAAAGATATTCTCTTGCAATCCATTCCTAGCATAATAAATGAGGATATAAACCTTAAGCTTCTAGCTCCCTTTTCTGATGAGGAAATTAAGGAAGCCTTGTTTAGCATGGAGCCAGACAAAGCCCCGAGACCCGATGGCTTTCCCCTCATTTCTATCAAGATTTTTGGGACATCGTAAGTGAGGATGTAATTTCTGCTATCATAGAATTCCAAGCAAGCAATCATATCCCAAAAGGTCTCAACTCTACTTTTATTTCTCTAATTCCTAAGAAGCAAACCCCTGAATCTATGGCTGACTTCAAGCCAATCAGTCTGTGCAATGTTTCTTACAAGATCCTAACTAAAGCCATTGCAAATAGAATGAGAGATGTTCTGCCCCGCATCATAGATCCATGCTAGGGAAGCTCTATCTAGGGTAGGTCAATCTTGGATGGAGTTATCACAGTTCATGAAGCTCTGCACTCTGCTCATAAGACTAACAGGTCTATTTTTGCCCTCAAGCTTGATATGAACAAAGCATTTGATAGACTAAATTGGGACTTTCTGATTGTTGTCCTCCTTAAGTTTGGTTTTCACCACCAATGGGTTAATTTGATCAAATAATGCATTTCTAAAGCATGGTTCTCGATTCTGGTTAATGGAACAACTTCTGGTTACTTTCAAAGTCATAGAGGAATTCGATAGGGGACCCTATCACCCCATGTTATTCATCATTATGGCAGAAGCTTTAGGTAGAACCATAAAAAATGCTTGCAGTTCAAGGCTAATATCAGGAATCAAGGCAACATCTCTCACTAGGGTTGTTTCTCACCAACAATTCATCGATGATACCCTTCTATTGACTAAGGCATCGATGGTTGAGGCCAAAAGAATTAAATACATCCTGCAACTCTACGAGGACGTTGCTGGTCAGAAAGTTAATTTTAGTAAAAGCAAGTTATATTTCTTGAACACCCCCATTCAGAGGTAAGGAAGGATTGCAAAAATTTTAGGGTGTGATATAGCAAACCTCCCCACTTCGTATCTTGGTCTCCCTCTTTTCATTGGTTCTCCGAGAGAGTCAATGTGGGACAGGGTTATTGAAAGAATTCAAAAAAACTTGTTGGATGGAAAGGTCATCTTCTATCTCAAGCAGGAAAGTTGACCCTCACTAAGGCCTCTCTTCAGAGCATTCCAGTCTATTTCCTCTCCATTTTCAAAGCCCTTGTGAAGGTTTTCCAAAAATTGAGAAACTCCAAAAAGAATTTTTATGGACTGGATCAGAGGAGAAAAAAGGATACACCTTGTAGGATGGACCAAAGTGTGCAGACCCAGGGAAAATGGGGGCTTAGGTCTGAGGAGAATTGCTCATATGAATTTAGCTTTACTAGCTAAGCAGCATGGCACCTCATTTCTGGTGAAGAAAATGAATGGACAACTATCATCAAATGAAAGTATCTTCAAAATATGGAATTTCTAAGTGACTCAGTTCCAATCAGAGGTTCTGCTTTTTGGAAAGCAATTCTCAATTGTAAGGAAATCATCAAAAAAGGTTTAAGATGGGTTTTAGGCAATGGTGAGAGGATAAATTGTTGGAATGATAGGTGGGCTAAGGATGAACCACTGACGCAATATCCTAACTTAGCCCGAATCAGAGATATCATGGAAGAACTCATTGGCAAAAAAGTCTTCGATTATATGGTTGAGGATAGAGGCAGAATGAAGTGGAAACAAATAAGGATTCAGGGATTTCAAGTGGAATCAAATGATCTTTGTAACATTCTCGGGCAATAGTTTATCCCCATGAGACCCAAGGAAGATCAAGTGACCTGGGCTCCTACGGAAAATGGGCAGTTCACTGTTAAATCAGCTTACAAGCTTCTGCTTGATGACGAGGATTTTGTCCTCCAAAAGGACTTAGTTTGGATAAAAAATTTAATTCCAAAAATTGTAGTCTTTTCATGGCTGGTTATCCAAGGAAGAATTCTAACCATTGATAATATGATGCGTAAAGGTATTTGTATCACTAATCATTGTTATCTATGCAGGGCTAATTGGGAGACCATTTATCACATTTTCCTTGAGTGCCCTTTTTCCTTGACTGTCCTAAGTGGGGTTTTTTAGGCCTTCAATATTTCTTGGGTTAAACCAACCATCGTACTTGATTTGTTCATCCAGTGGCCTTGCCCCTTTTCAAGCCAAAGACTTAGATACATGTGGAAAATTTGTCTCAATCACTATCTTTGGTAGGTGTGGTTAGAAAGGAACCATAGAGTCTTTAATGAGTCTATCCATGATCATCAAACTATCATTGCTAGGATCCTATCCTTTGCCAATGAGAATGTGAACCTTATCCCTTTTGATAGTCATAAACCTCATCTGTAGGAGACCATGATTGCTCAATATTTAAGCTTAACCTTGTTAGATGAGTCTGTGCCTAGGGTAGTCAACCCTAGAGCCAATGTTAAGTGGTCCCCACCTCCTACGGGTTGGTTTAAGCTTAATTTTGATGGAGCGGCTAAGGAAAATCTTGGTAGAGTAGGCATTGGTGGCATTGTGCGAGATCATAATGGGAATATGATGCTTGCATTTTTTAAATATTTGGGAACAAGGATGAACAACGAAGCTGAAGCTAGAGCTATGTGGAGAGGCCTTCAAATGACTCAAGACTTAGAAGGCAATTTGATCATAGAAGGAGACTCTATGCATGTTATAAATCTCCTCAATAATTGGAAAACACCTCCTTGGAGGATTAAAACAATTGTTGAAGAGGCTAGGATCCTTTTCCAGGGAAGACAGGATAGAAAAGCCCAACATGTCTTTCGAGAAGCTAACAAAGTTGTTGATAAGCTGGCCAATTTGGGTGTCGATGGTGACAGACTTTTCAAATGGGAACACGGTGTCCCGAGCGAAGTAGAGGAGCTTATTCAACAAGAATGCCAAGAATGATAGTCAAATTTACCAACAGGGAAGGCACTGTAAGTTCGAAGGCTATGAGTATTCCCATCTCTTTTTTGAAATGGACTCACAATAAAAATTATCCGAGCTGTCAGTCTTGGTGGATGCTGCTTGGAAATACCACAAAGACTAATGGGGACAGTCACATGTCATATAACATGGCTCCTAGTCATCTTAGTAATTTGAGGTTGGTTGATAATCACAGGGCAGGAAAGAAATGACAATATAAGACTTCGAACCAGAGCCACGTGGACCACCAGATAGCCACCGCCATAAATCTAGCCAGCAGGTTCACTTCTCCAAGGCTGATTGGCCAAGATGGGATGTGGTCCCAAAGCATGTCATATATGGAAGAAAGCAATTACCAAAGAATTATTAAGAGTAACTCTCAATACAGAGCTTGTGGGAGTTTTTTTTAGTACTCTGCTATGTGTGTCTGTAGCTTTTTGTTTCTCCACTGTTTCAAGGAAGGGATCCGTGTCTGTTTTTTTTTGTAATTATGATGTAGGTGTGTTTTCTTGGGTATACCCAAAATGTTGTATGGGAAGTTTCTTTTTGATAATAGGCTATGTGCCTTACCGGATGTAATGGCTTTGGTGGCATGTAGATTTTACATATATAGGATCCTTAGTAAGGACATGTTCATCAACAACCCTGGGCTGATTTTTGTAAAAGGTTTTGGGTCAACCTGTAAAACCCGGTATTAATGCTATAGTATCTTATCTACCAAAAAAAAACTAGCATATGCAAATTTCAAGGTATGGGCTACAACATGGCTAGGAATTTGTTCTACATTATGGTTCAAAGTAAAAGGAAGATCACCCAAAGATTAAAAGGTAGTGGCTCAATGCAATGCTCTACCCTGCATGAGTCAAAGCATATTTATACAATGAAGGATCCTATGCTCCAACCCATGGTCAAAGTGGTCAAATTGTGTGAATAACATTTTCGATGAGCGGGCTACGACATGGTTCTACATCGTGGAGCTAATGATAATGTTGAAGCATTGATCTCAACCATCCATGAGTGGATCAATGATTTATTTGTTTTAATGCTCTCCAAGGCACATAAAAGTAAGAATTCTATAATATGACTTGGTCGATCGAAGTGAACTAGAAGGTGAAGCATCGAAGAGATCAAGAACCAAGAAGTAAAGATAGTTGTAGATCTATGGTTGGATAGCATCTACAAGAATAATGAATGGTCTGGATGATAGTTTTGTGTAGTTTGGAGCCAAACACCATGAAAGCCTAACAAGTTGTAGAGGTCGAGTTGTAGAGAAGCACAAGATCACATTTTCTTCTTTCATCCAAGATAAATAAGAGGCTACCACCTCAGCACCTGGCTGATCTAGCATTTCAATTTCCTTGTAATGTTCCATTTTCTTTTAATATTTAAAACATGTAAAACTATAAATAGAGGTCAAACCCTCATTTTTTAGGGTCGGCTCTAGAGTGTTTGCTTGCCCTACTATGTAAATACTTTCTGTAAATCAATAGAAGGAACATTACTTGGATGTTTGCCTCAAGCTGGTGTCTTCTATAATCTTTTGAGAGATTCAAGTTGTGAATGCATTTTTGCTACTATTGCTATGGTTAGTCTATTCTATTGATATTGGATTGCTAGCTTAGAGCACTTTGAAATATTTTATGATTGAATCTATACTTGCAAGAAGTTATTTTTTATTAGTCTAGGTATTGATCTAATTTTTCTATTTGGATTATTAGTATCTTAGATGTTTGAAATGATTTCTTGAAGTATGTCTCTATTTCTTTAATTTATGAAGATTACATATTTTGAGTGTTGTTAATCGCAAGTGTGGGACACTAGAAATTGATTGTCAATGGTTTTCCTGTAGATGCCTATGTTGTTAGATTTATCCAACCACTATTTAATCATTACTTTTCTAACCCTAAACCCATTTCTATCCCTATATTTTAAACATTTAATTGAGCTTAAATGAGTCAACACCTTATCAGTTGATAAGGTATACCAGCCTACTCTAGAGGTTGGATTAGAGTAGTCTTTAATCCATCCAATGTTGGTGTTTGGACTATGATTAGTGGGTGCATGCCTAATCAGAATATTGAAGATAATAGTCATAGTTTTGAGCTCTACTTGATGTCAATTCAGATCCCAATAGTTTTGGCATACCCAGTGGGACCCTATTTACAAGAACATTAGCTAACCCATCAAATTTTCATTTTTACCTTTTCCTAGAGGAATCAAGATTTAGTGGATTGTCTTGACCTTATTAAGTGGTGAACATTAAATTCACTTGGCAATTCATTGAATGCAAAAAACCAGAAAAGCCATTCCAATAGCTCATAATTTTTCATGAATACTAGGTCATCTACAAAGAACAATCCAGATTCTTTTATCTATTATGAGCTCCCTTTGAGAGGATCCAATATCATAAGAAATTTGAACTCATATTTTCAATCATATGAGGCTCCACTAGAACCACCCCCTAAAGTACCTCCAAGACCACCTCCAGCAAGAACAGTACCTAGAAATATGGCTGATAAGCGAATGTGGTTCCAAATCAGCCTCTATAGAAATACCCTAATTGGAATACAGTTGGTCCCCTAAGACTTGCCCACATGCATGATATCCCTCAAGATGTATCCAAAGCTATACCTACTTATGATGGATCAGGTAAAACTACTTATGAGCATTGCCAAGATATCCTAAATCTAGCAGCAATTCATAACATAAAAAATGAAGATGTGATTATCAGAATTCTAGCCCTATCTTTTAGAGGGAAAATCCTACATTGGTTCAGGACCTTAGAGGACAATAGCATTACTTCATGGGCTGAATTAGTAGAGCCCTTTGTAGAAGAATTCAATGAGTCTTTGATCCCTTTTCTCTCCTAAATCAGTTCACATCCATGCAAAAGCATCAACAAGAGTCAATTTCAGACTTCAATCTAAGATTCAGTAGAACCTAGAAAAGGATTCCACCTGAAGCTAGGCTAGCTACCCCCTTGCTTTTATGTACTATATCAGAGCCCTTGGGTCAGATCTAGGTTTACAAACTCAATAGTCAAGGGTATACACCTTCCCTCAAGTCTACAATGCAGTTGTGCAAGCTGAGAATATCCTCATCAATGTAGGAAGGTTACCTCCAAAAATTGTGATGCCCTACTACTCTAAAATTCCTCATATCCAAAGTTAGGTAGCTACATCTTCTTACATGGACCCCCCTCCTTTGTCATCCCCACTTCCTCATATGGCTCCAATTCCACCCCCTAAAATACCATCTACTTCAGTTCCTTTTCCACCACTTCCATCTCAAATACCTCAGGAATCCACTGTGTTGCTTGATATTTAGAGTACTTTGAAAACACTTAGTAACAATATGAATTCAATGGAGAAAAGAGAGATAGAGAGGTCTCAAAAAAGGAGATTCCCCTATGTCAATAGAGATTAAAATCCTGGTACCAACAATAGTGCAGGGATCAAAGTTAATATAAATCAAGAAGATCAAGAATATTCTTCTAAAACTAGTCTTGTGAATGTATGGTGCCTTGTATGTAATGATCCTCATGATTCAGAGTCATGCATTATGTACCAATATCATGTGCAGTAGGCCATGGAAAAGGTAGAGAGGAATTAGAAAGGTAGAGTTAATATGCTATGGCAACCAGATCAGATCATGGTTGGGCAAGATCTTGATGAAGAAGAACCTATTTCTATCATGACAAGATCAGGTAAAAAGATATTGTAAGTTGATCCACAAAATATGGGTCAGTTTTAGGTCCCTTCTCAAAAGAAGAAAGATCCTCCCTACAAAGTAATGATCAATTTCCTATTCCCCAAGCAACTAAAAAGAGGGACATAGTTCCTAAGAGCTAAGAGAGAGAAGTCAATTTCCC